>CM077156.1:156660738-157400497 GCA_039583875.1 Platanthera guangdongensis
TTGCTAGAAAAGTTACATGTAGTTTTGTAAAAGTCAGACTAACTTGTACCAAGGACCCAAGAGTTATTTGGGTTCTAAGATAAGTAATCTGTTTTGCAGGTGAGTCCAAGTGGCCATGCCACTATATGGTACTTGGACAGTGGATGCTCCAGGCACATGACTGGAACTAGGGGATTGCTGAAGGACTATACACCAATCAAGGATGGTCTAAAGTTACCTTTGGTGGTTCAGAAAAAGGAATCATCAAAGGCTTTGGTAATATTTCTAGCAACATAATTACAATTACTCAAGTGGCTTATGTAAAGGGTTTGAAACAAACCTCATTAGCATAAGTCAGCTGAGTGATTTAGGATATGACATCTCATTTGTCAAGGATGGTTGTCATATCAGTCGGTCAAGTGATCAAAAGATCATTCTGACAGGATATAGGAAGAGAAATTTCTATTGTCTAGACATTATGTGTGAGAACATAGTTTCTCCTATTTGTCTTGTAGCTGATGAGAAAGTCTCACATTGTGTTAAATGGCACAAGAGGCTAGCTCATCTTAAATATAAGATAATTGGTCAACTCTTTAGCAAAGAGTTAATGAGAAATTGTCCCCAGGTTAAGTATATAAAGGTTTGGATATGCTCAGCTTGTCAAAAGGGCAAGCAGACCAAATCCACCTTTCATAGCCTTGAGAAACAAAGATGCTGTGAGGTGTCTATACCTCTTGCATATGGATCTTTTTGGTCCTATGCCAGTTCACAGCCTAGGTAGGAAGGTTTATACATTTGTGGTAGTTGATGACTACTCAAGGTATTCCTGTGTGTTCTTCCTAAGGCAAAAATCTGAAACACCAAGTATCTTGTATAGTTTTGTTAAACAAATTCAGAATGAATTGGACAGTACAGTGGTCAAAATCAGAAGTGACCATGGGACTGAATTTCAGTCTGAAAGTATGACAAAACTATATGAAGAATTTGGAATTTTTCAGGAATTTTTCTCACCAAGAACACCTCAGCAAAATGGTATTGCTGAAAGAAAAAATAGAACCTTGATAGAGGCTGGTAGAACCCTATTGAGTGACACTTCTCTCCCAGAATATTTCTGGCTGAGGCAGTTAATACTGCATGTCATGTAATCAATATGGCTACTATCACCAAGAACCACAAGAAGACCCCCTATGAGATTGTGAAGGGCAGAAAACCAAATCTATCCTATTTCAGGATCTTTGGTTGCAAGTGCTATATCCTTAACAATGGTAAGTCTTATCTAACTAAGTTTGCTGCCAAATCCCAAGAGGAGATCTTTGTTGGGTACAGTAATAACAGTAAGGCTTATAGGGTCTACAACTTGATTACTCAAGTTGTAGAAGAGTCAGTTCATGTAGTTTTTGATGAAGCAAGGCTCATTAACAATGAATTGCCTAGAAGTGTTTGCAGCTCCATAGGTGTAACTGAGAAGATGGACAAGCTTACTATTGCAGAGAAAGCTCTACAACAAGTCAGCAAGTAGTAGATAGTGGCTACTGTCCAGGGGGAGTACAAGATACACCAGATGCTGAAGAAGACCAAGGGATGCAGCAAGTTGAAGAGACTGAAGGTATACAACCTGAAGACAGGCTGCCTCCAGCAAATAGGCATTTTAAAGATCATCCAGCCAATCAAATTATTGGAGATCTCAGACAAGGGGTACAAACAAGGAGAAGGAATCTAAGTTCAGTTGTCTACTCCAGCTTTCTATCCCAAATAGAGCAAAGAAATTTGAAGAAGCAATCTTAGACCCTCATTGGATTGAGGCCATGCAAGAGGAGCTGAACCAGTTCAAAAGATGCAAGGTCTGGAAGCTAGTTCCTAAACCAAAGAACCACAACATTATTGGAACTAAGTGGATCTTTAGGAACAAGTTGGATGAGAATGGAATTATTATAAAGAATAAAGCTAGACTAGTTGCAAAATGATATAGGCAGGAAGAAGGTATTGATTTTGATCAAACCTTTGCTCCAGTAACTAGACTGGAAGCAATAAGGATGTTCCTTGCCTATGCAACATATCAAGGATTTAAGGTATATCAAATGGATGTTAAGTCAGCTTTTCTGAATGTAAACCTGAAGGAAGAAGTCTATGTAGAGCAGCCATCAGGTTTTGTAGATTCTCTTAAATCTGATTATGTATATAGACTTAGGAAGGCTTTGTATGGGTTAAAACAAGCCCCTAGGGCTTGGTATGAAACCCTGTCTAGTTTCCTCATTGAGAATAAATTCACAATGGGGAAAATAGACAAGACTCTATTCCTTAGGGAATCAAGAGGCAAGATTATATTAGTCCAAATATATGTAGATGACATAATATTGGGTCTATAGAAAGTAGTCTTTGCAAAAAGTTTGCAAAACTAATGCAAGGACAATTTGAAATGAGCAGTATGGGGGAACTTAAGTTCTTCTTGGGTCTCCAAGTTAGACAGACTAAAGATGGATTATCCATATGCCAGTCTAAGTTCACTCTAGAATTGATAAGGAAGTATGGTATGGAATCATCCACTACCATGAAAACTCCTATGGGGTCAACAATGTCTCTAAGCAAAGATGATGCAGGGAAACCTGTAGATGAAACTTTGTATAGAGGGATAGTTGGCTCCCTACTGTATTTGACTGCTAGTAGACCAGATATCATGTATGCTACATGTGTCTGTGCTAGGTACCAAGCTTGGCCTAAAGAATCTCATTTGACAGCAGTCAAAAGAATTTTGAGATATCTTAAGGGCACTCCTTATCTAGGCCTTTGGTACCCTAGGAATGGAGATTTTGAACTGACAGGTTATTCAGATGCAGATTTTGCACGCTGCAAGGAAGATAGAAAGAGTACCACAGGAACCTGTCAATTCCTGGGTGGTAGGCTTGTTTTATGAAGTAGCAAGAAGCAAACCAGTATGGCTATCTCCACAGCAGAATCAGAGTATGTGGCTGCAGGAAGTTGATGTGCTCAACTTCTATGGATTCAACATCAGCTAGAAGATTATGGAATTCAAGTAAGTAGAACACCTTTATTTTGTGATTCTACTAGTGTCATTTCTATTGCAAATAATCCTGTCTCTCATAGTAGGACTAAGCACATAGAAATAAAATACCATTTTCTAAGAGAACATGTGGAAAAAGAAGATATTTCCCTAGAGTATGTTAAGACAGAAAATCAGTTAGCTGATATGTATACTAAGCCCTTATATGAAACCAAATTCAATAAATTTAAAATTGAATTAGGGATGATAAACTTAGAATAGTTTACAAAATTGGCTAAGTAAAATGGTGTCGACACACAGAGTTGTCTGTGTCGATACATAGTAGTGGCGTCGACATTTCCGAGAAATGGTGTCGACACATCTAGGAAGTCTGCGTCGACACTTCAGAGAATTAGTGTCGACACATGCAGTGTAGGTGTCGACACATCCAGAGTTGTGTCGACACTTAGGATGTACACAGGATTAGTCTAGTAGAGTCTCGACTAAGTGTCGAGCTGAGTGGTGTCGACACATATATAAGTGTCGACACATATATTCTGTCGACTATACTTGTGTCGACACATAGTTGTCGAGACATTAGCAGTAAGTGTTGACACTTTTCAACAGTGTCGACACAGTTTAAGTATTTTGACGCGCCTTTTCAACTTCGATTCTAGAAAGGTATAAATAGGTTTTCGCCATTATTAGTTGACACGCTCACCAAAGTTTCGAGACCAAACTTGTGTGTCGACATCTCTCTTCTCTAAATTCAAAATTTCTTCAAACCCTAATGGAGCCCAAGCTAGAAGAGAACATTAATGAAGGATATGAGCTCGTGTGACACGCCTTTGATGACGCGGAACCCGAAATCAAAGGTGTAGTAACCCTAATTGCCGAGACTAGATTGGAATACCTTGTATCAGAACCAATCAAGATCTGGAAGAAGGAGGTCCTTGAATTTTTGAGTGCGGCTTCACTTGATGATACTGGACTCAAGATTAAGTCCAGAGTTCATGGGACCAAAGTCAAGGTCACACAGAAAAGTCTAAGGAAGGTACTTCAACTACCAAGAACAAAAGAGGAAGAAGATGTATCTGCTTCTAAGACTAGAGAGGCATTGAGATGGTGTGTACTGGATTCAAACCTGAAAATTGGATCAGTTTTCAACAAAAAAGGGATGAACATTTAAGGAAAGTTTCTGTCTGAAATAGTTGGCAAGGTCATCCTGAGCAAGCATGGAGGACATGACAGAATTTCAGCTCAAATGTTCAGTTTGATGACAAGGATTATCTTCAAACTTAAGATTGACTGGCCAGTAGTTCTGTTTGATAAGATAAAAGAGAGCCTGAAGAAACCCAATCTGGGTAGAATTCTGAGTCTATACTTAGCTGGTAGTATACCTGAAGTGATGAACCAGGCTGCAGGTTCCAAGATAAACCACATGAGGAGAATGGATTTGAGAATTTTCCCTAGGTGGGATAGAGTATTGACAAAAGAAATTCCTACTCCAGAAAAGAAAACACCTTAGAAGAAGAAGAAGACAGCCATTGTGGCTCAAGAATCCTCCAGCAGCTTTGAAGAGCAAGTGGTCTTTACTCCTGATGATGAAGAGACTGGAAATGCTGGACAGTCTCCAGCAAGACAAGAAGATGCACAGAGGCAGGGGAGCTACCACCAGCTAGCCCAATTCACCTGGATCCACTCTAGGGGGAGCCTCTACTTGTGGAAGAGACAACTCCACTAGAGAGTGAAAGGGCTACCCACACTATTCTAGAGGTAATCACTGAAATTAATCAATTAGATTTCCCTATTGAGGATGAAGTTTTGACTGATTCATTACCTAATGTTCATCAGCAAACACAGATACAATCTCAACCACAAGATGTTGTCATGGAGGACACATCTGTTGCTGATAAAGTGGTTGATGAAATCAGAGATTCTCCAACCATTCTCAACAGGAATTCACCTTAGAGGAGCTATTCCCTGATCTTGTACAGACATACCTTGAGAGAGAAATAGCTGTTGTTGAGGGGGAGAAGGCAAATATTGAGGGGGAGCATGTGGAGATTGTAGAGGAAACAGCTAGCAAGGAGACTGAGGAGCCAAGAGATGCTGAAGGGCTACCAACTGACTGAGAAGGATTCACATCCTAGTCCTAAGGATAGAGTAGATATAGTCAGTACTTCTGCATTAGAAGATGAAGAGGCTATTAGAGCCAAGAAAAGGAAGTTCCAGGTCTTCAAGAGAAGAAGCCAGAACTATAAAAAAGCACTACAGACAATTGCTCCACAGCCAGCCCCATCTACTGATTGTAGTTCACTGATGGTGGCTTTGTAGATTAAGCTAGATGAGCAAAGAAAAGCTTTGGAAAAATATATGGATGAAGGACATAAATCCCTGCAATTTGATCTGGCACAAGACATCAAATCTATAAGATTTGAAGTGAATCAAAACAAAAAGGAAATGACTGACTGCTTCCATAAAGGAGGAAATGCAGTAGTCTATCTGGCCACTCATCAAGAGAACATTAAGAAACAAGTTGATGAAATTGTAGTGAAGCAAGGCTATGTTCTGAAAAACCAGATAAGGATGAATGATAATCTCACTGCTTCACATAATGCCATTGTAACTGAAATGAAAAATATAAGTATTGTACATCCTACAGTAAGTGCCACTGCCAAAGAAGAATTTGATAAGAAATTACAGGAGAGTCTCACTGCTGTGAAAACTACCATTGAAGATTCTCAGAAGGCTATTTCTTCCCAGCTTCAGAAGTTCAAACCTTTTTATAAGGATGGAGTAAACTATCTGAATGCTCAAATAAGATTACAAAACAATGATCTTAGGGATCATATAGAAAGAGAAGTCATAAAGGGGGAGAGGGTACTAGTCAAAGCAGGCTCTGATTATGTCAAATGGATTTCAAATTCCATCAGAGCCACCCTTGGATATCCACCCTTATGTGATGATGACAATGTGGCAGAGTCTGGAACAAATCCTGCATACTTTGGAGGAGAGCAAGCTGAAGTGGATCAAGTGATATATCCTCCTGCAGATTTTGACATGATACATCAGGAGGTACAGTCTATGTATAGTCCTACCGAGGGTAATCAGAATATCATTCTTGAGAAAGTTGTCCAGCCTGTTCCAGAGGCAATCTTAAAAGAGCAAGAGGCTTTGATAAAAGAATAAGAGGCCCAATTATCTAAGAAAAGATTCAGAGAGCAAGCTGAATTAAGCCCAGATTTTGAACAATGGAGCCCCACATCCAGTAATATCATTTTGACTGCTTGGAAGGCTGCTAAGGACAATGTCCTGGATAGAGGCAAGTGGTATTCTGACCTGGAGTGGAGTAAATATGAGAATAGGCAAGATGTCATTGTACAATATAAAAGAAAGGCTAAACTGGGAAAGCTACCTCCTAATGCACAGGAGCCTAGCAAGTATTTCCCTAAGCCTTATCACTATTTTGAAAGGCAGAAGATAAAGGCTGAAGAGTTGAAAAAGAAAGATCTCAAAGGGAAGAAGCCTGCTGCTGCTGATGACAATGAAGCTCCAGTTCAAGCAAAGATTCAATCTGGAAAGGGCATTGTAATCAAGGAACCAGAGCAGCCATAGGATAGCATTTTCTTAAGTTTATAATTTGTAATCATTTGTTTTTAACTCTATGTAAACTTTTGATTAATGAATATGTTGGAATTTGTAAGAACAATGTTATGTGTTCAATCTATTACATTAATTGTTCTGAGATAATTGACTATACATGTTCTGTTTATACATGTTTAAGTTTTTTCCCTATAATATAATACTGTTTTACATCATACTGAAAATTTGTTATGTATGGTGTATATCATTAACTAAGGGTTATGACTTCTCCAAATAGGGGGAGATTGTTAGGTATATTGGAATATATGTACCTGATTTGAAGAAGCCTCACCCTACTCAATGATATACATCAAGATGTATTTGATGTACTTTTAGTTTATTTGTGCAGGTTAAGTAATTGCAGGGAAAGCATCAAAGTTTCTAAGTTCATGTGTCGACACCTAGAAGAAAAGTGTCGACACTTAAGAAGGCTTGTGTCGACACCTAGAGGAGCTGTGTCGACACTTGGAGTAATTGTGTCGACATCAGGAATGCAGAGTCGACACCAGAAGAAAAGTGTCGACACATACAGGTAGTGTCGACACACAATGAAGAATTGTCTACATAATCAGTGTCGACACTTAGAAGCAGTGTCGACACCCAGAGAAACTTTGTCGACAGCAAAAGTGTCGACACTAGGAGGCTGTGTCGACACTCAGTAAAGTCTCAACACATAAAGAATGTGTTGACACAAAGGAGATGTGTCGACACTCAGCAAAGTCTCAACACATGAAGTATGTGTCGACACAAAGGAGATGTGTCGACACTCAGTAAAAGTCTCAACACAGAAGGCATGTGTCGACACAAAGAAGATGTGTCGACACTTAGCAAGTTTCAACACAATAAGATGTGTCGACACAAAGGAGTTGTGTCGACACTTAGCAGAATTCAACTAAGTATTAAAGAAGAAGACTTGTGTCAACACACAGGATCAATGTCGACACATTCTGAAGAAGCAGTGTCGAGAAGCAGTTACAACAACACAAGGAGTTGTGTCGACACCATGAAGGCTAGTGTCGACACTTAGTCTACTTGTGTCGACACTTGGTCTATTTGTGTTGACACATAAAGACTATCTGTCTCGACACTTTCAGACAGTGACAGAGATTTCAAGAAGTGACTGGATGACTTGACAGCTGCCATTTCAACCGGTCAACTGCTACTGTCAGAGCTGTTAGAAGATTGTTAGAAACCGGATCAGCCGGTCACCATAAAGAAAGCTTATATAAAGGCTTATTTTTTCAACAGAAGGAATGAATCAATGAAGTGAAAAACAACACAACAAGAAGAAGACCTTCAAGTGAAGATCTAAGAAGTTGGAGAGAGAGAGCTCCTTCTAAGAAGTGCAGTTGCTGAACCGGGCTGCTAAGTTAGATTCAGATTGAGATCTGAATCTCAAGACAGCAGTTGATTGAAGATCATCTGCATAGAGATACAACCCTACTGTGTTCTAATTCAAGAAGCTTTGAAGAAAGCCAAGGGAGGTTGATCTCAACCAAGTTCTTTCAAGAACTCATCAAGAAGCCAGCCAACTCATCTCTCTCTATCAAGAGTTGTGGTTATATACTTTGTATTTTCTAATTTCTGTAGGATCTTGTGTAGATCTGAGTTGCAAGCCTAAATCTATAAATGCTGAGATAGGGCCTGTGAGCCTGAGTGTAGGAGAATCATTTCTCTAAGTGTAGGCCTTGTTGAAGGCTAAGGTAGGGATGTTGTGCCTGAGTGTAGGTCTTGTTGAAGACTGAGTGGTAGGGCTTGGTGCATGAGTTATAGGAGTGAGATCACTCTGAGTTGTAGGAACCTGTTTGGGGTTCTGAGTTGTAAGATCTGAGGATCTGAGGAGAAGTGGAGAAGTTAGGCTGAATCTAGTACACTACTAGATAGGCGAGGGGGAAAGTGGATGTACCCAGACCTTAGGGAACCACTATAAATCCTGTGTGCACTCTGTGAATGTATGCTTGTATGGTTGTTGTGCTGTGATACTTGTAGAATTGCAATTACTGTACTGTATTTCTGTCTTTAAAGTTAAAAAGATATAGGTCACCTATTCACCCCCCCCCCACACCCCCCCCCCCCCCCCTCTAGGTGTTTAGGCACTGTTTCTTTCAACCCCTAATAATAATCTTAAGTCATTTGGATGATTATTTGGAAGGTCAACATTCTTGCACATCATAGGCTATTAGGTCTGCACACAGAAAACTATAGGATTAGGGATATGGAAATATGTGAACCTTGGTATGGGGTAGTTGGTGTACCTGGTCTGATTGAGTATGAATGAGGTCACCAAAATAAGGTAGTTGTGTGTGCCGGTGTGCGTGTGAGGAGCAAAGCTATGCTCAGGATCGACGGTGGACCGTCCTTCCTTGGAGCGGGGAAGTCTAAATAAGATTAGAGCTAGTTCAAGAGAATGATAACAAATGGGGACATAGGTAGATACCAATAGTAATAAGTACCTTACAAAAGGGAGCTTTGGGATTCAACCCATCGTAGTTCCTAGTGCCCTCGAGAGCCCTTCACAGGGAATGCCCTGGGCAGTCCAAGGTTAACCTTAAACCGTAAGACTAAAATGTTAAAGAGTAATTAGTAAAACTAATGCTTCACCTTCACTCACCCTGATGACTCGGTAAGCTAGCTTGGTTGAGTTGTCTGAGTTGTAGGCTCGGTGGTTGTGGAAATGGGCAAGTTAGCCCGGCAAGCCGCAGGCTCGGAAGGTAGTTGTAAAAGACAGGAAAGTCCGGGAGTTGATGGCTCGAGAAATCATGACTGCATGTGTATAAGGTGGTGAATCTTCGGTATTTGATGGTCGTCCACACCGACATCAATACGATGACTCGGTGGGTGTGGATTACACTTAGCCAAAGAAAAAACTGGCGGGATTGTCAGCATTAGTATGTGGTGACCCTGGTGTGTACTTTAGAGGTGTACGTAAGGTCTAGGCTAGGTAGTGTGGATACCTGCCTAGGAGTGGGGTGGCCCAACCCACTGTCTCCGTTGGCCACTACGGAGGCTCCTGGGAGTGAAGCTAGCTTCCAAAATCGGGGAACTAAAGATCTGTGTGCATAGAGTCGGGTGTGTGTGCGATTTATACGAACATATCATCAAACTAGCATAACATAGCATATCATGTCATCATTGTATTTAACCCCTACCACTATCGTATAAATTGGTATGAGACTTTTTATATGATAGGCCCTACAAAACGACCCTTAATTTATAAGTTTGTATGAGCATTCTTATAAATTAAGTTTATCTTTAAATATAACTTGTTTTCTTTACCTCTCCTTTATTACTGCTCTAGTTGATATAGAACTGCTAGTTTAGATTCTTATAAATGTTATACTATATAATCTGCTAGATTAGGACAATTATCACCTGCTCTTGTCTACTCTCCACCATCATAACTTTCCTATCATTCCTCCTGCATGGTGCCTAGGAGCCACTAGGGGAGGGGTAGGGGAAATCCGGCTTAGTATTTTGACTAACGGTTGGTAGACCAAACATTTCAGGGGCTCCGGATGGGAGACAGGGAGTAGTAGTAGGATATGCAGCACCAGCGGAGTGCGGTGCACATGGAGGTGGTCCAGTCTAGTACGGGAGCACCAGCTTCTGGCTCCGTAAGTGTTTGTTTTACTTAGCTTCCGCAAGAGTGTTGTAGTGAGGTCATGATGTACCAGGCATGAGCCTATTTATATTTCTACATTTCCATTCAGTTTTAGTACTTCTATTGTTATTATTCTGCTTCTATATCATGTGTTCTTTGATGTGATTTTCATCCTCATTTATACATCTATTGTGATTTGTGGAGTTGACTTAATTGTCTCCTTTCATGTACTTCTACTTCTTGTTGATTACTAATGCCGGCAAGATTGGCGTTTTGTAGTGACGACATCCCCGATTGTTGGTGTCAATGCAAAATGACGATTCTGGGCATAAGACCCCGTAGCGTAGCAAAAAAATGGGTTATATAATGCCACCGTCGACTCATCCTCAAACAAAATCAAATCCTCCTTCAGTGGGCATAAGATCAAAATGACTCCAAAAATATTGTGCAAAACACTACAATTACCCATGGTCAAACAGTCTGATTAATAAGATGACTTATATTAGAATGATGTGAGGTCAACTCTAAAGTGGTGTGGTCTTTCAAAGCACACCACTAGATCAGTATTAAGGAAGGAACTGAATCTAAGAGGAAAGTTTCTAGCATATATAGTTGGGAAAGCTCTGCTCTGCAAGATAGGTTCTCATGACAAGATATCCAAAAAGATGTTTGAACTCATGACCAGGATAATTCTATCTAAGAAAATAGACTAGGGAAAGGTACTATTTGAAATAATAGTATAGTGCATCCCAGAACCAAACCTATGAAGGATACTATCCTTGTACTTGTACAACACAGTTCCAGGGATCCTTAACATGAGGCTTGGCACAAAGATCCACCATATGAGAAGAATGAACTCTAAGATGTTTGACAGGTGGGATAGAGTCTTGCTCCCACATCAACAATCTTTTGACAAGAAAAAGAAAGCATTCATGATCACTAAAGAGAGTACTGCAAGCATCTCTTCTGAGAGCAGTGAGGAAGATCAACCTGATCCTCAGTTGACTGATTCTTCTGAGGATATAAGAAGGGATATGAGTGCTCAGGTTTCAATATCTTATGAACCAACAACAAAAAATTGTGCAAGTCAATGGCTCCCAATCTGAGAACATCCTAGCAAAGGTAGCTGAAATGGCGACTGAAGATATTGTGGACATGATCTATGCAACCATTAAGGGGGAGACTTCCCAGTTGCTTGCCCCTGCTGAGGGGGAGACAGTTCAAGAACAACTAGACTCCCTTATTGAGAATCTGCATAACAGGATTCCTCAAACTCCAGAGGGTCCAAAATTGATTCTATTATGTCCTCAAGTTGAGGGGGAGCAAGTACCTGATACAATGATTCATGATGCCCCAGACACTGTTGTTACAGAGCAGCAAATTCCATTGGGAACTGTAGAGACTGAGGGGGAGAATCCAATAGAGCTCCCTGCTTGAGTAGCAGAGAATGTTATCGAAATTTCTGAAGATGGTGAACCTACTGCTGATGATCCAAAGAGTGAGGCTATTAATCACTCTTCTGAATACATGAGAGCTGATTCTGAGATAAGGGAGAAGCAAGATAAGTGCATGAGGATGTACATGAACAAGGGACATCTCTTCAGGATGATCAAATGTCCTCCACCTTCTTAGCTTAACTTAAAGGTCTGCTAGATGACCAGAGAAGACAACTTGATCACTTTGTTGATGATTCCACCAAGGGGTTGAGAGAAGATCTATCAAGTGAGATAAAGTCCATTAGATTTGAAGTTAACCTACAAAAGGCCAACATAATATCATTCTTCATGAGAGCTGCCCCAGCTGTTACCTATACTGAAAGCAAGCTTGCAGAAATCAGGCAAACTTAGAATGATATAATCAACAATCAGAACATCACTTCCAGTAACATGAAAATGGTACATAATGTTCAAAAGAAACTCATGGAAGCACACAAGACAACTCTGGAAATAAGGATGGATGCATGCACTCAATACCTGGATGATCACATGTTAGAAGTTAAGAACCATGTTACTAAGGGAGTCAACTTTCTGGATCAAAGACTCTCTATTGCAAAGGATTCCTTGACAGCAACTATTGTGAAGAAGTTATAAATGGGGAGAAGGCAATGATTAAAGCCAACACTGAGAATGTTGTTTGTTTTACCAATATAATTAGAGGTTCATTGGGGCTTGAATAACATACATATGACAATATTCCCGTTGTTCCTGCCCATATTACAGAAGGAGTATATGATGAGCAATATGGTGATAATCAGTATGGTCAAGTTGATGTTTAGTGGGCCGAACCTTCTATTGCTGTTGAAATTCCTACCTTCAGCCCCACTGCTAAATAAATAGCAAGAGCAAGAGGCAAGTCAGTTGCTGAAGAAGAAGAAGAGGTCAGACTCAATAAGAAGAGGTACAAAGAAGAGATGGAGACTAGACCAAACTTTGAGAAATGGAGTCCTCAATCAAGGACTATCATCTTGTCTTCCTGGGATCAAATCAAGGACCATAAGACTAATTGAGGAAAACTATATAGCTGACTAGAATGGGTAAAATTAGAAAGAAATGAAGAGGCCAGGAGAAAGTTCGGAAGAGACAAAATGTCAGGTGCAGTGCTGCCACCAGATTCTCTTGAGCCCATCAAGTACTTCCCAAAGCCCTACAGTTACTTTGAGAGACAGAAGTAGAAGAAGACTGATGTTGGTGATAAGGATGCAAAGAATCCCAGCAAGGGGATAGTGATCAAGGAACCTGAAACATGACAAGTTTTTTGTTTTCCTTAAGGGCGTTTGGAACATGAACATTTTGTTATAAGCACACTATCTATTTATAACTTTTGTCATAAATGATAATCATATTTTTGTATGTATATCAAGTTATGTTCTTATATACTGTGAATGTTTATCTTCTGTAATATGAAAGTGTACATCATTGACTAGGGTTTTGACTTCTTCAAATATGGGGAGATTGTTGGGTCCATTGATTGTAACACCTCCATTCGTCATATGGAATATAACGATGGGTCCGGCCGGGGCCCCATGCCATATTTCACAAACAAACAGCGAAATTACGTATGAATATCAAAATCACATTCTACTTGCATCTTAACTCAGAGAATTCTAGCGAAAGCATTTTAGGTTGCAAGAACTCAACATAACGAATGTTCACTAAATATATAAACCACACATTTATATATATCACCAGGAATGTATACAATTACACAAGCGCTCATGGCCTTAAGGCCTTACATGTTTCTCTTTACAAATATGGCTTTATACATCGGCACGCAGGCCGGCCACACATGAAATCCAAGACTTTGCACGACATTCAAGGGCCTTTAAGCAGTAAGGGCTTCAACCCGCTCAATTCACTCCAGCCCGTCAGCACCTGCAGTTGGACATCCACCCTAAGAGTGGTAAACAAAGCAATGGTCAGTATTAGATGACCAATTATAACGACCCTACCACTTACCCGGGGCAGTGGTGTAAGACCCCCACCCCTTTTTCTTTTTAAAACATCGGGGTCTTAGGCCCAGAACCGCCGCTTTGCGGTGACTCCTTCGCACCCAGGAAGGTCATCACTACATAACGCTGATTCTGCCGGCCAAATCGATCACGCCCGTAGCAAAATAATAAAGCAAGTCCACAGTAATCACATATATAGTAAATAAACTCCACGAAGGGAGTGTCCACAGATATACAAAATACTAAAATCATGGGCTCATGCCCAGTACATCATGTCCTCACTATATTTCTCTCATCGCGGAAGAAAACTAATATAACAACTAGCGTTTAGGACTCACAGTCCATGTCGTCTGAACTCCAGAACTAGACTGCCCGATGTCCAAGCGTGCCGACCTCCGGGGCTGCTCCTCCATGCTGGGCTCCATGATCCCCGAAAATGATGTGGTTCAAAAATCGTTAGTCTAAAAGACTAAGTCCTATCATCCTCTGCCCCTTCCCCCATGGCTCATAGGCACCGAGCGGGGAGAAGGAAAGGAGATGACATGAAGGTGGAGAATAACAAAACAGATGGCAGCGGACCTATACTAGCAATTCTATAATAGATATTGACAATAAGATGAAATATGAAAAGTAACCTTCACTTATATGGGAACACATAAGCGAAGGGGTCTTCTGCAAGGCTCCCATCGTATAAAAAGTCTCATACAGTCAACCATTTATACGTTGGGGTGTCGGTTATCAAACAGCAGTAAATATATATATCAAAATTGACCTTAATTTATAAACTTGCCCACACAAGTTTATAGACCAAGGGGTCGTTTTGCAAGTCCTAATGTATAAGCGTCTCATTCCACTTATACCTTAGGTGTCAGGGGTTAAATAAATCGATTATGCTATGACATGCAAGTGGGTATGATGGAACATGCAAGTGCAACACACACACCCGACTATGTGCACACAGACCTTTAGTTCCCCCTTTCTGGAGCCGTAACCTCCCAGGATACCTCCATAGTGGCAGACAGAAGTGGTGGGTTGGGCCTGGCCCACCTCTAAACCAGTAAAGCACTGCTGGTCAGATCTATCATACGCCCCAATGCTTGGTGCACGAAGCGGACTCCTGCGTAATCTTGCCGGTTGCCGCATCGAACTTCTGTTGGCGAAGTGCTAACCACACTTGCCGAGTCAGCGTATTGGCATCGGTGCATCGACCCTCCAATACCGAAGAACCACCACCTTAATTTTCTTTCCTTTTATGCACATGCAAATTTATCGCATTCAAAACCGAGCTGAAGCTCCCCAGACCATAATATCTGTCTCAAACAATCGAGCCGAAACTCGTCGGGCCATCCTGCCCCTCACAAATATCAACCGAGTCAAACTAACTCCCCGAGACACCGGGGTGTGTGAAAGTGAACCCCTAATTATTCTAGTTGCTCTTTAATATTTATCACTCCTACCATTTACGTTAGCCCAGGACTGTCCAAGGTATACCCCGTGAAGGGCTCTTGAAGGCACTAGGAACTACGATGGGATTACGCCCAAAGCTCCCTTTTGCAAGGCACTTACTATTATTGGTTGCTACCCGATTTCCCGACCCTTAATTAATTTTACTGAACCTAGCCCTAGTACATTAAACACTTCCTCCCTACGGGGAAGACGATCTTTCGTCGATCCCGGGCACCGCCTAACTCTAGTCAATCCATCCCTCTACTCATCCTACTACCAATAATGAACTTATTTTTAACCATCCAAACCAGCATACCACTAATCCCAAGACATGCATCAATTATACTCAAACATAATTTCTGCAGTTTTTACTATATGCAGACCACTTAAGATATATGACTCGTAAAATGGGAGATACACCAAATAATCATCCAGTACCCACATGATAATTATTAGAGGGCTATAATGACATTTTTAGCATAAATCCAGAAATTCATAATTTTCTTAATTTGTCTGATAATTTATTTATTTATTCTAGTAGTCAAAAAGCACAAGTTTGAACATGAAGTACCAATTTCAGACAAAATAATATCCCACTAAATTTATGATAATTACAAAATGAATAATCAACTCTAAAGTATAATCCTTCCAATTTTTCAGCAAGGTTTTTGCCCTTAATTTTATTTTCAAATATATCTCATAATAAATCATTTTAAGAGGTATGTACAGAAATAATGCTTCCAAAAATTTAGATAAAATCCAAGTATGATTATAAGGACATATAAATCCTTTAGATCAAGTTTCACAATTTATCATTGATTAATAAAGTCTATACTTGATTTTCTCATAACATTCCAAGTTAATGGGTTAATGAACAAAGTATAAACATTATCCATCTAAAAATTCCAAATAAATTCCCATATAAGTATAATGAACTAGGAACACTAATTATCAAGTTTTATAATTTTTAATCAAGTATTAAGCTCTGTAAGAATTATTTAGCATGTTCCCAAATTATGCATTTGTGAAATAGATGCCCTAATTATGTATCCAAAAATTCTATTAAAATTCATATATAATCAATATTGCTAAAACTACTTTTGCCAAATTTTCATGACCTTTCAATGGGCAGTGAGATCATAATAGTCAAATTATTAATTAGGGCAATCCCATGGGTTACAAATAAAGTGCTAAACATATTATGAAGGATCAAGTGCATACCCAACTGCACCAAAAGCTCGGACTGTTGGAGAGGGCGCTACTTAATTTCTTAAATAAGTAGCAAAGCGCCACGGGTCAAGTGAAGGAACGCCGAACCCAACAATCCCCCCCCCCCCCCCCGGCGTCCAGCACAACCCGTCAGCTCAGAGGTGGAGTTACCACATGGCCCACGTGGATCAGAGGTGGGGTTACCACATGGCCCACACGGCTCAGAGGTGGGGTTACCACATGGCCCACACGGCTCAGAGGTGGGGTTACCACATGTCCACGGTTGCACGGCTCAGAGGTGGGGTTACAACATGTCCACGGTTGCCTGACCCGCCGGACCCACACAGGTAGAAGGGAAAAATCAGGATTTAATAGCGCTCCCCCGGTCTTGAACCCGTGACCTCCTCTGATACCAATTGAAGGATCAATCGCATACCCAACTGCACCAAAAGTCCGGGCTTTTGGTGCAGTTGGGTATGCGTTTGATCCTTCAATTGGTATCAGAGGAGGTCACGGGTTCAAGACCGGGGGAGCGCTATTAAATCCTGATCCCCCCTCTAGAGTATATCAGACTAAGTCATTTTAGAATTTTTGGTTGTATCTGTTACATACACAATAATGACAAGAAGTATTTAGCAAAATTTCAAGCTAAAGCTGATGAAGGAGTGTTTCTGGGATACTCCATGATCAGTAAGACTTATAGGGTTTATAATAAATCAACTCTTAAAATTAAAGAATCTGTTCACAAACCTTTTGATGAATCTAACATGTCTTTCAAGGAGAAGAACACTTCTACCATAGAACCTTTGCAGGTACATTTTCTTGCTGAAGACTTGAACAGATTACAAATCATTCAAGAAGAGGAAAGCAGTGAAGATGAAGAAGACATTCAACATCATGAAGAGAAACCTCTTGAAGAGCCAGTTGTTGTACCACAAGAGGAAACAACAACACAGGTTGGTGAACAATCAACACCCCATGTTGATTTAGTAACATCCAGAGACCATCCAATTTCCCAAGTAATTGGAGACATCTCAACTGGTGTGCAAACCAGAAATCAGGTCAACCAAAACCTGTTGCACACTTGCTTCCTATCTCAAATTGAACCTCAATCCACTCAAGATGCAGAGCAAGATCCACACTGGATCATTGCAATGCAAGAAGAGTTGCATCAATTTGAAAGGAATAAAGTTTGGGAACTAGTACCAAGTCCTAAGGATCACTCAATTGTTGGAACAAAGTGGGTGTTCAGAAACAAATTGGATGATCAAGGAGTCATTGTAAGGAACAAGGTAAGGCTAGTTGCTAAAGGGTACTCTCAAGAAGAAGGCATAGATTATGACCAGACTTTTGCACCAGTTGCAAGGTTGGAGGCTATTAGAATCTTCTTAGCATATGCAGCACACAAGGGTTTCAAAGTATACCATATGGATGTAAAGAGTGCTTTTCTCAATGGGGATATCAAAGAAGAAGTCTGAAAGATATTGTACCTAATCACCTAGAGGGGGGGGTGAATAGGTGACTTAAATATTTTTAACTTTATAGGCAGAATTCAGATTATAACACAGAATTATATCTACTTTATCACAACACACAATCAGCAATCACAGAATTCCTCAAGCACACAGTAGACACACAGGTTTATAGTGGTTCCCCAATGTTTGGGTACATCCACTTTCCCCTTCGCCTATCTAGCAGTGTACTAGATTCGGCCAAACTTCTCCACTATCTCAGATCCTCAGATCTTACACTCAGAACCTCAACCAGGTTCCTACAACTCAGGCCCAAGGCCTTACAACTCAGCTTCTTCACAAAGCCTACACTCAGCCACCAAGGCCTACACTCAGCCACCAAGGCCTACACTCAGCCACAATAGGCCTACACTCAGAGATACAACTCTCCTACACTCAGGCACACAGGCCCTACACTCAGCCTTTATAATTACAGGCTTACAAACTCAGATCCCTAAGGATCCTACAAGAGAATATGAATACAAAATGTAATCTCAACAACTCAGTGACAAGAGAGAAGAGTTGTGAGTTCTTTGATGAGTTCTTGGAAGAACTCAGCTGAGATCAATCTGACTTGGCTTTCTTCAAAGCTTCTTGAAAGTAGAACACAATAAGATTAATCTCTTCTGCAGTTGATCCTTGATCTCTGCAACTTAAGATTCAGAACAGATCTGAACCCTTCTTCTCAGCCTGGTTCCAATGGCTGACTTCTTGGATGGAGCTCTCTCTCTCCAACTTCTTAGATCTTCACTAGATTCTTCAAGGAATAGCTAGATCTTCTTCTTTGTTAATTACTTGAACTTGTGGTTTTTGAACCACTGTTTCTGTAGACAGTATAAGCCTATTTATAGGCCTTCTTCATGATAACTGGCTGGTCCGGTTCCTAACTGATTTCTGACAACTCTGACAGGTGCAGTAGACCGGCTGGAATGACAGCTGTCAAGTCATCCAGTCAGTTCTTGAAAATTCTGTAACTGTCTGAAAGTGTCGAGACTGTCTGTCTTTAAGTGTCGACACTTATAGACTAAGTGTCGACACAAGTTGACTAAGTGTCGACACTAGCCTACAAGGTGTCGACACAACTCCTTGTGTTGTAGAATGGACTTCTCGACACAGCTTCTTCTTCATGTGTCGACACTGATAATGTGTGTCGACACAAGTACTTGTACTTCAGTATATTGCTGAATTCTTGTAAGTGTCGACACAACACCTTTGTGTCGACACATCTTCATGTGTTGAATCTGTTAAGTGTCGACACATCTACTTGGTGTCGACACATGTCTTCAGTGTTGATACTTGCTGAGTGTCGACACAGCTCCTTGTGTCGACACATTATTCATCTGTTGAGACTGTTGCTGAGTGTCGACACTTCTCATTAGTGTCGACACTTGTACTTAGAATTTTGCTGAACTTTGCTAAGTGTTGAGTCTTCAGCTAAGTGTCGAAACTTTCTTTCTTGTGTCGACACTTTCTTCAAGTGTTGACTCTTCTGCAGTGTGTCGACACATTGTTCTGGGTGTCGACACTTTCTTCAAGTGTTGAGTCTTCTGCTGAGTTTTGCTGAGTGTCGACACAGCCTCCAAGTGTAGACACTTTTAGATGTAGACACAGTTTCACTAGGTGTCGACACAACTGCTGATTGTCGACACTGCTTCACTGGACTTTTCTTCATTGAGTGTCGACACAGCTCCTTGTGTCGACACTTTCTGTCTGGTGTCGACTCTGCATCCATGGTGTCGACACAAATACTCCAAGTGTCGACACTGCTTGCCTGGGTGTCGACACAAGTCTTCTTAAGTGTCGACACTTTCCCTCTGGGTGTCGACACATGGACTTAGAAACTTTTTCATCTTTCCTGCAAATACTTAACCTGCACAAGTAAACTCAAAATACATCAAATATATTTTGATGTATATCATTGAGTTGGGTGAGGCTTCTTCAAATCAGGTACATTTGAACCAATGTACCCAACAATCTCCCCCTATTTGGAGAAGTCATAACCCTTAGTCAATGATATACACCATTCATAATAAAATTATAAAATGATGTAAAGCAAGATTATATATCAGGGCAAACATAAACATGTATCAATCAAACATGTATACATAGACATTATCTCAGAACAATTATGAAATAAATTCATCACACAGCAAATTTATCACACAGCACATTGTTCTAACACTTTGTCATATTCATAATTCTAAAGTTTACAGAATGTTTTACATCAAAAGATTACATAGTAAACTTAAGAAAATTTCTATACTACTTTTGTTCAGCCTCTTTGATCACTATCCCTTTTCCAGATTGTACTTTGGCTTGAACAGGAGCTTCAGTAACTTCAGTATCAGCAGGCTTCTTGCCTTTCATATCCTTTTTCTTTTGCTCTTCAGCTTTAATCTTTTGTCTTTCAAAATAATGATATGGCTTGGGAAAGTACTTGCTAGGCTCCTGAGCAGTAGGAGGTAGCTTTCCCATCTTGGCCTTCCTTCTATATTGGACTATTGCTTCTTGCCTTGTCTCATGTTTCCTCCATTCCAATTCAGAAAACCATTTATTCCTCTCTTGAATATTATCTTTTGCAGCTTTCCATGCAGTTAAGATAATGTTTCTTGAAGTGGGGCTCCACTGCTCAAAGTTTGGTCTTTGTTCAGCTTGCTCCCTGAACCTCTTCTTAGACAATATGGTTTCTTCTTCTTTCTGCAGAGCTTCTTGCATAGCTTCAGATACTGGCTGAACCACCTTTTCTATGATAACATTTTTCTTATCCTCAGGTGGGCTATACATTGTCTGGATATCATCATGTATCATATCAAAATCTGGAGGAGGGTAGATGACGTGAGCCACTTCAGGTTGCTCCCCTCCTAGATATACAGGATTAATCCCAGATTCTGCAACATTATCATCATCACATAAAGGAGGATAACCAAGAGTAGCTCTGATAGAATTGGATATCCACTTGGCATGATCAGAGCTAGCTTTGACTAACACCCTCTCCCCCTTTATGACTTCTCTAACTATGTGATCCCTCAAATCATCCTTTTGAAATCTTATTTGGGCATCCAAATAGTTGACTCCATCTTTAAAGTAAGGTTTTAACCTTTGGAGTTTGTCAGTTATGATCTTCTGAGAGTCTTGTATGACAGTCTTAACAGCAGTTATTTCCTCTTGGAATGCTTTGTCAAAGTCTGCTTTAGCTGTAGCATGAGCTGGAGTCAGTCCAGCAGCTATGTTCTGCATCTCAGTGATAATGGCATTGTGAGATTCTGTTAAGTTGTCATTCATTCTGATCTGATTCTCTAGTACATAGCCTTGCTTGACTTCAAGTTCATCTACTTGAGCTTTTATCTTTTCTTGATGAGTTGCTAGATAGACTACTGCATTCCCTCCCTTGTGGAAGCAGTCAGTCATCTCCTTCTTATTGAGATTCATCTCAAATCTTATGGACTTAATATCCTGTGCCAGATCAAACTGAAGAGATTTGTGCCCCTCATCCACATATGTCTCTATAGCTTTCCTGTGCTCATCAAGCTTAATCTGCATTGCAACCATTAGAGCACTATAATCAACAGTTGGTGCTGGCTGTGATATAGGTTGTGGTGCTACAGTTTGCAAAGCCTTTTTGTAATTCTGGCTCCTTCTCTTGAATACTTGAAATTTCTTTTTCTTTGCCCTTGCAGCTTCCTCATCTTCAGAAGCTGATGTGCTTGCAATTTCTACCCTCTCTTTAGGTAGCTCCTCAACAGCTTGGGGCTTCTCAGGCTCTTGCCTTGTAGGTTCTTCCAGAATTACTACTTGCTCCCCCTCAACTGGAGCATTCTCCCCCTCAGCAGCAGCACAATCCTTGTCAAAATCTGTTTGATCCAGATTTAGGAAAAGATCTTCCATTGTATATTCTTATGGAGAATGAGCTGGAGAAATTCTTGGCTCATCTACCACTGGATCAGAAACTACTTGAACTGTAACAGATGTGTCCTCCATGACAACATTTGGGACTTGACTATCAATCTGAGTTTGCTGATTAACATAATTTAAGGAATCAGACAATACATTATTCTCTATAGGGAAATCTAAAGCATTAAGCTCAGTGATTACCTCAAGGATGATGTTTGTAGCTTGCTCACTCTCAAGAGGAGTTGGTTCTTCCACTATTAGAGGCTCCCCCTGGATTTGATCCTGATGTATGGGGCTAGCTTGAGGTAGCTCCCCCTGCCTCACAGTAACTTCTTGTTGAGCTGGAGACTTCCCAGCATCTCCAGTGTCTTCTTCTTCAGGAGTGAAGACAACTTGCTCTTCACTACCAGAGCTGCTAGATGATTCTTGAGCTACTGGGGCAGTTTTCTTCTTCTTCTTCAGTGGAGTTTCCTTCTCAGAAGTTATTTTCTCAGGGTTTGGCATCTCCTTAGACAAAACCCTGTACCATCTGTAGAAGATCCTCATGTCCATCTTTCTCATATGGTTGATTTTACTGCCAGCAGCTTGACCCATAACCTCTGGTATGCTGCCAGCTAGGTATAAACTTATTATTCTACCCAAATTGGGTTTCTTCAGACTCTCCTTGATCTTCTCAAAGACAACAATAGACCAATTTGTGTTTACTGTGAAGATTATCCTTGTCATAAGGTTGAACATATGGGCTGAGACCCTGTCATGCCCTCCAGGCTTACTTAAGATTACCTTGCCAACAATTTCAGAAAGAAATTTTCCTTGGCTATTCATGCCCTTCCTATTGAATACAGATCCAATTTTCAATTTTGAATCCAGTCCACCCCAAGTTAAAGCTTCTCTGGTTTTAGAAGCAGTAACTTCTTCTTCTTCCTTAGTTCTTGGTAACTGTAGTACTTTCCTTAAACTTTTTGGAGAGACCTTCACTTTTTCTCCATGGACCCTAGACTTGATCTTGAGTCCAGATTCGTCTATTTGAGCTCCATTTAGGAATTCCAGTACTTCCTTCTTCCAGATCTTTGTGGGCTCAGAAACAAGAAATTCCAACACTAAGTCTGCAACTAGGGTTACTACATCTTTGATCTCTTGTTCTGCATCGTCAAACGCATTCCGCACCAATTCATAGCCTTCATTGACGTTCTCCTCGAGCTTTGGCACCATTAGGGTTTGAAGAATTTGAACTGAGAGAAGAGAGGTGTCGACACATAAGTTTGGTCTCGAAACTTTTGAAAGCGTGTCGACAGACAAAGGCAAAATCTTATTTATACCTTTCTAGGTTTGAAGATGAAAGGGCGGGCAGCTAACTTAAATTGTGTTGACACAGTGGAAAAGTGTCGACACAGACTTATAATGTCTCGACACACTATGTCGACACAAGTTTAGTCGACAGATAATATGTGTCGACACTTGTTTATGTGTCGACACCACTTAACTCGACACATAGTCGAGTCTTTACTTAGAGAATTCTGAGTAAACACTAAGTGTTGACACCACCTTGGATGTGTCGACACCTACTTGTCATGTGTCGACACTAATTTTCTGAAGTGTCGACACCAACTTCCTAGATGTGTCGACACCTTTTCACTGAAGTGTCGACACCACTTTTCTGTGTCGACACAGATATCTCTATGTGTCGACACCTTTTTACTTAGCCATTTCTATAAACTTATTCTAAGTTTATCATACCTAGTTCAATTTTAAACCTATTGAAATTAGTTTCTTCTAGGGGATTAGTATACATATCAGCTAGTTGATTATCTGTTTTAACATATTCCAGTAAAATATCTTCTTTCTCTACATGCTCCCTAAGAAAATGACATTTTATTGCAATATGTTTAGTTCTACTATGGGAAACAGGATTATGTGCAATTGATATAGCACTTGTAGAATCACAAAAGAGTGGAGTTCTACTTACCTGAATTCCATAGTCCTCAAGCTGATGTTGTATCCACAGAAGTTGAGCACAGCAACTTCCTGCAGCCACATATTCTGATTCTGCAGTGGAGATAGCCACACTTGTCTGCTTTTTGCTACTCCAAGAAATCAGTCTTCCACCTAGGAATTGACAGGTTCCAGTTATGCTTTTTCTGTCTTCTTTGCATCCTGCAAAGTCTGCATCTGAATAACCTGTTAGTTCAAAATCCCCATTCCTAGGGTACCAGAGGCCTAGATAAGGAGTGCCCTTTAGATATCTCAATATCCTCTTGACTGCTGTCAAATGAGACTCCTTAGGGCATGCTTGATACCTTGCACAGACACATGTAGCATACATGATATCTGGTCTACTTGCAGTCAAATATAATAGGGAGCCAACTATCCCTTTATACAAAGACTCATCTACAGGTTTCCCTGCATCATCCTTGCTAAGAGACATACTTGACCCCATAGGAGTCTTCATGGTACTGGATGAATCCATACCATACTTCCTTATGAGTTTTAGGGTGAACTTAGACTAATATATGGATAAACCATTCTCAGTCTGTCTAACTTGGAGACCCAAGAAGAACTTAAGTTCCCCCATACTACTCATCTCAAATTGCCCTTGCATTAGTTTTGCAAACTTTTTGCAAAGACTACTTTCAGTAGACCCAAATATTATGTCATCTACATATATTTGGACTATTATTACTTTGCCTCTGGATTCCCTAAGGAATAGAGTCTTGTCTATTTTCCCCCTTGTGAACTTATTCTCAATGAGGAAACTAGACAGGGTTTCATACCAAGCCCTAGGGGCTTGCTTTAACCCATACAATGCTTTCCTAAGTCTATAGACATGATTAGGTAGAGTTGAATCAACAAAACCTGATGGCTGTTCCACATAGACTTCCTCTTTTAGATTACCATTCAAAAATGCTGACTTGACATCCATTTGGTAAACTTTAAATCCTTGAAAGGTTGCATAGGCCAGGAACATTCTTATGGCTTCCAGTCTGGCTACTGGAGCAAAGGTTTGATCAAAGTCAATACCTTCTTCCTGTCTATACCCTCTGGCAACCAATCTTTCTTTGTTCTTAATGATGACTCCATGTTCATCCATTTTGTTCCTAAAGATCCACTTGGTTCCAATTATGTTGTGGTCTTTTGGTTTAGGAACAAGCTCCCAGACCGTGCACCTCTTGAACTGATTCAGCTCTTCTTGCATTGCCTCAATCCAATGAGGGTCTAGGATGGCTTCTTCAAACTTCTTCAGTTCAACTTGGGATAGGAAACTGGAGAAGAGCACTGCATTCAGAATTCTGCTCCTTGTTTGTACCCCTTATCTTGGATCACCAATGATTTGTTCTGCTGGATGATCTCTTAGGTGCCTATTGGCTGGAGGCATCCTGGCTTTAGGTTGAACTTCTTCAACTTCTTCATCTTGCTGTACTCCCTGAACTTCATCTGCATTAGGTACATGTAGTACTCCCCCTGGACAACAGCCACTGTCTTCTACTTACTGTCTTGTAGTAGGTTCATCTTCTATAGTGAGCTTGTCCATCTTCTTTGTTATGCATGTGGAGCTGCATATACTACTAGACAACTCATTGTTAATAAGTCTAGTTTCATCAAATACTACATGTACAGACTCCTCTACAACTTGTGTAGACAAGTTCTAGACTCTATAAGCCTTACTGTTGTTGCTGTACCCAACAAAACTTCCCTCTTGGGACTTGGCAGCAAACTTAGTCAAGTAAGACTTTCCATTGTTAAGTATAAAGCACTTACAACCAAAGATCCTGAAGTAGGATAGGTTTGGTTTCCTGCCTTTCACAACCTCAGAGGGGGTCTTGTTCAGGCTTTTAGTAATGGTAGCCCTATTAATAACATGGCATGTAGTATTAACTGCTTCAGCCCAGAAATATTCTAGTAGTGATGTATCACTTAATAGGGTCCTACCAGCCTCAATCAAGGTTCTATTCTTCCTTTCAGCAATGTCATTTTGCTGAGGTGTTCTTGGTGAAGAAAACTCTTGAAATATCCCAAATTCTTCACATAGTTTTGTCATACTATCAGACTGAAATTCAGTACCATGGTCACTTCTCATTTTGACCACTGTACTAGCTAGTTCATTCTGAATTTGTTTGATAAAGCTATAGAAGACACTAGGTGTTTCAGATTTCTGTCTAAGGAAGAACACCCAGGAAAACCTTGAGTAGTCATCTACAACTACAAAGGTATAGACCTTCCTACCTAGGCTGTGAACTAGCATTGGACCAAAGAGATCCATATGCAAGAGGTATAAATACCTCACAGCATCTTTGTTTTCAATGCTTCTAAAGGTGGATCTAGTCTGCTTGCCCTTTTGACAAGCTGAGCAAATACCATCTTTAATACACTTAACTTGAGGACCATTCCTCACTAGCTCTTTACTAAAGAGTTTGCCAATTGTCTTGTAGTTGAGATGGGCTAGTCTCTTGTGCCATTTGACACAATGAGAGACTGTCTCATCAGCTACAAGACATACTGGAGAACCATTATTCTCAACCATAATGTCTAGGCAGTAGACATTCTTTTTTCTATAACTAGTTAAAATGATCTCTTGATCATTTGACCTCCTGATATGACAACCATCTTTGACAAATGAGATGTCATATCCTACATCACTCAATTGACTTATACTAATAAGGTTATGTTTCAAACCTTTAACATAGACCACTTGAGTAATTGTAATATAGGAGTTAGATATGTTACCAAAACCCTTGATGATCCCTTTTTCAGAACCACCAAAGGTGACTTTTGGACCATCCTTGATGGGTGTGTAGTCCTTTAGTAAACCCCTTGTTCCAGTCATATGTCTGGAACATCCACTGTCCAAGTACCATATTGGGGTATGGCCACTTGGACTCACCTGCAAAACAGATTAGTGAACCTTAGAACCCAAAGAATTCTTGGGTCCTTGGTACTGGTTAGTTTGCTTCCTAACAAAGCTACATGTAGGTTTTCCAACAGGCAGTTTGCTACTCACTTTGGCACTAGCATTGTGTCAACAGTCCATTGCAAAGTGGCCTACCTTGCCACAATACCAACACTCAAACTTATTGTACCTTTGCTTAGGTACAGTCTTAGCTGTTTTATCTACAGCTGACATGTTGAGAGTTGGGGCTTTGCCCTTGGACATGGACTTGAACTGAACAGTCCTAGCTGGTTTAGTAAATCCCAGTCCAGCTCTACCTTTGTGATGAACAAATTCATCAATTAAGGGTAGAACTGACTTAGGTTTAGAAAACCTAGCAACTAAGTCTTTCTCCTTCTGAAGATTAATCTCCAGACTCTTGATTTGATCATTCTTAAATGATATAGTCCCCATCTGAATCACAGTTATGTGCTTCAGTCTGGCTATCTCATTTAGCTTTTGATCAAACATCTTCTCATAATTAGTTGTAGCCATTTTGAGACTTGCAATCTCCTTAGCTTGACTCTTGGACAAGGATTTGCATTTCTTAAATGCTTGCAACAGAACTTTATATTCATCTATCAACTGATGAATATCCTCTTCAGACTCAGATGCACTATCATCACTTGATGATGATGAATCTGATTCTGAACTAGCACAAGAAATTGAACTGAAAGAATAACTTTGTACCTTACTAGGTCCTGGCTGCTCCAGGATTTTGTCACTTTCTGTCAATGCCATTAGCCCTTGGCACTGACTGTCTTCTTGTTCATATATAGAGTTCATGATCTGAATGAACTCTCCTTTTTCTTCCTCAGCAAACAGTCCTATATATGCTTCTGCATCTAACTCAGTTTCTGATGAAGATAAGTCTGACAGGCTCTTATCCTTTTTGGCAACAAAAGACTTTTCCTTCTTGTCGTTGTATTGAGTCTTTTTCTTGTCATTAGAATCCTTCCTTTTCTCTGGACAGTCTGCAACAACATGTCCTTGTCTATTACAGCAATAGCATACAATTTTTGAAAGAGTTGCTTTGCTAGACTTTGTCTTTTTCCTGTCTTTCTTTGAAGACTTTTTATTCTGATAATAGTATTCTTTACCCTGTGAAGTAGATGGCCTTGTCCTCCACTGTTTCTTCTTTAAGAACTTCTGAAAATGTCTTGTGAAGGCAACAAAGTACTCATCACTTTCACTGCTTTCAGACTTTCTACTTGCTGACTCATCTGACTCAGTTTCTGGTACTTTTGGTGGTGGAGTTGGTGACTTACTTCTATACTTTCTGTGGGCTTCTGTTTTGAAGGCCACTGTCCTTTCTTTATGTTCACCTCTTGTTGATTTCTCCTCTTCTTTCCTCACCATTAACTGCATTTCATAGGACAACAGTTTGCCAAACAGTGTTGGTGGAGGAATTTCTGCTAACTTTGCCATTTCCCTAATGGAACAAATCTTGGTGTCCCAATCCTTTGTAAGGGACCTTAGAAACTTATCATTGAGCTCATAATTACTGAACTCTCTTCCATAGGACATTAGCTCATTCACAATCCTATAGAACTTCTTATAGCATTCAGTTATGCTATCAGCTTTACCTTGTCTAAAACTTTCATATTCTTGGTTGAGCGAAGATTTTCTGTCTTGCCCCACTTCTTCAAAACCCTCCATATAGACTATCAAGGTATCCCACATCTCCTTAGATGTCTTGCAGTGTATAAAATTCTGAAAAGTAGCATCATCTATAGCACTCACAATGATATTCTGAGCCCTTTTGTCCATTGTGGCTAGAACAATCTCATCCTTTGTCATTTCAGAGAAATCCTTTGGTGTTCTTTGATTTGCATCTAAGACTGAAACCTTCATGGGCACACATGACCCTTCTTTCACTGTGATATAAATCCTAGGGTCTGAGGCTTCCATAAACAGTCTCACCCTTTCCTTCCAGATACCAAAGATCTCTTTTCTACATATGGGTAGCTTCATGGATCCCAATTCCTTATGATTCTCAGTGGAACTCATGGTTCTTGATTTTCTTGATTCTGTAATTTGACTTAGACTGAATCTGCCAACAGGATTTACTCAGACAGTTATGTCCCTTTTTGAGAAACCTCCCTCTGATACCACTTGAAAGATATTGTACCTAATCACCTAGAGGGGGGTGAATAGGTGACTTAAATCTTTTTAACTTTGTAGGCAGAATTCAGAATTATAACACAGAATTATATCTACTTTATCACAGCACACAATCAGCAATCACCGAATTCCTCAAGCACACAGTAGACACACAGGTTTATAGTGGTTCCCCAATGTTTGGGTACATCCACTTTCCCCCTTTGCCTATCTAGCAGTGTACTAGATTCGGCCAAACTTCTCCACTATCTCAGATCCTCAGATATTACACTCAGAACCTCAACCAGGTTCCTACAACTCAGGCCCAAGGCCTTACAACTCAGCTTCTTCATAAAGCCTACACTCAGCCACCAAGGCCTACACTCAGCCACCAAGGCCAACACTCAGCTACAACAGGACTACACTCAGAGATACAACTCTCCTACACTCATGCACACAGGCCCTATGTTGAATTCTGTGAAGTGAAAGTGGGTGGATGGAAGGCTTGGGAAACATATCCGCGCGGACTGCGTGGACAGGGTTGGCGGACTCCTAGGTCGGCAGGGATGTTGCAGGCGGTTTGCTCTGTGGCGGCCTGGGCGGTCTGTTCGTGCGGACTACGCGGACAGCAGCAGCGGTCTGACAGTCCAGTGTATGCTCAGCAGGCGGTCGACTCCCAGGAAGTAACCGGGCGGATAGGAATGCTATCCACGGAGTCTGGCATGAAGCGGACTGATGAACTGGAGCTCGGCAGACCGGTTTGGCAGTTGCCTTGGTCTTGCTCCAGAGGAGTGGCAAGTAGAAACCGCGGAGACCGCCGGTCAGCGCGGACAGAAACTGGAGGTCGCCCGGTATAGCGGGGTAGATCCAGTGTCCGCCAGTAAGTGCGGACTGGCCCATGTGGCCAGTGGACTGGACTTAGTGTGATCTGAACCAAGTCCAGGATGGCTCAGTCCGGGGAGATTGCGAAGTGGAGCGCGGGCTGCTTTCTCAGTCCGCCAAGCCTAGTAGAAGTGCTGATGCCTTAATTGCTAGCTTGGGGGTATGCGGACTGGACGATTGCCTATGCAAGAGCGTGCGGACTGAAGCTGGAGTCCGCTGAGTTCGGTTTAGCCTTGTGATGAGGTTATGAGCTCAGGATTGCGGATTGGAGTTTGCTGTGTAAGCAGACTGGATCGGCGTGTACGCTGAGTCCGGAGGTGCCTTGGAGATAGAGGCAATGGACTCAGGAGTTGCGGACGGTAGCCGGGTGTCCGCTGAGTCCGGCAGGTGCCTTGAAGGCGAGGCTGCGGGCTCGGGGTTTGCGGGCTGATGCCTTGTCCGCAGATTGGCGGACACAGCTGTTGTGGAGTCCGGTTGTGGTGGTCCTGGCTTGGCCTCTGGCGGCAAGGCGGGCTGGATATTGGAGTCCAACCTTGGAGAAGCTGGGGCGAACTGGCTATCTGCACAGGAGCGGTGAACTGGAATGTGTGTCCGCGAGCTGGCGGACACACTTGTTCTTGCTGCGGGATGTGGCGGTGATCCTATCGGCTAGGGCGGTGACCATACTCATCATCGTGCCTATAAATAGGACCCATGTCACATCAGGAATATAACGGGAACCTGAACCGAAGTAAGTGAACAGTAATTGAGCTCGCGTAAGTTGCTGCGGTCTGGACTTTGGTGTCCGCGCGGATAGAGAGTTGACCCGGTTGTGCTGTGCAGGTTGTGCGGATAGCACTGGAAAGCCAGGACTTGGCTCTGATTGCGGTCATGGACAGTGCGGACTCTACGGTTAAGCAACAGGCGGTAAACAGCAGGTCGCGGATAGCGACCAGGCGGTCTTCTCTTTGGCAACTTGGTTTAGGGTTCAGGAATTCGCCTGCTTTAGGCGGACTGTTCCATTCGGTGACGCAGCTTGTGCGGTCTGGCGGCTAGGCGACCTCGCGGTCAGGCGGCCTGCAGATCGGCGGTGAAGGGCTAAGCATTGGAATAAGGGGTGAGCCCGCGCGGCTTGGGTTGCGGTCTGGCGACCTGGCGGACTGAGTGGACTCCACAGCAGTAGACTGGCGGCTTGGTGGTTGAGTCCGCGCGGCTTGTTTTTTGTTCTTGTCTTGTAACTGTCTCTGTGCTCTCGGTGTTGGGTTTTGGTGAAGCATGTCTCGCCATGTATGTCTCGCCTTGTAAAGAAGTTTGCTCTTGATCAATAAAGAAGCTTGTGTTGCATGTGTTGCTGGTTGTTACTGCTTTGTTGAGATAACCCCTGCTAACTCCACGATCCGGGAAAACTTTCAACATTATAAGTGGGTGTATCCTCCTTCGGTTTGTTGAGTTTTCAACAGGGTATCCAAGGGGGCGTCTGCGGTTTGTTGAATTTTAACATGGTATCAGAGCGAGGTTGTTGGAGTGGTCAAGTAGTGCTCAACGGAAGTAGTTGCTCTTCTGAAGAGGAAACCAGTGGTAGAACCATGGCAGTGGAGGATTCAAGTTGTCTTGGAATTGATCTCCTTACAGAGACGAACTGTGAACGGTGGAAGTCCTATATGAAGAGTTTTCTTCTTGGCGAGGACCTTTGGGAGGTTGTATGCGGAGCAGGAAGACAAGAGGATACTGCTGGCAATGCTGAGGCGATGAGAGCTTGGAAGGAGACAAATGCGAAAGCGGAGTCTATTCTCAAGCAGGTGATCTCATCGGAGCTCTTGGACCACATCAGTGGATGTCGGTCAGCCGCGGAGGTTTGGACTTCCCTTGATGGGTTGTTCAGGAAGAAGGTGAAGGTTGCTGCTGAAGATGGTCCCTCTACTTCGTATCAGGAAGAAAGGAGTGTTTCTCCTAGACGTGATAGGAAGAGGAAGGAAGGACTAAGGTGCTATAAATGCAAGCAGCAAGGTCATCTTCGGAAGGAGTGCAAGGTTGTCTTGCTCTCGGCGAACGTTGTTCAGGTAGGTAGGAAGGAGAAGAACCTTGTTGGGTTATCAACAAGTTCTGGATCTGATCGGATGAATGTCAGTGATAGTGCTGCTATCTGGCATGAAAGACTGGGGCATGTAGGGATGGACAAGCTGAAAGCAATGGCGGAAAGAAGACTCGTAAGAGGCTTGCCTAGATTGTCATCCTATGGCGATGGTCGGGGGTGTGCGGGATGTCAGGAAAGTGGAGCCTATCGCTTCATGGTTTACAAAGCACAATCCAGGTGTAATGCACCATTGGCGGTTGTCCATTGTGCTCTGGTGGGACCGACCGTCACGGCCAGTCTTGGAGGCAGCAGGTTCATGCTGATATTGGTTGATGACTATTCTAGGTATACGTGGGTATACTTCATGAAGAAGAAATCCAACATGGTACGCTTGTTTGTGGAGTTCAAGAAGCTTGTGGAAGGCCAGCTTGGCCGGAGGATCAAGGTGTTGAGGATATGTATCGGTGGTGAGTTTTGCTCAACCGAGTTCTCACGCTTTTGTAGGAAGCAAGGGATCCGGATGGAGCTTTCTTGCGGACATACTTCACAACAAGGTAGTATTGCAGCTCGGATGATCCGTTGGTTAACGGAGACCTGCAAGTGTTGGCTTCAGAGTAAAGGCGTTCTGAAGGCTCTTTGGGCGGAAGGAATTGCCTGTGCTGCTCATGTCATCAACCGGATGCCTCTTAGTCCGATCATAGTGAAGACTCCTTATGAGCTGATGTTCGGAGTGAAGCCCTCAGTGAAGCACCTTCGGGTGTTTGGATCTACCTGCTATATACACTCTCCGGGTGCTCTCAAGACAAAGCTAGTCTTTGTTGGGTATGATGAGCAGAGAAGAAGATGGAGGTGTATGGATCCTGCGACGAAGAAACTCATAATGTCGAGAGACATTGTTTTCGATGAGTTGACGCCGTATTGGGTAGCTCTTATGTAGAGCTAGAGATAAGCAGGTCAGATGTTGGGCTGTTGGAGGCTGCTGCTAAGGAAGTGGAGTTGCCTGAATCACCAGGTGCTCCAGGTTGTTCTAGCTCCGGGGCAAAGGCGTTAGAGTCGAGAAGAAGGGGGAGCGATGCTCCAGGATCTTCTGGCTCGAAGGCGGAGGCTTCCGATTCAGGAAGCAGGGGGAGCGATGTTCCAGGAAGTTCTTGTTCAAGAGGAGAGTCTTCTGGTTCAGGTAGCAGGGGGAGCATTGCTCCAGGTGCTCTTGATTCCAGTAAGGAGGCGTCTTGTTCAGGGAGCAAACGGAGCATTGTTCCGGGTTTGCCCGGAAACGGAGCTGGTTCAAAAGCAGCGGAGGTGGTTAGCCATGATCAGGTTCTTCGGAGATCGAAGAGGTTCAGTAAGCCACCAGCTCGATATAGTGAAGGGAACACGGCGGACTTGGTCCCGTGTTTCCTTGTTAGCCCTCAGGTCGAGCAAGGTACTTCTGGCTGTGATGACCCCACTAGAATCAAGGAGGTGTTTGACACCAAGGCTGAAGAGGTGACTTCTCTCAGATGTAACAAGGCTTGGGCTTTTGTGTCCAAGGAAGTTGGTAATACTCCTATGATGCATGAGTGGAGGTTGAAGCTGAAGAAGGCAGAGGGAAGCATGGCTCCTTTTGGGAGATGCTGGAGGGCTCCCTCATGTTCCATGATATGCGGGGCGAGGACTATGTCTTGGACATCTCTTCGTAGATGCTATCGGAAGGACCAGGTGCAAGGTTACGAGAGCTGCTGTAGTTATTCACCGCTTTTCACTTCAAGGGGAGTGTTGAATTCTGTGAAGTGAAAGTGGGTGGATGGAAGGCTTGGGAAACCTATCCGCGTGGACTGCGCGGACAGGGTTGGCGGACTGCTAGGTCGGCAGGGATGTTGCAGGCGGTTTGCTCTGTGGCGGCCTGGGCGGTCTGTTCGCGCGGACTACGCGGACAGCTGCAGCGGTCTGACAGTCCAGTGTATGCTCAGCAGGCGGTCGACTCCCATGAAGTAACCGGGCAGATAGGAATGCTATCCGCGGAGTCCGGCATGAAGCGGACTGATGAACTGGAGCTCGGCAGACCGGTTTGGCAGTTGCCTTGGTCTTGCTCCAGAGGAGCGGCAAGTAGAAGCCGCGGAGACCGCTGGTCAGCGCGGACAGAAACTGGAGGTCGCCCGGTATGGTGGGCTCGATCCAGTGTCCGCCAGTAAGTGCGGACTGGCCCATGTGGCCAGTGGACTGGACTTGGTGTGATCTGAACCAAGTCCAGGATGGCTCAGTCCGGGGAGATCGCACAGTGGAGCGCGGGCTGCTTTCTCAGTGCGCCAAGCCTAGTAGAAGTGCTGATGCCTTGATTGCTAGCTTGGGGGTATGCAGACTGGAGGATTGCCTATGCAAGAGCGTGCGGACTGAAGCTGGAGTTCGCTGAGTTCGGTTTAGCCTTGTGATGAGGTTATGAGCTCAGGATTGCAGATTGGAGTTTGTTGTGTAAGCAGACTGGATCGGCGTGTCCGCTGAGTCCGGAGGTGACTTGGAGATAGAGGCAATGGACTCAGGAGTTGCGGATGGTAGCCAGGTGTCCGCTGAGTCCGGCAGGTGCCTTGAAGGCGAGGCTGCGGGCTCGGGGTTTGCGGGCTGATGCCTTGTCCGCAGATTGGAGGACACAGTTGTTGTGGAGTCCGGCTGTGGTGGTCCTGGCTTGGCCTCTGGCGGCAAGGCGGGCTGGATATTGGAGTCCGGCCTTGGAGAATCTGGGGCGGACTGGCTATCTGCACAGGAGCGGCGAACTGGAATGTGTGTCCGCGAGCTGGCGGACACACTTGTTCTTGCTGCGGGATGTGGCGGTGATCCTATCGGTTAGGGCGGTGACCATACTCATCATCGTGCCTATAAATAGGACTCATGTCACATCAGGAATATAACGGGAACCTGAACCGAAGTAAGTGAACAGTAATTGAGCTCGCGTAAGTTGCTGCGGTTTGGACTTTGGTGTCCGCGCGGATAGAGAGTTAACCCGGTTGTACTGTGCAGGTTGTGCAGATAGCGCTGGAAAGCCAGGACTTGGCTCTGATTGCGGTCAGGGACAGTGCGGACTCTGCGGTTAAGCAACAGTCGGTAAACAGCAGGTCGCGGATAGCGACCAGGCGGTCTTCTCTTTGGTAACTTGGTTCGGGGTTCAGGAAGTCGCCTGCTTCAGGCGGACTATTCCATTCGGTGACGCAGCTTATGCGGTCTGGCGGCTAGGCGACCTCGCGGTCAGGCGGCCTGCAGATCGGCGGTGAAGTGTTAAGCATTGGAATAAGGGGTGAGTCCGCGCGGCTTGGGTTGCGGTCTGGAGACCTGGCGGAATGAGCGGACTCCACAGCAGTAGACCGGCGGCTTGGTGGTTGAGTCCGCGTGGCTTGTTTTTTGTTCTTGTCTTGTAACTGTCTCTGTGCTCCCGGTGTTGGGTTTTGGTGAAGCATGTCTCGCCATGTATGTCTCACCTTGTAAAGAAGTTTGATCTTGATCAATAAAGAAGCTTGTGCTGCATGTGTTGCTGGTTGTTACTGCTTTGTTGAGATAACCCCTGCTAACTCCACGATTCGGGAAAACTTTCAACATTATAAGTGGGCGTATCCTCCTTCGGTTTGTTGAGTTTTCAACAGGGTATCCAAGGGGGCGTCTGCGGTTTGTTGAATTTTAACACCCTACACTCAGCCTTTATAATTACAGGCTTACAAACTCAGATCCCTAAGGATCCTACAAGAGAATATGAATACAAAATGTAATCTCAACAACTCAGTGACAAGAGAGAAGAGTTATGAGTTCTTTGATGAGTTCTTGGAAGAACTCAGCTGAGATCAATCTGACTTGGCTTTCTTAAAAGCTTCTTGAAAGTAGAACACAATAAGATTAATCTCTTCTGCAGTTGATCCTTGATCTCTGCAACTTAAGATTCAGAACAGATCTGAACCCTTCTTCTCAGCCTGGTTCCAACGGCTGACTTCTTGGATGGAGCTCTCTCTCTCCAACTTCTTAGATCTTCACTAGATTCTTCAAGGAATAGCTAGATCTTCTTCTTTGTTAATTACTTGAACTTGTGGTTTTTGAACCACTGTTTCTGTAGACAGTATAAGCCTATTTATAGGCCTTCTTCATGGTAACCGGCTGGTCCGGTTCCTAACTGATTTCTGACAACTCTGACAGGTGCAGTAGACCGGCTGGAATGGCAGCTGTCAAGTCATCCAGTCAGTTCTTGAAAATTCTGTAACTGTCTGAAAGTGTCGAGACTGGCTGTCTTTAAGTGTCGACACTTATAGACTAAGTGTCGACACAAGTTGACTAAGTGTCGACAGTAGCCTACAAGGTGTCGACACAACTCCTTGTGTTGTAGAATGGACTTCTCGACACAGCTTCTTCTTCATGTGTCGACACTGATAATGTGTGTCGACACAAGTACTTGTACTTCAGTATATTGCTGAATTCTTGTAAGTGTCGACACAACACCTTTGTGTCGACACATCTTCATGTGTTGAATCTGTTAAGTGTCGACACATCTACTTGGTGTCGACACATGTCTTCAGTGTTGATACTTGCTGAGTATCGACACAGCTCCTTATGTCGACACATTCTTCATCTGTTGAGACTTTTGCTGAGTGTCGACACTTCTCATTAGTGTCGACACTTGTACTTAGAATTTTGCTGAACTTTGCTAAGTGTTGAGTCTTCAGCTAAGTGTCGACACTTTCTTTCTTGTGTCGACACTTTCTTCAAGTGTTGACTCTTCTGCAGTGTGTCGACACATTGTTCTGGGTGTCGACACTTTCTTCAAGTGTTGAGTCTTCTGCTTAGTTTTGCTAAGTGTCGACACAGCCTCCAAGTGTCGACACTTTCAGATGTAGACACAGTTTCACTGGGTGTCGACACAACTGCTGAGTGTCGACACTGCTTCACTGGACTTTTCTTCATTGAGTGTCGACACAGCTCCTTGTGTCGACACTTTCTGTCTGGTGTCGACTCTACATCCCTGGTGTCAACACAAATACTCCAAGTATCGACACTGCTTGCCTGGGTGTCGACACAAGTCTTCTTAAGTGTCGACACTTTCCCTCTGGGTGTCGATACATGGACTTAGAAACTTTTTCATCTTTCCTGCAAATACTTAACCTGCACAAGTAAACTCAAAATACATCAAATACATTTTGATGTATATCATTGAGTTGGGTGAGGCTTCGTCAAATCAGGTACATTTGAACCAATGTACCCAACAAAGTCTATGTCAGACAACCTCCAGGTCTTATCTCTCCAACCCATCCTGATTATGTTTTCAAATTGCACAAAGCATTATATGGTCTCAAGCAAGCTCCTAGAGCATGGTATGAGACCCTAGCATACTTTCTCCTAAAAAATGAGTTTATAAGGAGTAGAGTAGACCAAACTCTTTCTATTAGAACCCATAAGTCCCATACCCTACTAGTACAGATTTATGTAGATGATATTATCTTTGGTTCTACTAATTCAAATTTGTGCAGAAGGTTTTCCAACCTAATGCATTCTAAATTTGAAATGAGTAGCATGGGTGAGTTATCCTTCTTTCTAGGATTGCAAGTCAAACAACATGCTGAGGGCATCTTTATTTCTCAAACCAAGTATGCAAAAGAATTGGTTAAGAAATTTGGTATGTCTGAAGCATCATGTATGAAAACACCTATGCCTACTAATGTTGTATTAGATGCTGATGAACAAGGGAAACCTGTTGATCAGACCACATATAGAGCAATGATTGGCTCTTTATTATACCTTACAGCTAGTAGACATGACATAATGTTTGCTACATGCATCTGTGCTAGATTCCAAGTGAGCCCTAGAGAGTCACACCTAACATTAGTTAAAAGGATTCTCAGGTATATAAAACGTTGTCCAAATCTAGGTCTCTGGTATCCAAAAGATTCAGCATTTGACTTAACTGGATTTTTTGATGCTGATTATGCTGGATGCAGAATTGACAGGAAAAGCACCAGTGGAACTTGTCAGTTTCTTGGTGACAGACTTGTCTCTTGGTTTTGCAAGAAACAAACATCTATGTCAACTTCAACTGCTGAAGCTGAATATATGGCTGCAGGTAGTTGTTGTTCACAAATATTGTGGATTCAAAACCAACTCCTAGACTATGGCTACAACTTAGAGAAGTCTAAAATCTTTTGTGATAATATCAGTGCTATTTCTATAGCTCAAAATCCAGTCCTCCATAGTAGGACAAAACACATAGAAATTAGACATCACTTTCTAAGGGATAATGTTGAGAAAAATAAAATTGAACTTCAATATATCTCAACTGATTTGCAAAGGGGAGATATTTTCACCAAACCCTTGGATGAAAAGATACACACCTTCTTCCTGAATCAGTTAGGAATGCTAGATGGAGAAAGTCTAAAATAAGTTCCAAGATTTTGAAACTCTAAAAATTGACCAATACTAGGCAAACATCTTGATTTTTCTAGTGTATAGAGTGTTTCTGGTCTCTGAACTACGCTCGACGATTTTCCCCCAGATCGTCGAACGGAGATCGGCGCTTTCCGAGATCGTCGAACAGAGTTCAGCGCTTCTCAGATAGTGTTCAACTATCTCTCCAGGTCAGCGATCGTCGAACGAAGCTGGACAATTTTGTTTTCTGAACTATCATCGAACGGAGCTCGACGCTCTCAAATATCATCGAACGGAGATCGACGATGTTGATGACCCTTCAGTTTCCTTTAGAAGCCCCGATCGTCAAACTGAGTTCAACGATCTTTCCTTTTCTGCGTCGAACCCTACTATAAAACTCTTTTTTCGGCCGTCGTTCTCCCTTGCGCTTTCATACTTTCTGCAAAAATTCTCTTTCCCTCCAAATTTCTCTACACTTGGTCGTTTGTTTGTTGATTTTTGCAGGAATCAATGGTCGTCTCAGTTGCAGTCCTGGCCGCCATGAAATTTGATGCAGGTTTCTACATTGACATGGATTCTTTCAGTACCAGTGATAAAATCTTCCAAGATATTCTGGAACTGTTCAAGGAACAAAATCTAGTTACTATAATGTCCACCAGAATCAAGTTACCTGCAGATGAAATCAAGGAGTGGGTGTATACTGCCCACAACCAGGACCAGAATACATTGATTGGATCAATATCTGGAACCCAGGTACCTCTGACACCTACTATCTTGACAGAGGTTTTTCAATTACATTCTGGAGAGGACTCTGCTGAAATGTCTGGAGAAGAATTTTCTACTATGCTTGAGAGAATGGGACATACAGATGCAAACCCTAGCAAGCTGCTGAAGAAGAATTTATCTGTGGAATACAGATTTTTGGCTGATGTTGTAGGAAAAGTTCTGTTTGCCAAGCACTCAGCTCATGATACCATCTCCAGGTATCAGCTATGCTTGATGGGTGCTCTAGTGGATATGAAACAACTGAATTGGGGAGAAGTTTTCTTTGATCTGATTAAGAAGAAAATCAACAAGAATTTTGTGAATTGTGGAAGGATATTAGGGCTGTTTCTTCAAAACAGATGCCCTGCCCTGCTTGTCTCAAATGGGATGCACATCAATGCCTCTAAGAGGCTCTCCTGTGCCCTGTTTGGCAAACGGGACAGGCAGATAGTGAAGCCCAGCAGGCCCTCTGTATCTACCACTTCAGGTACAAGGGCTGTTGCAGTCTCTTCCCCTCCAGTCTCTGCCCCTGCAGAAGACTTGCCTAGATCTTCTTCTCCTCCTCCACCTCTTATTTCATCTCCACCAGTCATCTCCACCATTCAAATTTCCTCCACAATCATTATTTCAACCCCATCTCCACCTTCAATTTCTCCACCTCCACCTCTCACAGAAGAAATCTTTCATCCTTTACATAAATACCCTCATCTAGACATTGAATCATCATCTCAACTTCGATCTTTCACATTTCTGGATGATTCCTTTATGGATGATTCCCCTTCATCCCCTCCTGATCTACCCTCTTCATCCACATCATATCAACAGTTACTTCAAGATATCATTGCTCAACCCTCCTTCACACCTTCTATTTCCATTCCACTATCTTCCATTTCAACAATCCCCTTATCTCAACCTTCATTTCCACCATCCACCAGCTCTCCACCCACATCTCTAGCTGCTCCACCTTCAGTCTCTACCTCTGCTCAAATCCCTCTTGAGCATGTAGATCTTCCAGCTTTAGCAGACAGACTGTATGAGCTGATAGCTCCCAGGCTATCACTCTTATTGGAGACCTCCTTGGCTCCACTCTTAAAGTCAGTTGCAGACCTGTCTTCCAGGCTCTCCTCTCGTATTCCTCCTCAAGCAATCCCTTCATCTGGGTGCCTTGATCCAGTCCTGACTGAATCTAGGCAGGGGGAGATGCCTCATGAAGTGGATGGATTGTATGCTGTTGCTGCTGCTGTATCTTCAATTCAAGCTCAAGCCTCACCATCTTAGGTTGCGGTTTTCTCAGTGGACCTCAGGTCACTATTATCAGATTTTGATTATATATATTTCAGCTGTCTTCCAGAGCATACTGCAGTCCAGCCATCAGAAGATCTGTCTAAGGCCATTGTGCCTATTTTAAGTTGTGACACCAGTGTAATTCATTCTTTTGTAAAGTCCTTTTCTGCTGCTGCTTCTTCAGTTTCTGTTGAAAGTACTGATATTTTTGATATTGCTGATGTTTTAATATCTGAGGATATACATATGCCAGAGGCACTTATTCCTGAGCCTGCTGTTATTGCTGTTGTTGCCCCTTTTAGTGATGATTTTCCAGCTTCAACTGATACTACTACTGCTATTGTTTTTGTTGCTGAAACTGTGATATCTAAATCTGCTGCCCCAGTTACTGCTGTATCTACTGCTGTTGTACCTTCTATTTCTGAGAGTGTTACTTCTGAAAGTTTTGTATTTGCTGATGTAATCTCCTCTGCTAGTGTTGCTTCTATTCCTACTTCTACTGTTGTTGCCACAATTGCTGTCACTGTTGTTACATCTGCTCGATCACAACTTCAAAAGGACTATCTTAAAAGGATTGATGCACTATATGATGAACAAAGCTCAGAAAGTGATCAATATAGGACTGATTCAGATGACTCCTCTGCAACTATTGCAAGGAAAAGAAAAGCAAGAAGCAAAGCTATGAAAAGAGTTCCTCCAGCTAAAGTCAAAGACACAAATGACATTCCTTACTACATTCTGCATGACTGCCCTATCACAGAACATTGGATGCAATACTCCAAGAATCAATTAAAGTCTATGAAAAAGAAAAGAAAATATGACAAAGGATCTTCTCTGTATCATCAACCTCCTCCTCCTCCTTCACCTGGTGCAGGTGCAGGTGGTAGTTCAGCTGTTCAACCCTCTGCCAGAAGCTAAACCCCTTATCAGCCTCAAGGAAGATCTCAACATAGGGGAAGCCAATCCAGAGGCTATCAATCAAGGAGAGGAAACTACAGAGGCAACCAAAGAGAACTTCAAGTTTATTCCAAAGGTTACTCCAGGCAACACCCATATTCAAGGGAAGGATAAGGTCCATCTGATACAACCTCAGGTCCCTTTCCTTATAAGCTGAAGAATTAGTCTCCTCCAGAGCTCCTCCAGATAATCCCTCTAATAGGTATGAGCCTCTAGTGCCATATGAGGATCCAGAGAACAATCCAACTTCCTGGACAGCTAGGATGAAGGAATTAGCTGCTTTGGATCAGATTAAGAAAGCCAGAGAGCAAGGCAAAGACACCTCTAGTATTACTACTTTGTCAGAACAAAGGAAAAATGAACTGGAAAGATACTCCTCCAGTAAGTTCTTTGATTCTGAAAGCTACATGAAGTTGTACCCTGAAGCTGTAGTACCAAGGCCAAAACAATAAACATCTCTAGGTGCAGCTGATGACAGAAGATCTAAGAAGGAAGCTCTTAATCCAAACAGGGAAATAGTACTTATAAAGAGCAAGAAAAAGGAGTAATTCTGTAAGGTGACAATATATGTTGTTTTATGATCTGTCTGAGATAATATCTGTGTTTCTGCAATGTTTTATTGTTATATTGTTGTTCTGTATGTTTATAATTTTCCAACTTCTGTAAATAGTAATCATAACCCAAATAGGGGGAGATTGTTGGAACACCCTATTACTGATTTGGGTCAGGATCACTATATCTCTTAGAAAACCTGTTTTGACCTCATTGTATAGATCTAAAGGTCAATTAGAATTGAGTCTAAGGGTTAGTACTTAGGTTTGTAATCTGCCCTCAAGACCAGGTTTTTCAGTTTGGAGACTAAGTCATTTCGTCGAGCTCAGTACGACGAATCGTCGAACTCCAATCGACGATCGTTGAGCTCACTTCGACGAGTCGTCGAACTCCATTCGACGATCTCTGAGCTCAACTTCATCAAGTCGTCGAACTCCATTCGACGATCTTCGAGCTCAGATCGACGATCTTGACTCCAGTTTGATCCTCTATCTCTGAGCTCAGTTCGACGATAGTTGAGCTCAGATCGACGATCTCTGTTTCTGTCTAAGTCCAAATCTCTGAGCTCAGTTAGACAATAGTGGAGCTCAGTTCGACGTTTTTCTGAAGAGTTCAACGATTTTCAAGATTCAAATTTGGACAGCTGTGGAATTATTGTCAGCATTTAATTCAGAGATCTTATAGCCGTTTTCATTTATTCTGGAGCAAGTTTCAAGGGATTTTCAAGGAATTTTTTATCGGACTTTCCTCCAGAAGACAATTATAGTTAAGGAAGTCATTTATGACAGGCCAACGACTATCTTGACAGTGGATCATTTCTATTCAGAGAAAAGGAATAAAAGATAAGATTTTTCAATTCCTGAAATAGAAGAACAAGAAGTTAGAAAAACTCTCTGCAACAACAATTTCTGCAACAACTCTAAAAACAACAATTACATAGAGAAAGAAAGAGAGTTCCAAACATTCTCAGTCTCAAGATTCATACAAGAACACCAACACCAAACGGAGATCAACAAACTGAAATCTTCAGATCTCTTTTGATTCAAGTGTTCAAGGCCATCATCATTCAAGACTCCAGACACCTCACATTTCAGTTATTGCTGAAATCATCATTTGGTGGAGATCAATTTTCTGAAGGCCTATCACCCTACTGCAAAGCTTCACTTCCTGAACAACTCAAGATCTCAGGGGGAGCTTTGACAACATCACTGAATCCACATAGTCTTCTTACTGTGATTGAGAAAAGAAGACTTTCATCACTCTCTCATCCCCACCTCTTTAAAGGGTTTTTCAAACTCCCTTCAAAAGTTTGTGTGTGGTTTTTGAGCACCTTATCAAAAGCTCATTTGTGGCAAGACACCTGATCAAAAAATCTGGTTTGGTTTTTGAGCACCTTATCAAAAGCTCATTGGTGCCCAGGACACCTGATCAACTCATCCTGCAGTGGATTCCTACCTAGGATGGTAGAAGAGTGGATGTACCCAGATTGGTTGGGGAACCACTATAGCTCCTTGTATCTTATGGTTGCTTGTTTCTCTTTTTGTTTCTGGCTGTGGTTTGTGACTAGGTTGCTTTGTGACTAGATTGCTCTGTGATCATTTTGTGATTAGATTTACTTTTTATTATTTGCTTCCCCGTTCACATTAGAATACAACAACTATTGTAAAAGTTTTTAGCAAGCACCATACTCTATTCACCCCCCCCCCCCTCTAGAGTATATCAGTTGTAACTCACACTTTCAATTGGTATCAAAGCTCTGAGCCGTGACCTGTGGTAACCCCACCTCTGAGCAACCGTGGACATGTGGTAACCCCACCTCTGAGCCGTGCAACCGTGGACATGTGGTAACCCAACCTCTGAGCCCTGTGGGCCATGTGGTAACCCCACCTCTGAGCCATGTGGGCCATGTGATAACTCCACCTCTGAGCCGACGGGTTGTGCTGGAAGCCGGGGGGGGATTGTTGAGTCCGGCGTTCCTTCACTTGACCCGCGGCGCTTTGCTACTCATTTAAGAAATTAAGTAGCACCCTCTCCAATAGTCCGGGCTTTTGGTGCAGTTGGGTATGCGCTTGATCCTTCATATTGATCCAAAATTCATAAAAACATTTCCAGAGATGATTAACACTATGAAAATACTTTTACAAAAATTTCATCATGAATCAAGGTCATATGATCCACTAATTAATTCCTATGGTGTAAAGACCTAAATATTTATTTAGTGGTTTAAGTTGGGTGTATGTGTCCAACTACTGCCGAATCCCTTCCTAGGGCATTTCAACCTCCTAGGATTACATGGACTAAACCCCAAGTCCATTCATGAACATATCACCCTATGTCCTTCACAAGCCCCCAATGTTCAACCTTAGGGTTTGAACTTGAGTCCTAGGGAAACCCCACGCCAATCCACCCCATAAACCATGGGGGTGCTTACTGTCATAACAAGCCAGTGGCCCAAATTTCAGCCTCTGTTGAGGTGATTTGGCCACTTAAACCCACAAGGGGCATTTTGACCTACTTACCCCCTTTTAGCCAAATCTAGGGTTTACTAAATCCCCACCCAAATCATCACCAAATGGGATGAAATTTTATACAGATTCCAATAATGACCGCAAGAACCTCTCACCAACATTTGGGAGAATTTGGAGGTCATTAGACCCACTAACTAATTCCTACATGGATTATTAAATTTCTACGAAAACTTTAGAAAATGTTTTTCAAAAATTCCCAATTTTTGATATGATCAAGGTATAGGTAATAATGATCACCGCCCAAAATTTCAGGTCATTTGGATGGATGGATTGTTGGGCGCACTCAAAATAGTCTCTGGTCTAGCCTAGGTATAGTGCTCACCAAAATTAGTGTTGTAGTCAAGCCACTTACTTAAATTGGTTGAAACCAATTTTAAATTAAAATAGACTCATAGAGCTACATGTTTATGTTTACAACTTTTTATGAAACGGCCCCTAAGTATTTTTAATATTTATTATAATAATGACCAGTAAACAGGACAAAAATTTGAAATAATAGGATTTAATAAAATCAGATCCAGCACGGATCTTAAAGCAAAATTGTGGGGCTCCTGGTCATCTTCTTCCTCCAGCCAAGGGCTGGGATCAGCCCGACCTGGAGCTTATTCCAAGTCCATTTCCCGGCCACCCGACCACCTCCATGGTCGGCCACCACCACCACCACCTTCATTGAGGTGGGGGCTATCGCCGGGCGGCGGCATGGCCGCCGGAGGGGTGGTTTCCTGCGAACCCGACCCATTTTTTTTTGGAAAACCAGGAAATTCAGAAATCTTCTCACTCCAATTGAGCTCAATTGAGCCCGATTCATAGCCCTATAGATTCCTATGATCTAACCATAGAAGAAGAGGAAAGGTAGGACCTTGTTGGGTGGCTGTAGCCTTGCCGATCGTCAGAATGTCATGGTGGTGGTGGTGGTGGTCGGATTTCTACAACAGCATTATGAAACTCCTTGGCTCCTTCAGGTAAAGGGTGGGAATGACTCCTTGGAGTCCAGTGAAGGTTTTAAGAATAAGAAATGAGGAGTTAGGTGGCTGTAGGGGGCTTTGCCATTATTGGCCTCTAGTCAACATTGGCGGCCATGGTAGGTGGGGGAAGAAGCCTGGCTCCAGCTAGTCAAGGAGTAGCTGGTTGGATTGGGGATGCATTCCTGATCTTAAAGCAATGAATGGGAGGTTGGGGAAGGGGAAGGAGGAGCCCAAAGTCTTCCTCCATTATCTCTTTCACTTTCTCTCTCTTCCCTTAGGTGGATTTTTCTCTCTCCTTCATACTAAGCTGAATTGACTCCTACGTAACCCGATGGCAGCCCACATGTTTATTTCATCCACCAAAACATGGTTAGCCCAAGTGAGTTGGGCTTGAGCTTGAGTTAGCCCATTTAGGCTAGCTTGACCCAAACCTAGGCTAGGGTTAACCTAGGTCAATTTTTTCTTTGAGGTTGGCCCTAATGGGTCCTTGGTGACCCATTGGCCTCCCCTAAGGCCTAGGTAGGGTTGTCTTGGCCCTTTGGAGGTCACTTGACCCTTAGGCAGGGCACTTGACCACTTTAGGGCTAGAGTTGACTTTGGTCAACTTAGCCTTTTTGGTTGGCCCCAATGGGTCCTTGGTGACCCATTGGCCTCTAACTACGGTTATGAAGGTATGTGTGGGGTCCACTTGGCTAAGGGAACTTCAATTGGCCCTTGTGCAGGTCAGTTTGACCCAATGTAGGTTAGGTTGACCTATTTAGGGTTAGAGTTGACTTTGGTCAACTTAGCCTCTTGGGTGGACCCCAATGGGTCCTAGGTGACCCATTGACCTCACTCTAGGGTTAGGTGGGCTTGGGTGGGGTCCACTTGGCTTGGGGATGGTCAATTGACCCTAAGTAGGTTAGTTTGACCCATTTAGGGTTAGGGTTGACTTGGGTCAACTTAACCCCTTTGACTGTCCTCCATGGGTTCTTAGTGCTCTAATGGATCTTACAATGGGTTGATGAGACCATGGTGTGCTCTTGAAGTCTTGGTGAGGCCCCATGGTTATCTTAAACTAAGGTTCAGGAATTTACTATTTGCAGACTATAGTGGTCTCACCCACATTCTTAGGTTTTCTTGGTCTTCTTGGGCTTCCTAGGGTTTTGTCATGACCTAGTCATGGCCAAAACCACTCTTGGGGTCTAGTTGGAAATGAGATGTTACAAATCCCAATAAACAAAACAAAGATTTCGTCCCCGAAATCAAGGTTAAGCCTACGGGAATTTTTTTATCGAAGAAAAGGAAACTTGTAACATCCCATAAGAAGTTGAAAGTATACTTTACCCGGAGAGATCCGGCTACCTCTGTTGCATCAAGTCATGAGGCTCCCAAGTATGCTCCTCTTGCCTAAGATTCCTCTACAGGACCTTGGCCGGCGGGACTTTCTTGCACCGTAAGACCCGCACCGCTGTATCATCTATCCTGATTCGACACGATCATCTTGAGCACACCGTGATAACGAATAACTACTCACAAATTTCATGAAACACCTATGAGAGTTTTCTTTCGGGTCAGGGTGACCCCATCTATCTCGGCCAGTCTATCATTGATGTTCCAATTATACTTATGCACGGAGTGGGGATGAAGAATCATATGTGTGAAAACCCCTAATTATATCCCCGAACTTCCACTCTAACTCAGGCAGAGACTGTAATAGTTTCCCCAAAAATTCTTGCACTTAACCTTCATCGGCCGACAGACCTCACCGTGCGTCACCAAATCCATGACGCCCTTCTTCACTCCAGGGAGAATCACTTTCCGAGATACACCAAACTTCTGGTGATTAAATTTCTCGTTTGTATGGGTAGACAAACAGCTCTATAAATTCTCCACTTCACAATCAGATTCTTATCCTTATGAAAATGCCAGAGTAGCAACAAATACGGTTTACTCCATTCCACTATATTCACGACACAAAGTTTTCTAGATGAGTTCTATGGGAAACCCAAGTCAATAACTACTTTGCCAAATAAACAAAAGGTAAGCCCCCAATAAACAAAAGATAAGCCCCCAATAAACAAAAGGTAAGCCCCCAATAAATAAAAGATAAGCCCCTACCTACCTTGGGCTAAGTATCTTTGATATTACCATGTTATATCTGTCCTAGCTGGGTGCACAATCCCGAGGGCGTCAATCTTCGACTTGGGGTTCTAACCTGCAACTGTTGATATACTCCATACTTTAAACCCTCTGAGTCACCATTTACGACAACCTTATCTGGGTCAAAATGTTCTCAATCCCCATTGGGTCTCTTCTGATCTTGAATTCCTATCCGACCCTCGGTGTTTGTCGCGGTGGTTGTCTCCAGGTAATCTTGTTACTTGTACGAGGGTTGAGAAAAGGTGTCTGCTAATAAATTATTGGCCTCAATTCTCCATAAGGCAGACCTACCGGTTTGAGTAATCCTTGATTGGGTCCGTAGGGACACCTGAGTTTATGTCTTAGGTAGTCATTCTCGTGTTAAACCCCTCCGTTATTCTCTTTGGGTATCTCCGTACTTTAACCAAGTTCATACCCGAGGTCTATTTTAGTCTAGGGCATACTATAAGTTATCGTGATTAGTCATCTCTCCTAGTGGGTTGAGTCTAACTCATTGACTAAAGAATTATAAGATAAGATCTTTGTAGCCAAAAGTGCTCCCTACTGGAGGCAGGGTTTGTCGCGGGCTACAAAGAAGAATTCCAATTGTTATCTAGCATACAAATGGAATGAATGGAAGAGATAAAGTGGACTTTTACATGTGATTTCCCCCATATGGGCACACCACTGGTTCCGCTGCTTAGTTTATCCCCAAACTAAACTCACGCAGGGGTGACCTAGGGGTTGTGGACTTCTACTTTTCGATCGAGGTCCGCTCTAATACAACTTGTACCCCGCTTTTTTTTTCTTTTTAAAACACCGGGGTCTTAGGCCCAGAACCGCCGCTTTGCGGTGACACGTTCGCACCCGGGAAGGTCATCACCACATAACGTCGATTCTGCCGGCCAAATCGATCACAACTGTAGCAAAACAATAAAGCAAGTCCATAACAATCACGTATATAGTAAATAAACTCCACGAAGGGAGTGTCCACAGATATATAAAATACTAAAATCATGGGCTCATGCCAAGTACATCATGTACTCACTACATTTCTCTCATCGCGGATGAAAACTAATATAACAACTAGCGTTCAGGACTCAAAGTCCCTGTCGTCTGAACTCCGGAACTAGACTGCCCGATCTCCAAGCGTGCTGACCTCCGGGGCTGCTCCTCCATGTTGGGCTCCACGATCCCCTAAAATGATGAGGTTCGAAAACCATTAGTCTAAAAGACTAAGTCCTATCATCCTCCGCCCCTTCCCCCATGGCTCATAGGCACCGAGCGGGGAGAAGGAAAGGAAAGGACATGAAGGTGGAGAATAACAAAATAGATGGCAGCGGACCTATACTAGCAATTCTATAATAGATATTGACAATAAGATGAAATATGAAAAGTAACCTTCACTTATGTTGGAACACATAAGCCAAGGGGTCTTCTGCAAGGCTCCCATCGTATAAAAAGTCTCATACCAATTTATATGTTGGGGTGTCGATTATCAAACAGCAGTAAATATATATCAAAATTGACTTTAATTTATAAACCTCCCCACACAAGCTTATAGACCAAGGGGTCATTTTGCAAGTCCTAATGTAGAAGCGTCCCATTCCACTTATACCTTAGGTGTCAGGGGTTAAATAAATCGATTATGATATGACATGCAAGTGGGTATGATGGAACATGCAAGTGCAATACACACACCCGACTCTGTGCACACAGACCTTTAGTTCCCCCTTTCTGGAGCCGTAACCACCCAGGATACCTCCGTAGTGGCAGACGGAAGTGGTGGGTTGGGCCTTGCCCACCTCTAAACCAGTAAAGCACTACCGGTCAAACCTATCGTACACCTCAATGATTGGTGCACGAAGCGGACTCCTGCGTACTCTTGCCGGCTGGTGCACCGGACTTCTGTTGGCGAAGTGCTAACCACACTTGCCGAGTCAGCGTATTGGCGTCGGTGCATCGACCCTCCAATATCGAAGACCCACCACCTTAATTTTCTTTCCTTTTATGCACATGCAAATTTATCGCATTCAAAACCGAGCCGAAGCTCCCTGGACCATAATGTCTGTCTCAAACAATCGAGCCAAAACTCGTCGGGCCATCCTGCCCCACACAAATATCAACCGAGTCAAACCAACTCCCCGAGACACCGGGGTGTGTGAAAGTGAACCCCTAATTATTCTAGTTGCTCTCTAAGATTTATCACTCCTACCGTTTACGTTAGCCCAGGACTGCCCAAGGTATATCCCGTGAAGGGCTCTCGAAGGCACTAGGAACTACGATGGGATTACACCCAAAACTCCCTTTCGCAAGGCACTTACTATTATTGGTTGCTACCCTATTTCCCGACCCTTAATTAATTTTACTGAACCTAGCCCTAGTACATTAAACACTTTCTCCCTATGGGGAAGACGATCTTTCGTCGATCCCGGGCACCCCCTAACTCTAGTCAATCCATCCCTCTACTCATCCTACTACCAATAATGAACTTATTTTTAACCATCCAAACCAGTATACCACTAATTCCAAGACATGCATCAATTATACTCAAACATAATTTCTGCAGTTTTTACTATATGCAGACCACTTAAGCTATATGACTCATAAAATGGGAGATACACCAAATAATCATCCAGTACCCATATGATAATTATTAGAGAGCTATAATGACATTTTTAGCATAAATCCAGAAATTCATAATTTTCCTAATTTGTCTGATAATTTATTTATTTATTTATTCTAGTAGCCAAAAAGCTCAAGTTTGAACATGAAGTACAAATTTCAGGCAAGATAATATCCCACTAAATTTATGATAATTACAAAATGAATAATCAACTCTAAAGTCTAAGCCTTCCAATTTTTCAGCAAGGTTTTTGCCCTTAAGTTTATTTTCAAATATATCCCATAATAAATCATTTTAAGAGGTATGTACAAAAATAATGCTTCCAAAAATTCAGATAAAATCCAAGTATGATTATAAGGACATACAAATCCTTTAGATCAAGTTTCACAATTTATCATTGATTAATAAAGTTTATACTTGATTTTCTCATAACATTCCAAGTTAATGGGTTAATAAACAAAGTATAAACATTATCCATCTAAAAATTCCAAATAAATTCTCATATGAGTATAATGAACTAGGAACACTAATTATCAAGTTTCATAATTTTTAATCAAGTATTAAGCTCTGTAAGAATTATTTAGCATGTTCCCAAAGTTATGCACTTGTGAAGTAGATGCCCTAATTATGTATCCAAAAATTCTATTAAAATTCATATATAATCAATATGTTCTAAAACTATTTCTGCCAAATTTTCATGACCTTTCAATGGGCAGTGGGATCATAATAGTCAAATTATTAATTAGGGCAATCTCATGGGTTACAAATGAAGTGCTAAACATATTGATCCAAAATTCATAACAAAATTTCCAGAGATTATTAACACTATGAAAATAATTTTTCCAAAATTCCATCATGAATCAAGGTCATATGATCCACTAATTAATTCCTAGGGTGTAAAGACCTAAATATTTATTTAGTGGTTTAAGTGGGGTGTATGTGTCCAACTACTGCCCAATCCCTTCCTAGGGCATTTCAACCTCGTAGGATTACATGGACTAAACCCCAAGTCCATTCATGAACATATCACCTTATGTCCTTCACAAGCCCCCAAAGTTCAACCTTAGGGTTTGAACTTGAGTCCTAGGGAAAACCCACGCCAATCCACCCCATAATCCATGTGGGGGTGCTTACTGTCATAACAAACCAGTGGCCCAAATTTCAGCCTCTGTTGAGGTGATTTGGCCACTTAAACCCATAAGGGGCATTTTGACCTACTTACCCCCTTTTAGCCAAATCTAGGGTTTATTAAATCCCCACCCAAATCATCACCAAATGGGATGACATTTTATACAAAGTCCAATAATGACCACAAGAACCTCTCACCAAATTTGGGAGAATTTGGAGGTCATTAGACCCACTAAATAATTCCTACATGTATTATTAAATTTCTACGAACACTTTAGGAAAATATTTTCCAAAAATTCACAATTTTTTATATGATCAAAGTATAGGTAATAATGATCCCCACCCAAAAGTTCAGGTCATTTGGATGGATGGATTGTTGGGGGCACTCAAAATAGTCTCTGGTCTAGCCTAGGTATAGTGCTCACCAAAATGAGTGATGTAGTCAAACCGCTTACTTATATTGGTTGAAACCAATTTTAAATTAAAATAGACTCGTAGAGCTACAATGTTTATGTTTACAGCTTTTTATGAAACGACCCCTAAGTATTTTTAATATTTATTATAATACTGACCAGTAAACAGGACAGAAATTTAAAATAAAAGGATTTAATAAAATCAGATCCAGCATGGATCTTAAAGCAAAATCGTGGGGCTCCTGGTCATCTTCTTCCTCCAGCCACGGGCTGGGATCAGCCCGATCTGGAGCTTATTCCAAGCCCATTTCCCGGCCACCCGACCACCTCCCTGGTCGGCCACCACCAACACCACCTTCGTTGAGGTGGGGGCTATCGCCGGGCGGCGGCACGACCGCCGGAGGGGTGGTTTCCGGCGAACCCGACCCATTTTTTTTTTGCAAAACCAGGAAATTCAGAAATCTTCTCACTCTAATTGAGCTCAATTGAGCCCGATTCTTGGCCCTATTGATTCATATGATCTAACCATAGAAGAAGACGAAGGGGAGGACCTTGCTGGGTGGATGTAGCCTTGTCGATCGTCGGATTGTCATGGTGGTGGTGGGGGTTGTCGGATTTCTACAACAGCACTATGAAACTCCTTGGCTCCTTCAGGTAAAGGGTGAGAATGACTCCTTGGAATCCAGTGAAGGTTTTAAGAAGAAGAAATGAGGAGTTAGGTGGCTGTAGGGGGCTTTGCCATTATTGGCCTCTAGTCAACATTGGCGGCCATGGTAGGTGGGGGAAGAAGCCTGGCTCCAGCCAGTCAAGGAGTAGCTGGTTGGATTGCGGATGCATTCCTGGTCTTAAAGTAATGAATGGGAGGTTGGGGAAGGGGAAGGAGGAGCCCAAAGTCTTCCTCCATTATCTCTTTCACTTTCTCTCTCTTCCCTTAGGTGGATTTTTCTCTCTCCTTCATACTAAGCTGAATTGACTCCTACCTAACCCTATGACAGCCCACATGTTTATTTCATCCACCAAAACATGGTTAGCCCAAGTGAGTTGGGCTTGAGCTTGAGTTAGCCCATTTTGGCTAGCTTGACCCAAACCTAGGTTAGGGTTGACCTAAGTCAATTTGGTCTTTGAGGTTGGCCCTAATGGGTCCTTGGTGACCCATTGGCCTCCCCTAAGGCCTAGGTATGGTTATCTTGGCCCTTTGGAGGTTACTTGACCCTTAGGCAGGGCACTTTCCACTTTAGGGCTAGAGTTGACTTTGGTCAACTTAGCCTCTTTGGTTGGCCCCAATGGGTCCTTGGTGACCCATTGGCCTCTCACTAGGGTTATGAAGGTATGTATGGGGTCCACTTGGCTAAGGGAACTTCAATTGGCCCTTGTGCAGGTTAGTTTGACCCAATGTAGGTTAGGTTGACCCATTTAGGGTTAGAGTTGACTATGGTCAACTTAGCCTCTTGGGTGGACCCCAATGGGACCTAGGTCACCCATTGACCTCACTCTATGGTTAGGTGGGCTTGGGTGGCGTCCCCTTGGCTTGGGGATGGTCAATTGACCCTAAGTAGGTTAGTTTGACCCATTTAGGGTTAGGGTTGACTTGGGTCAACTTAACCCCTTTGACTGCCCTCCATGGGTCCTTAGTGCTCTAATGGATATTACAATGGGTTGATGAGACCATTGTGTGGTCTTGAAGTCTTGGTGAGGCCCCATGGTTATCTTAAACTAAGGTTGAGAAATTTACTATTTGCAAACTATAGTGGTCTCACCCACATTCTTAGGTTTTCTTGGTCTTTGTGGGCTTCCTAGGGTTTTGTCATGACCTAGTCATGGCCAAAACCACTCTTGGGGGTCTAGTTGGAAATGATATGTTACAAGTGGTTCCTTCCCTGTATACATCACATTCACAACATATAGATATATATCTCCCAACAAGTGCTCTCAAGCCCAACAGCATCACAAGCGCCCACCTCCGCCAGACGCTCTGTGCACTCAGGGCACATTTACAGTGTACCGGACTCCTTGGAACCACCACCGATCATAGGCTCTTAACATGTTGGCTGGGTATCAGTCCACACCAACACGCATGCTGGAGACTTTACGCACCCATCCCACTCAGAGATGTTAACCTCACGGCAAACTTGAGCATTTAGATCGACCCACCCTTATGGTGCAGCAACCTGGGTCTGACCCGCAGCCCCAAGCATTGCCACCAAATGATCTCTCACAACATAGGTCCAGGTCAGCCTTTTTCCGTAGCTCAATTTGTCAATAGCGTAGATCTTGACGCGGGTCGGCTTTCCCTTCCCTACTCAGCAAACAGCTCTCGCAGAGCCGCTTTCTAGTTCAGCACATATAATACAAGGGCTCATACCGAGCTTCCTAGGTATTCACAATTCACAGGCATCCATACAATACATGGAGTCTTCTCCGGTTCACACCATAAACATCACCAATCCAGACTAACCGTCCGGATGGACTTCACACAGCATGCCTATGTTGTACTACACATTTCCGGCGCTAGATGCAGACTCAACTGGGGATAATCAACTATTAATCCACTGGAATCACTTATGCTTTCCACCGCTTGGTGGAGGATCAAATGCTCATACATAAAGAAGGACTTTACTTGTCCAAGAAGGAGATCGTTACCCTTGACTATCGCTTTGGAGCCATGAAACTCTAGCTGGATGTAAATCACCGCTACGGCCTTGCCTCCATGAATCTGAACTCGGCTCTCGATTCGGCACGCTGAAGCTCCTCTAGCAGCCGGATTCCTACTCTCCTTTCCTTCCTTCCTCCTCTCTCCCTAACTCTTTAGAAAGAGAAAAGCCAAAGAGAAATGGAAGTTTATCCTTCCATTCTTGGCTTTATAATAGCAGGGAAAGGCCTGGGCCCTTAGATCCAAGTTGAAGGAAATGAACGGCCACGATTTGCCCAGAAAAGCATTTTCTTGGGCTGACACGGCTTGTCACACTCCCGTGTCACAGGTCGTGTTCCTTAAGAGGCGAAGGAACCGACTTAACCCGACCAGGACACGGTCTTAGACACGCCTGTATTAACCTTGACACGCCCGTGTCAATCAGTACACGCCCGTGTTGCGGGGCGTGTTCCTCAATCGACACAGGACCAAAAACAACCCGAAGAGGACACGGGTTGCCGACACACCTGTGTCGATTTTGACACGACCGTGTCAACCAGAACATGCTTGGGCTCCAGGACGTGTTCCTCCCCTGACACAGCCTGGCTAACAGCCCGAGCAAGACACGGCCATAGACACGCCCATGTCTCAGGCCGTGTTCACTGTCTCGAGTGCATTTCGTTGACTACTCATGATGTTCATCGACCAGAGGAGGACACGACCTAGGATATGCCCGTGTCCTAGGTTGTGTGCCTCACTTGAGGTACACTCGAGACCCACTCGAGACCCACTCGAGTACAGAGCTGGACACGGCTTGGGACATGCCCGTGTCCCAGGCCGTGTTGCCCATCCTGAACCCAAATTTGGGAATTGGGGTGTTACAACCCTCCCCTCTTACAAGAAATTTCGTCCCGAAATTTCGCTCAACTATAGACACCAACATAACCACTCCTTTATGACACCTTGATCAACTAATCCGGGTTAGAGGTCAGAGGTTACAGCCTGTCTCACCCCACGACATCGCAGAAACACAAGTCGTTTACAAACATAGTGTCATACATAGTGTCATACATACACACACCATATATTTACATCACGAAGGGACAAAGTTCACTTTTTCCACTCATCCGCATCTCCCATAATCCATTTGATGGCCTCCTATACTTCCAGACTAAACACTCGAGGCTGATGTACTTCACCTATTGAGATTTGTGGCTCCTGCAATTCGAGATTGCATACTCGAGATTGCACCCGGGATGTAGATGACTCTGTCACTACCTTACCCTTTTCCTCATAAGACGCACCTGTATTTTTCTCACCCCTTGAAGGGTCACTCCAACAATCACGGGCTATATGTCCATGCTTCCCACATTTAGAACATGTACGTGTCTTAACACGTTCTTGTCCATATGTTACTCCCGACGCAACATTCGAAGAAGTTTGTTCAGCATATCTGAACCTCTTCTTGTCTCGTTTCCTCAACTTCGATTATTCCGACTGCGGAACTTTGAATTCTGACTTTTCCATTGCCAAGTTTTTCTTGTCCTACACCTGTTTCAAATCTTTCTCCAGCGCACGGGCTGTATCTACTAACACTTGGAAGCCTTGGTTCACCGAACTCGGGAGTGCCAACCTCAGCTCATCACGAAGTCCCTCATAGAACCTATTCGTCTTCCGCGCATCCTCAATGAAAGTAGACCCCGCATAGCGCCCTAGCCTGGTAAACTCATACAGGTAAGTATCAACACTACTAGTACCCTGCACCAGACGTTGGAACTCATTTTCCATGGAAATTCATTGCGACACTGGCAAATACTTGGCCAGAAATAATCTTGATAATTCTTTTATTGATGTCTCCTCTAATCCTCGACCTGTTAAGTGGTGCAATTCCACTTTATCCCACCAAAGCCTCGTGTCTCCTTCCAGCAAAAAAGTGACTAAGGTAACTTTCTGCCCCTCCACAGTCCTGATCGCTGTCAGGATCCTCTTCACTCTTGCGAACCAATCTTCAGCCTGCGTTGGGGAACCCGCCCATCCAAACTTAGGTGGATGAAACTCCATAAACCATTTCAGTTGCTCGTCAGCTGCTTGCTCGTCAACCAGAGCCTCAACACGCTATTGCCTTGCACCAATTCTTACTGGCACCCCTGCAGGCCTTGCCTGCCCAATAGGCTGTGCATGTAATACTGCGAGCACCGTCTCAGTAACCAAACGTATGGTCTCCGCCGAGGGAGGAGGTGTAGGAACCTCAACTGGTGCCGCACTCTCATCCGAACGCTATGGCTCAGACTGCCCAGAACCACTCCTCGTCACCTATCAATGTACAAAACACAATTAACGACCATTCCATAATGGCAAATATATATTGTCTACACGCTCACGTTCCTCATGTGCATGTATTGCATTCCTAGTGGACATTCTTGAGTTCAAATATGTTCTCCCTCCCAAAAATCTAAACCTGGCTTTGATACCACTTTGTAACGCCTTCATTCGTCATATGGAATATAACGGTCGGTCCGGTTGGGGCCCCACGACATATTTCACAAACAAACGGCGGAATTACGTATGAATATCGAAATCACGTTCTACTCGCATCTTAACTCAGAGCATTTTAGCGAAAGCATTTTAGGTTGCAAGTACTCAACATAACGAATGTCCACTAAATATATAAATCACACATTTATATATATCACCAGGAATGTATATAATTACACAAATGCTCATGGCCTTACATGTTTCTCTTTACAAATATGGCTTCATACATCGGCACGTAGGCCAGCCACACATGAAATCCAAGACTTCGCACGACCGTCAAGCAGCAAGGGCTTCAACCCGCTCAGTTCACTCCAGCCCGTCAGCACCTGCAGTTGGACATCCACCCCAAGAGTGGTAAACAAAGCAACGGTCAACATTAGCTGACCAGTTATAACGACCTTACCCCTTACCAGGGGCAGTGGTTCCTTCCATGTATGCATCGCATTCACAACATATATATATATATATCACAATAAGTGCTCTCAAGCACAACAACATCACAAGCACCCACCTCTGCCAGACGCTCCGTGCACTCAGGACACATTTACGGTGTACCAGACTCCTTGGCACCACCACCGATCAGAGGCTCTTAATATGTTGGCTGGGTATCAGTCCACCCCAACACGCATGCTAGATACTTCACACACCCATACCACTCAGTGGTGTTAACCTCACGGCAAACTTGGGCATTTAGATCGACCCACACTTGTGATGCAGCAACCCGGGTCTGACCTGCAGCCCCAAGCATTACCACCAATCGATCTCTCACAACACAGGTTCAGGTCAGCCTTTACTCGTTGTTCAATTCGTCAATAGCGCAGATATTGACACGGGTCGGCTTTCCCTTCCCTGCTCAGCACACATCTCTCGCAGAGCCGCTTTCTAGTTCAGCACACACAATACAAGGGCTCATACCGAGCTTCCTAGGTATTCACAATTCACAGGCATCCATACAATACACAGAGTCTTCTCCAGTTCACACCATAAACATCACCAATCCAGAATAACCGTTTGGATGGGCTTCACACAGCATGCCTATATCGTACTATACATTTCCGGCTCTAGATATAGACTCAACTGGGGATAATCAACTATCAACCTACTAGAATCACTTACGCTTTTCACCGCTTGGTGGAGGATCCCATACTCATGCATAAAGAAGGACTTTACTTGTCCAAGAAGAAGATTGTTACCCTTGGCGATCGCTTTAGAGCCATGAAACTCTAGCCGGATGGAAATCACCGCCACGACCTTGCCTCCAAGAATCTGAACTCGGCTCTCGATTCGGCACGCTGAAGCTCCTCTGGCAGCCAGATTCCTTCTCTTCTTTCCTTCCTTACTCCTCTCTCCCTAACTATTTAGAAAGAGAAAAGCCAAAGAGAAATGGAAGGTTATCCTTCCATTCTCGGCTTTATAATAACACGGAAAGGCCTGGGCCCTTAGATCCAAGTTGAAGGAAATGAACGGCCATGATTTGCCCAGAAAAGCATTTTCTTGGGCTAACACGGCTTGTGACACGCCTGTGTCACAGACCGTGTTCCTTAAGCGGCGAAGGAATCGACTTAACCCGACCAGGACACGGGCTTAGACACGCCCATGTTAACCTTGACATGCCCGTGTTGCGGGGCGTGTTCCTCAATCGACATAGGACCAAAAACAACCCGAAGAGGACACGTGTTCCCAACACGTCCATATCGATTTTGTCACGCCCGTGCCAACCAGACACGTCTGGGCTCCAGACCATATTCCTCCCCCGACACAACCCGGCTAACAGCCCGAGCAGGACACGACCATGGACATGCCCATGTCTCGGGCCGTGTTCACTGTCTCGAGTGCATTTAGTCGACTACTCGTGAAGTTCGTCGACCAGAGGAGGGCACGGCCTAGGACACGCCCATGTCCAAGGCTGTGTGCCTCACTCGAGGCACACTCGAGACCCACTCGAGACCCACTTGAGTACAGAGCTGGACACGGCTTGGGACACGCCTCTGTCCCAGACCGTGTTGCGCGGCCTGAAACCAAATTTGGGAATTGGGGTGTTACATTGATCACATTGTACTAGTTTTGAAGAAGGCCCACATGTCAATGGTATACAGTTGAATCTATCTAATACATATTCAAAGTTCATTGTATGCAGGTTAGATTCTGTTGCTCTGATTTGACAGGTTATCAGATTCACAATGACAGTTGGACTCAAGAAATGATGTTGGCCCAGCAGAAAACTAAGTCCAAAAGTGTTGAGTGAATACAGTTCACTCAATGCCAAGAGGTTGATAGAACCTCAAGCAGTCAAAGCCTTAGTATTACTGATAAGAAATCTGTCTAAGGATGGAAGCGTTGAGTGAAGACAGTTCACTCAATGCCTACTCAACTGGATTTCAGATCAAGTATAAAAGCATTGAGTGAAGACATGCCACTTAATGCCTCATCAAGAAGATAGTCAAAGTCTAAAAGCATTAAGTGTTAAAGCTGCACTCAATGCCGTCATGTATACAAAGTTCAACTAAGTCCAGAAGCATTGAGTGATGAACGATCACTCAACACCTTAATAGTTAGACTGCAAAAGTCAAAAGCATTGAGTGTTGATGGTTCACTCGATGCCTTAAGACGCAGAATTCTTCCAAGTGTTTTCTGCGTTGAGTGACAAGGCTTCACTCAACACCTATATAGATTGTCTGAAATTTACCAAGTCCATAAGTGTCGAGTCATGTTGACATTATCAATAATTCAAATGTTGCGGGAATAGAGCACTAGATGATAAAAGGCGACGTATGTCTTTAGTATAACTGTAAATGCAAAAGATAGGTTGCAGTTGCCAATTCCGGCTAGTCCATACTGCGCAAAGAGTCGTTGGACGAAAATCGATAAAAGGTGATTCCTGAGAAATTAAAAATAGCTTTTCTTTGGTCATCTTCTTCCTCTCGATGAATGGAAGATTTAGAAGAACTTGTTCTTACAGCTAGTCTGTGAAACACAGACAAAGTATGGGTGTTGAAGAAACAAAAGAACTGAAGAAACATTTTATCTTCAACAGCTAGATCCGAAAGTTCTTTTCTGAGTTTGAAGGGGAAGTAGAGCAAACCCAAGTTGCTAATATTCTTTAAGGCCACTACAATCAACTCAACTACATCAAAGGCTTGAAGAGTCAGTGCTCTGCAGTTGTCTTCTTGTTGAAAATAGTGAAGTGAAAGTGGGTGATTGGATGACTTGGGCGACCTGTCCGCACGGACTAGGTGGATAGGATTGGCGGGCAGACAGGTCGGCGGAGCTGTTGAGGATAGCTTGTTCTTTAGCGGCCTGGGCAGTCTGTTCACGCGGACTAAGCAAACAGAACTGGCGGCCTGCCAGGATGGCTTATGCTTAACAAGCAGTTGAATCCCAGAAGGTAACCAGGCGGATAGCAATTCTATTCGATGAGTCTGGTAAGAAGCGAACTAGACTAGAGCTCGGCAGACCGGCTTGGCAGTAGCCTTAGTCTAGCTCTGGTGGTGCGGCAAGTGGTACTCATGTAGGTCGTCAGTTAGTGTGGATAGGTGCTGGAGTTCGTCGGGGCAGGCGAACTGGATCCAGTGCCTGCCAATAAGTGCGGACTGGCTCTTGTGGCCAGTGGTGTGGACTTGGTTGGTTCTGAACCAAGTCCAGGTTTGGCTCAGTCCGGGGAGATCACGCAGTTAAGTACGAACTACTTCTCAGTCCTCCAAGCTCGGCAGCAATGTCGTTTGCCTTGGTTGTGAGCTTGGGAAATGTGGACTGGAGTCGCGTCCGCAAGGCATGCGGGCTGGAGCTGTGTCTGCTGAGTCCAGTGGTTTCCATGATGGCGTGGCTGTGGGCTCGGAGTATGCGGGCTGGAGCTATGTCTGCTGAGACCGGTAGTTGTCTTGGTGGCATGGATGTGGACTCAGGTTATGCGGACTGGAGCTGAGTCTACAGTGTGTGCGGACTGGAGTTATGTCCGCGGATAGGCGGACAAGGTGTTGTTACAGAGTCTGGCTGCATCAGCGTACTGGCTTGGCCTTTGGTGACAAGCTGGACTGGCTGTTGTCCAGCCTTGGTGAAGCAAGGCTGACTGGCTTATTGTCCGACCTTGGTGAAGCATAGTCGGCCTAGTTATCTCGCAGAGGTCGCGGCATCTGGGAGTGTATCCGCAGTTTGTGGATACACTTGTTCTTGCTGCGGGATGAGGCGGTGATCCTATTGGCTAGGGCGGTGATCACACTCCTCATCGTGCCTATAAATAGGACCTCTCGTCACATCAATTAGAGTGTGAATGAACAGTAAGTGAGCCCGTCAACAGTTGTTGCGGACTGGATTTTAGTATCCACGTGGGTTGATGCAGTTTACAGGTTTGTGTTGTGTAGGTTGTGCAGATAGCACTAGAAAGCTAGGACTTGGCTCTGATTACGGTCAGGAGCAGTGCGGACTCTACGGTTAAGCAACAGGCGGTAAATAGCAGGTCGCGGACTTCGACCAGGCGGTTTTCTCTTTGGCAACTTCTTTCCGGGTTCAATAAGTCTTCTGCTTCAGGCGGCCTGTTCAGTTCGGCATCAGCAGCTTGTGTAGTCTGGTAGCTAGGCGACCTCATGATTAGGCGGCTTACAGATCGGGGGCTAGAGCTCAGTATTGGAATAAGGGGCAGTTCGCACAACTTGGTTTGCGGTCTGGCGACCTGGCGGATTGTGCAAACTCCTTAGTATAGCGGTAGATCCGGCGGCTACTTGTGTAGTCTGCTTGGCTTGTCTTGTCTTGTTTTTGTATTGTCTCCGCATTCTCTATGGTGGTTTTGGCGAATCTTGTCTCGTCATATATGTCTCGCCTAGTAAAGGAGATTGTTGTTATCAATAAATACTCTTGTTGTTGCATGTGTTTCTGGTTGTGACTAACTTTAGTTGAGATAACCCCTGCTCACTCCAAGATCCGGAAATTTCAACATGGTATCAGAGGGTGGAGGTTGGAGTGGTTAAGAAGTGATCAACTGAAGTGGTTGTTGCTCTTGTGAAGAGGTAACCAGTGGTAGAACCATGGCAGTGAGATATGCAAGTGGTCTTGGGATTGAACTCCTTAGAGAGACTAACTTTGAGATGTGGAAGTCTTGTATGAAGAGCTTTCTTCTTGGAGAGGACCTTTGGGAGGTTATGTGCGGAGCATAGAGACAAGAGGTTACTGCTGGCAATGCTGAAGCGATGAGAGCTTGGAAGGAGACAAATGCGAGAGAGGAGTCTATTCTCAAGCAGGTGATCTCATCAGAGCTCTTGGACCACATCAGTGGATGTCGGTCAGCTGCGGAGGTTTGGAATTCCCTTGATGGGTTGTTCAACAAGGAGGTGAATGTTGCTGTGGAGGTTGGTCCTTGTACTTCATATCAACAAGAGATGAGTTGTAACGCCCCGAAACTCAAAAGAGCGACGGGAGGCGTTCCGGGCCAAATTTGAAATTTGGCAGGAGGTACACGGCCTGGGACATGGGCGTGTCCCAGGGCGTGTTGTGGTAGTTCAAAGATCTGGCAAATCGATCAGGCAAAAATCTGGGTTCGACGATCGTCGAGCAGCGGTCGACGATCTGGTCATAATGCTGCGGTCGACGATCTGTCGATATTCTGGGTTCGACGATCGGGTCGTGGGTTCGACGATCGGGTCGTGGGTTCGACGATCGGGTCGTGGGTTCGACGATCGGGTCGTGGGTTCGACAATCGGGCCGTGGGTTCGACGATCAGGCCACCGATCTCCGTTCGACGATCGGGCTGTGCGTTCGATGATATGGCCAGAGCTTTCCGTTCGATGATCTGGATGCGTTCGACAATCGGGCCAGTGATCTTCGTTCGACGATCTGGCAGCGGTCGACGATATTGGTTCAACGATCATCGACCGCGGGGCAGATTGTGGCGTGTTGGATTCTGTCGACGCGGAGTGTCGACACACGGGTTTGGCGGGAGTTGACTAATTATTCCAACATTGACGCGGACGTGTCCTGCTCGTGTTGGTGTACCATGCGATGTTTAGCCCCATTTGTCCAGGTCAGTCCTAGATCGGAGCCGTGCATTTCCCTTTTGTGGGATCCGACGGCTGGAGGTTAATCCGATTGGGTTATACCCGAGAGAAGGGTTTCAAAACCATTATTTTTCTGCAATGTTCTCTGTCTAAATCTTAGAGAGAGGGAAGAGCAAAGGAGGAAGAAGAAGTATAGATCCAGTCTTTGGAGGAGTTTTAGAGCTCCAAATCGCGAGCCGACTTCGGATCTATGAAGGCAAGGAGATTGCGGTGCTTTTCATCCGCGTACATTTCCATGGCGCCAAGGAAGAACACTAGGGTAACAATTCTCTACTTGAGCATGTGAAGCTCTCCTTATTTGCATAGGAAGCCCGCTCTCGCGAGTTTGCGGTGAGTTGGAGACGTTCCTTCTGGTAGATATGTAAAGTCCCCATTGTTTAGAGTCCGTATTCGAGAATGGACATAGGCATGATGTGTGAAGCCTACCCGGACATGTTGGTCTGGATCGGTGATGTTGCATTGCATAAATGCTGGAGAAGACTCCGTGTGAATGTTTATTTTTCTGGTTTTCTACGTGGTAGATTGCAACAGGGAGCCTTGGGGATTAACCCTAAGGTGCACCAAAAAACTGGGCGGATGCGTGATCTTGCCAACTTGGTGGTCTGGGAGCCAACTTGAACATAATCGGGGTATGTGACTTTGTGATGGAAACGGGACTCGGAGAAGTTTGACCTACGCATATGTTTTAAATTAACGTTGCGATGTGAGCACGGGTTAGATGGAACTGTACCCGTTCTATGTCGTTCAGTTAGAGTCGTTGGCATAGATGAGGGTCTTCGGCGGTCTATGGTTTAAATTACCGTGACCCATACCGGGAAGACAATTTGCTCATTGTTTGGTCGTCCAAAGGGATGGTGGTGAGTCGGCGAACTTTGGCCGTGATCATCGAGAATGTGACCTGAGTGCACGGGGTATGTGGTCGTGCGAGCCTACGCCTGTGATGTAGTGATATTACTATATTGCTTGATTATACTAATAAAATACAGGGAAGGAGCATCGCCGCCCCGAGTTGGGGGCGGGATCGTTATAATTTGGTCAGCATTGCTGACCGTTGCTTTTGTTTGCCACCGTGCGGTGGATTGTGCTTGCAGGTGCTGCTGGACCAAGCGGTCAATAGCGGGCTAAAGCCCAAATTGCGAAGCCGGCCCTCGAAGGCCTAATTGGAGTGTTTACTTACTTTCGTTTATGTATGACCGGCCTGCGTGCCGTGGTTTGGAAAACATGTAATTTGAAGTAAACCATTTGTAAGTCCTTAAGGCCAGTACTTGTGTATGTACTTCATTCCTTTTTGGCTTGTTAGTGGACATTCATGTTTGTTGCTGGGTTCTTTTAATTGCAACTATTTAAACTGCTTCCGCTAGAATGCTCTGTGTATGACATTATGATTGGTTGGATGGTTTCCATTGAGTAACCACCTGGTCTGTCTGTGGTATATGGCTTCGGGCACCAGCCGGACCTACTGTTATATGCTATGCGACGGACAGGGGGTGTTACAATTTGGTATCAGAGCTAGGTTTCGGTCGGGCTTAAAATGAATTCGTGGATGAATTCTTTTTAAGGGGTGGCGAGCACATGTGTGTGAGTCATCGTTATAACGGTAAAAGAACTCATGAATGTCCACTTAGGAATGAAAATACACGTGTTTGGGGAACCTTTGTGTTCCTATAATTGTTGTGTGTAATTTTGTTTGGTCGCTTAACGGTGTTTTGTACCACTATAGGTGACCAAAAGCGGTGCTGGGCCGTCAGAACGTCGAGTTTCTGAGGCTAGTAGTGCACCAAATGATGCTCCTGCAACACCTCCATCGGCTGAGACCATACGATTGGTGGCCGAAGTAGTGTTTGCCATGATTAATGCGCAGCCTGCAAGGCAAATGCAGCATCCCGCTCCTTCGATGGAGCAGGTACCTCTTCCAGAGGTAGAGCCGAGAAGAGTGGAACAGGTAGTAGAGGAACCGATGGTGCCGAGGAGGGCAACCGAGCGACAGCTCAAACCTATCATGAGCTTTAATCCTCTGGTATTCTCGGGGTTGGGAACCCCATCTCAAGCTGAAGACTGGCTCTCTAGGGTGAAGAGAGTCTTGACAGCAACAGAGACGGAAGAATGGCAAATGACCACTATTGCTACGTTCCTTCTGGACGGTGAAGCGAGGTTGTGGTGGGAAGGATTGGAGATGCATCTATTGAGAGGTAGGCAGCTTATAGACGTCTCGATGGAGGAGTTCTCGAGACTGTTCTTGGCTAGATACCTCCCTTCGGTGCAGAGGATAGCGTTGGAGAACGAGTTCCTGAAGTTGGTTTAAGGAGACAGTAGTGTGAATGAATATCTCCACGAGTTTATTCGATTGAGTCGGTATGCTAGCTCCACATCGTGGATGAGGAGCGCAAGACGAATCGATTCTACGAAGGGTTGAGAGATGATTTGAGGCTACTACTCTGGGGGCCGATCCTTGGAGAAGGATATGAAGAATGTTCAGGCAAAGAAAAGCGTTGGTGACAAGAAATCTGGGTTCAAAGTGCCGACTACTTCAAAGTCCGGCTATCAAAGGTTCTTTAAGAAGTCTAGGACTTCGGGTCCAGCTCCTTCTTCTGGTGCTTCTGGGGCGACTACGGGTCGGACCCCGGGTGCATGTTTACTTGTGGAAAGCCGGGGCACTTTGCCCACGATTGCTGGAGCGGACGTCCCAAGTCCGAAAGGAAGCCGGGAGCGACCTATGAAGAGAAGGGCAAGGCGGTGGAGTCAATCGCGTCCCATTATGCTCCGGCCGAACCGAGGGTTTATAATCTTGGTCAACAGGAGGCCATCAAACAGGCAGATGTGGTAACAGGTAAAAGTTAAATTTATAGCAAGTTAATCTTTTAAATAGTTATTATATACTTGTTACCTTACCACTGCTTGTTTAGGATTTGTTTTGATTTGTGAGTATCGGCAAGAGCACTCTTTGATATGGGAGCTTCACACTCCTTGTTCGAAGGATTTATATCACGCGTCGGAGTACCTTCTTCGATGGCGAAGGACAAGTTGGATGTGTTGTTACTGAATGGGTGTTCCATGCACGTGGATAAAATTTGTGGTGTTAAGATTCGCATTGGGAATCAAGAGTTCAATCTGCAAGCATCGTTATTACCATTGGTGGAGTTCGACGTTATATTTGACATGGACTGGCTCTCGGAGCCGCAAGCCTATATTGATTGCGGTCGCAAGGAACTCAAGTTGGGAGCAAGTCATGAGACAACTTTTATGGGCTTAAAAGGGTCGAGCAAGACATTGATGTCTGCTCTACAGGTGGTGAAGGCGGTTTGTGCTGGTGCAGAGCAGTTCTTTACACCAGTGGAGGTTGCAAAGCTTAAGCCCATGTTGGACAGTATTTTAGTGGTATCGGAGTACCCTGATGTGTTCCCAAGCGATCTTCCTGGAGCCCCGCCGTAGCGGGATATAGATTTTATGATAGAGCTCGTACAAGGTGCAAAGCCTGTGTCATGCTCTCCATATCGGCTAGCGCCTAAGGAAATGGCAGAGCTGAAGGTTCAACTGCAAGAGTTGTTGGAGCAAGGGTATGTGCGCCCAAGTTCTTCGCCTTGGAGCGCGCCAGTCCTCTTTGTTAAGAAGAAGGATGGAAGCTTGAGGATATGTATTGATTATCGGGAGCTCAACAAGTTGACAGAAAAGACCAAGTACCCGATCCCCCGGATTGATGATCTATTTGATCAGTTAGTCGGGTTGACGGTGTACTCAAAGTTGGTGTTGGGTACATTGGAATAAATGTACATGATTTGAAGAAGCCTCACCCTACTCAATGATATACATCAAAATGTATTTGATGTGTTTTGAGTTTAGTTGTGCAGGTTAAGTATTTGCAGGGAAAGCTGAAAAGTTTCTAAGTCCATGTGTCGACACCCAGAAAAAAGTGTCGACACTTAAGAAGACTTGTGTCGACAGCCAGACAAGTAGTGTCGACACTTGGAGTAATTGTGTCGATACCAGGGATGCAGAGTCAACACCAGAAGGAAAGTGTCGACACATACAGGTTGTGTCGACACTCAATGAAGAAATGTCCAGTGAAGCAGTGTCGACACTTAGAAGCAGTGTCGACACCCAGAGGAACTTCGTCGACATCAGAAAGTGTCGACACTTGGAGGCTGTGTCGACACTGAACAAGTTCAACACAAGAAGATGTGTCGACACAAAGGAGTAGTGTCGACACTTAGCAGAATTCAACTAAGTACTGAAGAACAATGAGTTGTGTCGACACACAATATCAGTGTCGACATATATTGAAGAAGCAGTGTCGGGAAGTAAATTCTACAACACAAGGAGTTGTGTCGACACCTTGAAGGCTAGTGTCGACACTTAGTCTACTTGGGTCGACACTTAGTCTATAAGTGTCGACACTTAAAGACAGACTATCTCGACACTTTCAGACAGTTACAGATATTTCAAGAACTGACTGGATGACTTGACAGCTGCCATTCCAGCCGGTCTACTACAATTGTCAGAGTTGTCAGAAAATTGTTAGGAACCGGATCAGCCGGTCACCATGAAGAAAGTCTATATAAAGGCTTAGACATTCAACAGATAATGAGTTGTTGGAAATCACCAAAGTGATCAAGTAATTTATTGAAGATTCAATTCAAGTGAAGATCTAAGTAGTTGGAGAGAGAGAGCACCTTCCAAGAAGACAGTTGTTGGAACCAGGCTGTGAAGATAGTTTCAAACCTAGTTCTGATTCTTAAGTTGCAGTGATTGAAGATCAGTTGCAGAGAGTATCAACCCTATTGTGTTCTACATTCAAGAAGCTTTGAAGAAAGCCAAGTGAGGTTGATCTCAACAGAGTTCATTCAAGAACTCATCAAGAAACCTATCAACTCTTCTCTCTTATTCTGAGTTGTAGGTATATACATTGCATTCTTAATTTCTTGTAGGATCCTTAGGGATCTGAGTTGTAAGCCTGCAATTATAAAGGCTGAGTGGTAGGGTCTATGTGCCTGAATGTAGGAGATTCATATCTCTGAGTGTAGGCCTTGTGGTTGAGTGTAGCTTTTTGTGAAGACTGAGTGGTAGGGATGTTGAGCCTGAGTTGTAGGAGTGGGATCACTCTGAGCTGTAGGAACCTGGTTGGGGTTCTGAGTGTAAGATCTGTGGAACTGAGGAATAGTGGAGGAGTTTGGCCGAATCTTGTACACTACTAGATAGGCGAAGGGGGAAAGTGGATGTACCCAAACCTTGGGGAACCACTATAAAACTGTGTATACTCTGTGTGTATGTGATTCTGTGGTTGCTGTTTTTATGTTCTGTGAAATCTGTGATATAATCTGCCTAAACGTTTAAAAAGATTAAGTCACCTATTCACCCCCCCCCCTCTAGGTGATTAGGTACAATTTCTTTCAAGTGGTATCAGAGGGAGGTTACTCAAAAAGGGACATAACTGTCTGAGTAGATCATGTTGGCAGATTCAGTATAATCAAGTGCAGAATCAAGAAAATCAAGAAAATGGGTTCCACAGAGAATCACAAAGAACTTGGATCCATGAAGTTGCCAATATGCAGAAAGGAGATTTTTGGCATCTAGAAAGAAAAGGTGAGACTATTTATGGAAGCCTCAGACCCTAGAATTTATATCACAGTTAAAGAAGGGACATATGTGCCTATGAAAAATATCAGTCCTGGATGCAAATCAGATAACACCTAAGGACTTTTCTGAAATGACAAAAGATGAGATTATTCTGGCCACTATGGACAAGAGGGCTCAGAATATCATTGTAAGTGTCATAGATGATGCTACATTTCAGAACTTGATACACTGTAAGACATCAAAGGAGATGTGGGATACTCTGATAGTGTACATGGAGGGTTCAGAAGAAGTTAGACAGAACAGAAAGTCTTTGTTAAACCAAGAATATGAGAGCTTCAGACAAGGCAGGTCTGATAGCATAACAGAATACTATAAGAAATTCTATAGGATAGTTAATGAGTTAATGTCCTATGGAAGAGATTTCAGCAATTATGAGCTGAATGATAAGTTCTTGAGGTCCCTAATAAAGGATTGAGACACCAAGATCTGTGCCATAAGGGAAATGGCCAAGTTAGCAGATATTCCTCCTCCAACATTGTTTGGAAAGTTGTTATCCTATGAAATGCAGCTAATGGTAAGGAAAGAAGAGGAGAAGACTACCAGAATTGAGCATAAAGAAAGAGCAGTGGCATTCAAGACAAAAGCCACAAAGAAATATAAAAGTAAGTCACCATCTCCTCCTCCAAAAGTGGCTGGGACTGAGTCAGATGAATCAGAAAGCAGGAATTCTGAAAGCAGTGAGAGTGATGAGGATTTTGCAGCTTTCAAAAGACATTTTCAGAAGTTCCTAAAGAAGAAACAATGGAGGACTAAGCCATCTAGTTCACAGAAGTTATCAAAGAATGACAGAAGAAAGCCCAAGTCAAATAGAACTTCATCTTCAAGGATAGTTTGTTATTGTTGTAACAAACAAGGACATGTTGTTGCTGACTGTCCAGAGAAGAGGAGAGAGTCAACAGATAAGAAGAAGACTCAAATCAAGGGCAAGAAGGAAAGGTCCTTTGTTTCCAAGAAGGACAAAAGCCTGTCAGACATATCATCTTCAGAAACTGATTCAGAAGTAGAAGCTTATATTGGACTATTTGCTGAAGAAGAGGAAGAGAAGTTCATCCAGTTAATGAACTCTATATATGAGCAAGAGGACAATCAGTGCCAGGGACTGATGGCCTTAACAGAAGGTGACAAAATCCAGGATCAGCCTGGACCAAGTAAGGTACAAAATTGTTCTACTAGTTCAATTTCTGTTACTGAGTCAGATTCAGCTACATCAGCATCAAGTGATGCCAGTGGATCTGAATCTGAAGGGGATCTTGATCAGTTGATTGATGAATATAGAGTACTGTTGCAAGCTTTTAAGAAAAGCAAATCCTTGGCCAAGAGTCAGGCAAAGGAGATTGCTAGTCTCAAAGAGGTTGCAACTGATTTTGATAAGTTAGTTGATCAGAAATTAAATGAAATAGCCAGGTTGAAAAACATAATTGTTATTCAGATGGGAACTATTGCATTCAAGAATGATCAAATCAGAAATCTGGAGATTAGTCTTCAAAAGGAGAGAGACATAGTTGCAAGGTTTTCTAAACCAAAGTCTGTTCTACCTTTGATAGATGAATTTGTACATTAAAAGGGTAAACTGGATTAGGGTTTACAAAACCTGCTAGGACTGTTCAGTCCAAGTCTAAGGGCAAATCCCTAGTACTCAACAAGCCTGCTGTAGATAAAACAGCTAGGGTTGTACCTAAGCAAAGGTACAATAGATTTGAGTGTTGGTGCTGTGGCAAGGTAGGCCACTTTGCCATAGACTGTTGGCACAATTCTAGTGCCAAGATGAGTAGCAAACTGCCTGTTGGAAGATCTGCAGGTAGCTTTGTTAAGAGGCAAACTAACCAGTACCAAGGACCCAAGAATTCTTTGGGTTCTAAGGTTAACTAATCTGTTTTGCAGGTGAGTCCAAGTGGCCATGCCCCAATATGGTACTTGGACAGTGGTTGTTCTAGGCACATGACTGGAACTAGGGGATTGCTAAAGGACTACACACCAATCAAGGATGGTCCTAAAGTCACCTTTGGTGGTTCTGAAAAAGGAATTATCAAGGGTTTTGGTAACATTTCTAGCAACCTTATAACAATTACTCAATTGGCTTATGATAAAGGTTTGAAACATAACCTTATTAGTATAAGTTAACTTAGTGATTTAGGATATGACATCTCATTTGTCAAAGATGGTTGTCATATCAGGAGATCAAATGATCAAGAGATCATTCTGACTGGTTATAGAAAGAGAAATGTCTATTGCCTAGATATTATGTGTGAGAACAATGTTTCTCCAGTGTGTCTTGTAGCTGATGAGGAAGTCTCTCATTGTGTCAAATGGTACAAGAGGCTAGCCCATCTTAACTACAAGACAATTGGCCAACTCTTTAGCAAAGAGTTAGTGATGAATGGTCCTCAAGTTAAGTGTATTAAAGATGGAATATGCTCAGCTTGTCAAAAGGGCAAGCAGACTAGATCCACCTTTAATAGAATTGAAAAAAAAGATGCTGTGAGGTGCTTATACCTCTTGCATATGGATCTCTTTGGTCCTATGCCAGTTCACAGCCTAGGTAGGAAGGTCTACACATTTGTGGTTGTAGATGACTACTCAAGATTTTCCTGGGTGTTCTTCCTTAGACAGAAATCTGAAACACCTAGTATCTTTTATAGTTTTGTCAAACAAATACAGAATGAGTTAGACAATATGGTGGTCAAAATAAGAAGTGACCATGGTACTGAATTCCAGTCTGATAGTATGAAAAACCTATGTGAAGAATTTGAGATATTTCAGAAATTTTCTTCACCAAGAACACCTCAGCAAAATGGCATTGCTGAAAGGAAAAATAGAACATTGATTGAGGCTGGTAGAACCCTATTAAGTGACACATCTCTCCTAGAATATTTCTGGGCTGAGGCAGTTAATACTGCATGCCATATAATTAATAGGGCTACCGTTACTAAGAGCCACAATAAGACCCCCTATGAGATTGTGAAAGGCAGAAAATCAAATTTATCCTATTTTAGGATCTTTGGTTATAAATGCTATATACTTAACAATGGAAAGTCTTACTTGACCAAGTTTGTTGCCAAATCCCAAGAGGGGATCTTTATTCGGTACAACAACAATAGTAAGGCTTATAGGGTCTACAACTTGTCTACTCAAGTTGTAGAAGAGTCAGTACATGTAGTATTTGATGAAGCTAGACTTATTAACAATAAGTTGTCTAGAAGTATTTGCAGCTCCACAGGTGTGACTAAGAAGATGGACAAGCTCACTATTGAAGGAGGATCTACTGCAAGTCAGCATGTAGATGATAGTGGATGTTGTCCAAGGGGAGTACTAGATGCACCTGATGCAGAAGAAGACCAAGGAGTGCAGCAAGTTGAAGAAGCTGAAGGAGTTCAACCTGAAGCCAGGCTGCCTCCAGCTAGTAGACATTTGAAAGATCATCCAGCCAATCAAATTATTGGTGATCTAAGTCAAGGGGTACAAACAAGGAGCAGAAATCTAAGTTTAGTACTCTACTCCAGTTTTCTATCCCAAGTAGAGCCAAAGAAATTTGAAGAAGCCATCCTAGACCCTCATTGGATTGAGGCAATGCAAGAGGAGCTGAATCAGTTCAAAAGATGCAAAGTCTGGGAGCTTGTTCCTAAACCAAAAGACCACAACATAATTGGAACTAAGTGGATCTTCAGGAATAAGATGGATGAACATGGAGTCATTATCAAGAACAAAGCAAGACTGGTTGCTAAGGGATATAGGCAGGAAGAAGGTATTGACTTTGATCAAACCTTTGCTCCAGTAGCCAGACTGGAGGCAATAAGGATGTTCCTGGCCTATGCAACCTATCAAGGATTTAAAGTATACCAAATGGATGTTAAGTCAGCTTTTCTTAATGGAAATCTGAAAGAAGAGGTCTATGTGGAACAGCCATCAGGTTTTGTTGATTCAACTCAACCTAATTATGTCTATAGACTTAGGAAGGCTTTGTATGGGTTAAAACAAGCCCCTAGGGCTTGGTATGAGACCCTGTCTAGTTTCCTCATTGAGAATAAATTCACAAGGGGGAAAATAGACAAGTCTCTATTCCTTAGGGAATCCAGAGGCAAGATCATTCTAGTCCAAATATATGTAGATGACATCATATTTGGGTCTACTGAAAATAGTCTTTGCAGAAAGTTTGCAAAACTAATGCAAGGACAATTTGAGATGAGCAGTATGGGGGAACTTAAGTTCTTCTTGGGTCTCCAAGTTAGACAGACTGAGAATGATTTATCCATATTCCAGTCTAAGTTCACTCTAGAATTAATAAGGAAGTATGGTATGGAATCATCCAGTACCATGAAAACTCCTATGGGGTCAAGTATGTCTCTTAGCAAAGATGATGCAGGGAAACCTGTAGATGAGACTTTGTATAGAGGTATAGTTGGATCCCTATTGTATTTAACTGCAAGTAGACCAGATATCATGTATGCTACATGTGTTTGTGCTAGGTACCAAGCTTGCCCTAAAGAATCTCATTTGACAGCAGTCAAAAGAATTCTGAGATATCTAAAGGGCACTCCTTATCTAGGCCTTTGGTACCCTAGTAATAGAGACTTTGAACTGACAGGTTATTCAGATGCAGATTTTGTAGGCTGCAAAGAAGATAGGAAAAGTACAACAGGTATCTGTCAATTCCTAGGTGGAAGACTGATATCATGGAGTAGCAAGAAACAAACAAGTGTAGCTATCTCCACAGCAGAATCAAAATATGTTGCTACAGGAAGTTGCTGTGCTCAACTTCTATGGATACAACATCAGCTAGAAAACTATGGTATTCAAGTAAGTAGAACACCACTATTTTGTGATTCTACTAGTGCTATATCTATTGCAAACAATCATGTTTCCCATAGTAGGACTAAGCACATAGAAATAAAATACCATTTTCTAAGGGAACATGTGGAAAAAGAAGATATTTCACTAGAGTATGTTAATACAGATAATCAACTAGCTGACATGTATACTAAGCCTTTAGAAGAAACCAAATTTAATAGGTTTAAAATTGAATTAGGTATGATAAACTTAGAATAAGTTTTCAAAATTGGCTAAGTAAAAAGGTGTCGACACACAGAGTTGTCTGTGTCGACACAGAAAAGTGGTGTCGACACTTCAGAAGAAAAGGTGTCGACACATCTATGAAGTTGGTGTCGACACTTCAGAGAATCAGTGTCGACACATGCAGGGTAGGTGTCGACACAACCAAGGTGGTGTCGACACTTAAGATTTACTCAGAATTAGTCAAGTAAAGTCTCGACTAAGTGTCGAGCTAAGTGGTGTCGACACATAAACAAGTGTCGACACATATATCATGTCGACTATACTTGTGTCGACACATAGTTGTCGAGACATTATAAGTCTGTGTCGACACTTTTCAACAGTGTCGACACAATTTAAGTTTATTGACGTGCCCTTTCATCTTCGATCCTAGAAAGGTATAAATAGGATTTTGCCATTATCTGTTGGTGATTTTTCTTGCTAACAAGTAATAATTCAATGTGATTTCATTCTACATTCTAATACAATTATGTAGATGGACTTAACTAGATTGAATTAGCATTCAGGCAAGCGCACCTATCAATCGTAATATATGAGAAATCTACATCTCGTGTCGTATTCCACAGGGTCGTTTCAACTATTCGTACTCACCCTCCCTTTATTTTCATACCTCTAAACAAAAGTGATATTTAAACTACATTAACCTAACTATAACCAATTGGATGATTCAGTATTGGAGAAATAAAAATGATAACAACATGAAGCTTTTAAATAATTACATGAACAAATCCATTTATCAATTCAATTCTAAGCGATCATGACATGAAAAGAGTGTTACATTTGTGCAATGTAAAGGTTAATTTTTCATCAAAATTCTCTCTCGAGCAATTCCAAATCTAAACCTAAGTTAGTAAATTTTCTCTCGAACAATTCACAACACTCAAGTTCGCATTAAACAAATTACCTTTATTACTACATAAATTCATGAATTCTATCTCTAAATTAACATGAATCCTTTTATTCTTGTTCTAATTTTCCAAACAAAATATCTCTCGATCATAAAGTTCGAATTACAAAGGGAATTATCATCACAATATGAACATACCCAAAAGCATTGCAAATAACCAATTTCTCAATCTAGCCAATTGCAAATTGTGTAAAACAAATAAGTAATTCAGAAGGGATGATTAAACTCTTTGTTTGATTGCATAAACACAAATAAAATACTACAAATATAACATAAACACGTTGATACATGATTACTAAAATGTTCAAAGAAAAATTCATGCAAATTAAAACATAAATTGAAGATGGATCATCAAGAGAAAAGAAGGATTCAAAGGGTTAATGATTAAATAAAAAAATACATAAGAATACCCTTCAATCCTCCTTGTCTTGAATGCTCCCCTTCGGCCTCCAGCAGTTCCCCAATCCAGAAATGATCCAAAAGTTCTAAATAAATTTTTCTACAGGAAATTTATAGTTCCCTTGCAAACAGGTCGGACACGGGGTCGCACACGGCCGTGTGGCAGGCCGTGTGGACGGTTCCTAAGCGGTTCCTGGGCGGTTCCCCACGAGAAGGCGTGTCTGGTCGTGGGCCGTGTCAGATGACACCGGTATGGACACGGCCGTGTGGTCGGCCATGTTCCCCAGACACGGGTTGGTCGGCAGCCGTGTGCAAAGATGACACGGGTATGCACACGGGCGTGTGCCATACCGTGTGGGTTCCAGCGTCTGCGCCAAATTCTTCAGCTCCAGGTGCATAGGACATGGGTGGACACACGGCCGTGTGTCTGGCCGTGTGCACCAAATTTTTGTCCTGTCATCAGCCATGTAGACTCCGTGAACTCCTCTGTTTGCTCCGAAACTTTTAGGTCCATTGGTTGGCATTACCTGCAATAGAAAAATGATAGACTCAGTAAATGGTTTATTATAAGAACTGACAAGGACTTCTAAATATGCTCTTCTATCTATGATACGACAATTTCTTTGATATTATCATGAAATCAACACCAAAAGGGGCAGGAAATGGTAGACATGATTACAATTATGATAGTAAAAAGCCTATCATAATCGTACTCATCATCTGTCGACACGCTCACCAAAGTTTCGAGACCAAACTTGTGTGTCGACACCTCTCTTCTCTCAATTCAAATTTCTTCAAACCCTAATGGCGCCCAAGCTAGAAGAGAATGTGAATGAAGGATATGAACTGGTGCGGCACGCATTTGATGAGGCGGAACCCGAGATCAAAGGTGTGGTAACCCTAGTTGCAGAATCTGGATTAGAATTCCTTGTTTTAGAACCCATCAAGATCTGGAAGAAAGAAGTCCTGGAATTTCTGAATGGCGCAACCCTAGATGAATCAGGACTAAAGATTAAGTCAAGGGTTCATGGGGCTAAGGTGAAGGTATCACCTAAGAGTTTGAGAAAGGTACTACAACTACCTAGGACAAAGGAAGGAGATGAAGTTTCTGCTTCTAAGACTAGAGAAGCATTGACATGGTGTGGACTGGATTCCAAGATGAAAATTAGATCAGTATTCTACAGAAAGGGAATGAACAGCCAAGGCAAGTTCTTATCTGAGATTGTGGGCAAGGTTATCCTGTGCAAGCCTGGAGGACATGACAGGATTTCAGCTTATATGTTCAATCTAATGACAAGGATCATATTCAAACTGAGTACTGATTGGTCTACAGTCTTGTTTGATAAGATTAAAGAGAGTATGAAGAAGCCAAATTTGGGTAGAATACAAAGTCTTTACCTGGCTTGTAGTATACCAGAGGTAATGAGCCAAGCTGCAGGATCCAAAATTAACCACATGAGAAGAATGGATTTGAGGATCTTCTCTAGGTGGGATAGGGTCTTGACCAAGGAAATGCCAACTCTTGAGAAGGTAACACCCTAGAAAAGGAAGAAGAAGTCAGCCCTTGTGGCTCAAGAATCATCAAGCAGCTCTGAAGAGCATGTAGTGTTCACTCCTAATGAAGAAGAAATTGGACATGCTGACCAATCTCCAGAAGGACAAGAAGATGCACCAAGGCAGGGGGAGCTACCACAAGCTATCCCAGTACACCAGGATTCCATCTAGGGGGAGCCCTTACTTGTGGAAGAGCCAACTCCCCTAGAGAGTGAACAAGCTACCCAAACAGTACTTGAGGTAATAACTGCAATTAATGAATTAGATTTCCCTATTGAGGATGATGTTTTGTCTGATTCATTACCTAATGCTAATCAGCGAACACAGACACATAGCCAACCCCAAGATGTTGTCATGGAGGACACATCTGTTGCTATTCAAGTGGAATCTATCAAGTGGTTGATGAGATAAGAGAATCTCCACCCCATCCTCAACAAGAATTTACTTTGGAAGAACTGTTCCCTGACCTTCTTCAAACTGACATTGAAGTTGAAAAAGCTGCTGCTGAGGGGGAGAAAGTCATTATTAAGGGGGAGCAAGTGGAGAATATAGAAGAAACTGCAGGCAAAGAGACTGAGGTGATAAAAGATGCTGAGCAGGTTCAAAAGACTGAGGAGTTACCTCCAAGTCCTAAGGACAGAGTGACTATTGATAGCACATCTGCTTCTGAAGATGAAGAGGCTGCAAGGGACAAAAAGAGAAAATTTCAAGTTTTCAAGAGGATAAGCCAGTCATACAAAAAGGCTTTACAAACGATAGCACCACAGCCTGCACCACAGCCAGCCCCATCAACAGATTACAGTTCATTGATGGTGGCTTTACAAATTAAGCTTGATGAGCAAAAGCAAGCTCTGGAAAAGTATGTAGATGAAGGAAATAAATCTCTACAATTTGATCTGGCACAAGATATTAAGTCCACCAGATTTGAAATGAATCTGAATAAGAAAGACATGACTGACTGCTTTCATAAGGGAGGAAATGCAGTAGTCTATCTAGCAACTCATCAAGAGAAGATCAAAGCTCAAGTGGATGAACTTGAAGTGAAGCAAGTCTATGTTCTGGAGAATCAGATAAGGATGAATGATAATTTGACAGCTTCCCACAATGCCATTGTAACTGAACTAAAGAATATAGCAACTGCCCAGAATGCAGCCCTGACCACTGCCAAAGAAGAATTTGACAAAGCATTGCAAGAGATCCTAACTGCAGTTACTACTGCACTTCAAGATTCACAGAAGCTCATAACTGAAAAACTCCAACGGTTGAAACCTTTCTACAAGGATGGAGTGAATTATCTGAATGCCCAAATAAGATTTCAGAAAGATGATCTGAGGGATCACATTGAAAGAGAAGTCATAAAGGGGGAGAGGGTGTTAGTCAAAGCAGGCTCTGATCATGCAAAATGGATTTCCAATTCCATCAGAGCCACCCTTGGATATCCTCCATTATGTGATGATGATAATGTTGCAGAGTCTGGGATTCATCCTGCATATTTTGGAGGGGAGCAAGCTGAAGTGGCTCAAGTAATTTACCCTCCACCAGACTTTGATATGATATATGCAGACATACAGTCAATGTATAGCCCTCCTGAGGGAAAGCAAAATGTCATCATAGAGAAAGTGGTTCAGCCATTATCTGAGGCTATACTGAAAGAACAAGAGACTCAATTGTCTAAGAAGAGATTCAGGGAGCAAGCTGAACTTAGGCCTGATTTTGAACAATGGAGCCCCACCTCCAGGAATATCATTCTGACTGCATGGAAGGCTGCCAAAGACAATATTGTGGACAGAGGCAAATGGTATTCTGATATGGAGTGGAGGAAGCATGAGAACAGGAAAGAAGCCATTGTGCAATACAGAAGAAAGGCTACGATGGGAAAGCTACCTCCTACTGCCCAGGAGCCTAGCAAGTACTTTCCTAAGCCTTATCATTACTTTGAAAGGCAGAAGATCAAAGCTGAAGAGTTAAATAAGAAGGATCTTAAAGGAAAGAAGCATGTTGCTGCTGAAGATGCTGAAGCCCCAGTCCAAGCAAAGATACAATCTGGAAAGGGCATCATGATCAAGGAGGCTGAGCAGCAATAGGATAGAATTTATCTTTAGTTTACATGTGTAATCACTTGTATTAAACCTCTCTGTAAACTTTTGAATAATGAATATGTTAAAGTTCTTAGAACTATGTGATATGTGTTGAATTTATTACATTAATTATTCTGAGATATTGGTATATACATGTTTTGCTTATACATGTTTATGAACTTACCCTGTTATATAATCCTGTTTTACATCATACTGTAATTTTGTTATGTATGGTGTATATCAATGACTAAGGGTTATGACTTCTCCAAATAGGGGGAGATTGTTGGGTACATTGGAATAAATGTACCTGATTTGAAGAAGCCTCACCCTACTCAATGATATACATCAAAATGTATTTGATGTGTTTTGAGTTTAGTTGTGCAGGTTAAGTATTTGCAGGGAAAGCTGAAAAGTTTCTAAGTCCATGTGTCGACACCCAGAAAGAAAGTGTCGACACTTAAGAAGACTTGTGTCGACAGCCAGACAAGCAGTGTCGACACTTGGAGTAATTATGTCGACACCAGGGATGCAGAGTCGACACTAGAAGGAAAGTGTCGACACATACAGGTTATGTCGACACTCAATAAAGAAATGTCCAGTGAAGCAGTGTTGACACTTTGAAGCAGTGTCGACACCCAGAGGAACTTCGTCGACATCAGAAAGTGTCGACACTTGGAGGCTGTGTCGACACTGAATAAGTTCAACACAAGAAGATGTGTCGACACAAAGGAGTAGTGTCGACACTTAGCAGAATTCAACTAAGTACTGAAGAACAAGGAGTTGTGTCGACACACAATATTAGTGTCGACACATATTGAAGAAGTAGTGTCGAGAAGTAAATTCTACAACACAAGGAGTTGTGTCGACACCTTGAAGGCTAGTGTCAACACTTAGTCTACTTGTGTCGACACTTAGTCTATAAGTGTCCACACTTAAAGACAGACTGTCTTGACACTTTCAGACAGTTACAGATATTTCAAGAACTGATTGGATGACTTGACAGCTGCCATTCCAGCCGGTCTACTGCAACTGTCAGAGTTGTCAGAAAGCTATTAGGAACAGATCAGCCGGTCACCATGAAGAAAGTCTATATAAAGGCTTATACATTCAACAGATAATGAGTTGTTGGAAATCACCAAAGTGATCAAGTAATTCATTGAAGATTCAATTCAAGTGAAGATATAAGTAGTTGGAGAGAGAGAGCTCCTTCCAAGAAGACAGCCGTTGGAACCAGGCTGTGAAGAAAGTTTCAAACCTAGTTCTGATTCTTAAGTTGCAGTGATTGAAGATCAGCTGCAGAGAGTATCAACCCTATTGTGTTCTACATTCAAGAAGCTTTGAAGAAAGCCAAGTGAGGTTGATCTCAACAGAGTTCATTCAAGAACTCATCAAGAAACCTATCAACTCTTCTTTCTTATTCTGAGTTGTAGGTATATACATTGTATTCTTAATTTCTTGTAGGATCCTTAGGGATCTGAGTTGTAAGCCTGCAATTATAAAGGCTAAGTGGTAGAGGCTGTGTTCCTGAGTGTAGGAGATTTATATCTCTGAGTGTAGGCCTTGTGGCTGAGTGTAGGTCTTTGTGAAGACTGAGTGGTAGGGCTATTGAGCCTGAGTTGTAGGAGTGGGATCACTCTGAGCTGTAGGAACCTGGTTGTGGTTCTGAGTGTAAGATCTGTGGATCTGAGGAATAGTGGAGGAGTTTGGCCGAATCTAGTACACTACTAGATAGGCGAAGGGGGAAAGTGGATGTACCCAAACCTTGGGGAACCACTATAAAACTGTGTGTACTCTGTGTGTATGTGATTCTGTGGTTGCTGTTTTTATGTTCTGTGAAATCTGTGATATAATATGACTAAAAGTTTAAAAGATTAAGTCACCTATTCACCCCCCCCCCCCCCTCTAGGTGATTAGGTACAATTTCTTTCAGTTGGACCTCAAGTCCGGGTACTATTAGCTGCGAATAAGGGAGAGTGATATCCCGAAGACAATGTTCAGTACGAGATACGGGCATTACGAGTTTACGGTCATGCCGTTTGGGCTCACTAATGCGCCGTCAGTGTTCATGGATTTGATGAACAGTACCTTCAGGGAGTACTTGGACCATTTTATGATCGTCTTCATCGACGATATTTTGGTGTACTCGCAGAGTGAGGAAGATCACTTCAGGCATCTTCATTTGGTGTTGGAGACGCTAAGGAGGAATCAATTATACGCCAAGTTCTTGAAGTGCGAGTTTTGGTTGTCCTCAGTGGCGTTCCTCAGTCATATAGTGAGTGGGGAAGGTATTGTAGTGGATCCGGCGAAGATTATTACGATACGGAGGTGGCCTGAGCTTTCTACGATAGCGGAAGTACGGAGCTTTCTGGGTCTTACCGGCTATTATAGGCGCTTCGTAGAGAACTTCTCGCGGATAGTGTTACCTCTCACTACTTTGACGAGGAAGGAGCAAAAGTTTATTTGGACGCCGGAGTGCGCGCGAGCTTTTGAGGAGTTGAAATGTCGGTTGACCACGGTGCCTGTGCTGAGTTCGCCGAGTGGGGCCGAAGGTTATGAGATTTATAGCGATGCTTCGGGCAGCGGTTTGGATTGCGTGCTACTGCAACATGGAAGTGTGATAGCCTATGGCTCGAGACAGCTGAAAGTGCACCAGAGGAATTATCCGGTCCATGACTTGGAGTTAGCGGCCGTGATTTTTGCCTTGAAGCTGTGGAGACATTATTTGTACGGTGTGAAGATTGATATCTACACCGATCATAAGAGCCTGAAGTATTTGATTGATCAGAAAGATCTGAATATGCGGCAGCGTAGATGGATGGAGTTCATGGGGGACTATACATTCAAGATCCACTAAGTGCCTGGTAAGGGCAATGAGGTTGCGGACGCGTTGAGTTGCCGAGCCCCAGCTCAAGCCAATTGGCTATCGGTGCATGATGAGCGGTTGGTTCGGGAGTTGGAGGCGTTGGAGATTTCTTGCAAAGACAAGCAGTCAAGTGTTGAAGCACTCTTGAATTGGATTGAAGTTCAATATGACCTAGCTGATCGGATTCGGCAGGCTTTGGATTTGGATGGCCACATGAATCAACTCATGATAGAGGTTCTGGATGGGTCAAATTCCCAATATGAAGTTGTGGATGGATTGCTTTGGAAAGACGGTCATTTTTGCGCCCCAAGCGTGGGCAGTTTGCCGGTGGATTTGTTGTACGAGGCGCACCATACCAAGTACTCGATTCACCCGGGGAGCACAAATATGTACCGCGACGTTAAGAAACTGTTTTGGTGGCCGAGTTTTAAGAAGGATGTGGCGCTCTACGTGGCGAAGTGCCAAACTTGTGCCTTGGTGAAGGCGTAATGCCAAAAGCCGGGAGGATTTCTGAAGTCCTTGCCTATTCTGGAGTTGAAATTTGACGACATCACTATGGACTTTGTGCACGGTTTACCAAGGTCGCAAAAGGGGAACGACGCCATCTGGGTGGTCGTAGATCGGCTAACGAAGGTGTCGCATTTCATTCCGCATAGGAAGGACGATCCGGTGGAGAAGTTGGCAAAGTTGTATGTAGACAATATTGTGCGGCTTCATGGTGTGCCCCGCAGCATCGTGAGTGACCAAGATGGGCTGTTCATGTCCAAATATTGGAGGCTGGTGCAGCAAATGTTGGGAACGAAGCTGAGTTTTAGCACAGCCTTCCATCCGCAGAAAGATGGGCAGACCGAGAGGGTCAATAAGACTATGGAAGAAATGCTCCGCATGTGTGCCTTGGACTTTGGAAAATAGTGGGAAGACCATCTTTATTTGGTGGAATTTGCGTACAACAATAGCTACCAGGCGAGTATTCAAATGGCGCCCTTTGAGGCCCTTTATGGTAGAAGATGTCGCACGCCGTTGTCCTGGTTGGAAATGGGTGAGTCAAAGTTGTACAAGCGTCAAGAGGTGGAGGATGCTACTTCGTTGGTGCAAACCATTCGGGAGAGGTTTCTAGTCGCTCAGGACCGTCAAGCGAAGTACTATAATGCAAAGCATAGGAACGTGGAGTTTGCTGTGGGCGACTGGGTGTACTTAAAGATCAAGTCGTTCAAGGGTGTCTCGCAGGTGCGGCGATTGAAAAAGTTAAGCCCGAGGTACCTTGGGATGTTTGAGGTTCTGGAGCGGGTTGGTGAAGCAGCCTATCGGTTGAAGCTATCAGTGGAGCTTAGTTGTCTACATGATGTATTCCATATATCGGTGCTACGGAAGGCGGTGCAAGAGCCTACGCAAGTGATCGTGGTCGATCAAGTGCCGATTGATAGTGGGTTGACGACAAAGGTCAAGCCCGTGCGTATTGAAGACTCGGAAGTCAAGCGGCTATGCAATAAAGAGATCAGGATGGTCAAGGTCCGTTGGGACAATTGCGGTCGCGAAGAGCTCTCTTGGGAATGAGAGCAAACAATGCTTGACGAGTACCCGGAGTTGTTCCGCTCAGGTACAATTTTAGTTTTGTGCTTAGCTTTCCTTTATGAAATTTCGTGGACGAAATTCTTTTAAGAGGGAGAGAGTTGTAATGCCCCGAAACTCAAAAGAGCGACGGGAGGCATTCCGGGCCAAATTTGGAATGTGGCAGGAGGTACACGGCCTGGGACACGGGCGTGTCCCAGGGCGTGTCGTGTTGGGTTCGAAGATTTGGCCGAGAGGTCGATAAAATTGGGTTCGATGATCGTCGAGCAGGAAATACGGCCCTGGACACGGGCATGCCCCAGGGCATGTCGGGGTAGTTCAAAGACCTGACAAATTGATCAGGCAGAAATCTGGGTTCGACGATCGTCGAGCAGCGGTCGACGATCTGGTCATAATGCTGCGGTCGACGATTTGTTGATATTCTGGGTTCGACGATCGGGCCGTGGGTTCGACGATCAGGCCGTGGGTTTGACGATCGGGTCGTGGGTTCGACGATTGGGCTGTGGGTTCGACGATCAGGCCAGCGATCTCCGTTCGACGATTGGGCCGTGCGTTCGACGATTTGGCCAGAGCTTTCCGTTCGACGATCTGGCTGCGTTCGATGATCGGGCCAGTGATCTCCGTTCGACGATCTGGCAGCGGTCGACGATCTTGGTTTAACGATCATCGAGCGAGGGGAAGATTGTGGCGTGTTGGATTCTGTCGACGCAGAGTGTCGACACACGGGTTTGGCGGGAGTTGACTAATTGTTCTGACATTGACGCGGACGTGTCCTGCTCCTGTTGGTGTACCATGCGGTGTTTAGCCCCATTTGTCCAGGTCAGTCCTAGATCGGAGCCGTGCATTTCCCTTTTGTGGGATCCGACGGCTGGAGGTTAATCCGATTGGGTTATACCCGAGAGAAGGGTTTCAAAACCATTATTTTTTTGTCGTGTTCTCTGTCTAAATCCTAGAGAGAGGGGAGAGCAAAGGAGGAAGAAGAAGTCTAGATCCAGTCTTTGGAGGAGTTTTAGAGCTCCAAATCGCGAGCCGACTTCGGATCTACGAAGGCAAGGAGATTGCGGTGCTTTTCATCCGCAGACATTTCCATGGCGCCAAGGAAGAACGCTAGGGTAATGATTCTCTACTTGAGCATGCGAAGCTCTCCTTCTTTGCATAGGAAGCCCGCTCTCGCGAGTTTGCGGTGAATTGGAGGTGTTCCTTCGGGTAGATATGTAAAGTCCCCGTTGTTTAGAGTCCGTATTCGAGAATGGACATAGGCATGATGTGTGAAGCCTACCCGGACATGTTGGTCTGGATCGGTGATGTTGCATTGCATAAATGCCAGAGAAGACTCCGTGCGAATGTTTGTTTTTCGGGTTTTCTACGTGGTAGATTGCAACAGGGAGCCTTGGGGATTAACCCTAATGTGCACCCGGAAAACTGGGCGAATGCGTAATCTTGCCAACTTGGTGGCCTGGGAGCCAACTTGAACATAATCGGGTTATGTGATTTTGTGATGGAAACGGGACTCGGAGAAGTTTAACCTGCGCATATGTTTTAAATTAACGTTGCGATGTGAGCACGGGTTAGATGGAACCGTACCCATTCTATGTCGTTCGGTTAGAGTTGTTGGCATAGATGCGGGTCTTCGGCGGTCTATGGTTTAAATTACCGTGACCCATGCCGTGAAGACAATTTGCTCATTGTTTGGTCGTCTAAAGGGATGGTGGTGAGTCGGCGGACTTTGGCCGTGATCACCGAGAATGTGCACTGAGTTCACGGGGTGTGTGGCCGTGCGAGCCTACGCCTGTGATGTAGTGATATTACTATATTGCTTGATTATACTAATAAAATGCAGGGAAGGAGCATCGTCGCCCCGAGTTGGGGGCGGGATCGTTATAATTTGGTCAGCATTGCAGACCGTTGCTTTTGTTTGCCACCGTGCGGTGTATTGTGCTTGCAGGTGCTGCTGGACCAAGCGGTCAATAGCAGGCTAAAGCCCAAATTGCGAAGCCGGTCCTCGAAGGCCTAATTGGAGTGTTTACTTGCTTTCGTTCATGTATGACCGGCCTGCGTGCCGTGGTTTGGAAAACATGTAATTTGAAGTAAACCATTTGTAAGGCCTTAAGACCAGTACTTGTGTATGTACTTCATTCCTTTTTGGCTTGTTAGTGGACATTCATGCTTGTTGCTGGGTTCTTTTAATTGCAACTATTTAAACTGCTTCCGCTAGAATGCTCTGTATAGGACGTTATGATTGGTTAGATGGTTTCCATTGAGTAACCACCCGGTCTATCTGTTTTATATGGCGTCGGACCCCGGTCGGACCTACTGCTATATGCTATGCGACGGATAGGGGGTGTTACATGAGTGATTCTCATAGGCGTGATGGAAAGAGGAAGGAAGGATCAAGTTTCTATAGATACAAGCAGCATGGTCATATCAGGAAGGAGTGTAAGGTTGTCTTGCACTCGGTGAACGTAGCTCATACTCAGAGTAAGGAGAAGAACTTGGTTGGGTTATCAACAAGTTCTGGGGCAGATCGGATGAAGGCCAGTTATAGTACAGCTATCTGGCATGAAAGACTGGGACATGTGGGGATGGACAAGCTGAAAGCAATGACGGTAAGAAGACTCATAAGAGGCTTGCCTAGATGATCATCCTATGGTGACGGTCAAGCTTGCGCGGGATGTCAACAAGGTGAAGTTCTTCGCTTTACGGTTGATAAGGCGCGGTACAGATGCAGAGCAACCTTGGAGGTTGTCCATTGTGATCTGGTGGTACCGACCGTCACCGCCAGTCTTGGAGGCAGCAGGTGCATACTGATATTGGTTGATGACTATACGAGGTATACTTGGGTATACTTCATGAAGGAGAAGTCGAACATGTTCCGCTTGTTCGTGGAGTTCAAGAAGTTTGTGGAGGGCCATCTTGGCTTGCGGATAAATAAGTTGAGGAAAAACATCGGTGGTGAGTTCGGCTCAACCGAGTTCTCGAACTTTTGTAGGAAGCATGGGATCCAAAGGGAGCTTTCTCGTGGACATACTTCACAGCAATGTGGTATTGAAGATCGGATGATCCCTCTATTGATGGAGAGCTGCAAGTGTTGGCTTCAGTGCAAAGGCATTCCTAAAGCTTTTTGGGTGGAAGGGATGGCCTGTGCGGCACATGTCATCAATCGAATGCCTCTAGTCCGATCAATATGAAGACTCCGTATGAGTTGATGTTTGGGGTCAAGCCCAGTGTGAATCACCTTCGGGTGTTTGGATCTACCTGCTACATACACGCTCCGGATGCTCTCAAGGTGAAGCTAGACTTTGTTGGGTATGATGAGCAGAAGAGAAGATGGAGGTGTATGGATCCTGCGACAAAGAGGTTCATCGTGTCAAGATATGTTGTCTTCGATGAGTTGATGTCATATTAGGGTAGCTCATGTGTGGAGGTGGAGGAGAGCATGTTAGATGTTGGGCTGAAGGAGGCTGCTGTTAAGGGTCAGATGGAGCTGCCTGTGCCACCAGGAGCTCCAGGTTATTCTAGCTCCGGGGTAGAGGCATCTGGGTTGGGAAGTAGGGGGAGCAATACTTTAGGTGCTTCTGGCTTGAAGACGGAGGCTTCTGGTTCAGGAATCAGGGGGAGCGATGTTCCAGGTAGATCTTGTTCAAGACCGGAGGCTTCTGGTTCAGGTAGCAGGGGTAGCATTGCTCCTAGTTCTAGTGTGGTGGTATCTTGTTCAGGAAGCAAGGGGAGTATTGTTTCGGTTTTGCCCGGAAACGGAGCTGGTTTAGGAGCAGCAGTGGAGGTGGCTAGCCATGATCAGGTTCTTCAGAGGTCGAAGAGGATCAGCAATCCACCAGCTCGATATAGCGAAGGGAACGCGGTGAGCTTGGTCTCATGTTTCCTTGCAAGCCCTTAGGTCGAGCGAGTTCTTTCTAGCTGTGATGACACTACTTGAGTCAAGGAGGTGGATGACGCAAATTGGGCCCTTGTGCCCAAGGTAGTTAGTGATACTCCTATGACGCACGAGTGGAGGTCGAAGCTGAAGAAGAAGGCAGAGAGATGCATAACTCCTTTTGGGAGATGCTGGAGGGATCCCTCATGGTCCAGGATATGCAGGGCGAGGACTATGTCGTGGACATCTCCTCGAAGGCACTATCGGAGGGACCAGTGCAAGGTTACGGGAGCTGCTGGGGTAGTTCACCACTTCTCACTTCAAAGGGGAGTGTTGAAAATGGTGAAGTGAAAGTAGGTGATTGGACGACTTGGGCGACCTGTCCGTGCGGACTAGGAGGATAGGATTGGCAGACAGCTAGGTTGGCAGATCTGTTGCAGACAACTTGTTCTTTGGTGGCCTGGGCGGTCTGTTCGCACGGACTAAGCGAACAGAAGCGGTGGCATGCCAGGCCGGCTTATGCTTAGCAAGTAATTGGATCCCATAAGGTAACTGGGCGGATAACGATTCTATTCGCTGAGTCCGGCAAGAAGCGAACTGGACTAGAGCTCGGCAGAACGGCTTGGTAGAAGCCTTGGTCTAGCTCTGGAGGAGCGACAAGTGGTAGTCGCGGAGGTCGCCAGTCAGTTTGGATAGGTGCTGGAGTTCGCCGGGGCAGGCGGACTGGATCCAGTGTCCGCTAGTAGTGCAGACTATCTCTTGTGGACAGTGGTGTGGAGTTGGTTGGTTCTGAACCAAGTCTAGGTTTGGCTCAGTCCGGGGAGATCACGCAGTTAAGTGCGGACTGCTTCTCAGTCCGTCGAGCTCGGCAACAGTGTCGTGTGCCTTGGTTGCGAGCTTGTGAAATGTGGAATGGAGTTGCGTCTACAAGGCGTGTGGGCTGGAGCTGTATCCGCTGAGTCTGGCAGTTGCCTTGATGGCATGGTTGTGGGCTCAGAGTATGCAGACTGGAGCTATGTCCGTTGAGACCGATAGTTATCTTGTTGGTGTGGTTGTGGACTCAAGTTATGCGGACTAGAGCTGAGTCTGCAGTGTGTGCGGACTGGAGCTGTGTCCGTGGATAGGTGGACAAGGTGTTGTTGCAGAGTCCGGCTGTAACGCCCCGAAACTCAAAAGAGAGACGGGAGGCGTTTTGGGCCAAATCTAGTATTTGGCAGGAGGCACACGGCCTGGGACACGGGCGTGTCCCAGGGAGTGATAGGCTCGAGTCGACGTTTTGGCCGCGAGGTCGATGAAATTTGGAGTCGACGATCGTCGAGCAGCAAACACGGCCTGAGACACGGGCGTGTCTCAGGGCGTGTCGAGCCCATGTCGATGATCGGCCCGGGAGTCGACATTTTCGCTCGACGATGTGTCGAGACAAGGCACACGGCCTAGGAAACGGGCGTGTGCAAGGCCGTGTCATGTGGTCGACGAACTTCGCTCGACGAAATGTCGAGACCGTGAACACGGCCTATAGCCCAGGCATGTTCGGGTGTGACACGGGCGTGTCACATTGGACATAGGCGTGTCCATGACCCATGTGTGTCTCGGGTGGTTTTCGAGGCTGTGTCGATGGGGGCACACAGCCAACCATACGGCCGTGTCAGTTGGAACACGGGTGTGTCAGGTCGAACACGGGCGTGTCGGATGCCCGTGTGTTTTTCGAGACGCGTCGATTATAACAGCGAATGAGGGACACGGCCCTGGACACGGGCGTGTCACAGGTCGTGTTCGGCCCAGGTTTAACTTTTCAGCTACGAATCGTAGCCATTCGTTTCCTTATTTTGGGATCTGACGGTTGGGGGTTGTTCCTACTGGGATATACCCGGGATTGGGCCTTTTAAACCCTCATTTCTATTGAGTGGTTCTCTTTATAAAGTATAGAGAGAGAGGAGAGCAAAGGAGGAAGAAGAAGCTTAGATCCGGTCTTTGGAGGAGCTTCGGAGCTTCAAATCGTGAACCGACTTCGGATCTACGGAGGCAAAGAGAGTGCGGTGCTTTTCATCCGCTTACATTTCCATGGTGCCAAGGAAGAACGCTAGGGTAATGATTCTCTTCTTAAGCATGTGAAGCTCTCCTTCTTTATATAGAAAGCCCGCTCTCGCGAGTTTGCGGTGAGTTGGAGGCATTCCTTCGGGTAGATATGTAAAGTCCCCATTGTGTAGAGTCCGTAAACGAGAACGGATATAGGCATGATGTGTGAATCCTACCCGGACATGTTGGTCTGGATCGGTGATGTTGCATTGCATAAATGCCGGAGAAGACTCCGTGCGATTGTTTGTTTTTCGGGTTTTCTACGTGGTAGATTGCAACAGGGAGCCTTGGGGATTAACCCTAAGGTGCACCCGGAAACCTGGGCGGATGCGTGATCTTGCCAACTTGGAGGCCTGGGAGCCAACTTGAACATAACCGGGTTATGTGATTTTGTGATGGAAATGGGACTCGGGAGAAGTTTGACCTGCGCATATGTTTTTAATTAACGTTGTGATGTGAGCACGGGTTAGATGGAACTGTACCCGCTTTATGTCGTTCGGATTAGAGTTGTTAGCATAGATGAGGGTCTTCGACGGTCTATGGTTTCAATTACCGTGGCCCATGCCGGGAAGACAAATTGCTCATTGTTGGGCCGTCCTGGGGACGGTGGTGAGTCGGCTGGCTTTGACCGTGTTCACCGAGAATGTGCCCTGAGTGCACGGGGTGTGTGGCCGTGTGAGCCTATGCCTGTGATGAAATGTATATATATACACTGCTTGGTTATGCTAATAAGTGCAGGGAAGGAGCATCGCTGCCCCGAATTGGGGGCGGGATCGTTATAATTTGGTCAGCATTGCTGACCGTTGCTTTTGTTTGCCACCGTGCGGTGGTTTGTTGCTTGCAGGTGCTGCTGGACCAAACGGTCAATAACGGGCTAAAGACCAAATTGTGAAGCCGACCCTTGAAGTCCTAATTGAAGTGTGTACTTGCTTTTATTTATGTATGACCAGCCTGCATGCCGTGGTTTGTAAAACATGTAATTTGAAGTAAACCATTTGTAAGGAAAGGCCAGTACTTGTGTATGTACTACATTCCTATTTGGTGTATTAGTGGACATTCATGCTTGGTGCTGGGTTCTTTTAATTGCAACTTATAAAACTGCTTCCGCTAGAATGCTCTGTGTAGGACGTTATGATTGGTTGAATGGTTTCCATTGAGTAACCACCTGGTCTGTCTGTGGTATATGGCGTCGGGCCCCGGCCGGACCTACTGCTATATGCTATGCGACAGATAGGGGGTGTTACACCGGCTGTGTCGGCGTCCTGGCTTGGCCTTTAGTGTCAAGCCGGACTGGTTGTTGTCCGGCCATGGTGAAGCAAGGCAGACTGGCTTGTTGTCCGGCCTTGGTGAAGCATCGGCAGTCTAGTTGTCTCGCAGAGGTCGCAGCGTCTGGGAGTGTCAACAAGGTGAAGTTCTTTGCTTTACGGGGTATAAGGCGCGGTCCAGATGCAGAGCACCTAAGGAGGTTGTCCGTTGTGATATGGTGGGAGCGACCGTCACCGCCAGTCTTGGAGGCAGCAGGTACATGCTGATATTGGTTGATGACTATACGAGGTATACTTCGATATACTTCATGAAGGATAAGTCTATAACGCCCCCACTTGTCACGTGGCATATAACGGTGGGTCCGATCGGGGCCCCACGCCATATGTCACAGACAAGCGACGGAGTTACTTGTGGAAATCAAAATCTACTCACATCCTAACTCAATACATTCTAGCGCAACATTTTAAGTTACCATGAACTCAACTCAAAGAATGTCCACTACGATATAAACTCCACATTTATATCAACACCAGGAATGTATACAACTCACACACACTGGCCTTAAGGCCTTACAGGTTTCTCTTTACATAAATATATTTTTGTACATCGGCACGCAGGGCGACCACACATGAAATCCAAACACGCTTCGCACGGCCTTCAAGGTCCTTTAGCAGCAGTCCATCCATTCCGCTTATTCCATTTCAAGAAGCAACACATGCAAACACATATCCACCCAAAAGCGGCAAACAAAATAACGCTCAGCTTTAGCTGACCACTTATAACGACCATACCCCTTACCCGGGGCAGTGATTCCTTCCCTGTATTCATTGCCATAATCATATGAATCAACACTACCAATCACAATCATATCACAAACGCTAGTATCAACCAAACGCTCCGTGCACTCAGGGCACCTTCTTGGTGTACCGGGTATACCAGTCGTACACCGCCGATTCGAGGCTCTTCACTTGTTGGTTGGCCGGTTCCATCCTAGTCCACCAATCTCCCTGTTGGCGACATTTCATCCATACCACTCAGAGGTACTACCTCACGGCATCCACAAACAACCAAAGCAGATCGACCCACACCATGTGGTGTAGCAGCCAGGTCTATCGAGGCTCCCCCGGCATTACTACCCATCGACCCCTCACCTATTTCCGATCGACCCACACTATGTGGTGTCGCAAGTAGGGTCCAGCTCACTTCCTCCCAAACATTGCCACCGATCGATCCCCAGTAATACAGATCAACCCACACCATGTGGTGTAACAAGCAAGGGCTATCTCACACTTCCCAGACGTGCTACCCATTGATCTCTCACCACAACCAGGAGCTTATTCAAAGCCTCCATACATTCATTCATCAATATCCATACAATCACACAACCATACCATAAACAATAAACCTTTCATGCATCAAATCCACGGAGTCTTCTCCGGTTTACCCATGATCATCACCAATCCAGACTACCCATCTAGATGGGCTTCACACAGCATGCCTATGCCGTACTCCACACTTCCGGCCCTAGATGAAAAATCAACCAAGGAATCGCTTATGACATCCACCTCTTGGTGGAGGATTCCATGCACATGCATAAAGAAAGGACTTCGATGTCCAATAAGGAGATCATTACTCGTGAAGATCGTTTTGGCACCATGAATCAGCCGGATGGAAATCACCGCCTCAGCTTTGCCTTCACAAATCCGCTCTCGGATCTTGGCACCGCACTCCACAGCTCCCCCAAAAGCTGGTGCTTTCCTTTCTCCTTTCCTTTCTTTCTCTCTCTCTCTCTCTCTCTCTCTCTCTCTCTCTCTCTCTCTTGGAGAAGAAGAATGGCTTAAGATGAGAATGAAGCTTATCATCCTAATTCGGCCTTATATCAGCAAGGAGAAATCTGAGCCATCAGATCCCATAGGAAGAAATGAACAGCCACAAAAATCTCCTGAAAACAGCTCTTTTGGGTCTGATATGCCCGGTGACACGTCCGTGTCATAGGCCGTGTACTTTAAGCGGTGCACAAACCGCCTTATCCCGAAATAGGTCACGGCCAGGGTACATGCCCGTATCGGCCCAGTCACGTCCGTGTCGCAGGGCGTGTCTTTACTCGACGATCATCAACCAAAGATCGTCGATCAGAGGGGGACACGCCCTCCGACACGCCCGTGTAATATGGCGTGTTCCCTCTGTCGACCACGTTTGTCAACCAAAGTACTCTAGTGTCGACCAGGTGGGACACGCCCTAGGTCACGGCCGTGTCACAGGGCGTGTACTTCCCGAACATTTCGTCGAATGCATTTTCATCGAACTCGCGACGTCTACGCACCCGACCAGGACACGCCCTGGGACACGCCCGTGTCCCAGGCCGTGTCACCCAAAATTTTCCCATTCTGAACTTTGGGCTGTTACAACCCGCCCCTCCTTCAAATAAATTTCGTCCCCGAAATTTGGCTTAATCACAACCAGCAACATAACCACTCGCGTTGCACCATACAAAACCACGCACTCAAATAAGGCAAGCCGGGATCGAGCTCAGAGGTCGTAGCTTGTCTCACCCCAAAGCATCGCACAAGCTAAACAATACATACAACACATACATACATCCTTACTCCCCAACTGTGCACATTCCTCATAACATTCATCGAAACACCTCATCTATATATTCACGATTTATCAATCACTAAGAGATTACAAGTGTGCACCACCATGTGATATCATCATATCATTATTTAGATTCTCATCATCACATATATGCACAGTAGTAGTGAACATATCTACACCCAACTGATGCACATCACTATTCTACATGTCCTTCCGCTCAGCCACCTGATTTTGTAAATATCGTTTTATAGGCTCTTGAAGTCCCAAATTGAACACTCGCGGCTAAATTTCACCAATTGAACTTTGCGGCTCTTGCACTTCCAAATTATGCAATCTAGGTTGCGTCCGGGCTGCAGATGACTCGGCCACTGCTTTACCCTTTTCTTCATAAGATGCACCGGTCTTTTTCTCACTCCCTGAAGGGGCATGCCAACAAAATTTAGCTATGTGTCCTTGCTTCCCGCAATTATAACATATACGTGTATCAATACGTCCTTGCCCATAGGTCGCGCCCGAAGAAACAGTCGACGGAGCGGATTCAGCAGGTCTAAACCTTTTCTTCTCTCGTCTTCTAAACTCGGACTGCTCCGATTGCGGCACTTTAAATTCTGGCTTCTCCACTTCCAGTTTCTTCTTCTCTTGTCCCCGCTTCAAATCTTTCTTCAGGGCACGGGCCGTATCGACCAACGCTTGGAAGCCTTGGTTCACTGAACTCGGGAGGACCAACCTCAACTCATCCCGCAGTACCTCATAAAAGAGATTCGTCTTTCGTGCTTCCTCCGCGAAGATAGAACCCGCATATCTCCCTAGTCTGGTAAACTCATGCAGGTACGTATAAATATCAGCCTCACCCTGTACCAGGTGTTGAAACTCGTTCTCCATCGCAATTCGCTGTGACACCAGCAAATAATTGGCGAGAAATAATCTGGAGAATTCCTCAATTGAGACCTCCGCTAAACCTCGACCTGCCAAGTGATGTACCTCCATCTCATCCCACCACAGTCTCGCATCTCCTTCCAGCAGAAAAGTGGCTAGGGTCACTTTCTGCTCTTCTGCAGTCCTGATTGCTGTCAAGATCCTCTTTACTAGAGCCAACTAATCTTCCGCCTGCGTTGGGGAAAGCGCTCCACCAAACGTAGGTGGATGAAACTCCATAAAGTGCTTCAGGGACTCATTCATTTCTTGCTCGTCCACCACAACTGTCGCACGCTCTTGACTTGCACCAGGCCGTACTGGCACCCTTGCAGGCCTTGCCTGCCCAGTCGGATGTGCCTGTAACACCGCTGGCACTGTTTTCATCACCACCTATATCGTCTCCGTTGAAGGAGGCGTAGGCGCTTCAACGGGTGCTGCACTCTCATCGGATCGCTGGGGCTCCGACTTTCCAGCACCACTACTCACCACCTAGCAATGTACAAAACACCATTAATCAGCCATGTCATAACGGTCATTATATATTGACTACACACATGCCCCTTACGTGCATGAAATACATTCCTAGTGGACATTCGGGAGTTCAATTATGTTCTCGCCTCCCAAACAATCTCAACCTAGATCTGATACCATTTTGTAACGCCCCCACTCGTCACGTGGCATATAATGGTGGGTCCGGCCGGGGCCCCATGCCATATATCACAGACAAGCGGCAGAATTACTTGTGGAAATCAAAATCTACTCCCATCCTAACTCAATACATTTTAGCACAACATTTTAAGTTACCATGAAGTCAACTCAAAGAATGTCCACTATGATATAAACTCCACATTTATATCAACACCATGAATGTATATAACTCACACACGCTGGCCTTAAGGCCTTACAGGTTTCTCTTTACACAAATACATTTTCGTACATCGGCACGCAGGCCGATCACACAAGAAATCCAAACACGCTTCGCACGGCCTTCAAGGGCCTTTAGCAGCAGTCCATCCATTCCGCTCATTTCATTTCAAGCAGCAGCACCTGCAAACACATATCCACCCAAGAGTGGCAAATAAAGTAATGGTCAGCTTTAGCTGACCACTTATAACGACCATACCCCTTACCCGAGGCAGTGGTTCCTTCCCTGTATGCATTGCCATAATCATATGAATCAACACTACCAATCACAGTCATATCACAAACACCGGTATCCACCAGACGCTCCGTGCACTCAGGGCACCTTCTTGGTGTACCGGGTATACCAGTCGTACACTGCCGATCCGAGGCTCTTCACTTGTTGGTTAGTCGGTTCCATCCTAGTCCACCAATCTCCCTGTTGGTGACATTCCGTCCATACCACTCAGAGGTACTATCACACGACATCCACAAACAACCAGAGCAGATCGACCCACACCATGTGGTGTAGCAGCCAGGTCTATCGAGGCTCCCTCGGCATTACTACCCATCAACCCCTCACCTATTTCTGATCGACCCACACTATGTGGTGCAGCAAGTAGGGCCCACCTCACTTCCTCCCAAACATTACCACACATCGATCCCCACTAATACAGATCGACCCACACCATGTGGTGTAACAAGACAGGGCTATCTCGTACTTCCCAGACGTGCTACCCATTGATCTCTCACCACAACTAGAAGCTTATTCAAAGCCTCCATACATTTATTCATTAATATCCATACAATCACACAACCATACCATAAAGCATAAACCTTTCATATCATCAAATCCACGGAGTCTTCTCCAGTTTACTCATGATCATCACCAATCCAGACTACCCGTCCAGATGGACTTCACACAACATGCATATGTCGTACTCCACACTTCCAGCTATAGATGCAAACTCAACCAAGGAATCGCTTACGACATCCACGTCTTGGTGGAGGATTCCATGCACATGCATAAAGAAAGGACTTCGATGTCCAAGAAGGAGATCGTTACCCTTGAAGATCGCTTTGGCGCCATGAATCAGCCGGATAGAAATCACTGCCTCGGCTTTGCCTTCACAAATCCGCCCTCGGATCTTGGCTCCGCACTCCACAGCTCCCCCAGCAGCTGGTGCTTTCCTTTCTCCTTTCCTTGTTTTCTCTCTCTCTCTTGGAGAAGAAGAATGGCTTAAGATGAGAATGAAGCTTATCATCCCAATTCGGCCTTATATCAGCAAGGAGAAATCTAAGACATCAGATTCCATAGGAAGAAATGAACAGCCACAAAACTTCCCTGAAAACAGCTCTTTCGGGTTTGACACGCCCCGTGACACGGGCCCCGTGACACGCCCGTGTCACAAGCCATGTACTTTAAGCGGTGCACAAACCGCCTTATCCCGAAATAGGTCACGGCCAGGGTACACGCCCGTGTCGGCCCAGTCACACCCGTATCGCAGGGCGTGTCTTTACTCGACGATCGTCGACCAAAGTTCGTTGACTAGAGGGGGACACACCCTCCGACACGCCCGTGTCAGATGGTACATGCCCGTGTAATATGGCGTGTTCCCTCTGTCAACCACGTTCGTCGACCAAAGTACTCGAGTGTCGACCAGGGGGGACACACCCTAGGTCACGCCCGTGTCACATGATGTGTACTTCCCGAACACTTCGTCGAATGCGTTTTTGTCGAAGTCGCAACGTCTACGCACCCGAGCAGGACACGCCCTGGGACACGCCCATGTCCCAGGTCGTGTCACCCAAAATTTTCCCATTCTGAACTTTGAGTTGTTACAAAGTCGAACATGTTCTGCTTGTTTGTGGAGTTCAAGAAGCTTGTGGAGGGCCAGCTTGGCCTGCAGATAAAGAAGTTGAGGACAAAGATCGTTGGTGAGTTCGGCTCAACCGAGTTATAGAACTTTTGCACGAAGCATGGGTTCCGAATGGAGCTTTCTCGTGGACATACTTCATAGGAAGGTGGTATTGTAGTTCGGATGATCCGTCTGTTGATGGAGACCTGCAAGTGTTGGCTTCAGTGCAAAGGCATTCCTCATGCTTTTTGGGCAGAAGGGATGGCCTGTGCGGCACATGTCATCAATCGGATGCCTCTTAGTCTGATCAATGTGAAGAATTCGTTTGAGTTGATGTTCGGGGTGAAGTCCAATGTGAAGCACCTTCGGGTGTTTGGATCTACCTGCTACATACACGCTCCAGATGCTCTCAACCCGAAGCTAGTCTTTGTTGGGTATGATGAGCAGAAGAGAAGATGGAGGTCTATGGATTCTACGATGAAGAGGTTCATCGTGTCAAGATACATTGTCTTCGATGAGCTGACGTCGTATTGGGGAAGCTCATGTGTGGAGTTGGATGAGAGAAGGTTAGATGTTAGGCTGAAGGAGGCTGCTGTTAAGGGTCATATGGAGCTGCCTGTGTCACCAGGAGCTCCAGGTTGTTCTTGCTCTGGGCAGAGGAGTCTGGGTCGGGAAGTAGGGGGAGCAATGCTCCAGGTGCTTCTAGCTTGAATACGGAGGCTTCTGGTTCAGTAAGCAGGGGAGCGATGTTCTAGGTAGTTCTTTATCAAGAGCGGAGGCTTCTGGTCCAGGTAGCAGTGGGATCGTTGCTCCAGGTGCTTCTAGTTCCAGTGTGGTGGCGTCTTGTTCAGGAAGCAAGGGGAGTATTATTCTGGTTTTGCCCAGAAACGGAGCTAGTTCAGGAGCAGCAGTGGAGGTGGCTAGCCGTGATCAGGTTCTTCGGAGGTCGAAGAGGATCAGCAACCCACCAGCTCAATATAGCGAAGGGAATATGGTGAGCTTGGTCTCATGTTTTCTTACAAGCCCTAGGGTCGAACGAGTTTCTTCTAGCTGTGATGACACTACTAGAGTTAAGGAGGTGGATGACTCAAATTGGTCCCTTATGCCCAAGGTTGTTGGTGATACTCCTGTGATGCACGAGTGGAGGTTGAAGCTGAAGAAGAAGGCAGGGAGAAGCATGGCTCCTTTTGGGAGATGCTAGAGGGATCCCTCATGGTCCATGATATACAGGGCGGGGACTATGTCTTGGACATCTCCTCGAAGGCGCTATCGGAGGGACCAAGTGCAAGGTTATAAGAGCTACTGGGGTAGTTCACCACTTCTCACTTCAAGGGGGAGTGTTGAAAATGGTGAAGTGAAAGTGGGTGATTGGATGACTTGGGCGACCTGTCCGTGCGGACTACGCGGACAGGATTGGCGGACTAGGCGACGGGATTGGCGGATAGCCAGGTCAGCAGAGCTGTTGCATACATCTTGTTCTTTGGCAGTCTGGGAAGTCTGTTCGCGCGGACTAAGCGAACAAAAGCGGCGGCCTGCCAGGCTGGCTTATGCTCAACAAGCAGTTGGATTCCAGAAGGTAACCGGGAGGATAGCAATTCTATTCGCTGAGTCCGGCAAGAAGCGAACTGGACAAGAGCTTGGCAGACTGGCTTGGCAGAAGCCTTGGTCTAGCTCTGGTAGAGCAGCAAGTGGTAGTCGCGGAGGTTGCCAGTCAGTGTGGACAGGTACTGGAGTTCATCGGGGCAGGCAGACTGGATCCAGAGTCTGCCAGTAAGTGCGGACTAGATCTTGTGGCTAGTGGTGTGGACTTAGTTGGTTCTAAACCAAGTCCAGGTTTGGCTTAGTCCGGGGAGATCTCACAGTTAAGTGCGGACTGCTTCTCAGTCCACCGAGCTCGGCAGCAGTGTCGTACGCCTTGGTTACGAGCTTGGGAAATGTGGACTGGAGTCACGTCCGAAAGGCGTACGAGCTAGAGTTGTGTCCGCTGAGTCCAACGGTTGCTTTGATGGTCTGGTTGTGGGCTCGGAGTATGCGAGATGGAGCTGTGTCCGCTGAGACCGGCAGTTGTCTTAGTGGCATGGCTGTGGATGCAGGTTATGTGGACTAGAGCTGAGTCTGCAGTGTGTGTGGACTGGAGCTGTGTCCGCGAATAGGCAGACAAGGTGTTATTGCAGAGTCTGGCTGCATTGGCATCCTGGCTTGGCCTTTGGTGATAAGTCGGACTGGCTGTTGTCTAGCCTTGGTGAAGCAAGGAGGACTAGCTTGTTGTCCGGACTTGGTGAAGCATAGGCGGGCTAGTTATCTCGCAGAGGTCGCGACGTCTGGGAGTGTATATGTGGTTTGCATATACACTTGTTCTTGCTGCAGGATGAGGCGGTGATCCTATCAGTTAGGGCGGTGATCACACTCCACATCGTGCCTATAAATAGGACCTCCCGTCACATCAATTAGAGTGCGAATAAACAGTAAGTGAGCCCGCCAACAGTTGTTGTGGACTGGATTTTAGTATCCGGGCGGCTTGATGGAGTTGACCGGTTTATGCTGTGCAGGTTGTGTGGATATCGCTGGAAAGCCAGTACTCGGCTCTGATTACGGTTAGGGATAGTGCGGACTCTGTTGTTAAGTAATAGGCAGTAAACAGCAGGTCGCGGACTGTGACCATACGATTTTCTCTTTGGCAACTTATTTCCGGGTTCAATAAGTCATCTGCTTCAGGCGGCCTGTTCAGTTCGGCATCACCAGCTTGTGCAGTCTGGCAGCTAGGCGACCTCGCAGTTAGGCGGCTTGCAGATCGGCGGCTAGAGCTCAACATTGGAATAAGGGGCAGTCCACACATCTTGATTTGCAGTCTGGCGACCTGGCGGACTGTGCGGACTCCTTAGTGTAGCAGTAGATCCGGCAGCTACTTGTGCAGTCCGCTGGGCTTGTCTTGTCTTGTTTTTGTATTATCTTTGCTTTCTCTGTGTTGGTTTTGGCGAATCATGTCTTGCCATGTATGTCTCGCCTTGTAAAGGAGATTGTTGTTATCAATAAAGTCTCTTGTTGTTGCATGTATTTTTGGTTGTGACTAACTTTAGTTGAGATAACCCCTGCTCACTCCAAGATCCAGAAATTTCAACACTTCTAAGCACAAGCAGAAACTTTTTGAATATCAATTTTTTGTTGATGTGAAGAAGTTAGGTATGAGTCTACTCAGTTCAGAAGACTGACTTAGAGAATCATTTCTCTAGAGTCTTATATTATCAAACTTATACTCATTATATAGGATCTTAATTGATCTGAGTTGTAAGCCTAGATTATAAAGGCTGAGACATAAGATTCAGTGTGAATTTAAGTGGGTAGGGCATGTGTTCCTGAGGTAGGATCCGAGTCAGATCTAAGCTATAAGAGATAAAATCTCTGAGTGTAGGGATATCCTTCTAGCCTGAGTTGTAGGGCTTTTCATTAATCCTGAGGTAGGTTATCTGGAGGATCAGTGATATGTAGGAGTAAAGTCTACTCTAAATGTGTAGGGCTTAGGCCTGTGGTAGGACTTGGAAAAAGTCTGAGAGATCCTGAGGGATCTGTGTTGTAATCTCCTTGAGCTGAGATTTGGAGAATATTGCCTTGTCTAACCCACTGTTAGAAAGGTGGGAGGGAAAGTGGATGTACCCATATCTTGGGGAACCACTATAAATAGTATGTATTGATCTATGTTCTTGAAAGCTAAAATAATAATCTAACTCACAACACACCAAACTCAAAAGTATTATATAGAGACTTGAAAAACCTATTCATGCCCTCTAGATGTTTAGTTACTCTTGAAACAAAGACTTTCACCCAACACAAGTAGATCAAATACAACTCTGGATTTAATATTGTCAAACTAAAGAGATGCGGACCATAGGTTCCAACAAACTCCCCCTTTTGATAATATCAAATTCCGTTCATGAGATATAAATAATAATAACATGGTATAGTGTAATTCAATCAATAAGCAAGAACTATAGCAGGTATAATAATAAGGATAACATACTACTCCCCCTACATGTGTGTTCCCCCAACATGTGTGCTCCCCCTACAGGAGATCTTCACTTATGTGACTTATCATAAGATTAGCTCATGAACACTCAAATCTCTCCCTTTTGATATTATTGAAACGGTCGGGGATGAACGAACGTGTCGTGAGAAAAAACAAAGCGAGAAAACGTGCATGCATGCATAATAAAAAACGTAAGCACCAGGGCAAAAAAAGAGCAAAATATAATGAGTACTGACCTACCTAACACAAGAAAAATATTTGATTTTTAAAATTTTGCAGAGCATAATAAATCTGTACAACACATGTGAATCTAAATACACAAGATTTGACGTACAATGTTAGGAGATTCAGAGAGTTAATATAATGAAACATTGTAAGCGTCATGAATAGAAATCATGTACTAGTGCACATGAACGATAGACATTCAATGTAATATAAGTCCAATTCTTATTCATGAAAGCGTTAGATAGAATAATGACAGTTGTACGTGTAGAATCATATAGAAAATATCAAGTAGAAATAATCATAAATACATGTTTTATCTCTATAATTCAATATGCTAACACAAAAGTAATGAAGTAAAAAAATCACGTCACGTTTCTATCTACGTCATACCAAGACTAGAACATGGGGCACTAACTCAATTTGTAGTCTTTGCACAAGATCGAAACAATTTTTTAGACCAAGGTGCTCATCCTCACAATGCTCATAAAAACTTATTAGGAGGAATGAGTAGTTCTTGGGGGTATCCTTGACACAAGATTTGATGGAGTATAGATATTTTTCACATTTTTGTTTTCATGACTTTTTTAACTATTAATTTTATATCATTTTTTTGAGTTCAAGGTCCTTGAATCAATCAAAATCTACCCACATTAATAGATACACTTTAACTTGTATACAAAAAATTTTTTCACTAGAATATTGATCCAAAGTTCTAAACTTTATATAAGAAACATGAACATCGTGACATTGATTGTTCAAGTCATTCCTAGCATGTTAGACACAATATCACGAGTTTTAACATGTAAGCTTTGAACTTCTACAAGAGTGCATTTTCTAGGGACATGTGAACAGTGAAATGTCATTACGCTATCTAAATTCTCACACATACCTAGAGGCATATTCAACATACACTATAGTGTTCGGTCGCACTCAGTAGCTAAGTAACAATAGATTAGACACAACCGTACAAAACAAATAATGTTGAACAAAGATTAACATATTCTAAAAGACAAACATTGCACGTAATCATTATGTTTTAGGATCTAGTCATGTATGTCCTATAAATGATTGTTCCATTTTTTTTTATTTTCGGCTTTTATATTTTTTTATTACTCAAACAAAACAAATTGAAAAAAATGTGTTTTTTGGATTTTTCAAAAAAAAAATTCATTTTCATTTTGTTAAAACACGCCAAAAAAACACATGAGACATAAGGACTGAAAAACAAAAAAAAAAGAAAAAACAAACAGAGCACAAATAAGCATTCAAAGAAAAAGAACTTACTACTAGCGTGAGTGCTACCGCAATGCGACAACTCACTGAAACTCAAGTTCGTTAAAAAATTGCCCAGATTTCACTAATTCTGTAACATGACTATGTTGAGAGATCCAAAGCACGCAAATCCAATCGAAGCAAAGAAAAATGAGCTTCAGGGAGGGGTTTTGTAAAGATATCGGCAAGTTGATCATCAGTCCCAATGAAGCTCACTCTCACATTTTCTTTCTTAATGTGATCCCAAATAAAGTGATGACGAATGTCTATGTGTCTTGACCGAGAGTGGTGCACCAGATTATTTGTTAAGTCTATGGCACTCTTGTTGTCGCACCTAAGTTCAACGCTTTTGAAGGAGAGACTGAAGTCCTCTACCGTTTGTGACATCCAAAGTACTTGTGCGCAACAGCTTTCTAGGGCAATGTATTTGTCCTCGGCTGTGGAAAGGGCAACATAATTCTATTTCCTACTCGACCATGAAGCTAGTGCAGGTCCAAAGAAGTGACACGTGTCACTTGTGCTTTTGCGATCAGGTGAACAACTGGCATAATCTGGATCAGAATAGCCATGAAGAGTGAAATTTGTGGTGTGCGGATACTAAGGACCAAGAATTTGTGACCCTATGAGATACCTAAAGATGTGTTTAATGGCTTTTAGATGGGATTCTTTAGGATTTGCTTGATATCTAGCACAAAGATACACTAAAAACATGATGTCGGTGTTAAATTTTTCACTCAAGATGATCAACGAGATAGTCTGACGCCAAATTAATATTTTCAGAGCTATCAAGATCACACCTTGATCAAGCGAAAACTGGGAAAGCAAGCTCAAACACCAAAAGCAACCAGAAGGACAAGTAGATAAAATTTTATTATCTTCTTTACAGAGCGAGATATATGAGACGAGACATGATTTTGATAGTATACTAAGAAAACAGAAAAGATTACAAGACAATTAAAGAGGACAGAAACCAGAGACCGTCGAGATCGCTTGAACTACTACTAGATGCCGAATAGAACACGGAGTCTGCCGAGATTGCGAGGTCGCGCGGACACACCATTATTCGCTGACTGCTGCAAGCTGCTGCTGAACTGAAGAACAGACCGCCAAGTCCGCCTAGACCGGCGACCTGGTTATTGAAATTATACCAATTGAAGGAGAGAAACTAGTTGGCCGCCACCTGCGACCTGCTACAAATGCTGATTGTAAACCGCAAGCTTCACAGCTTCCTGACCTTAACCAAAACCAGATGTCCGGCTTCACAGTGCTAGCCGCACAACATGCAAACAGCAACTAGTTAAATCTCAACCCGCGCGACCTGAAAAACAGAGTCCGTAACAATTGATCTGCGCTCAACTTACTGTTCACTCAGTTACTGTAGACGTCTCAGGGGAGGGCCTATTTATAGGCTGGGTGAGGAGTGTGGTCACCGGCCTAGTGAATAGAGTAACCACCCCAGCTTGCAGCTAGCAAAACCCAGTCCGCCAAGTCCGCAAGGACTTGACCGGACTTCAAACAACTCGCCAGGCGCCAAGTCAAGGTCAGTCCACAACTAGGTGGACACCACGCCAGTCCGTACAGATGCAACATGTGGACAGCAACATCCCATTCTGTGTCAGTTTGCACGGTACATGTGGACAAGGCAACAGCCCGCAAGCACAGCACCAGTGCGCCACACTGCACAGCACACGGACACATCCATAGCCCATACTGCATCAGCCTGCACACCATATGCGAACATGGCAACAGTCCGCATAGCTCGAGAATAACGCCTCTGCTCGCCACATGAGTCCACGACCAACAGACAGACCGCCTGGTCAACAACAGACTTTGCGGACATAGCATCAGCCCGCTACACAAGTCCACGACCAATAGACAGATCGCCCGGTCAACATCAGACTCTACAGACACTACGAACACCCTGAACTTGTCACAGAGTGTGACCAAGTCCAGCAACCCACCAAACAACTGGGCGAGCTTAGCAAACACGAAACCCAGACCGCCAACTCCATGGACAGTCTGTCACCATGAATATGGCTAATACCTACTGCATCACCGGAGAACTGGGCAAGGACCAAAGCCGATCTCGAAAACTAGTCCGCAATAGCGGACTCCGCGGACTCTAACCAAGTCAGCGACATCTTCGCGGATATAAACTCCAATCCGCCTGGTTACTTCAAGAATAAGATCTGCATAACCGCAGGCCGAGCTGAGCACCACCACTATACTGCCAAAGACAGACCGTCCAGGCCGCTCCACTAGATGCCCAAACCGCCATGACTACTCTAGCCGCAAACCACCTAGGCCGCAACAACAGTCCGCCTAGGCCGCGTACTCAGACCGCTCAGACCGCGGGGTCTGCTCCATCATCCACTTTCACTTCATAATTTTCAACACTCCCCCTTGAAGTGAGAAGTGGTGATCAAGCCCAATAGTCCCTATAACCATTGAAATGGCCCCTTTGACAGCGGCTTTATGAAGATATCAGCAAGATTATCTTCACTTCGAACATGCCCAACCATAAGAGATCCCTCCAACACCTTCTCCCTTATGAAGTGGTGCTCGATCTTTATATGCTTGGTCCTTGCGTGACAAACTGGATTGTTCACCAGTTTGAGAGCACTCACATTATCACCTCAGAGCAGAGTAGGACCTTGAACTTCCTCATCGATGTCCTCTACTAGCCTCCTTAGCCAGATGGATTCTCGAGTAGCCAAAGCCAAAGCCTTGTACTTTGCTTCCGTAGTCGAGACGGACACTGAGTCCTGCTTCTTACTACACCACGCGATGCTAGTTGATCCACAAGTGAAAACATAACCCGATGTTGATCTTCGATCCTCCTAGTCACCACCATAATCAGCATCCGTGTATCCTAGCAATGAAAAGTCTGTGTCCCTCCTATAAAGTAGACCTATATCAGAAGTTGTCTTGGCATACTTCAATATATTCTTTGCCGCCACCAGATGAGACTTCCTTGGCTCTGTCATAAACCGACTTACTCGGCCAACAACGTAAGCAATGTCTGGCCTTATAATCGTTAGGTAGATCAAGCTCCCACTAGAGCTCTAAACACCAAGGTATCAGGAAGAATCCTTCCTTCATCTCATCGAAGCTTCAGCCCATGATCCAAAAGAGTAGAGCAGCTCTTCTCTTCATTCATGCTGAATCGATTTATAATGCGAACCGCATATCCTTTTTGGGAAATTAGTATCCCGCTCTCCTTCCTATCCCGCTCTCCTTCCTATCCCGCTCTCCTTCCTCTCCACTTCGAGATCGAGAAAGTGATGAAGATCTCCCAAGTATTTCATCTTGAAGCGAATAGCTAGCTTAGCCCTGAGCCTAGCTACCTCCTCCTCGAAATTCCCTGTGATGATCATGTCATCGATATACAGCAGGACAAGGACCTGAAGCTCCCCCCTTCTTCTTGATGAACAAGCTTGAATCTGAGTTGGAAGTAAGATAACTGCAGAATTGGAGGTATTCTGCTATCTTCCCATACCAAGCTCTTGGAGCCTGCTTCAACCTGTAGAGAGCCTTCTTGAGTTTGCAGACATAGTCTAGATGAATTTCAGAGACAAATCCAGACGGCTGATCCATGAAGATGTCATTATCAATCTCGCTGTAAAGAAAAGCGTTCTTTACGTCAAGCTGCCACAACTTCCATCCTTGGCAAGCAGCCAAGGCGATCACCACCCGAACTGAAGACATCTTCGCGACTAGACTAAACGTCTCCTCATAGTCCTCTCGATACTGTTGTGAGAATCCTCGAGAAACAAGGCGAGCCTTGTATCTTTCGATACTCCCATCAGCCTTCTTCTTCAACTTGTACACCCACTTGCAAGTCACTGGAGTAATGTCATTAACTGTGTGCATAAGGTCTCAGGTTTCATTCTTCTTGAGAGCAGTCATCTCCTCTTCCATGGCATCTTCCTACTCCTTGATTCCAGTGGCTTCATTGAAGTTTAAAGGTTCTCGCTCATCCATAGGGACAGCAAAGAAACACGAGACAAAGCTCATTGTATTCCCTTCACAGTATCGAGCTGGTGGCTTGATAGTTCTCTTTGATCTCGGAAGGGTTTGCTCCTTGCTCACTACCTCTGTTTCTTCTTCAGGCTCAGCTCCCTTTCCGGGTAAACTTTGAGTAAGGCTCCCCTTGCTTCCTGAACCAGAAGCCTCTGCCCCAGAGCTTGAAGCAACAGGAGCTGCTGGTGATACAACAAGCTCCTCTTGAAGACCTTCAGCAGTAACCTTCTACTCTTCATCAACCTTGCTCTCTGGTAGCTCAACCGAGCCTCCTCCATATGACATCAGTTCATCAAAGACCACGTCTCTTGATACAACAAACTTTTTCGTCACAGGATCCAAGCACTTCCATCCCTTCTTCCTCTCATTATAGCCTACAAAGACAAGCTTCCTTACCTTTACATCAAGCTTTGTCCTTGAAGCATCCGGGACATGCACATATCAAGTTGATCCAAACACCCGAAGGTATTGCACGCTTGGTTTCTCCTTCAACAACATATCAAAAGGAGAATTTATATTAATCGGACTAAGAGGTATTTGATTGATGACATGAGAAGCGTAAGATATTCCCTCTGCCTATAAAGACCTAGGAATGTCTTTTGCATGAAGCTAGCACTTGCAGGTTTACATCAGATGATGGATCTTCCGCTCCAATACTCCATTTTGTTGTGGAGTATGAGCACAAGTAAGCTCCCTCTAGATCTCGTGCTTCATGCAGAAGTTAGAGAGTTTGGAAGAAACAAACTCACCACCGTTATCTAATCTAAACTTCTTGATCCGCAGCCCAAGTCGGCACTCCACCAGCTCCTTGAACTCCACAAACAAATGGAAAGCTTCTGACTTCTCCTTCAAGAAATATACCCAAGTGTATCTTGAGCTATCATCAATCAGAACAAGCATGTATCTGCTCCCACTAAGGCTAGCAGTGACAGTTTGCCCCCATCAGATCACCATGGATGCACTCCAATGGTGCTTTGCTCCTTGTTTGTGATTTGTCAAAAGGAAGGCGATGAGGCTTACCATACTGACATCCTGCACAAACATGACCATCACCAAAGGATGATAGCTTAGGCAAGCCTTTCACAAGGCTCCTGTTTGCCATAGCTTTCAGCATATCTATCCCTGCATGCCCCAACCTCTCATGTCATATAGCGGCACTATCATTGGTCCTCATACGATCAACGTAGGAGTTTGTTGCAAGAACAAACAAGTTCTTTACTCTCCTCCAAACGTGAGCAACATAAGCCTTCACCGCTGATACGTTGTAAAGAAACTTCACTTCTGTTGGCCCAAATAGAACGTGATAGCCTGCATTTACCGCATTGGTCACAGAGAAGAGGTTCTTCTTCATACCTGGTACATGATACACACTCCTTAATGTGAGTGGCCCCTTATCACTACCCAAGGACACAACCCCCTCCTTCTCTACTGTATAAACAGTATTATCAGCAATAATAATAGCTTCGTTAGCTGAGTAAGTTTGCATTGAGGTGAACTTCGACTTATCTCTGGTGAGGTCATGACCACACACGGAGTCCATGATTCAGTCATCTTTGAAGTCAATGGCGGACAAAGCACAGACACAAGTGTCTGTCATAAAAGCTCCACCCCATCCAGCTTCCTCAGTACTAGAGCAAGCTTCCTCCTTGCCTGCAGCATGCCCAGGCTGTAGCTTGACCTTATAGTGACGCTTGAAGAGCCCCGACTGATGACATCTATAGCACTTCAAATTCTTCTTCCAGTTCTTCTTAGGAGCAACGCTCCTTTCTTGCTGATAAGAGGTTGAAGGCTCATTTTCAACAGCAGTCTTCTTCTTCTTCCCTTCCCATCTCTTCTTCTTCTTTCCAGTGAAGAGTGCTTCACTACCTTCTTCAGAGATAGTGACTCCAGCCATCTGTCTGGCCAAACTTTCCTGTGAAGCAAGCAGGTTCTCAAGTTCCAGCAGAGATGGCTGAGTTGCCCAGCCTTGAATAGAGGTTACAAAGTCCAAATACTGCTTAAGCAAGCCGCGGATTATGTGCCTTTTCATCTTAGCCTCGGAGATGGGCTCATCAGGATCAAGTGTTGATAACTCAACACACAGACTCTTCATCTTTAGAAAGAACCTAGAGATGGTCAGGTCTCCTTGAGTTGTCCTAGCCAACTCATTCTCCAAAAACTGTAACCTTGCCACATTCTTCCTATTAAACAACCCATCAATAATTGTCCAAATATCAGCAGCTGACTCACATCCAATGATGTGATCAAACAGCTCCGGTGAAATAGCCCACTTGAGGGTAAACTCAACCTTTGTGTTAGTTTTCCTCCAAACTCTAACCTGCTTAGCAGTCCCAAATGCAGCTGTAACTTCTTGCCTATCGTCACCACTGACGACCTCCCATAGCTCCTTACCCAGAAGATAACTCTTCATGCACGACTTCCACTTTTTAAAGTTAGTCGGCATTAAGAGTTTAATACTCAGACCTCTTGCATAACTCCCTTCCATTGCAACAACCTTGGTATAAGCTTCTAGTAGCACAGAGCACAACACAAGTTGACCACCGCTCAAGCAACTGAACCTCCCTCTGATACCATGTTAAATTTTCACTCAAGATGATCAATGAGATAGTCTGACGCCAAATTAATATTTTCAGAGCTATCAAGATCACAGCTTGATCAAGCGAAAACTGGGAAAACATTCTCAAACACCAAAAGCAACTAGAAGGACAAGCAGATCAAATTTTATTATCTTCTCTACAGGGCGATATATACGTGGCGAGACATGATTTTGCCAGTATACTAAGAAAACAAAAAAGATTATAAGACAATTCAAGCAGACAGAAACCGGAGACCGCCGAGACCACTTGAACTGCTACTAGATGTCGAATAGAACATGGAGTCCGCCGAGACCGCGAGGTCGCCCGAACACACCATTATTCGCTGACTGCTGCAAGATGCTGCTAAACTGAAGTACAGACTGCCAAGTCCGCCTATACCGGCGACCTGGTTATTGAACTTAGACCAATTGAAGGAGAGAAATTGTTTGGCCGCCACATGCGACCTGCTACAACTGCTGATTGTAAACCGCATGCTTCATCGCTTCCTGACCTTGATTAGAACCAGATGCCCGGCTTCATAGTGCTAGCCACACAACTTGCAAACAGCAACCAGTTATATCTCAACCTGCGCGATCTGGAAAACCGAGCCCGCAATAATTTATCTACGCTCAACTTACTGTTCACTCAGTTATTGTAGACGTGCGGGGGGGGGCTATTTTTAGGTTGGGTGAGGAGTGTGGTCACCGGCCTAGTGAATAGAGTCACCACCCCAGCTCGCAGCATGCAAAACCCAGTCCGCCAAGTCCATAAGGACTTGATCGGACTTCAAACAACTCACCAGGATCCAAGTCAAGGTCAGTCCACCATCAGGCGGACACCGTGCCAGTCCATACACATGCAGCACGTGGACAGCAACATCCCATTCTGTGTCAGTCCACATGCTACATGCGGACAAGGCAACAACCCGTAAGAATAGCAGCAGTCCGCCACACTACATAACACAAGGACACAGCCAAAGCCCATAATGCATCAGTTCGCACACCATATGCGGACATGGTGATAGTCCACATAGCTCGAGAACAACGCATCAGCTCGATACATGAGTCCACGACCAACAGGCAGACCGCCTGGTCAACAACGGACTCTGCAGACACCGCATCAGCCCGCTGCACAAGTCCACGACCAATAGACAGATTGCCCGATCAACAGCAGACTCTGCAGACACTACGAACACCCTGAACTTGTCACAGAGTGTGACCAAGTCCAGCAAACCACCAAACAACTGGGCGAGCTTAGTAGACACAAAACCCAGACCGCCAACTCCATGGACAGTCCGCCACCATGGATGCGGCTAACACCTGCCACATCATCAGAGAACTTGGAAAGGACCAAAACTGATCTCCAAAACCAGTCTGCAATAGCAAACTCCACGGACTCTAACTAAGTCTGCCACATCTCCGCGGATATAAACTCCAATCTGCCCGGTTACTTTAAGAACAAGATCTGCAAAACCGCAGGCCGAGCTGAGCACCGCCACCAGACCGCCAAAGACAGAACACCCAGGTCGCTCCACTAGATGCCCAAACCGCCAAGACTACTCTGGCCACAAACCACTCAGGCCGCAACAATAGTCCTCCCAAGCCGTAGACTTAAACCGCCCAGACCGCGCGATCTGCTCCATCATCCACTATCACTTCATAATTTTCAACAGTCGGATCTAGATGCACTGAGATATAACATGGAGCCGATCATGCCTCTAAATAAAGTTTGGTCCACCGATATGCCACTTTCATCCTTTCCAAGTTTTAGTGATGCGCTCATAGGAGATTTTGCTTGTTTCAAATTCTCAAAACCGAATTATTTAATCATATCTTTTGCCTACTTGTCTTGACAGATAAAAATATCATTGTCTCGTTGAGAAATTTGAAAACCCAGGAAGTATGTCAACTCTCCTACCAAACTCATTTCAAATTCACTTTGCATCACATTTATGATTTTTTTCATATAGTTTTTCATTAGTGGCACCAAATATTATATCATCGACATATATTTGTATGATCATTAAATGTGAGTCACTATGTTTTACAAATAAAGTTGTATCCGCACCCTACATTCTAAAATCATGCTTAACAAGAAAAATAGCTAGCCTATCATACCATGCACGAGGAGCTTACTTTAATCCATATAAGTCTTTTATTAGTTTATAGACGTGATTTGGATGATTGTTATTTTTAAATCTGGGTGGTTGCTCTGCATACACTTCTTCTTCAATATAGCCATTTAAAATGCACTATTAACATCCATTTGAATAATTTTATCTTTTTAAAACTAACAATACTAAAAACATCCCAATGGACTCAAGGCGAGCAATGAGTGCAAAAGACTTCTCAAAATCCACCCCTTTAATCTGAGAATATCCCTGAGCAACCAACCTAGCCTTATTTTTGTTATCCTAGACTCTCAATCAAGTATATTTTTGAAAATCCACTTCACACTCATAACCGGATGGTCACTAAGGCACTCCACTAAAGTCCACACTCTACTTCTCTCGAATTGATTAAGTTCTTTGTTAATGGCTAGAAACCAAGATTTGTCATTTAGTGCTTCAAAAATATTCTTAGGTCCAATTTCTGATACAAAACATAGGTTTAAAAATGATTCATGCACTTTTGAGTGAGCTCTAATCTCATGTGAAGGCTCTCCAATTACTAGTTCTCTAGGATGATTCTTTGAAAATTTTAGTTCACTTGGAGGCTTATATTCTTCCATATTACCAAAGTCATCTCCATATACTACTACATATTTCTTCTCACTCTCCTCTTCTAGAGATACAACGTCATCATCAACTACATGTGATTTTGGGTCTTCTTTAGGGGCAGTTTCATTAAAATGAACATGAATAGATTCTTCTACCACTAAGGTTCTTTTATTTTAGATCCTATAGGAATGACTCATGGAGGAATATCCTAAAAAGATGCCTAGGTCAGATTTTTCATCAAATTTCCCTAAGTTATCTTTTGTGTGAAGAATGAAATAAGGGCAGCCAAAGACTCTAAAGTAGAACACAAACAGCTTTCTATCATAATATAGCTCATAAGGGGTACGCTTAAGAATAGGGTGAAGCAAGATCTAGTTCATCACATAACATGCTGTGTTGACTGCTTCAGCCCAAAAATATCGAGGTAAACCAAACTCGGCAAGTATCATGCGTGCTATTTCTTGAAGTGTTCGGTTCTTTTTTTCTACTATGTTGTTTTGCTGTGGAGTGCGTGGGGATGAAAATTCGTGCCGAATTCCTAAGTTGTTACAAAAATTAGTAAAAAACAATTTCTCAAATTCGCCACCATGATTGGATCTAATGCATTTTATTTTTAGTTACATTTCATTTTGCAATCTAGCGCACAAATTAGAAAATTCAAGGAATGCATCAGATTTATTAGCAATAAAAATGGACCAATAAAAATGTGAGTAGTCATCGATAATCACAAAAATATATCATTTTCCACCAGACTACAAGTGCTAAGACGACCAAATATATCCATGTGAATTAGTTCTAGTGGTCTAGACATGGAAATATCATTTTTGCTTTTAAAAGAAGTTTTTTTATATAAATTCTCCCTTTTGGCAAGGAGCACACAATGAAGTCAAACTACCGCTTAACTTTGGAAGTCCATAGATTATTTTTTTGTTTCGATAGTTTGACTATTAGTTTGCTTCTGGAATGACCGAGTCTCCTATGCCAAAGTTTTAATTCTTTATTTGTAGTAACTAAGCATTTCAAATATGAAAAAGATATATCCTCAAACCTAACAATATAGACATTATGATTTCTATTCACAGCTAGCAATATAGTGTTCGATTTAGCATCTATGATATTGCATGTATTAGTTGAAGTTTCAAATAACACATTCAAGCCCTTATCACAAAGTTGACTAATAGAAATTAGATTGTGCAATATATTCTAAATTTAAAATACAGTGTTACCTATGGTGTCGATGCTAAGAATGTGTCCTTTAATATTGTCCCCAAACTTCGTCATGTTTCCTTTCTTCTTCTCCATGCTAAGGAACTTGTCTTCATCACCCATCATGTGTTAGGAATAACCAGAGTCCAAGTACCACACGTTCTCCCTGTCCTTAGCCCGCCAACATACTTAAAAAGAGGATGAGGGTAAAGATTTGGTTACCCAAGTTGTTCCACCCATAGTATAGATAATCTACTCGAGCATCCACATTTGAGCAATTTTATTTACTACTCTCTTCAAGCAAGAGCCAGAAGTGTTACCTGTTAGAAAGTAGCAAAAAAGAGAGAACAAGCGGATAAGCTTTTGAATAATCGAAATTTTATTATCCAAAAAAGATATCATTTACAAAGGTATGGCCTCCCTTATATAGAATGGAGGAGATAAGAAAGAGAGTATACAAACAATGTGGGACTAAACATTTACAATACAGAGCGGCTAGAATAAAGGTGACCGCACAGGCCGCGCGGTTAGACAGATGGATTAACCGCTCGGCAACTCCAGCAGGATAGAATAGGCCGCAATGGTAGACCGCTAGACCGCCCGGTCTCCAGGCTTCAGAGTGAGATCGCCAGACCGCTCGGCCAACAAACCGCTGGATCAGACCGCTAAGCCGCCCGGTCAACAAACCGCTGGATCAGACCGCTAAGCTGCCCGGTCTAATACTTCAACACTCCCCCTCAAGCTGGAGCATAGATATCAATCATGCCCAGCTTGTCACAAATGCGGAAGAAGGAAGTAGAAACCGGCTTGGTGAAGATATCTGCCAATTCCTTGTCAGAGGTGACAAAAGGAGTACAAATCTGTTTCTTCAAAATCTCTTCCCGAATGAAGTGACAGTCAACCTCTATATGCTTTGTTCTCTCATGGAAGACCGGATTTCTGGATATGTGTATAGCGGTCTTATTGTCACAGAACATAGGGAGAGGACAGTCATATACCTCGCCCAGGTCAAGCATGAGAGCCCGCAACCACTTTAACTCACACGTGGTTGACGTCATACTCCGGTATTCAGCTTCGGCACTGGATTTGGAGACAACAGACTGTTTCTTGCTCTTCTAACTCACGAGATTACCTCCAACAAAGGTACAAAAACCTGATGTGGATTTACGATCGCCTTTGTCATTCGCGTAACTTGAATCTGAGTAGGCCTCAACCCTCAGATGACCATTCTTCTGAAAGAGTAACCCTCTGCCCGGTGCTGCTTTGATATACTCCAAAATCTTCAGGGCGGACTGAAGATGGCACTCCCGGGGAGCTTGCATAAACTGACTGACCTTGCCTACAGCATAGGCGATGTCGGGTCTAGTCACCGTGAGATAGATGAGTTTGCCTACCAAACGTCTGTACCTTGTGACATCAGATAGAAGAGGCGAGTCATCCGTCCACGTTTTGTCTTCTCCAACAGCCATGGGAAAACGATCTGGTTTGGCACCTGTCAATCCTGCCTCTCGTAGAAGATCAAGGGCATACTTCCGTTGAGAGAGAACCAAGGAGTCAAGTTTCCGAGAGATTTCTATCCCCAAAAAGTATTTTGGGGAGCCCATATCCTTCGTGACCAAGTGCTGACGGAGGTGCTTCTTCGTCAAGTCCACCCCATCTCGGTCATCGCCAGTAAGGAGAATATCATCCACATATACGGCCAAAACCACCAGTCCCGAGGCCGTTTTGCGAATGAATAAGGAGTGATCGGCCGAACTCCTTTGAAAGACGATGGTAGCCACAATACCACTAAATTTGTCAAACCATGCCCGAGGGCTCTGCTTTAGGCCATAAATGGCCTTCTTCAAATGACATACACGTGTCTCCCCCTGAGCAACATACCCAGGAGGTTGCTCCATATAGACGTCCTCCTGAAGATCACCATAGAGAAAGGCATTCTTCACATCAAGCTGGGAAATGGCCCAAGCCCGGTTAACAGCGACAGAAAAGAGAACCTGGATGGTGCTGAGGCGAGCAACCGGAGAGAAGGTATCAAAGTAATCAACGTCGTAAGTCTGAGTGAAGCCCTTGGCCACCAGCCGGGCTTTGTAGCGATCCACAGTACCGTTGGGGCGAAACTTCACAATGAAGACCCAGCGACAGCCAACCACATCAGTGCCCACGGGAGGAGGAACAAGGGTCCAGGTACCCCTTTCAATGAGAGTAGCCATCTCCTCATCCATGGCAGACTTCCAATGAGGGAGAGCAAGAGCCTCCTGGTAGGTACGGGGAGTAGAAGTAGCAGAGATAGCCAAGGCAAAACACCTGCGAGAAGGAGAAAGCTGATCATAGGAAACAACAGCCGTGAGCGGGTGTTGAGTACACGCCCGCACCCCTTTGCGAAGGGCAATGGGAACATCCAGGTCAACGGGAGCATTGGCGACGGGAGCGTCAGCGACCGGAGCGTCTGTGGCGGAGAAGGCTGGCCCGGGACTAGAGAGAGACGGCAGCGGAGAGGAGGGTGGAGGGGTGGGTGGGGAGACGGACTGGGAAGGAGTGGGTGGAGGAGGAGACGAAGGTGGGAAAACATGGAGAGGTGTGGAAGGAACGGAGATATCAGAAGGAAGAGAAGAGGGAGGAGAAAAATAGGAAGCATTTTCGAAAAAAGTCACATCCGCGGAGACAAACTGCTTGCGGAGAAGGGGGTCAAAGCAGCAATAGCCTTTTTGAGTGGTAGAGTACCCCAAAAAGACACACTTGGTGGAACGGGGGGAAAGCTTGTCACGGGTAGCGGAGGGAGCGTGAACAAAGGCCGTACAGCCAAAGACACGGAGAGGAAGAGGAAAAGGTTCCTGGTGGGGGTAGAGAAGGGAGAAGGGAGTCTGGCCGTGGAGAACCGCGGAGGGAAGGCGATTGATGAGATAGCAGGCGAGGAGCACAGCGTAGCCCCAGTAGGAGCGAGGGACGTGCATTTGCGTCATGAGAGTACGCGCAACATCAAGCAGGTGACGGTTTTTACGCTCCGCCACCCCATTCTGCTGGGAGGTGTAAACACAAGTCATTTGATGAAGGAGGCCATGTTGGTGAAAGAATGCAGAGAACTCATGAGTCAGATATTCTTTAGCATTATCAGAACGTAAGACTTTAATAGAAGTAGCAAATTGAGTCTTAATCATAAAGTAAAATGATTGCCAAACAGAAAATAGTTCAGAGCGATCTTTTAACAGATACACCCAGGTACATCGAGAAAAATCATCGATAAATGTGACAAAATAGGAACTGCCCCGACCAACTGTAAGGGTAGGAGCAGGACCCCATACATCAGAATGAATAAGATCAAATATGCGAGAGGAGCCACGGCCTTGCTTCGGTGGGAAGGAGGAGCGATGATGTTTGCCATGCTGACACGCATCACAGTTGAGCGGAGAACTGGTAGGAGGTAAGTGGGGCAGAAGCTGGTGAATAAGCCGAGGAGGAGGATGTCCAAGACGAAGATGCCACTGAAGGAGATCGGTGGAGGAGGAGTAGGCAGAGAGAGCGGAAACATCATCGAGGAAGTAGAGGCCGCCACTCTCAGTCCCAGTAGCAATTGTCCGCTGGGTCCGCGGGTCCTGAAAAGAACAAGTAGTGGGAGTGAATAAGACGGAGCACTGAAGTTGTCGGCATAAAGTAGTAACGGATAACAAATTGCACGGGAACTTCGGGACATAGAGGGTATCCTCCAAGAAAAGCGATGGGGTGAGTTGAACCATGCCCGTCTCATGAACCGTGGACGGGGAACCATCCGCCACACGAACCGGGGGTAAGCGGTCATGGGTCTCAAGACGGGAGAAGCAATGAGGGTTGCCCGTCATATGATTTGTGGCACCGGAGTCAATCAGCCATTTACCTTGGGTAACGACGTGGGCACTACCTGACGTCATGGCCATAGAGGCAGATGGCCGAGAAGAGGCGGAGGCCGAAGACGGAGCATCACCGGAAGGGCGAAGGTGAGGATGTTTCTGCCAGCAGCGGTCAATAGTATGGCCAGTACGACCACAGTGAGAGCAGAGGAACCGAGATGAACCTCGTCCGCCAGAGGAGCCGCGGCTACTAGGGCCCCCCCTCTCAGCTTGGTGAGCAAAGGAGTCCTGGGAAGGGGGGAGGCCAACAGAGGCCGCTGGAGTAGCGAAGTAACAGCGGCAATGCGAGCCGCAGTGGCATCCAAAGTAGGAGATTCCGCCTCACCCAAGATCTGCTGGCGGATCATATCATAAGAGTCGGGAAGACGAAGAAGATAACAAACAACCAGGAGTTCCTGGAAGTGTTTGTGCTGGTCGGCCAAGTCCGCAGAGAAGGGGCGATTCTGGAGGATTTCAGCACCAAGAGCCTGAACCTGCTGATAAACCGCAGCCTGTGACATGGAAGGGCGGGAGAAGAGGTCCGCATAGAGAGTATAAATGTGAGACGTCTGGCCCCCCTTAGAATAGAGAGCAGCGAGGTGAAGCCAGGCGGCCTTGACCGTCTCATCATGGCGAATGACGGGAAGGCACTCATCAGAAAGGCTGTTGGCCAGCCAGGTGCGGACAAGAGCATCACTTGCATCCCAGTCATCAAACTCAGGAGAGTTGCGAGGAGGAGGGTCATCGGTGAGGTGATGACGCTTGCGTTGAGAACGAAGGAGAAAGGTGAAAGAAACGCTCCAATCGGGATAGTTGGAGCCAACAAGCTTGGAAAGGGTGCCAAGGTTGCCCGAAGGAGGAGGAGGAGAAGGAGCTGCAGGTGTAGTGGTGAGACCGGAGGTAGTCATAGAACCCGGCAAGCAGAAGAAGCCACGCGAACAGAAGCGGGTAGAAAACAGAAGAAGCCGCACGAACAGTAGCGGCTAGAAAGAAGTCAAAGGCACAGTGGGGAAGAGGTCGCACAGACTGAAAAGGCCGAGCGAACAGAAGAGAGGAGAAGAGCAGGTGACCGCGACCAAGATGCAGGTGAGATAGGAACAACCCGCACGGTCAGGCAGATCACAGCAGCAAACCGCGAGTATAGAGACAAGCGGAAAAGGGGAAAGCAGAAGCGGACAGGGAGAAGAAGTCCGCAGCTGGTAGAGACAAGGCCGCAACGACTAGGAAGTCGGAGAGGCAAGAAAGAACAAGGAGCGCGGCGACAAGGAAACAGGTCGCTGCGACGAATAGCAGTAGGAGAAGAGAACCAAGAAGAAGCAAGCCGCGCGAACAGGGCAGCGGACAGAAACAAGCCGCGCGAACAGGGCAGCGGAAAGAAGAGAAGGCAAGTCGCGAAACAGGTCGCACAAAGCGGAAAACAAGCCGCGAACAACAGAGAGCGCACAGAATTAGGAGGAAATGACCGTGTCCTCTGATACCATGTTAGAAAGTAGCGAAAAAGAGAGAACAAGCGGATAAGCTTTTGAATAATCGAAATTTTATTATCCAAAAAAGATATCATTTACAAAGGTATGGCCTCCCTTATATAGAATGGAGGAGATAAGAAAGAGAGTATACAAACAATGTGGGACTAAACATTTACAATACAGAGCGGCTAGAATAAAGGTGACCGCACAGGCCGCGCGGTTAGACAGATGGCTTAACCGCTCGGCAACTCCAGCAGGATAGAACAGGCCGCAATGGTAGACCGCTAGACCGCCCGGTCTCCAGGCTTCAGAGTGAGATCGCCAGACCGCTCGGCCAACAAACCGCTGGATCAGACCGCTAAGCCGCCCGGTCAACAAACCGCTGGATCAGACCGCTAAGCCGCCCGGTTTAATACGTCAACATTACCAAACTTATTACATTTGACACGCTTCACATAAACGGTGGATATCACCTTTTGCATTGTACTGGGGATCCTACTGGAAGTTGGATGTAGGCTTCCTAGTTCATTATGATTAGATTTATGATTCATATGCTTTTTAGCAGGGTTCGTTGAAGACGAGCTATTGACGGCGGTAGGGAAGTCGCCAGGCAGTAGCTCACCGTGTTTATATTCTAACCCGATTTTTTTGATCCCTGACACGGAAACCCAGCAGCATATTAAGAGATTTTTGGCCTATTCCAAACTTTTGGATGACATAGTTCAGGTCATGGATCTTATCCTTTAACACAGTGTTTTCCGTGACAAGCATCACACACCGGTTTGCGAATTGTTTCGTTCCATTTATAATGTAGCCTAGAGAAGTTTGAAGCTTCCTTTCCAAGTTCTTTCTCTCCTTGGTAAGAGTTTCAATTTTGGAGGAAGTCCTGGAGAGGCTCTCTTCTAATTCTTTTATTATGCTCAAGAAATGAGAACACTCTTGACACTTAACCTTCTCTTTTCCACATTTAATTAATTCATTATTCAAACATGTCAACTCCTTTTTCATTTGTTTATTCTCATATTTCAAAACACTATTTGTATTACTCACATTATCTAATTTATCACATAATGTTTCGTATAATTAAAGAAGTTCTTTGTAAGTGGGAGAAGTAACCTCAGTGTCTCTATGGATACTAGATTTGTTGTCGGAGTCATTGCAATGTTTCCTCATGAGGCACAGATTCGCCTCGTCTTCACTACTTGAGTCAGAAGTGCTTAACTTGTCAGAACCAGCATCGTCCCATGTTGACACTTTGAGCACTTTTCTCTTTCCTTTGTCTCTACCTTGCCTCTATTTTTCTTACTTTTGTAGCTTTGGGCATTCTCTCTTCATGTGCCCAGACTTGTGATAGTGAAAGAACTTAGGAGTAGGCTTTTCTCCATCACTCTCAGACCCCTTTGATGGTTTGGTCCATCTCCTCTTCTTTTCAGCACCTTTCTTCATAAATCTCTTGAACTTCCCTTGCCTTTTAGGATTCTTCATGAATCTTTTAAATTCTCATACTTAGTGAATCTTTTCATCTTTATTGTCAGGCTCTTCCGCTACCACCTTTTCCTTCACCACTCTTAATGTAAGTGCCTTCTTCTACTCCCTGGGATACTCCTCAGCTTGTATTTTTAGTTCGAGCTCACGGGTCTTCAAATTTCCAATGAAGCTATCTATCTCCAGGGTGTTGATGTCATGAGATTCAGCAATAGCTGTCACTTTAGGGTTGAATCATGGAGGCAAAGATCACATGATCTTCCTAATAAAGTTCTCATTTGAAAGGTATTTCCAAGACATTTGGAGGCATTGACGATCTTAGTGATGCGAGTGTACATGTTATCCACCTCCTCGTCAATCTCTATCAGGAACTGTTCATACTCAATCTCCAGTCAAAATAGCTTTGATTCTTTCATATGCAAAGTACCTTCATAAGTTAGTTCGAGTAAGCGCCAAATATCATAAACAGTTTCATATTTACAGATTCTATTGAATTCAGTTTTATCTAGCACATAGAATAAAGAATACATGGCCTTAGAATTATTAGTGCATCTCAGTTTATCAGCGTCATCCCATTTATCATGCAATTTTTTCAAAACTTGGTCACCTGCAGTGATGGTGGGTGCAGTGTATTTTGTTACGACCATGACCTGTAAGTCCATGCTCTATGTCATCAGGAATATCTTCATGCAAGTTCTCCAATGGCTATAATCACTCCCCATAAACAATGGAGTTCTACTCACACCTTGACCCTCAAAGAAAGCATGATTCACATTGGCTATCTTACTTCAAGATGTTAGTCCTTTTTGAAGTAACCTAGCTCTGATACCACTTGTTGGATCTGGTGGCCAACCTTAGAGGGGCGGGGGGGGGGGGGGTGAATAAGGTTTTTAAAGTTAGTTCGAAATTAAAACAAGTTTTACCAAAAAAACGAGTTCTGGAAGTTACCGCGGGCGGTAAGGCTAGCCCCCGACGGTAGGTAATAGAGATCAATTCTCTTTGTAAAACTTCATTTTTCAGATTTCCCGCACAACACTCAAATCTCTAGCAACATACAACCATGATTTTAAGATGCATTAACCAAAATATAATTTTATCCAAAATAAGAACAGTGATTTACAATAGCAAAACTGGATCTCTGTGACACCGGAGATTGAATGAGATGAATACAAACTTATTTTGGTTTCTATACCGACCCTCCGAGGACCAGTTGGCTCTCGCACTTCTTTCTAAGAAGATTTATGAGCCTGCTCTTCACCTTACTCCCCCAAAGGGTCTTAGAGCCCTACTAGATCTCCTAGATCTAGACATACTCCTAGGACAATTTCTTGCAGACTCCTCTCAGGAATCCGATGACCTCCTAGGTCAATTTCCCTTTCACCAAGATCAGATAAAAACAAAGAAAATACAAAAGAAAATTTAGAGTTTAAAAGTTATTTTTCCCTCAAACATAGAACTCCTCCGAGGAATGGTGCGCGTTCGATGCTCTTGAATATCGTTCTCATTTCAATCGATCAGCCGTAAATGGTCGTTGAAGATTTCGTTCGCCGGATTTCTTCGATCATGGATCGGAGGAAGAAATAGTGCTTTTCCTTCAACGAAGATGAAAGTTCGTCCTCCTACAATGGCGGCTGAACCCTAGAATGAAAAATTCTCCTTCGTATCTTAAACAGGAAAAGAAACACGCGCTTTTATATGTCTTGAAAAATACGCTACCGTCGGTGGTAGGGCTAGCGCCCGGTTGTAGGTTGATTTGCGCAGTGCTGACAGTTGTCCAGTAATTTTGGAAAATTATCCGAAAAATATTCACTCTATTTTTCGATAACGCGGCGCGGTAAGCAGCTAGCGCATGGCGGTAGGTCATAGAGCGGCTGTTCTTTAATTCTTTGGGGCTAGCTCTTGCGGTAGGGCTAGCGCCTATGGTAGTACGAGCACTCGACGGTTGGTCATAGAGATTGATTTTTTGTTATTTTATACCTGTAAACCTGCACACTATACCAACATAAGTATGGAAGTTGTCATTTGTTGAAGATGCAGATCGAGCAACTCGGCCAACATGGACTATGTTGGGTTTTTGGGGATGACACAACACTTGTGCATGCAGCGGAAAAAGAACAAGAAAAGCCCAAACGAGTTCGGATCTAGCAATATTCATGAATCAAGAAGTAAAGCATGTTGTAATAAAATTACCTTTGAGTGATTGAGTCAGAACTCAACCTAGATGCTCCAAAAACACAGGTCGTCCACACAACGGCTAAAGTCTTGAGTGCAGAAAGTGTATCCGCGCCTCTACAGTAATCCACATGATCGGGAGAACTACCAGCAACTTTTCACACAAGCTCTAGGTCGGGAGAGGACACTCAGCATCTCCACAGACTGCTAGATCTATTATAAGAGAGGCAGCGGTGACACTCACTGGGATCGGGATCGGAATCGGCGACAGGATTGGCGGAACACTTCCGTCAGGTTTCTAAGTTTTCTTCTTATCGCACAGTATCGGCTCGTATGCTGAAAGAAAACAACTGTATAAAGAAAACCCTAAAAACATCCTATTTATATCCCAGGAGATAGATTCAGCAAGTCAACATTTGATTCAGCACGGGCATTTATCGAACGCAGCTCGACGAACAATTCGTCAAACTCAGTTTGACGAAATCAGTTCAAAAGGCTAGAATGTCGAACATGATTCGTCGAACTTAGCTCTACGAAATTTGCACCAAGGCCAAAATGTCGAACTTCATTCGTCGACCTCAGCTCGACGAAATCTGCGGCAAAGGCCAGAACGTTGAACTGGATTCGTCAAACTCAGCTCGACGAAATCCGCGCCAAGGCCAGAACGTCGAACATGATTCGTCGAACTCTGCTCGACGAAATCTGTGCCAAGGCCAGAACGTCGAACTTCATTCGTCGAACGGCATTGAGTGAATACAATACACTCAACGCCTAAGAGCCAGATTCGCCAGGTAAACACTTTACTTGATGAAGGCATTGAGTGCACTCGACACACTCAACGCTTAAGTGGGACAGTCAACGCACTCAACGCCAACATCTGCAGAGTTAACACTTAAGCCACAAAAGCATTGACTGGACTCGGCGCTCTCAACGCTTTCAGCCTGATGGCGTTGAGTGAGATAAACACACTCAATGCCTAATGCCTTAAAATCATTTCAATCTCCATGACGTTGAGTGAACTAAACACACTCAACACCTTCAGCCCATGGCATTGAGTGGTCTCAACGCTCTCAATGCTTTCAGCCCGATGGTGTTGAGTGAGCTAGACACACTCAACGCCTAATGCCTTAGATAATTTTTAGCCCCTTTTCAATATCCTTCAACTCATCATATGAGCTAAATAGTACAGATCCAGTCTCCCAATTTCTCCATAATCTTATGTGCGACCCTGATAGACTCATACTGAGTTGGCAGTGAGGCTACATGCTTGATCACTTCCAAATCACTATGGTTGCACCAACAGTCTCCCACTTGATCTAGAAAGTATCAAATAAAAGCTTCACAAACAATGAGCAGCATCTAACAATACATCATTGCTCCCCAAACAGTAAGAGTTTAAAAAACTCAAAAGCCATTGTGACCAATGCTATAATATTGTCATGTCCCTTCGTCCCTTACATCCGGATAGAACTAAAGGTATAGACCGTGTCACCCTCATAAATATTCAATCCAAGTTTCTTGATCTAGAATGGACTTGCAGAAACTTTGTGAGTCCAATATTATATATTGACTCAACCAATCATGGTCATGCACTTCTCAGTCCCATTCCATCAAGGGCCCCCCTGGATGCAACTCCTGTTATATAGGAGGACAAATCTCATCTTTGCTCACACGCAAACACCCAAATGATTCGTAATGTACCCAATAACCACCTTTATCATCCAACTTTCTCAAGACTGGACTTTTGATGACATTAAAGCACGTTCTTCCTCACTCAATGAAAGCCGTGACTTCAGGTCAAAGGACCACAAACACCATTGCCACTTGATCCATACTTGTGACACGTTCATATAACAATCCACAAAGTATTCTCACGGTGGGTCTGTCCAGTACAACTTGTTCACAACAAGTACCCGTGTGACAATATCATGACCTGTGAGGACGGGTCATTAGTCAATGCACATGCTAGTCTTAAAGGTATCATCATCACCCTTAGCTTCTAAGATGATACAATGACTATAGACCTTTAAGAATGAAGCTTCTGAAATCATAGATTCTCACATCAAGTCACTACTTGACCTATGGAAACAAGCACTCTAAGGGCATTTATTAAATTGAACTACTCTATCACAATAGAAATAACTTCATAATAAAATAACTTGCCAAAATATATAAAATGAAATGCATATAGTACATTTATTCATCAAATGAAATATTATACAACCAACAAACATACAATCCACAAGACTCAAACAAGAATTGATCATTTAGGTATCGTATACCCATAGATCTAACATGACCATCATGCTTTCTCTGTGCAGTTTGTTAGTGGATCTGCAATGTTTTCCTCAGTCAGCACTCTGCATATGCTCACATCTCCTCGATCGACAATCTCTCGAATTAGATGGAACCGTTAGAGTATGTGCTTGGAGTGTTGATGAGATCTAGGTTCTGAAGCAAGTGCAATTGCACCGTTGTTGTCACAGTAGAGATCTACAGGACGAATAATGCTAAGAACTACATCTAACTCGCCGATGAATTTCCTAATCCATACATCCTCCTTCGCTGCATTTGCAGCGACAATATACTCGGCCTCAATAGTAGAATCAACAATTGTATCCTGCTTGGAACTCTTCCAACTAACAACACCTTCATTCAGTCAAAACACAAACCCTGACTGAGACTTTGAATCATCCCTATCAGTTTGGAAGCTAGCATCTATGTAACCACTTACAACGAGCTCTTCCTCTCCGCTGAATACCAAGAACATATCCTTAGTTCTTCGCAAGTACTTGAGGATATTCTTGACGGTTATCCAGTGACCTTCACCGGGATCAGACTGATATCTGCTAGTCATGCTCAAAGCATAAGAGACATCGGGTCTAGTACATAATATTGCATACATGATTGATCCAATTGCCGAAGCATATGGAACCAACTTCATGTGGTCCTTATCTTCACAAGGCTTATGACACTGGTCCTTAGAGAGACTCACCATGAGACATGGGCAAGAATCCTTTCTTGGACACAAGCATGCTGAACCATTTCAACAACATGTCAATGTACGTACTTTGGGTCAAACCCAGCAACTTCTTCGATTTATCTCTATAAATCTTAATGCCGAGTATATAAGTCGCTTCCCCTAAGTCCTTCATTGAAAATCAGTCCCCTAGGTTATTCTTAACAACTTGTAGGGTCAATTTGTCATTCCCGATCAATAGTATGTCATATACATACAATATCAGGAAGACTATAATGCTCCCACTAATCCATTTGTAAACACAAGGTTCATCCTCATTCTTGATAAAACCAAACTCTTTGATCTTTTCATCAAAATGAAGATTCCAACTTCGAGAAGCCTGTTTCAATCCAAAAATGGATCTCTGCAGCTTGCATATTTTAGTGGCTTCACCTGGAGATACAAAACCCTTAGGTTGTGTCATGTACACTTCCTCGAGGAGGTTCGTATTAAGGAAAGCCATTTTGAGATCCATCTACCAGATCTCGTAGTCATAATACGAAGCAATAGCAAGCAGAATTCTGATGGACTTAACCATGACAACAGGGGAAAAAGTCTCATCATAGTCAACACCATAAATTTGCTTAAAACCCTTTGCCACCAGTCGGCCTTTGAATATATGTACATTCCCATCCATGTCAGACTTCTTCTTGAAGATCCACTTGCACCCTATGGATCTTACCACATCAGGTGGTTCCACCAAAGTCCATACTTAGTTTTCATATATAACACCCCATATCCGTCACATAGCATATAACAGTAGGTCCGGTCGGGGCCCGACGTCATACACCACAGGCAGACCGGGTGGTTACTCAATGGAAACCATCCAACCAATCCAACGTCCTACACAGAGTCATTCTAGCGGAAGCAATTAAAAATTGCATTAATAAAGAACCCAACACTAGCATGAATGTCCACTAACAAGCCATGGAATGAACGTACAAATACACACAAGTACAATGACCTTAAGGCCTTATAATTGTTTACTCAAATAGAAGTGTTTTCCAAACATCAGCACGCAGGCCGGCCATACATGAATAAAAGAAAACACTAAGCATTAGGCCTTTGAGGGCCAGCACAGCAACTTGGGCTTTAGCCCGCTATTTACCGCTCGGCTCCGCAGCACCTACAAGCACAATCCACCGCAATGGTGGAAAACAAAAGCAATGGTCAGCAATGCTGACCAAATTATAACGATCCCGCCCCCAATACGGGGCGGCAATGCTTCTTTCCTGCACTTTATTAGCATAAACCAAGCAGTATATATATGCATTACATTACAGGTGTTGGCACGCACGGCCACACGCCCCGTGCACTCAGGGCACATTCTCGGTAAACCAATCAATGTCACGTCAATTTAATCCATAGACACCCCGGCCTCACCACCGCCACTTTGACGGACAAACTATGAGAATTTTGTCTTCCCAGCATGGGTCACGTCAATTTAAGCCATAGACCGTCGAAGACACTCATCTATACTAACGGCTCACACCGAACGACATAGAATAGGTACGGTTCCGCCTAACTCGTGCTCACATCGCAACGACAATTTAAGCCATATGCGCGGGTCAAACTTCTCCGAGTCCTGTTTCTGTTACACACTTCACATAACTCGGTTATGTTCAAGTTGGCTCCCAGGCCACCATGTTGGCAGAATCACGCATCTGCCCAGTTTTCCGGGTACACCTTGGAGTTAATCCCCAAGGCTCCCTGTTGCAATCTACCCCGTAGAAAACCCGAAAAACAAACATTCGCACGGAGTCTTTGCCGGTCATTTATGCAATGCAACATCACCAATCCAGACTAACTTGTCCGGGTAGGCTTCACATATCATGCTTATATCCGTTCTCGATTACGAACTCTATATGTACACAACGGGGACTATTCATGTCTACCCGAAGGAACGCCTCAAACTCACTGCAAACTCGCGAGAGCGGGCTTCCCTATGCAAAAGAAGTAGAGCTTCACATGCTCAAGTAGAGAATCGTTACCCTAGCGTTCTTCCTTGATGCCATGGAAAAGTATGCGGATGAAAAGCACCGCCCTCTCCTTGCCTCCATAGATCCGAAGTCGGTTCGCGATTTGGAGCTCTGAAGCTCCGTCGGTGACCGAATCTAGACTTCTTCTTCCTCGTTGCTCTGCCCTCTCTCTAGAACATAGACAGAGAACCATCGAACAGAAGATGAGGGTTTTGAAACCCTACACTCGGGTATATCCCAACAGGAATAACCTCCAGCCATCGGATCCCAACATAAAGAAATGTACGGCTACGATCCCGGTCTGACATGGAAAAACTGGGCCGAACACTGCACGGTTCACAAACCGGAGCAGGACACGATCGCGACAAACTCAAACTGTGTTGGGATACATCCGCGACAAACTCAAACTGTGTTGACATAGAGTGTCGACACAGAGTGTCGATACTGGGGTCTTGGCAGGGTCGACACTCTGTGTCGACACTCTATGTCGACACAGCATACGCTGTGTCGACACTCTGTGTCGACACAGCACACCCTATGTCGACACAGCAGACCCTGTGTCGATACAGCAGGCCCTATGTCGACACAGCAGGCCCTGTGTCGACACAGCAGGCCCTGTGTCGATGCAGCAGGCCCTGTGTCGACACAGCAGGCCCTATGTCGACACAGCAATCCCTGTGTCGACACAGCAGGCTCTGTAACAAACACGCCACAACCCGCCAAGGACACTGCCTATGACACGCCCGTGTCCCAGGCCATGTGACCCCTGCCAAATTCCAAACTTGGCTCAAAACGCCTCTCGTCGCTCTTTTGAGTTTTGGGGCATTACAAATCTCCCCCTCTTAAAAGAATTTCGTCCTCGAAATTACATAAAGGAAGGATAAGCATAAAACTTGAACGGTACCTGAGCAAAACAACTCCGGGTTCTCCTCAAGCATAGTCTGCTCTCGCTCCTAAGAGAGCTCCTCCCAACCGCAATTATCGCAACAGACCTTGACCATCCTGATCTCTTTATTGCGTAGCCGCTTGACTTGTGAGTCCTCAATACGTACGGGCTTGACCTTCGTCGTCAACCCACTATCGACTGGCACTTGATCGACCGCGATCACTTGCGTAGGCTCTTGCACCGCCTTCCGCAGTACCGATATATGGAATTCATCATGTAGACCACTAAGCTCCACTAATAGCCTCAATCGATAAGCCGCTCCGCCAATCCGCTCCAGAACCTCAAACGGTCCAAGGTACCTCGAGCTTAGCTTCTTTAAGCGCCGTACCCACGAGACACCCTTGAACGGCTTGATCTTCAAGTATACCCAGTCACCAACAGCGAACTTCACGTTCCTGTGCTTGGCATTATAGTACTTATCCTGGCGGACCTGAGCAATTAGAAACCTCTCCCGAATGGTTATCACCAAAGAAGTAGCATCCTCCACCTCTTGTCATTTGTACAACTTTGACTCGCCCGTTTCCAACCAAGACAACGGTGTGCGGCATCTTCTACCATAAAGGGACTCGAAGGGCGCCATTTGAATGCTCGCCTAGTAGCTATTGTTGTAAGCGAATTCCACCAAGTATAGGTGATCTTCCCATTGCTTTCTAAAGTCCAGGACACGCATGCGAAGCATGTCTTCCATTGTCCTATTGACCCTCTCGGTCTGACCATCCGTCTGCGGATAGAAGGTTGTGCTAAAACTCAGCTTTGTTCCCAACATCTGCTACACCAGCCTCCAATCATTGGACGTGAACTGCCCATCTCGGTCACTCACGATGTTGCGGGGCACACCATGAAGCCGCACAATATTATCCACATACAGGTTTGCCAATTTCTCAACTGGATCATCCTTCCTATGCGGAATGAAGTGTGACACCTTCGTTAGACGATCTATGACCACCCAAATGGCGTCTTTCCACTTTTGTGACCTTGGCAACCCTTGCACAAAGTCCATAGTAATGTCGTCAAACTTACACTCTGGAATAGGCAAGGATTTCAAGAATCCTCCCGGATTTTGGCACTCCGCTTTCACGAAGGCGCAAGTTTGACACTTTGCCACATAGAGCGCCACATCCTTTTCAGTCCTGGCCACCAGAACAATTTCTTAACATCACGGTACATCTTCGTGCTCCCCGGGTGAATTGAGTACTTGGTATGATGCACCTCGTACAACAATTCCACCCGCAAATTTCCCACATTTGGGACGCACAGACAACCGTCCTTCCAAAGCAATCCATCTTCAACAACGAATTGGGAATTTGACCCATCCAGTGCTTCAACCATGATCTGCTTCATGTGGCCATCCATATCCAAAGCCTGTTGAATCTGATCATCCAGGTCATACTGGACTTTAGTCCAATTCAATAATGCTTCAGCACTTGACTTCTTAACCATGCAAAAGATCTCCAACGCCTCCAACTCCCGAACCAACCACTCGTCATGGAGCGACAGCCAATTGGCTTGAGCTGGGGCACGGCGACTCAATGCGTCCGCAACCGCATTGCCTTTACCAGGCACGTAGTGGATCTTGAATGTATAGTCCCCCAGGAACTCCATCCACCTACACTGCTGCATGTTCAGATCTTTCTGATCCAGCAAATAATTCAGGCTCTTGTGATCGGTGTAGATATCAATCTTCACATCGTACAAATAATATCTCCACAGCTTCAAGGCAAAAATCACGGCCGCTAACTCCAAGTCGTGGACCGGATAATTCCTCTCGTGCATTTTCAGCTGTCTCGAGCCACACGCTATAACGCTTCCATGCTGCAGTAGCACACAACCTAAACCACTTCCCGAAGCATCGTTATAAATCTCAAAACCTTTGGTCCCACACGGCAAACTAAGAACTGGCGCCGTGGTCAACTGACACTTCAACTCCTCAAAAGCTCGCGCGCACTCCGGCGTCCAAATGAACTTCTGCTCTTTCCTCGTCAAAGTAGTGAGAGGTAACGCTATCCGCGAGAAGTTCTCCACGAAGCGCCTATAATAGCCGGCAAGCCCCATAAAGCTCCGGACTTTTGCTACCGTAGAAAGCTCAGGTCACTCTCGTATCGCAACAATCTTCATCGGATCCACTGCAATATCCTCACCACTCACTATATGACCGAGGAATGCCACTGAGGACAACCAAAACTCGTATTTCGAGAACTTGGCATACAATTGATTCCTCCTTAGCATCTCCAAAACCAAATGAAGATGCCTGAAGTGATCTTCCTCACTCTGCGAGTACACCAAAATATTGTCGATGAAGATGATCACAAAATGGTCCAAGTACTCCCTGAAAGTCATGTTCATCAAATCCATGAACACCGACGGCGCATTAGTCAGCCCAAACGGCATGACTGTAAATTCATAATGCCCGTATCTCGTACTGAACACTGTCTTAGGGATATCACTCTCCCTTATTCTCATCTGATAGTAGCCGAACTTAAGATCCAACTTAGAGAACACCGTTGACCCGACCAACTGATCAAAAAGATCATCGATCCTTTGGATTGGGTACTTGTTCTTCTTCATCAACTTGTTCAGTTCTCGATAATCAATAACAAGTCTCAAGCTCCCGTCCTTCTTCTTTACAAAGAGGACCGGTGCGCTCCAAGGCGACGAACTTGGATGCACAAACCCTTGCTCCAATAACTCTTGAAGTTGCACCTTCAGCTCTGCCATTTCCTTAGGCGCTAGCTGATACAGAGATCGTGACACAGGCTTCGCACCTAGCACTAGCTCAATCGTGAAATCTATCTCCCGTTGAGGTGGGGCTCCAGGAAGATCGGCGGGGAAAACATCAGGGTACTCAGCTACCACTGAAATACTATCCAATGTAGGCTTCGGCTTTGCAACCTCGACTAGTGTAAAGAACAGCTCTGCACCAGCACGAACCGCCTTCACCGCCTGAATAGCAGACATCAACGTCTTGCTCGACCCTTTCAAGCCCGTAAAATTCGTCTCACGACCTGCTCCCAACTTGACTTCCTTGTGACCGCAATCAATGTAGGCTTGCTGCTCCGAGAGCCAGTGTATACCAAATATAACGTCGAACTCCACCAGCGGTAGTAACGATGCTTGCAGATCGAACTCTTGATTCCCAATGCGAATCTTAACACCGCAGATTTTATCTGCGCGCATCGAACACCCATTCGATAACAACACATCCAACTTGTCTTTCGCCATCGAAGAAGGTAATCTGATGTGCGATATGAATCCTTCGGACAAGAAGGAGTGTGAAGTTCCCGTATCAAAGAGTGCTCTTGCCAGATTCTCACAAATCAAAATAAATCCTAAACAAGCAATGGCAAGGTAATACATGCATAACAAGTATTTAAAATTTAACTTACTATAAATTTAAATCGTACCTATCACCACATCCGCTTGTTTGATGGCCTCCTGTTGGTTCAGATTATACACCCTTGGTTGAGCCGGAGTATAATGGGACGCGGTTGACTGCACCGCCTTGCCCTTCTCTTCGTAAGATGCCCCCGGCTTCCTTTCGGACTTGGGACATCCGCTCCAGCAGTCACAGGCAAAGTGCCCCGGCTTCCCACAAGTAAAACATGCACCCGGGGTCCGACCCGTAGTCGCCCCAGATGCACTGGAAGAAGGAGATGGACACGAAGTCCTAGCCTTCTTAAAGAACTTACGGTACCCAGACTTTGAGGTAGTCGACACATTGAACTCAGACTTCTTATCACCCAAGCTTTTCTTCGCTTGAACATTCTTCATGTCCTTCTCCAAGTACCGGGCCGTGTTGACTAGGTTCAAGAAGCCCTGCGTCATACGCCCCGAGAGTAGTAGCCTCAAGTCATCTCTCAAACCTTCATAGAAACGGTTCGTCTTGTGCTCCTCATCCGCGATGGTGGAGCTAGCGTACCGACCCAAATGAGTAAACTCATGGAGATACTCATCCACACTACTCTCTCATTATACCAACCTCTGGAACTCATTCTCCAAAGCAATCCTCTGAGTCGAAGGGAGGTACCTAGCCAAGAACAGTCTCGAGAACTCCTCCATCGAGACGTCTTTAAGTTGCCTTCCTCTCAATAGATGCAGCTCCAAACCCTCCCACCACAGCCTAACGTCTCCATCTAACAGGAATGTAGCTATAGTGGTAATCTGCCACTCCTCCGTCTCAGTTGCTGTCAAGACTCTCTTCACTCGGGGGAGCCAATCTTTAGCTTGCGATGGGGTTCCCAACCCCGAGAACACAGGAGGATTAAAGCTCATAACATGTTTCAGCTGTCTCTCGGTTGCCCTCCTCAGCACCAATGTCTCCACTACTACCTGCTCCACTCTTCTCGGCTCAACCTCTGGAAGAGGTACCTGCTCCATCGCAGGAGCGGGCTATTGCATTTACCTTGCAGGTTGCGCGTTGATTATGACAAACACTGCTTCGGCAACCAATCGTATGCTTTTAGCCGATGGAGGTGTTGCAGGAGCATCATTTGGTCCACTACTAGCCTCAAAAACTCGGCATTCTGACGGCCCAGCAACGCTTCTGGTCACCTATAGTTGTACAAAACATCATTAAGCAGCCAAACAAAATTGCAAAACGCAATTATAGGAACGTGCAGGTTCCTCAAACACGTGTATTTTCATTTCTAATTGGACATTCATGGGTTCTTTTGTTGTTATAACGATGACACACACACATATACTCACCACCCCTTAAAAGAATTCGCCCACGAATTCATTTAAGCATGACCGAAACCAGTAGTCTGATACTAATTTGTAACACCCCCTATCCGTCGCATAGCATATAGCAGTAGGTCCGGCCGCGGCCCGACGCCATACACCACAGACAGACCGGGTGGTTACTCAATGGAAACCATCCAACCAATCCAACGTCCTACACAGAGTCATTCTCGTAGTAGCAATTAAAAGTTGCATTAATAAAGAACCCAACACTAGCATGAATATCCACTAACAAGCCATAAAATGAACGTATAAATACACAAGTACAATGGCCTTAAGGCCTTACAATTGTTTACACAAATAAAAGTATTTTCCAAACCTCGGCACGCAGGCCAGCCATACATGAATAAAGGAAAACACTAAGCATTAGACCTTCGATGGCCAGCACAGCAACTTGGGCTTTAGCCCGCTCTTTACCGCTCAGCTCCGCAGCACCTGCAAGCACAATCCACCGCAACGGTGGCAAACCAAAGCAACGGTCAGCAATGCTGACCAAATTATAACGATCACACCCCCAATGCGGGGCGGCGATGCTCCTTCCCTTCACTTTATTAGCATAAACCAAGCAGTACATATATGCATTGCATCACAGGCGTTGGCACGCATGGTCACACGCCCCATGCACTCAGGGCAAATTCTCGGTGAACTGGTCAATATCACATCAATTTAAGCCATAGACACCCCGGCCTCACCACCGCCACTTTGATGGCCAAACTATGAGCATTTTATCTTCCTGGCAAGGGTCACGTCAATTTAAGCCATAGACCGCCGAAGACCCTCATCTATGCCAATGGCTCACACCGAACGACATAGAACGGATACGATTCCGCCTAACCCGTGCTCACATCGTAACGACAATTTAAGCCATATGCGCGGGTCAAAATTCTCCGAGTCCTATTTCCGGTACACAATTCATATAGCCTGGTTATGTTCAAGTTGGCTCCCAGGCCACCATGTTTGCAGAATCACGCATCTACCCAGTTTTCCAGGTGCACCTTGGAGTTAATCCCCATGGCTCTCTGTTGCAATCTACCCCGTAGAAAACCCGAAAAACAAACATTCGCACGGAGTCTTCTCCTGTCATTTATGCAATGCAACATCACCGATCCAGACCAACTTGTCCGGGTAGGCTTCACACATCATGCTTATATCCATTCTCGATTACGGACTCTACATGTACACAACGGGGACTATTCATGTCTACCCGAAGGAACACCTCAAACTCACCGCAAACTCGCGAGAGCGGGCTTCCCTATGCAAAAGAAGTAGAGCTTCACATGCTCAAGTAGAGAATCGTTACCCTAGCGTTCTTCCTTGGTGCCATGGAAAAGTATGCGGATGAAAAGCACCGCCCTCTCCTTGCCTCAGTATATCCGAAGTCGGTTCGTAATTTGGAGCTCCGAAGCTCCGCCGGTGACCGGATCTAGACTTCTTCTTCCTCGTTGCTCTCCCCTCTCTCTAGAACTTAGACCGAGAACCAGCAAACAGAATATGAGGGTTTTGAAACCCTACACTCGGGTATATACCAATAGGAATAACCTCCAGCCATCGGATCCCAACATAAAGAAATGTACAGCTATGATCCAGGTCTGACATGGAAAAACTGGGCCGAACACTACACGGTTCACAAACCGGAGCAGGAAACGTCCGCGACAAACTCAAATTGTGCCAGGACACGTCCGTGACAAACTCAAACTGTGTCGAGACCATGCCAAGACCCCTGTGTCTACACTCTGTGTCGATACAGCACACCCTGTGTCGACACTCTGTGTCGACACAGCAGGCCCTGTGTCGATACAGCAGGCCCTGTGTCGACACAGCATGCCCTGTGTCGACACAGCAAGCTCTGTAACAAACACGCCACAACCCGCCAAGGGCACAGCCTATGACACGCCCTTATCCCAGGCCGTGTGACCCCTGCCAAATTCCAAACTTGGCTCAAAATGCCTCCCGTCGCTCTTTTGGGTTTCGGGGCGTTACATCATACATGTAGTCCATTTCAAATTTCATGGCCTCAAGTCACTTCTCGAAGTCCGGTCCACACATAGCCTCATGGTAGGTTGCAGGCTCATCACTATGATCCATAAGCAACACATTACCTATTTGAGACACGATAAATCCATATCTCTCAGGCTCAAATCTTGGTTTACCAGATCTACATGGAACTTGTGTATCCTGAGCAGGTTCTCCAGCTACAATAACTTGTAGTCCTGACTTAGGTTCCAATTTTGGTTCATTCACTATTTGTGGTTCCTGAATTTCTTCAAGTTCTACCCTGGCTGTCTTTCTACTTAAGAACTCTTTCTCAAGAAATTCACCAGTCCTTGTGACAAACACTTTGCCCTCGGACGGTAGGTAGAAATAGTACCCTTTGGTTTCCCTAGGATACCGCACAAGATAACACTTATCTGATTTGGGTTCCAGCTTATCAAGCATTTGACGTCTCACGTATGTCTCGCAGCCCCAAACCTTAATGAACGACATATTGGGAGACTACCCAGTCCATATCTCATATGGTGTCTTTAGAACCGCCTTCGTTGGAGCACGATTTAATGTTAAATCAGCAGTTTCTAGAGAAAAGCCCCAAATATAAAATAGGCAGATCTGCTTGACTCATCATCGACTGTACCATGTCTAATAAAGTACGATTCCTCCTCTCATACACACCATTATGTTGTGGTGTTCTAGGTGGAGTGAGCGGTGATACGATACCACACTCTATCAGATGATGACGGAACTCACGACTTAGGTATTCGCCACCTCGATCAGATATGAGTACTTTAACCTTCTTACTCAGCTGGTTTCCTACTTCGCTTTTAAACACTTTGAACTTTTCAAATGTTTCGGATTTGCAATATAAGATACACGTATCCGTATCTACTGAAATCATCAGTAAATGTAACAAAGTAGAAGAACCCAACTCTAACCATAGAACTCATGGGTCCACATACAACACTATGTACTATACCTAAGAGATTATCAGCCCTCTTATTGAAGCCAGTGAAGGAAACTTTAGTCATCTTGCCTTACAAATAAGATTCGCATCTCTCAAATGATTCATAATCAAATGAGTCTAACAGTCCATCTCTATGGAGCTTGGATATATGTTTCTCATTTATATGGCCCAAACGACAATGCCAAAGATATATAGGGTTCGAGTCATTTGTTCTTAATCTTTTAGTATTTTCAATATTATAGATCGGATGGTCTAAGTTCAAAACATACAGACCATTAAACATTTGAGCTACACCATAACAAACATCATTCTTAAATATTGAACAACAGTTGTTCTTAATAATAAAAGAAAAACTCACCATGTCTAAAAATAAAATTGATATAATGTTTCTATTTATGGAAGGAACAAAATAACAATTATCTAGTTCTATTACAAGCCCACTGGGCAAAGCAAGACAATAAACACCCACGACAACAACAACAACTCTTGATCCAGTACCAACATGCAGGTCCACCTATCCTTTACTCAGCATTCTTCTCCTTTCCAGTTCCTGTGCGTTTATACAAATGTGTGAACCACATCTGGTATCCAATACCTAGGATGAAGGAGCAGAAAGGTTTATCTCTATAACATATATACCTGACGTGGAGGTCATACCTCCTCTTGTCTTCTGCAGACCCTCAATGTATGAAGGACAATCCCTCCTCCAATGACAAGCCTTGCCACAGTGGTGGCACTTCCCTTCTTTCCCTGAGCCTTTCTATTTCAGTGTAGAAGACTTGGGCTCCAGTCCAGACTTAGGTCCCACCTTCATCTTCTTGAAGCCCTTGGCCTTGCCCTTGCCTTTCTACACAATCAATATGAGGCTAGCAGACTTGGCCTTCTTCATATTAATCTCGGCAGTTCGCAACATGCCTAGGAGCTCGGGCAGTGTCTTATTTATTTTATTCATGTTATAGTTCAAGACGAACTGCTCATAACTGTCTGGCAATGATTGCAGGATCAGGTCTGTAGCCAACTCTTGGCCCAGAGGGAAACCTAGTCTTTCAAGGTTCTCGATATACTCAATCATCTTGAGTACGTGAGTCCCTACTAGGTCCCGAGCCCCCATCTTACACTGGAACAACGCCTTGGTGACGTCGAATCTATCTTGACGAGCTTGCCCTTGAAACATTTTCTCGAGATGTGCATCAATGTCCTTGCAACCAATGTTCTCATGTTGCTTCTGAAGCTCAGAGTTCATGGTCGCTAGCATGAGACATTCGAAGTCTAAGAAGTCGTCAAGATACTTCTTATAAGCATCTTTATCAGCACGGAGTGCATTCCCGGCAGGCTCATTAGGGGACACATCTTCCAAAACATAGAGCTTACGCTCTTGCCTGAGAATAATTCTCGGATTTCTGTGCCAGTCCAAGTAATTCGTACCACTCAGCTTCTCCTTTTCAAGGATCGCTTTGAGGGATAAGGTGGAGTGTGAATCATTTGTCATAGAAATTCTATAAGAATACAAGCAAAGCAAATTAGTACCACATTTTAAAATACAATTTATCTTTCAATTAGAACTTTAATCAAAAGCTCCCACTATTTTTATCAAACTGATAACCCTCGATATCAATTCGAAGAGTTTGGCGAGTAACCCTCTTAGTGGACAATATCCATATTTCACAAACACTACGAGTCAGCTTGGGCTTTTCTCTCACAATGCAGCTATTTAGGTAGGCAACGCTTTCCAATTGCATCACAATGCAATTCTTGTATGACTGGTGAATAACTCTTTATTCGCAACCATCATATGGTGCATGCCAACCCCATGCCTCTTGGCACTCAACCTTTGAGCTCACACAGTTAAGCTAGACCCTATGTCGACAGTGGAATATCATAATTATCCGCTTGCACCCTCACTAAGATAGATTAATGCACCTTTCTTTGGCAAGCCCACACTTCATCGATCGAGGCAGGAAGAGTGTCATCCATCGGAAGGCATCCGAATACTTAATATTACTTAAGGGATTTTAAATAGCTGATTAACTCTTTAATCATGATTAACACTTAACCAGCATGCACATCAAACATAATAAAATATAACAAGTATAATACAAATGCATCCCAGATGTGCACAAGAATCATCAACACTTGATGAACTGGACTAAGTCTGAACATCTAAAACATATCCAAATCTTCAGACCTACATGCACGGTACATGAGCAACACCAACTCCACTTACACAATAGACAATCCCGTCACTTTATGTGAGATTCAAAATCTAACGCATACTTAGTTTCACAAACCAACACAGTGATAGTTACTGTTACGGAGTAAACTCAAAGAAATCATATGCGTTCTTGGAAAGATCCAAGATTAGATTTGGGCATTTGGAACACTTCAAAATCAACAAATCTACATGTCATGGATTCAACAACTTCTGAAACAATGAATATTACTGGCAACCTGGCTCTGATACCACTGTTGGGTTTTTGGGGATGGCACAACACTTGTGCGTGCAGTGGAAAAAGAACAAGAAAAACCCAAACGAGTTCGGATCTAGCAATATTCATGAATCAAGAAATAAAGCATGCTGTAATAAAATTATCTTTGAGGGATTGAGTCAGAACTCAACCTAGATGCTCCAGAAAAATAGGCCAGCCACACAGCGGCTAAAGTCTTCAGCGCAAAAAGTATATTCATGCCTCTATAGTAATCCATACGATCGGGAGAACCACCAGCAACTTGTCATACAATCTCTAGGTCGAGAGAGGACACTCAGCGTCTCCACAGGCTGCTAGATTTGTTATAGGAGAGGCAGAGACGACACTCACCGGGATCGGGATCGGAATCGGCGACAGGATTGGCGAAACACTTCCGTCGGGTTTCTAGGTTTTCTTCTTATCGCACAGTGTCGACTCGTGTGCTGAAAGAAAACAACTGTCTAAATAAAACCCTAAAAACATCCTATTTATATCCCAGGAGATAGATTCAGCAAGTCAACATTTGACTCAGCAAGGGCATTCATCAAACGCAGCTCGACGAACAATTCGTCGAACTCAGTTCGACGTAATCAGCACCAAAGGCCAGAATGTCAAACATGATTCGTCAAACTCAGCTCGACAAAATCTACGACAAGGCTAGAACATCGAACTTCATTCGTCGAACTCATCTCGACGAAATTTGCGCCAAAGGCCAGAATGTCGAACTGGATTTGTCGAACTCAGCTCGATGAAATCTGCGCCAAGGCCAGAACGTCGAACATGATTCGTCAAACTCAGCTTGAAAAAATCTGCGCCAAGGCCAGAACATCGAACTTCATTCGTCGAACGGCGTTGAGTGAATACAATACACTCAATGCCTAAGAGCCAGATTCGCCAGGTAAACCCTTTACTTTATGAAGGTGTCTAGTGGACTCGACACACTCAACGCTTAAGTGTGACAATCAACGCACTTAATGCACTCAACGTGCTCAACGCCAACATCCGCAGAGTTAACACTTAACCTGCAAAAGCGTTGACTGGACTCAACAATCTCAACGCTTTCAGCCCGATGACATTGAGTGAGCTAAACACACTCAATGCCTAAAGCCTTAGAATCTTTTCAACCTCTATGACATTGAGGGAACTAAACACATTCAACGGCTTCAGCCCCATGGCGTTGAGTAGTCTCAACACTCTCAATGCTTTCAGCCCAATGACGTTGAGTGAGCTAGACACACTCAACGCCTAATGCATTAGATAATTTTCAGCCCCTTTTTCAATATCCATCAACTCATCATATGAGCTAAATAGTACAGATCCAATCTCCCAATTTCTCCACAATCTTATGTACGACCCTGATAGGCTCATACTGAGTTGGCAGTGAGGCTACATGCTTGGTCACTTCCAGATCACTATGGTTGCACCAACACTCAAAAGATTCTTGTTGAACCAGGACACAAACCAACATGCGCCCTCGGCTGACAACTCAATAGAGAACATGAGTCATTCCATGTTGTGGTACATTATTGTCCTCTATTGAGTTGTCAGCCGAGGGCGCATGTTGGTTTGGGTCCTGGTTCAACAAGAATCTTTCGAGGAGTCCATGTTGGCCGAGTTGCTCGATCTACATCTTCAAAAAATGGCAACTTCCATTCTATGAACATGTCCTCGATGGAAGTCATAGTATCGCAACTGATTTCCTCTATTTAGCTCGAGCGGCTCAGGCCTGCAGAGGGATTTGTTTTCATAGATGGTGAGGAGCATGTTAGCTTGAGTTATGTTGAGGGGAATGTAATACCGGTGTTGATGTGGGACTCAATCTCAATGAGGTTTGTTGCGGCACATGACATTTTTCTTACTAATCAACAACAGAAATGACTCATGTTCTCTTTGTCTTTTTGGGCTACTCTCAAACTGTTGGAAGTGCACTTCAATCTCTTCGTCAACGACAATCTAGGCCTTGACCCGACGAATGAGATCGGGGTAGCTAGGTATAGTCTCTCACATTAATGCGAATAGAAGCCACTAGGCTGGAGCCCTCCCAGGAAAATCCGCGCAGAAAATCAGGGTCTACTCCTGGTACTTTCTGCCCCTCATTAGTGAAGCGGCAAAAGAAATCCTTGAGGGTTTCTCCCTCACCTTATCGATTTCTCGAAAGGTGTGAAGGGTCTTGAATGATTCTATGAGTATAAATAAATTGATTTGTGAATTGTTGGGCCAGTTCAAGAAAGCTCTTGATTTTCCTTTCCTTTAGGGAATAGAACCAAGTCTGAGCTTATCCTTTCATAGTTGTCAAAAATACTTGACACTAAAAGATGGCCTAATTACAAAATGCTTGACGTGCTCCAAAGGATTATCTAATTCATCGAACGTCTCAATTTTGGGAGCTCGATGCTATGTGGGAATGGGTGTGTCATGATATCAGGTGCCAACTGTGAACCATTGAGGAGAGGGCTGCGAGTAGCATGCTGCCCAGCTCATTAAATCTCTTCGGCGATTATGTCACAAACTTCTTTGCAAGTGAGCCTTTCAACTATATGTTCAAAGCCTGTTGTTCTGGGTAGTTATGGTGATGCTGAGCTTCTGGTTCTCTGTGCGGACTGGTTTCGCGGCCTTGAACATCCATGCTAGGAAGCTCTTTTTCAGGTCTGTGGTACTCCTGAGTAATGTGCTTTGCTGGAAGGTGATTTAGAGCTAGCCGAGGTGGACTGCCTTGTTCAGATGCATTATTATGAGCTCACGATGCTTTTATGTTCATGCAGTACTCTTCAATCTGGCACGTGTGTTCTTCTAGCATCGCAATGGGCACGCTCCCGATCTCTTCTGTAAGAGGCATGCTGATGAGCGAGTGGAGATGATCTGGGTTGACATGCACCATAGGGAATGATCTTTCAAAGGTGCAGACAGCTTTTCCTGTCGTGGTCTTTAGTTACGAGTAACGTTGTATAGAGGATATTGTCTTCTAGATCTTCTTCAAACTTCTAGGGAACACGGTTACCACAACTGACACCAAACTGTTATGGGTTGCTCGAGGCTCTTGGTAGACCAGACTAAACTTGACCGCCTTACCCCGCAGAGGTGTTGAGCATGCAATAAGTCACTAAGTAAATGGAGAGATGGGCATGCACCTTTTTAACATGGGAAACCCATGAATAGGATAAAAAACTACGTGACTGGTATGGTTCTGGCCAAACTTCATTATTTGCTTCTCTTTGCATGGCTTTGGAGAAATTGAGGGTGACAGGCTACTTCTCGTTACAGCTTGGGGGGTGAGAGAGAATGTAGCTTGCTCGGAGGGCGATATGCCACCACTCACGAAGCTCAATCATTATCTCTTACTAGTGGTGTAAAATGCACATGGTCGTTGTTCGAACAATGAGTGCTAGGAGGTGGTACATAAGAGGATTACTCAGGGAGGCTGGAACACTTTGCACGCAGGAGCATTGTGGATTTGGGGGAATCTTCAAAGTGCTCGAAGGTCTCCAAGGGAGGCGGTTCGTAGGAGGATTTCAGAAAAGCTCTGGCTTGTAGTAAGAGAAGAGTGAGAGGAGAAAATTTAGAATGAGAATGGGTCCGAGGTCCTTTTTATATCCTCTAGGGTGGTTATGATAGTTATATAGTTATCCACATATCGTAACCACCCAAATTACTAATTGCAGAATATTTCAAATATAGTTTAAGACACGTATTATTTTTATAATTTTGTTGTTCGCAGACCATCATAATTTTAGATATCTATACCCACTATTACAGGTGGTTACATTAGTGGTTACATGGGTGGTTACCCATATAAAGGACGATGATGATCGTGAGAGGATAATTAGATGGTGGTGTTTGAAGGGAAGTAGACCAGGGGGAGTCTCGGTCCGGAAGGACCGACCAGAAAGGGCCGACCGAACATACTTTGATACTATATCGACGCAACATTGATCATTTGGCTAAGTCGACAAAACTTCATTCTAAAGGTAGATCTTGACGCATGTTGAGATTATATTATCCAGCAAGACTTGTGTATGTGGGACCGCGTGTTTGGCTTCCCCATCGCGTTCCAGGTCTGGGTGTTGGCTCCGGTGGGCCCCTTGTGGCGGAATATCCCCGTGGTTCTGTGATTGGGGTTAATCACACACTGTCTGCAGTCTTCTCCCCTTTTGTGTTCAAGTACCCTGCCACCCTTCATCTCAATACCTGGGTTTTGAGATGAACTAATGGGTTGGCGGGTTCTAACTTGGTATCAGAGCGGGTTGTCCTGCTGCGGGGGTGTGTTGAGATTATATTATCCAGCAGGACTCGTGTGTGTGGGACCACGTGTTTAGCTTCCCCATCACATTCCAGGTCTGGGTGTTGACCCCGGTGGGCCCCTTGTGGCGGAATATCCCCGCGGTTCTATGGTTGGGGTTAATCCCACAGAGCCTGCAGTCTTCTCCCCTTTGTGTTGAAGTACCCCGCCACCCTTCATCTCAATACATGGGTCTTGAGAGGAACTAATAGGTTGGCGGGTTCTAACATGGTATCAGAGCCCGCGATCTTGCCCGCCTGATTCAATGCCTTCCTCTGTCCACGCGACTTGTTCTCCTTCTTGCCTCTTGTTTGCATGGCCTCTCCTCCTTTGTCGCTGCTCTTTGTTTGTGCGGCCTTCTTCTTCTCGCTCTTTCTCTGTGGACTGCTTTCGCGGCTTCTCGGTCTTCTGTCCGCGTGGCTGGCTCTCTTCCCGCGTGACTTCTTTCCTTTTCTCTGTTGTGGATTCTTCTTCTATCTACTGCAAGACCTTTACTTGTGTCTGCTGCGGTCTTCTATCTCCCGCGCGGCCTTTTATCCGCCCTGACCTCTTTCTTTTCACGCGACCTTTCTCTTTTACCTCTCCCGCGCGGCTTCTTCCATGTCCCTTTCCAGCTCTTCTACCACCAACGTTACTCTTGTGACCACTCCGCTTCCTCCTTTCATTCCTTCTGGGAATCTTGGCATCGTCTCCAAGCTTGTTAGTTCCAACTACCCGGATTGGAGCATCTACTTCACCTTCCTCCTCCGCTCACAACGCAAACGCCACCACCTTACCGATGACCCTCCTCTCACCACTTCTGCTGAATTTGACGACTAGGATGCTAGCGATGCGCTTGTCCGCACTTGGCTCGCTAACTGTCTTTCTGATGAGTGTCTTCCTGTCATCCGTCGTGATGAGACGATCAAGAAGGCATGGCTTCATCTTGCTGCTCTGTACTCAAAGGGGGCTCATACGTCCTGCATTTATACTTTGTATGCGGACCTCTTTGCCTATCCTTTTATGTCTCCTGCTGCGGGGGTGTGTTGAGATTATATTATCCAGTAGGACTCGTGTGTGTGGGACCGCGTGTTTGGTTTCCCGATCGCGTTCCAGGTCTGGGTGTTGACCCCGGTGGGCCCCTTGTGGCGGAATATCCTCGCGGTTCTGTGGTTGGGGTTAACCCACACCGCTTGCAGTCTTCTCCCCTTTGTGTTCAAGTACCCTGCCACCCTTCATCTCAATACCTGGGTTTTGAGATGAACTAATGGGTTGACGGGTTCTAACTTGGTATCAGAGCGGGTTGTCCTGCTACGGGGGTGTGTTGAGATTATATTATCCAGCATGACTCGTGTGTGTGGGACCGCGTGTTTGGCTTCCCCATCGTGTTCCAGGTCTGTGTGTTGACCCCGGTGGGCCCCTTGTGGCGGAATATCCCCGCGGTTCTGTGGTTGGGGTTAATCCCACACTGCCTGCAGTCTTCTCCCCTTTGTGTTTAAGTACCCTGCCACCCTTTATCTAAATACCTGTGTTTTGAGATGAACTAATAGGTTGGCGGGTTCTAACTACGCACCTTCAACAAAAGTCGACGTAACGTTCAATAAAACCCAGAATAGAAATTGCAAAAGATTTGTCCTGAATATTTAGAGAAGATTATTATAGAATTATTTTGAATCGTTATAGCAATTGGAAGAAGAGCCTAAGGAATGATTTCTCCATCAAATTTCATAAGAATATACAGAAGATATTTGAAGAGATTGTCATAATTCATGAAAACACATATAAAAAATATTATAATATTCCTTCTGAAGGTAATTTTCCAGATGAAGAGAATTTTGAAATCTCTAAGGGTTTGATATACCTAGAATTTAGAAGGAGACAGATTACAGTAGAAAATAATACACAAAATAAAAGATAAAGAGAGTCGACAACAGTTCTTCTTCCGCCTCTTCTCTTCTCTATTGCTACTGTTGCAACAAGAATACAGAGAAATTCTGATTGACTGGATCAGAGCATATAATCCTAGCTCCTTCTCTTAGGCAAGGATTCATCATTTTGAGAGGATCTAGAACACTTAGTGCCTAGAATCATGAGAGAAATTCTGCTAACAGAGAATTTATTCTAGAAGACCATTCTTCATCTCTCTCTAAATTTATATTATATTAAAAAGTTTTTAGAAACCCTCTTCAAAGGATTTAGTCTTGGTTCTGAGAGTCTTCTTATCAAAAGGCTCAGTCTTGATTCAAGATCTCCTTATCAAAAGATATAAACATGGTTCTAAGAGTATCCTTATAAAAAGACTTAGTTGTTGGTTCTGAGAGTTTTTTATCAAAAGACTCGGGCACTAGGATAGTGTATTCCTACCAAAGTGGTAGAAGAGTGGATTTACTCAGATTTAAGGGAACCATTATAGTTTTTGTGTCTTTTGTGTTGTGCTTGTCTGTATTGTTTTTGTTATGATTTTCCATGCTTTTATTTTCTGTGTTAATTTTTTGGATAGAATTCTGTGGATGCAAAATTGAGATAGTTTAAATTTAATAAATAGTTTTAAGCAAATATTTTAAATCTCTATCCACCCACTCTAGAAAATTCATAGAAGATTATTTACATCTGTTCCCCCTTTTAAAATATCAACTTAACGGTTGTATTTTCTCCATGCTTTTTACCGTGACAATTTCCAATAGTGATGACCGTTCGAGGCCTTCTAAGAAATCTACAATAATTTTGTTGTCCAAAGACTTTTTTATACTTCTCTTGTGATTTCAGTGTTTTTTGAAGGTTTGAGCGATACTCGGAAATGCTGACACTACTTTAGCAAATTCGGCGCTACTATGAGGTTTTGACGTTACTCTAAAGAATACAACACTACTTAGAAGATTCCAACGCTACTCATATGAATATAACGCTACTTGACAAACTCGACGCTAGTTAGAGAAATATACACATTTAATTCAGATTACCCTTCTATAAAATATAGGTAATATCCTAATTAATTACTCTTTAAGCTGTATATCAAATCAAGGGGTGGTTTTTCCCAACACTCTTACAAGATGTAATTGAATGAGAAGCATCAACTTAGGGGGAACCTTCTTTCCATCAGCATGAGAACTCTCATTTGGTATCAAATCATCTTCAATTTGGTATTATCTCAATTACATTTAATTATTTTAGCTAATCTCTAAAAGAATTTTTTTTAATAATTCCACTCTCTCAACAATTGGTGATTGCCACTATGGTAATCCACCATAATGATAAACCTGCAAATTAATGATCTATGATTGGTTGATCAATGTTTTTTTTTTTGAAAAATTGATGTTTGCTGGCTCTTTTTAATCTTTGGTTGTTGGTTGCACACTCTCTCAATGATCGTTGATCATGTCTGATCAACGAACGCTCATTGAAGACCATTTAATCGATCAAACAGTGCATAATAATGTGAATCCATGTGATATTTTAGAGCTCTCTTATCAATAAAAATTTAAATAGACAAGTCATCAGGCCTAATTGATTTTCAATATCTCTAGAGAACCATGCTTATATGACAAGACGATTCAAAATGACTCATCTTGTCAAAAATGGTTAGTTTTCCTCTCTCTCCCCTTTTCAAAAATGTAATAATAAAATCAAGGCAAAATACTCAATCCAGTCCCTAACTTTTATCTCATTCAAGATTTCAGTCCCTAATCTATTTTTTTGAAGATTTCAGTCCCCAACGTTTTATAGTTTTTGATTTCAGTCCCAAACCTTTCAAATTAGGTCATTTACTTAACATTTTTCATTACATGTAACGGAAAGCTGGAAAAAAAGCTTTTAAACGAAATCTGAAAATAAATTTAAATGCCCGTTTTTTCTCTCCCGATCTTCAGTACAGATTATCATGATCTTCTGCTGTGATTTCTTGGGCAAGCAAGTTTCTTTCTTCGAATATACATAAGCTTCAACGTCGATCAAGTATACAGGTCTTTCCTCAATAGATCGATGTTTCTTCTCCCTTCATCGCATACAACATAGAGGAACATGAAACACATATGGGAGCACTGCAAACGCTGCCATCGTTGCTATCTCGACACCAAATCTCCCCAAATCTGGTGGCGGAGGACGGCGCAGAGGTCGTCGTTGCCGCAGAGACTGAAGAGTTGATTGAAGCAGCAGAGCAACAGTTTTTCACCATGATTAATAAGTACCTTTTAGTAATATAATTATGGTAAAATACTCTCCATTATTCACGGTAGACAGCTGTTCACTAACAGAAAAGCTAACTCCGTTTTTCTTGGGACTAATATCAAAAGTTACGAAAGGTTGGGGACTGAAATCCTGAAAAATAAAGATAAGGGACTGAAATCTTAAATGATATAAAAGTTAGGGACTGAATTATGTGTTTCGCCTAAAATCAAAAGATATTACAATGGGATATCAGTACCACTTGTTAATAACCACTAATTTATCCCTTGTCACATGAGTAATCAATCACTTTGGTCTTTAAATCACAGGAAATTAAAGAAGGATATTAGCATTACTGCTAATGACCCTATTTCTTTTGGACCACATCTTCCTAAGTGCATCAATGTTGGTTGTCTAAGTGTTGCTCGGAGTTCACTAAGACTTGTGCTAATGAAGCTTCAGGGGAAAAAGAAGTTGTGGAGAAAAGGAATGAGAGTGTATGCGCTATCCTTAGAGGACTAAGAAAGGTTGAAGAAAACTTAGACAATGCCCTCCTGTCCTGAGAAGTCTAATGGATATCTTGATGTTTTATAGAAGATATAGCCATAACTTTTAATGGACGCTGACGGGTTCCTCTTTTGATGATCTATCAGGAAGAGATAGAGAGCATAAATGCTCAGGAGGAGAATAAGGTTATTTTCTTTTGGCTTTTGAGCACAGAGATAGAGGATAAATGATTTTCTTTACCCTCACTTTTGCTTGCTTGCTTCTCATTGAATCGTGGGAGATTGTTGGGAATTTCATTAGATTTGATGGAATAAAGCACATGTAAAGACAATATCCTTGAAGAACAGAAGATGCTTTGAGTCAAGGACTAGAAAGAGCCAGTAAAGGAAGGCATAACCAAGAAGAAAAGGAGTTCTCAGTGATCTAGCCCTAGCTCATAACCGCTCTTCACTCAGTAAACAAGGATGCAACATTGACTGAAGACTACTTTACGATCAATAATCAATGATCAGAGAAGTAGCTATCAGTAATTAAAGTTTGAACCATAGTCCAACACTCAGAATCCTGTGATGCTGATAACCGATGAAGAATAGTGATGTTGTATGTTCAGAAATAGTAAATTCCAAGGCTTCAATCCTTTCAGAACTTACTATAGAAAAAAATCATTGCCATAAGTTACATGTTATATATAAGAAGAAACAGTCGCACAAAAGGAGGAGGTAGCGCGTGCAAGCATGTGGATAAAACTCTCTTCTTTTCTTTATATTCCTTCTTCTCTATGTAACTGGTCCCCCTTCTCTTCTGAGATTCAAGAATCACATTCTCTCTATGATAAATCTGTTTGATCTAAATCTTTCACTTATGAAAGGTTTCTTATCACTCCCTTCAAAGAAATTACAGTGGTTGGTCACCCAAACAAATATCCATCGTGGTATAGTGTATCACCTAAATTAAGATCCATTGGGTTCCATTGCCTCTAGTTAGAAAAGGTTGACATTGGGTTGGAGTATCCAATTGGAAAAGACGACTCGAATATTTTGTGATACAATGGATTCTCACATGCTATGGAAGAAAGTATGTACTCGAATTTGGGGAACCTTTATATTTTATGTTTTCATTTGGATAATATTTTTGCTAAGTTTTGTTTCTGATTCTATCTTTTTTGTTTTTGTTTCTAAGATAGGGCACAATGGCGACAAAGGATCCATATAGCTGACCCCACTATAGTAGGATAAAGGCTTGAGTGTTGTTGTTGTTGCTTTAATTTAACATTAAAATAATTAATTCACTCATCTTGTGTTAACCCGAGTAATCAGATTTATTAATCATTTTGCAAACTTTCAATTTTAAAGCTAGAATAATATTAAGATGGTGGTAGGCCAAATGAAGATCGACCCCATATATGTTAGTCGATGTCCATGCAAAAATATCAAAATTGTCAAAAAGAAACTCAGTTAGTGACCCCTTCTATTTGCTTCAAGACCGCCATGATGGAATGGACTCTATACCTAGTGTCATAAAGCATAGTCAATATCACCACAAAGCGCTTATCCTTTCGGCCATTCATCACAAAGTCCCATCGAAATATACATGCAATAAGTATAGTGGAAGTAAAGGGGAAAAAATATGGAGCTCAATAGAAAAATCACAAGTAAAACCAAGCATACTCAAATGTTATAATAGTAAATAGGGAAATTAAAGGCTAATGCATGCACAGACTAGATAACAAGCAAATAAAACTAATCAATTATGATAACTTTAACGACGTTCACATCTACTGGATCAACAAATGAATTCGTAGAATAATCAGTAACATGGGGGTGGTGTGGGTGCCATCCTAACTGAATGTCTTCTTCCTCATTACAGATGGAACCTCGGCAGTTGCTCCCACTAGGACTCTACCAGTGTCTTATCCTGGAGGTGTTTAATAATAAAATATTAGTCATCAACGATTACGCAACATCCTCCCTCCTTCAGTTCCCTTAGGGTGCAAGGCAAATGGGGTCAGAAAATTATTAGATTAGATTATCACATCAAATGAGTTTGGTAATTAATTACCATATGATAGAACAACACACATATATCACGATTACTATATAAGTAACTTATTATATAGGAACACCCACACTAACCTATACAATAAGGGTCCATGATAATATCAACATTATAAGTGTAACATTATTGTAGTGCTCATACACCAAGTAATGTAAGGGTCCAGGTATATGAAGCATAAGTACATCACAATTTTTATGAGAACAAACACACACATAATGATTATATATTATCAATGCATGAATCCTACTGCATTTCTAGACACTAGAAAAGCATGCTCCTATGTGGACATAGTTAACCTATTTAAGTAGGTAGCAAACTTAGGTTCCTCGTCACGATGGCTAGATGATAATGTTGAAATTTGTGAAGTGGAAGTGGGTGATGGGCAGGCCGGGCGGACTGGGCGGCCTGAGCGGTCTGGGTCCGCGGCCTGGGCGGCCTGAGCGGTCTGGGTCCGCGGCCTGGGCGGACTGCTGGTTGCGGCCTGGGTGCCATGGCTTGGTCTTGGTGGCTTGGCTGTTCTTGAGGAGAGGCCTGTGCGGCCTGGTGTGCAGCCTGAGCGGTTTGTTGTTCGGCCTGGTTGGCCCTTGGCCAAGGAAGTCGGGCTTCTAGTGGAGCGGCCTGAGCGGACTGCGGTTCGCGGGCTGTTGGCGGTGTTGCTTTGGGAGTTAGCCGCATTCTTTGTGGCGGACTGCGCGGACTGGTGTCGAGTCTGGCAGTTGGCCATTGTCTTGGTAGCTGTACGAGTAGGGGCTTGCGGGCTCTGCCTTTTTTCTGGTGGAGTGTTGGCGATCTGCCTTGGGGGCAGGCGGACTAGGCCTTGTCCGCCAAGCTCGCGTTAGGCCTTGGTGGTTCTGGACTTGGTCACATTCTGTGACAAGTCCAGCGTGTCCGCGGTATCCGCAGAGTCTGCTGATGACCGTGCAGACTGCCTGTTGTTTGTGGACTTGTGGTGTATTGCGGCTTTATTCTCGAGTTGTGCGGACTGCCTCTGTGACTGCATATAGTGTGCGGACTGTCGCAGTAGAGTTTGTGGATGTCCATGTGCAGTAATGTTTGCGGGCTATGTAGGCTGATGCCTTGTCCGCATAGTGTGGGTGGACTGGTGCGAGTCGGCCTGGTGGTGAACATCCTTATCTTTGCTCCTGGCGGTTTTGTTGGAATCCGGCTAAGTCCTTGCGAACTTAGATGACGGGGTTTTTGCTAGTGCGCAGGCTGTGGCGGTGACTCTATGCACTAGGGTGGTGACCACACTCCTCACCTCGCCTATAAATAGACCCCCCCGGCACATCTATAGTAACTGAGTGAACAGTAAGTGGGGCTTGGTCAATTGCTGCGGTCTGCTTTTTGCTGTCTGCGCGGGTTGAGTAGAGTTAACTGTGTGTCGTGTGCAGGCCGCACGACTAGCTTCAAGGAGCCAGGAGTTTGGCTTGACTTCAGTCAAGTTCTGTGAAGGGTGCAGTCTCTGCGGTCTCAGCAGGTCGCTTCTGTAGCTTGTCAGTTCTCTGCTTCAGCGTTTCCAAGTTCCAATAACCTGTCCACCGCTCTCAGGCAGGTAGGCGGTCTGTTCTTCAGTTCATCAGCAGTCAACGAATAACGGTGTGTCTGCGTGACCTCGCGGTCTCGGCGGACTCCGTGTTCTTTTCAGCTTGTAGCAGCAACAGCTCGGGCGGCTTTGGCGACCTTGGCGGACTCGGCGGTCTCGGCGGTCTCCTGCTCTGTCCGCCCGACTTGGTTTGTGCTTTCTATTTTAGCTTGTGTACTGGTGAATCATGTCTCGCTATGTATGCCTCGCCCTATAAAGAAGTGTTAATAAAAATAAGATCTGATTGTTCTTCCATTTGCATTTGGTGTTGAGCTTGCTCCTTGGATTTCCGCATGATCAAAGTGTGAACTGGATAGTTCTGAGAATATTAATTTGGCTTTAGGCTATCTTGCTGACCGCTTTGAGAAAATTCAACATAGTATCAGAGCCAGGTTCAGTTGCTTAAGCAGTGATCAACTGGTGGTGTTGCTCTGTGCTTCTGGTAAGCTTAACCAAAGTTTGTTGCAATGGAAGGGAGCTATGCAAGAGGTCTGGGTATTGAACTCTTGACGACGACAAATTTCAAAAAGTGGAAGTCGTGTATGAAGAGTTTTCTTCTGGGAGAGGAGCTATGGGAGGTCGTCGGTGGTGACGACAGACAGGAAGTTACTGCTATTTTTGGTACTGCTAAGCAGGTGAGGCTCTGGAGAAAAACAAATGTAAAGGCGGAGTTTGTTCTCAAGAGAGTTGTTTCACCGGAGCTGTTTGATCAAATCATTGGATGTGAGTCAGCTGCTTATATCTAGAAAACTATTGATGAGTTGTTCAACAGGAAGAATGTAGAAAGGCTACAGTTCTTGGAGAATGAGTTGGCTAGGACAACTCAAGGAGACCTGACTATCTTTAAGTACTTCTTGAAGATGAAGTGCCTGTGTGCTGAGATATCAGTGCTTGATCCTGACGATCCCATCTCTGAGGCCAAGTTGAAAAGGCACATAATCCGTGGCTTGCGGAAGGAGTATGTTTCCTTTATTACCTCTGTTCAAGGCTGGGCTACTCAGCCATCTCTGCTGGAGCTTGAGAACCTACTTGCTTCGCAGGAAAGTTTGGCAAGATAGATGGCAGGAGTGACTATCTCTAAAGGAGGTAGTGAAGCGTTGTTCACAGGCAAGAAGAAGAAGAGATGGGAAGGGAATAAGAAGAACACTGTTGTTGAAAATGAGCCTTCAACGTCTTATCAACCAGAGAGGAGCGCTGCTCCTAAGAAGGATTGGAAGAAGAACTTGAAGTGCTACAACTGTCATCAGGAGGGATACTTCAAGCATGACTGCAAGGTCAAACTGCATCCTGGGCATGCTGCAGGCAAGGAGGAAGCTTGCTCTAAGAGTGAGGAAGCTGGATGGGGCAGACCCTTCATGATGGGCACTTGTGTTCGTGCTTTGTCCGCTGTCGACTTCAATGACGAGTGGATCGTGGACTTCAGGTGTGGTCATCACCTCACCGGAGATAAGTCGAAGTTATCTTGTAACATCCCATTTCCAACTAGATCCCTATGAGTGGTTTTGGTCATGACTAGGTCATGACAAAACCCTAGGAAGCCCAAGGAGACCAAGTAAACCTAAGAATGTGGGTGAGACCACTATGGTCTACACATAGTAAATTTCTGAACTCTTGGTTAAGATGATCATGGGGCTTCACCAAGACTCCAAGACCACACCATGGTCTCATCAACCCATTGTAGGGTCCAGTAGAGCCCAAAGGGTCCATTGAAGTCAACCTAGGGTGCCCAAGTTGACTTAGAACCACCATAAGCCTAAATTGGGCAAGGTGCCCTAACTAAGGTCACTGTGCCCTGGTAAGCCCAAATAACCCTACCATGGACTTCCTAGACCTAAAGTGAGGTCAATGGGTCTCTAAGGACCCAAGGAGGGCAGCCCAAAGGGTTAAGTTGACCAAAGTCAACTCTTACCCTAATTGAGTCAAACTGACCTACACAAGGGACAATTGAAGTTCCCTTAGGCAAGTGGACCCCACACATACCTTCCTAACCCTAGTGAGAGGCCAATGGGTCACCAAGGACCCATTGGGGTCAACCAAAAAGGCTAAGTTGACCAAAGTCAACCTTAGCCCCAAAGTGGTCAAAGTGCCCTACTTAAGGGTCAAGTGACCTCCAAAGGGCCAAGATAACCCTACCTAGGCCTTAGGGGAGGGTAATGGGTCACCAAGGACCCATTAGGGGAAACCGCAAGACCAAATTGACCAAGGTCAACCATGGTCAAAGTTTAGGTCAAGATAGCCAAAATGGGCTAACTCAAGCTCAAGCCCAATTCACTTGGGCTAACCATGTTTTGGTGGATGAAATAAACATGTGGGCTGCCATAGGGTTAGGTAGGAGTCAATTCAGCTTGGTATGAAGGAGAGAGAAAAAATCCATCATAGGGAAGAGAGAGAAAGTGAAAGAGATAATGGAGGAAGACTTTGGGCTCCTCCTTCCCCTTCCCCAACCTCCCATTCAGTTCATTAAGACCAGGAATACATCCCCAATCCAACCAGCTACTCCTTGACTGGCTGGAGCCAGCTTTCCCCCCTACCTACCATGGCCGCCATTGTTGACTAAGGCCAATAATGGCAAAGCTCCCTACAGCCACCTAACACCCCTTCTCTTCATCTTAAAACCTTCACTGGACTCCAAGGAGTCAGTCCCACCATTTACCAGAAGGAGCCAAGCAGTTTCATAGTGCTGTTGTAGAAATCCGACCACCACCACTACCAAAATGGTTTCCCGGCGATCGGCAAGGCTACAGCCGCCCAGCAAGGTCCTCCTCCACTCATTCTTCCCTGGATAGTTCTTAGCAATCGTTAGGGTCATGGTTCGGGCTCAATTGAGCCGAATCCAAATCAAAAATTTCTGGTTTTTCCCGTTATTTTTAGCTTGTCGGGTTTGCCAGAAAATGGCCCTCCGGCGGCTGTGGCGCCGCCTGGCGACGGCCACCACCTCAACAGAGATGGTGGTGGCGGTGGTCGGCCAGGGAGGTGGCCGGATTGCCGGCGGCAGCTCTTAGAAGATGCTCCAGGCGGGATGAATCGGAGCCGTCAGCTGGAGGATGGAGATGAAGGGATCCCGTCAATCTATGCGCCAAGATTCGTGCAGAGGGATATTTAAACTATAGGAATTAAATTCTGTTATTTAAATTATGTCACACCCTTTTGTATTTAATGTTTTTAATTTGTAAAACTATATAGAGGCTATTTCATAAAAAGTCATCAACATGAAAAGTGTAGCCTGGAGAGTCTAATGTACAACAAAATTTATTTGAACCAATTTGGGTGCCTGGTTTGACCAGGGCACCCATTTTGGTGGGACCTATACCTAGGGCTAGACAGACATTAAACTGAGTGCCCACACTTCATCCTTGGTCTAAATTAATTGAAACTTTGGAAGGGGGTCCCCCTAGCCATATCTAGGTGCTTCCCAAAGATGGGAATTTTTGGGGACAATGTTTCTATAGTTTTTGAAAATATTTAAGTTATCTAGTGTTAATTAATTGAAAGGCCAAATGACCTCCAAACTCACCCAAATTTCGGTGAGATGTGCTTAGGGCCAATATAAGTATCTGGTTAAAATTTCATCACATTTGGAGGTGGTTTGAACAGCAATCTTGCAAACCCAAGCTTGCCCTAAAAGGGGTATTTTGGTCAAAAGGTGTATTTTGGGTTTTGAGTTGCCAAATCACCTCAACAGAGGTTGAGATTGGGGCCACTGGCTTGGCATGGCTTCTTTCATCTTATCATGAAAAATAGGGTAGTTTGGAATTGGTTTGCCCTAAGATCTAAGGTCATACCCTAAGGAAGGGCTTTTGTGCCTTGTGAAGGGTATGAGGCCAAAACACCTTGAATGAACTTGTAACTTTGTAGAGAGGGTTCTAGCATAGATTAAACCATCTGGTAAAAATCTTAAGGGATTTGGGGAAGGGTAGGGTCCACAAAACATTAACCCAAGCTTAGGCACAAATATTGTGGGGCTAGAATAGGTTAGCAAGATTCTTAGAAAAATCATGAAAATTTGGCAGAGGGAGTTTTAGACTATATTAATCATATGAGAATTTTAATGGAATTTTTGGATACATAATTAGGGTACCTACTTCGCAATCTCAATTATTTGGGAACTTGCTAAATAATTCTTACAAAGCTTAATACTTGTTGAAAAATTATGACACTTGATAATTAGTGTTCCTAGTTTAGTATGCTCATATGGGAAGTTATTTGGAATTTTTAGATGGATAATTGCTATACTTTGTTCATTAATCCCTTAACTTGTAATATTATGAGAAAATCAAATATAGACTTATTATTCAATGATAAATTGTGAAACTTGATTATAGAACACTTACATGCCCTTAAAATCATCCATGAATTTTCTCTGAATTTTTGGAATTATTAATACAGTAAATTCTCTTAAAATGAATTATTATGGGATATATTTGAAATTAATATTAAGGAGTTAAACCTTACTGGAAAATTTTGAGGCTTTGGATTTTGATTTATATATTCACATTATATTTAAAAAAAATTTGGTGGAATATTATCTTATCTAAAATTGGTACTTCATGTTCAAACTTGGGATTTTTGGCTACTAAATTAATTAAATAAATTATCAGATAAATAGGAAAATTGTGAAATTCTGGATTTAGTTCAAAAATCTCATAATGGCCCTCCAATAATTATTATAGGAGTACTGGATGATTATTTGTGGTACCTCCCATTTTACGGGTCATATAGCTTAAGTGGTCTGCATATAGTAAATATTGCAGAAATTATGTTGGAGTATAATTTGATGCATGTCTTGAGATTAGTGGTATGCTAGTTTGGGTGGATAAAAATAAGTTCATTATTGGTAGTAGGATGAGTAGAGGGATGGATTAGCTAAAGTTAGGCGGTGCTCGGAATCGGCGAAAGATCGTCCTTCCCGTAGGGAGGAAGTGTTTAAATGCACTAGGGCTAGTCTCAGTGAAATTAACTAAGGGTTGGGAAATCGGGTAGCAACCAATAATAGTAAGTGCCTTGCGAAAGGGAGCTTTGGGCGTAATCCCATCGTAGTTCCTAGTGCCTTCGAGAGCCCTTCACGGGGTATACCTTGGGCAGTCCTGGGCTAACGTAAACCGTAGGTGTGATAAATCTTAAAGAGCAACTAGAATAACTAGGGGTTCACCTTCACACACCTCGGTGTCTCGGGAAGTTGGTTTGACTCGGTTGATATTTTGTAAGGGGCAGGATGGCCCGACGACCTTTGGCTCGGTTGATGTTTGTGACGGACGGGATGGTCCGGGGAGCTTTGGCTCGGTACTGATACATAAGGTTGCATGTGCATTAAAATAAATGGGGTCGGTCTTCGGTATTGGAGTGTCGATGCACCGATGCCAATACGTTGACTCTGCAAGTGTAGCTAGCACTTCGCCAACAGAAGTCCGGTACGCCAGCCGACAAGAGTACGTAGGAGTCCGCTTAGTGCACCAGCGTTGAGGCGTACGATAGGTCTGACTGGTAGTGCTTTACTGGTTTAGAGGTGGGTGAGGCCCAACCCACCGCTTCCGTCTGCCACTACGGAGGTATCCTGGGAGGTGAGGCTCCAGAAAGGGGGAACTAAAGGTCTGTGGGCACAGAGTCGGGTGGGTGAGTTTCACTTGCATGATAGTATCATGACCCACTTGCATGTCATAGCATAATCATAGCATAAAACCCCTGTCACCTATTGTATAAGTGGTATGAGATGCTTATACAATAGGCCCTGCAAAACGACCCCTTGGTCTATAAGCTTGTGTGGACAAGTTTATAAATTAAGTTTAAATTCTTTATATATATATATATATATTGATGTTAATAACTGACACCCCAATATATAAATTGGTATGAGACTTTTTATACGATGGGAGCCCTGTAGAAGATCCCTTGCTTATATGTTTTCCGTATAAGTTAAGGTTACTTTTCATACTTTACTTTACTGCCACATGTACTATAAAATTGCTAATATAGGTCTGATGCCATCTGTTTCTTGATTACTCTCTACCTTCAAGTCCTCCCCTTTCTTCCTCTCTGCTCGGTGACTAGGGGCCATGGAGGAAGGGGTGGGGGATGATAGGACTTAGTCTTTTAGACTAACGGTTTTCGAACCGCATCATTTAGGGAATCATGGAGCCCAGCATAGAGGAGCAGCCTCGTAGGTCGGCACGCTTGGAGATCGGGCAGTCTAGTTCCGGAGTTCAGACAGCAGGGACTGTGAGTCCTGATCATTATTAGTTATAGTATTTGCTTCCGCATTGAGAGATTTGTAGTGAGGACATGATGTACTGGGCATGAGCCCAGGATCTTATATTTCTGTGTTTCTGTGGACACTCCCTTCGTGGATATTATTTACATATATATGTGATTTCTGTGGACTTGCTTTACTATTTTGCTACAGTTGCGATCGATTGGCCAGCAGGATCGGTGTTTTGTAGTGATGACCTTCCTGGGTGCGAAGGTGTCACCGCAAAGTGGCGGTTCTGAGCCTAAGACCCCGGTGTTTTAAAAAGAAAAAAAGGGGTCTTACATCTCTTCCTTGCAAGCTTACTCAGGTAACGAAGCTATCATAACTACTGATAATACTGTTTATGTAGTAGAGAAGGAGAGGGTTGTGTCTTTGGGTAGTGATAAGGGTCCACTCACGTTAAGGAGTGTGTATCACGTGTCGGGCATAAAGAAGAACCTCTTCTCTGTGACCAATGCGGTAGACGTTGGTTATCACGTTCTGTTTGGGCCAACAAAAGTGAAGTTCCTTCGCAACATATCAGCGACAAAGGATGATGTTGCTCATATTGGGAGGAGAGTTAAGAACTTGTTTGTTCTTGCAACGAACTCTTATGTTGATCGGATGAGAGCAAACGATAGTGTCGTTATATGGCATGAGAGATTGGGGCATGTAGGAATGGATAAGCTGAAGGCTATGGCTAATAGAAGTCTTGTGAGAGGCTTGCCTAAGCTGTCATCATTTGGTGATGGTCATGTTTGCGCGGGGTGTTAATATGGTAAAGCTCATCGCCTTCTGTTTGATAAATCACAAACGAGGAGCAAGAGACCATTGGAGTGTATCCATGGTGGTGACTTGATGGGACCAACCGCCACTACTATCCTTGGTGGAAGCAGATACATGCTTGTGTTGATTGATGACTACTCAAGATACTCTTGGGTTAATTTCTTGAAGGAGAAGTCAGAAGATTTCCAGGTGTTTGTGGAGTTCAAGGAGCTAGTGGAGGGCCGACTTAGCTTGCGGATCAAGAAGTTTAGAACATACTACGGTGGTGAGTTTGTCTCCTGCGAGTTTTCTAACTTCTGCAGGAAGCAAGGGATCCAAAGAGAGCTCACTTGTGCTCATACTCCACAACAAAATGGAGTATCAGAGCGGAAGATCCATCATCTGACGGAAACCTGCAAGTGTTGGCTTCATGCGAAAGACATTCTTAGGTCCTTCTAGGCAGAGGGGATGTCTTGTACTTCTTATGTCATCAATCGAATGCAGCTCAGCCCGATCAACATGAAGACTCCTTTTGAGATGTTGCTGAAGGAGAAGCCCAGTGTGGAATACCTTCGGGTGTTTGGATCAACTTGATATATGCATGTCTCGGATGCTTCAAAGATAAAGCTTGATGCAAAGACAAGGAAGCTTGTTTTTGTTGGCTATGATGAGCAGAAGAAGGGATGAAAATGCATGGATCATGCGATGAAGAAGTTTTTTGTATCAAGAGATGTGGTCTTTAACGAACTGACGTCGTATGGAGGTGAGTCGGTTGATCTTCCAGAGAGAAAGGTTGATGAAGAGCAGAAGGTGGTTGCTGAAGTTCTAGAAGAGGAGCTTGTTGTTTCACCAGCAGCTCCTGTTGCTTCACGTTCTGGTACTGAGGCTTCTGATTCAGGAAGCAGGGGGAGCATTGCTCAAAGCTTGCCCGAAGGTGGAGTTGAGCCTGAAGAAGCAACCGAGGTAGTGAGCAAGGAGCAGCCTCTTCGGAGATCAAAGAGGGTTGTGAAGCCACCAGCTCGGTACTGTGATGGGAATGCAATGAGCTTTGTCTCATGCTTCTTTGCAGGTCCTCTGGATGAGCGAGAGCCTGCAAACTTCAATGAGGCGACAGGAGTCAAGGAGTGGGATGATGCCATGAAGGAAGAGATTGTTGCTCTCAAGAAGAATGAAACCTGTGACCTTGTGCCCAAAGTTGATGGCATTACTTCAGTGACTTGTAAGTGGGCATATAAGTTGAAGAAGAAGGTTGATGGGTACATTGATAGATATAAAACTCGCCTGGTTGCTCGAGGATTCTCTCAACAGTATGGATAATACTATGAGGAGACATTTAGTCCAGTTGCAAAGATGACTTCGGTTCGGGTGGTGATCGCCTTGGTTGCTTGCAAGGGATAGAGGATGTGGCAGCTTGATGTGAAGAACGCTTTTCTTTACGGAGAGATTGACAAGGACATCTTCATGGATCAGCCACTTGGATTTGTTTCTGAAGTTCATCCGGACTATGTCTGCAAACTCAGGAAGACTCTCTACGGGTTGAAGCAAGCTCTAAGAGCTTGGTATGGGAAGATAGCAGAGTATCTTCAATTCTGCGGATATCTTTATTCCAACTCGGATTCAAGCTTGTTCATTAAGAAGAAGGGGGAGCTTCAAGTCTTGGTCCTGCTGTATGTGGATGATATGATCATCACAGGCAATTCGGAGGAGGAAGTAGCTAGGCTCAGGGTTGAGCTTCTATACGCTTCGAGATGAAAGACTTGGGAGAGCTTCATGACTTTCTTGGTCTTGAAGTGGAGTGGAAGGAGAGCGGGATATTCATTTGCCAAAAGGGTTATGCGGATCGTATTGTGAATCGATTCAGCATGGGCGAAGGAAAGAGTTGCTTTACTCCACTGGAACATGGTGAAAGAATTGGTTCCTAAACACCTAGAGGAGGGGTGAATAGGTGCAATTCCTTTTTCTTCTAAGGCAGAACTTTTAATTCAGTTAATTAACAAAAACAGATATTTCTACAGCTATCACAGCACAGAATTAATAATACCACACACAAACACAGATTGCACACTGATTTATAGTGGTTCCCCAAGGTCTGGGTACATCCACTTTCCCCCTTCGCCTATCTAGCAGTGTGCTATATTCGGCCTAACTTTTTTCCTTCTCCTCAGATCCGCAGATCTTACAGCTCAAAACCCAAACAAGGCTCCTACAACTCAGAGTGAGTCCACACTCCTACAGCTCAGGCAATCTGCCCTACCTCAGCCTTCAACAAGGACTACAACTCAGAGATGAAAATCTCCTACAACTCAGGCTCACAGCCCTACCTCAGCCTTCAACAAGGCCTACCACTCAGAGAACTTATCTCCTATAACTCAGCCTTTATAAATCAGGCTTACAACTCAGATCTTAAAAAGATCCTACAGAAATTAGATTTAAATTTGAAATCTACCACCACCCTGGTTGAGAGAGAAAGGATGAATGGTTTCTTGATCAGTTCTTGAAAGAATCTGACGTTAGAGATCGACCTGACTTAGCTTTCTTCAAAGCTTCTTGAATCTGAACACAGTAGGTTTGATCTCCTTTGAAGTTGATCTTCAATCAGCTCCTTTCTTGAAACTTAGAAATAGATCTGAATTCTTCTTGGCAGACTGGTTCAGACTCTGCACTTAAGAGACTTGTTGATGTTAGTCCCTTTCTTCAATTGAATAGATGGAGCTCTCTCTCTCCAAATTCTTCTGAAGATTCTTCTGAATTCTTCTTGATAAACTCTAAGTAGATCACCACCTGAGAATGTCTTCTTAGATCTTCTGTTGAAAATCTTCTTCTATTTTTCGTTTGTTATGTTCTGTATTTTTTTTGTTGATAGATAATGTCCTTATATAGACTTTCTCCATGGTAACCGGATGATCCAGTTTCTAACAAACTTCTGACAGCTCTGACAGTTGCAGTAGACCGGTTGGTTATGGCAGCTGTCAAGTCTTTCAGTCACTTCTTGAAACTCTGTCTCTGTCAGCAAAGTGTCGAGACTGAACTTCATCATGTGTCGACACAAGTAGACTAAGTGTCGACATAAGCCTTGGTGGTGTCGACACAGCTCCCTTGGTGTTGACACTGCTTCTCGACACAGCTTCTGTAGAATGTGTCGACACTAGTTCTATGTGTCGACACAGTCACTTCTTTTCTTTACATCAATCAACTTTGTTGAAACTTTGTTGTGTGTCGACATAGTTGATGTCGACAAAATCTTCTGTGTGTTGACACTGCCTCTGTGTGTCGACGCAGTTGATGTCGACTAAACTTTTCTGTGTGTCGACACTGCCTCTATGTGTCGACACTAGTTCTTCTGGTGTCGACACAACCTTTCCAAGTGTCGACACAATTGACTCCAGGTGTCGACACAGCTTTTCTCCATTGTCGACACAAGCCTTTATAAGTGTCGACACAGCTTTTTCTGGTGTCGACTCATGGACTTAGAAATTTTTCCTGCATTCCTGCATTTTCTTAACCTGCACATATAACCTCAAAACAACATCAAATACACCTTGATGCATATCATTGAGTAAGGTGAGACTTCTTCAAATTTGGTACACATTTTCCAATGTACCCAACAATCTCCCCCTATTTGGAGAAGTTTTAATCCTTAGTCAGTGATATACACCATTCATAATAAAAACACATTATGATGTATAAAAACATTACATGACCGGGTAACTTATAAACAAAACATGTATAAAATGTCATCACAGAATAATGATGCAAACATAATGAACGTTAATCATTGTTTTGTTTAAACTTTCAAAAGTTTCTTAATCAATAGCTTACATAGATTTTTCAAACTAAAGATTACAATGTTGTAACATCTAGTTAATCTAATCTAAGGCTGGTCAGGCTCCTTGATGACTATGCCTTTGCTTGACTGGATCTTGGCTTGTATTGGAGCTTCAGTATCTTCAGCTGGCTTCTTGCCCTTTAGATCTTTCTTCTTTTATTCTTCAGCCCTTATTCTTGTTGGGTTTCTCTGTGAGGATGGCACAACACTTGTGCACGCAGCGGAAGAATAAAACATTAAGAAAACCCAAAAGAAATGGGATCGGGCCATGATAGTTGAATCAAGAAGTTAACAAACAACTAGGCAAAAATTACCTCGGTGGTGTTGAGTCACAACTCAACGGAGATGCTCCAAACTTTGTATTCTTGCTGGTGGCGAGTTGTACGTGGAATAATGTCCACGTTTCTGCAGAAGTCCACACGAGCGGAAGAACACCGAGCTTTCCGTCGCACGGAAGATCGGGAGGGACGATGACCGCACCTTACTATTCCACGGACTGCTAGGTTCGCGCCAGGAAGAGCAGCACCAGCGACAGTCGCCGGAGAAGAGGAGTTCAACGGAGCAAACACGGCGGCGGAACCCTTCCGTCGGCGGGATTCGGGATCGGCGGAACGATCGCGGAACGGAACTCTTCCGTCGCGGATTTCTATCAGCCGATGAGAGATATCTATCCCGAAAAACCCTAAGTATTCTATTTATACCAAAGGTATAAATAAACCTAGGTTTATCGCTATCCGCAGACCACCCCCGAAAATAGGGTACTAGAATCAGTGAGTATCAGTCGGTGAGAATCGGCGAGAATCGGCGAGAATCGATCAGCGAGCAACACCAAGGATCGGCGAGAATCAGAGTACAATACTCGACGATTCTCGCCGATCGTCGAGCTGCACTTGATGATACACGACGAATCTCGTCGATCGTCGAGCCGCGGTCGATGATACTTGTCGAACTCGTCGATCGTCGAGAATCAGCATATATATTCTCGCCGATTCTCGTCGATCGGCGAGAATCAGAGTGACGATTCTCGTCGATCGGCGGGAATCAGAATATCTATTCTCGACGATTGTTATCGACCCTCGGACGACAATTCTTACCAGTCCTCTAAGGCAACATTTGCCCAACCCGACGATCCTTTAAGGCAACACCTTGCCCACAACCCCATTCAGGTCGGTGATTGGCAACCTTTACCAACACAGTCAATCATCCAACTTCTCCACATCTCTTATGTGCGACCCTGCAGGCTCATATCGTGTTGGCAGTAAGATTACATGTTTGATCACTTCCAGATCACAATGGTAACTCCAACAGACTCCCACTTGATCTCGAAAGCATCAAAGCAAAAACCTCACAAACAATGAGCGGCATCTAGCAATGCATCATTGCTCCCCAAGCAATAAGAGTTTATAACTCATAAGCCTTTATGACCAATGTATCAGCGTTGTCTTTGTCCCTTTGTCCCTTACATCCGGAAAGAACTAGAGGCATGGACCGTGTCACCCTCGTAATAGCTCAATCCAAGTTTCTTGATCCAGGACGGACTTCCAGAGAATGGTGAGTCCAATATCACATATTGACTCAACCAAGCATGGCCATGCATTTCTCAGTCCAGTTCCATCAAGGGGCCCATGGATGCAACTCCTGTCATACAGAAGGACAAATCCCATATCTGCTCACACACAAACACCGAAATGATTCGTAACATGCCCAACAACCACCCTTATCATCAACCTTTCTCAAGGAAGACTTTAGATGGCATCAAAGCACGCTCTTCCTCACTTGATGAATGATGTGACTTCAGGTCAAAGGACCACAACACCATTGTCAATTGAGATCTACTCGTGACACGATTGGATGACAATCCACAGAGTAGTCTCAGGTTGGGTCTGTCCAGTACAACTTGTTCACTAACAAGTACCCACGTGATGACTTGATATCACAATATCATGACCTGTGAGAACCAGTCATCAGTCAACGCACGTGCTGGTCTTCATGTACCATCATCACCCTTAGCTTCTATAATGATACTCGACCAGGGACCTTTAAGAATGAAGCTTCAAATAAATCATAGGCTCTCACATTCAAGTCACGTACTTGATGTCCCATGAAAGCGAACATTCTAAGGGTATCTATTATGTTAACATTTAACTATCACATAGAAAAATTCATAATAAAAGAATTTGCCATTAATTCTAAAAGAAAAACTAGGTACAATGTTCATCATATGAACAAATAGCCAACAAAATACATATTTACATGCAATCCACAAGATTCTCACTAGAGTTGATCGTTTAGGTATCGTATACCCATCGATCTAGTATGACCATCATGCTTTCTCTGCGCGAGAGGCTTTGTCAGTGGATCCGCAATATTCTCCTCAGTCGGCACTCTGCAGATGTTCACATCTCCTCGTTCGACAATCTCACGAATAAGATGAAATCGCCGAAGTATGTGCTTGGAGCGCTGATGGGATCTAGGTTCCTTAGATTGTGCAATTGCACCATTGTTATCACAGTAGAGAACTACGGGACCAACAATGCTAGGAACTACATCAAGCTCGTCGATGAATTTCCTAATCCATACAGCCTCCTTCGCCGCATTAGCTGCAGTGATATACTCGGCCTCTGTTGTAGAATCAGCAACTGTCTCTTGCTTGGAACTCTTCCAGCTCACAGCTCCTCCATTCAGGCAAAACACAAAACCTGACTGAGACTTGGAGTCGTCTCTATCAGTTTGGAAGCTAGCATCCGTGTAACAACTTACAACGAGCTCTTCCTCTCCACCATACACCAAGAACACATCCTTAGTCCTTCTCAAGTACTTCAGGATATTCTTGACTGCAATCCAGTGACACTCACCGGGGTCTGACTGATACCTGCTAGTCATGCTTAAAGCAAAGGAGACATCAGGTCGAGTACATAACATCGCGTACATGATTGATCCAATTGCCGAAGCATATGGAATCAACTTCATGCGGTCCTTATCTTCACAAGACTTTGGACACTGGTTCTTAGAGAGATTCACACCATGAGACATGGGCAAAAACCCTTTCTTGGACTCAAGCATGTTGAACCGCTTCAACACCTTTTCGATGTACGTACTCTGGGTCAAACCCAGGAACTTCTTCGATCTATCTCTATAGATCTTAATACCGAGTATATAAGTCGCTTCACCCAAATCCTTCATTGAAAAGCAGTTCCCTAGGTTGTTCTTAACAACTTTCAAGGTAGGAATGTCATTCCCAATCAACAGTATGTCATCTACATACAATATCAGGAAGACAACAATGCTCCCACTGATTCGCTTGTAAACACAAGGCTCATCTTCATTCTTGATGAAACCAAACTCTTTGATTTTCTCATCAAAATGAAGATTCCAACTTCGAGAGGCCTATTTCAGTCCATAGATGGACTTATTCAGCTTGCATATTTTAGTGGCTTCATCTGGGGATACAAAACCCTCGGGTTGTGTCATATACACTTCCTCAAGGAGGTTTCCATTAAGGAAAGCCGTTTTGACATCCATCTGCCAGATCTCGTAGTCATAATACGCAACAACAGCAAGCAATATCCTTATGGACTTTACCATGGCAACAGGGGAAAAGGTCTCATCATAGTCAATACCATGAATTTGCTTGAAACCCTTATCCACGAGTCGCCCTTTGAATGTCTGTACATTCCCATCCATGTCAGTCTTCTTCTTGAAGACCCACTTGCACCCTATGGGTCGGACCCCTTCAGGTGGTTCCACCAAGTTCCAAACTTGGTTTGCATACATGGAGTCCATTTCGGATTTCATAGCCTCAAGCCATTTGTCGGAGTCTGGTCCATTCATAGCCTCTTGGTAGGTTGCTGGTTCATCATCATGACCCATAAGCAACACATTACCTATTTGAGACATGAGAAATCCATATCTCTCAGGCTCAAACCTCGGTCTACCAGATCTACGTAGGACTTGTGTTCCCTGAGCAAGTTCTCTAGCTACAACATCTTGTAGTCTTGTCTCAGAATCCAATTCTGGTTCATTCACTACATGTGGTTCTTGAACTTCTTCAAGCTCTACCTTTTCAGTCTTTCTTGATAAGAACTCTTTCTCCAAGAAGACACCAGTCCTTGCGACAAACACTTTGCCCTCAGACGGTAGGTAAAAGTAATACCCTTTCGTTTCCTTAGGATATCCCACCAGATAACATTTATCCGATTTGGGTTCCAGCTTGTCAGGCATTTGACGTCTCACGTATGCCTCACAGCCCCAAATTTTAATGAACGACATACTAGGACGCTTCCTAGTCCATATCTCATATGGTGTCTTCAGAACCGTTTTCGTTGGAGCGCGATTCAATGTCATTGCAGCAGTCTCTAAAGCAAAACCCCAAAAGGAAACAGGCAAGTCTGCATGACTCATCATCGAACGTACCATGTCTAACAGAGTACGATTTCTCCTCTCAGACACACCATTATGTTGTGGTGTTCTAGGTGGAGTGAGCTGTGATACAATACCACACTCTTTCAGATGATCACGGAACTCATGACTCAGGTATTCGCCACCTCGATCAGATCGGAGTGCTTTAACCCTTTTACCCAACCGGTTTTCTACTTCATTCTTGAACTCTTTGAACTTTTCAAAGGTCTCGGATTTACACTTCATAAGATACACATATTCGTATCTACTGAAATCATCAGTAAATGTAACAAAGTAGAAATACCCACCTCTAGCCATGGAACTCATGGGTCCGCATACATCACTATGTACAACACCCAAGAGATCCTCAGCCCTCTCAGTATAACCAGTGAAAGGAGCCTTAGTCATCTTGCCTAACAAACAAGATTCGCATCGCTCAAATGATTCATAATCAAATGAGTCCAAAAGTCCATCTCTATGGAGCTTGGATATGCGCTTCTCGTTGATATGACCCAAACGACAATGCCGGAGAAACGTAGGGTTCGAGTCATTTCTTCTTAGTCTTTTATTATTTTCTACATTACAGATCAGATGGTCCAAGTTCAAAACATAAAGACCATTAAACAATTGGGCTACAGCATAATAAACATCATTCTTAAATATAGAACAACAGTTGTTCTTAATTATAAAAGAAAATCCAATCATGTCCAAACATGAAATAGATATAATGTTTCTAGTTATGACCGGAACAAAATAACAATTATCAAGTTCTATTACAAGCCCACTGGGCAAAGAAAGACGGTAAACTCCTACGGCTACAGCAGCAACTCTTGCTCCATTGCCGACGCGGAGGTCCACCTCCCCCTTACTCAGCAATCTTCTCCTTCCCAGTTCCTGCACATTTGTACAAATGTGAGAACCACATCTGGTATTCAATACCCAAGATGAAGGAGCAGAAAGGTTTATCTCTATAACGTAAACATTAGAAGCGGAAGTCATACCTCCCTTCAGTTTCTGCAGACCCTCAATGTACGAAGGACAGTTCCTCCGCCAATGACCAGCCTTGCCACAGTGGTGGCATTTCCCTTCCTTCACCGTGCTTTTCCTTTTCATCAGTGCAGAAGACTTGGGCTCAAGATATGACTTAGGTCCCACCTTCGTCTTCTTAGATCCCTTGACCTTGCCCTTGCCCTTATGCACCATCAGTATGGGGCTGGCAGGCTTGGCCTTCTTCATATTGATTTCGGTAGTTCTCAACATGCCTAGGAGTTCGGGCAGTGTCTTGTCTATTTCATTCATGTTGTAGTTCAAGACGAACTGCTCATAACTGTCCGGCAACGATTGCAGAATCAGATCCGTGGCCAACTCTTGACCAAGAGGAAAACCCAACCTTTCAAGGTTCTCTATATACCCAATCATCTTGAGTACGTGAGTCCCTACTGAGTCTCGAACTCCCATCTTGCACTGAAACAACGCTTTTGTGATGTCGAACCTCTCTTGACGAGCTTGCCCTTGAAACATTTTCTTGAGATGCTCGTCAATCTCCTTGCACCCCATGTTCTCATGTTGCTTCTGAAGCTCAGAGTTCATAGTGGCAAGCATAAGGCATTCGACGTCTAAAGCATCATCAGTATACTTCTTATAAGTATCCTTCTCAGCACGGGAAGAGTTCCCGGTCGGCACCTCGGGGGCTTCTTCTTCCAAGACATAGAGCTTTCGCTCTTGCCTGAGAACAATTCTCAGGTTCCTATACTAGTCCATGTAATTAGTCCCACTGAGCTTATCCTTCTCAAGGATGGCTCTCAGAGACAAAGTGGAGTGTGAAATACTTGTCATGGAATTCTACAAGAATTTATGCAGAATAAAATCAGTACCAAATTTCAAATACAATTTATTTTAATTTGGACTTTAATTAAAATACTCCCACTATTTTATTCGAAATGATAGCCCTCACTAACAATTCGGAGAGTTCATGCGAGCTACTCTCTTAGTGGACAAGATCCGTATTTCACCAACACTATGAGTCCGCTTTGACGTTCCTCTCACGATGCGGTTATTTAGGTAGGCAACGCTTGCCAATTGTATCCTCATGCAATTCTTGTATGGTCGGTGAATAACTCCTTACTCGCATCCATCATATGGTGCATGCCAACCCTATGCCTCTAGGCACTCAACCTTTGAGGTCACCTAGTTAAGTTGGACCCGATGTCGACAGTGGGATATCACAATTATCCGCTCGCACCCTTACCAAGATAGATTAATGCACCTTGCTTTGGCAAGCCCACACTTCATCGATCGAGGCAAGAAGAGTGTCATCCATCGGAAGGCATCCGAACACTTAATATTTGATGAAGGGATTTTGATTATAGGTTAACAATTAACCATGATCAATATTTGATCAATGTGCACATCCAAAGAAAAACAATTTTCTAAAACCACATGCATCCCTTATGTGCACAACCTGACACCATCAACATTTGATAGATGGAAGGGCTAAATCTGAACATCCGGAAACTTCCAAATCCTCAGATTTACATGCATTGGACAAAGGCAAAGATTACTCAACTTAAAGCAGTAGACAAGCTCATCTCTCTATGTTGGATTCAAAATCCAGAACAAACTCGAGGGATGGTTACTGCTAAGGAGACTACAATTTCTAACAATTAGAAATTTCCACGAAATCCCAGACGTTCTTGGCGGGGTACCAAGACTAAATCTAGACATTCAGAACACTTCTAAATCTCTAGGTTTACACGCACTGGAATAACCAAACTTCCAATACAACAATCATGCCAGTAACCTCCCTCTGATACCACTGTTGGGTTTCTCTGTGAGGATGACACAACACTTGTGCACGCAGCGGAAGAATAAAACATTAAGAAAACCCAAAAGAAATGGGATCGGGCCATGATAGTTGAATCAAGAAGTTAACAAACAACTAGGCAAAAATTACCTCGGTGGCGTTGAGTCACAACTCAACGGAGATGCTCCAAACTTTGTATTCTTGCTGCTGGCGAGTTGTACGTGGAATAATGTCCACGTTTCTGCAGAAGTCCACACGAGCGGAAGAACACCGAGCTTTCCGTCGCACGGAAGATCGGGAGGTACGATGACCGCACCTTGCTATTCCACAGACTGCTAGGTCCGCGCCAGGAAGAGCAGCACCAGCGACAGTCGCCGGAGAAGAGGAGGTCAACGGAGCGAACACGGCGGCGGAACCCTTCCGTCGGCGGGATTCGGGATCGGCGGAACGATCGCGGAACGGAACTCTTCCGTCGCGGATTTCTATCAGCCGATGAGAGATATCTATCCCGAAAAACCCTAAGTATTCTATTTATACCAAAGGTATAAATAAACCTAGGTTTATCGTTATCCGCAGACCACCCCCGAAAATAGGGTACTAGAATCGGTGAGTATCAGTCGGTGAGAATCGGCGAGAATCGATCAGCGAGCAACACCAAGGATCGGCGAGAATCAGAGTACAATACTCGACGATTCTCGCCGATCGTCGAGCCGCACTTGATGATACACGACGAATCTCGTCGATCGTCGAGCAGCGGTCGACGATACTTGTCGAACTCGTCGATCGTCGAGAATCAACATATATATTCTCGCCGATTCTCGTCGATCGGCGAGAATCAGAGTGACGATTCTCGTCGATCGGCGGGAATCAGAATATCTATTCTCGACGATTGTTATCGACCCTCAGACGATAATTCTTACCAGTCCTCCAAGGCAACATTTGCCCAACCCGACGATCCTTTAAGGCAACACCTTGCCCACAACCCCATTCAGGTCAGTGATTGGCAACCTTTACCAACACAGTCAATCATCCAACTTCTCCACATCTCTTATGTGCGACCCTGCAGGCTCATATCGTGTTGGCAGTGAGATTACATGTTTGATCACTTCCAGATCACAATGGTAACTCCAACAATTCTTTGCCTTTCAAAATAGTGAAAAGGCTTTGGGAAGTATTTGCTAGGCTCCAGAGCATTAAGAGGTAGCTTCCCAGCTTTTGCCTTTCTTCTATATTGTAGAATGGCTTCCTGCCTAGCTTCATGCTTTTGCCATTCTTGCTCAGGGTACCATTTGCCCCTGTCATGGGTCTTGTCCTTTACAGCTTTCCAGGCAGTCAATATAATATTCCTGGAAGTTGGGCTCCACTGCTCAAAATCAGGCTTCAACTCAGCCTGTTCTCTGAACCTTTTCTTTGAAAGTTGAGCCTCTTGCTCTTTATTCAAAGCTGCCTCTGGCATTTCTACTTTCTCAAGGATAATATTTTTAGCACCTTCTGGAGGGTTGTACATTGACTGTACTTCCTGCTGAATCATATCAAAATCTGCTGGAGGGTAAATAACCTGAGCAACTTCAGGTTGATCACCATCAAAATAAGTAGGTTGCATACCTGACTCAGCTACATTATCATTATCATAGAGGGGTGGATATCCAAGGGTGGCTTTGATGCTATTAGATATCCATTTAGCATGATCTGAGCCTGCTTTGACTAATACTCTCTCCCCCTTTATGACTTCTCTTTCAATATGATCTCTGAGGTCATCTTTCTGAAATCTCACTTGTTCATCTAGAAAATTAACACCATCTTTATAAAATGACCTTAGTTTCAGTAGCTGATCAGAAATGATTTTTTGTGAATTCTTAATAGCTGTTTGTACACTAGCTAGTGCTTCCTGTAATTGTTTATCAAAATTTGACTTGGCTTGAGCCCTTGCCTCAGTCTGGGTAGCAGCAGTATTCTTTAATTCTGTAACAATCACATTATGTGATTCAGTCAGATTGTCATTCATCCTTAGTTGATTTTCAAGGACATAGCCTTGCTTAACAGCTATATCATCAACTTGAGTCTTTATTGTTTGTTGTTGCTTTGCAAGATAGACAACAACATTATCACCTTTGTGGAAGCAATCTGTCATTTCCTTCTTGTTCTGATTGACTTGAAATCTTATGGATTTGATATCTTGAGCTAAGGCGAATTGCAGATCTTTATGGGTCTCATCCATATATTTCTCCATGGCTATCCTTTGTTCATCTAACTTGACTCGCAAAGATACTAATAAGGAGCTATAATCAGTTGCTGGAGCAGGTTGTGGAGCAGTTTGTAATGCCCTCTTATAGCTTTGGCTTCTCCTTTTGAAAACCATCATCTTTCTCTTCTTTGTTTGAATTTCTGCTTCATCTTCAGAAGCTGAGGTACTGACAATATCAACTCTTTCCTTAGGACTTGGAGGCAATTCCTTTTCTGTCCTAGGTTGCTCCACCTGAGTCCCTTGCTCCTCCCCCTCAGTCCTGACATACTCCCCCTCAATGTTAGCCTGATCCCCCTCAGTCCTTGCTTGCTCTAAATCAGGGAACAACTCTTCAAGGGTAAACTGTTGTTGAGGTTAGACTGGAGATACTCTTGACTCTGGTGCATCAGCAGCTGTGGATGTATCATTCATGATAACATCATGTGCTTGACTATTTTGTTGAGTGGTCTGGTCATCATCAACCAAAGTGTTGGATCCCTAGTTGATTTGGGCTAGGTTCACTGTCTTAGGATGTGACCCAACATGTATAGCCAGGATAAAGTTTGTGTCCTAGAGTCTAAGTCAAGTCCTTAGGTTCAACATCAGATGGACCAGCCTTCATCAAGACCATCAGAGTCTCCAGACTTAGAGGATTTCACGACCAAGTGAAATGAGTTCGACGTTCGTCGAACTCAGGTCGACGAAAGGTGTTCTGTGCTCGACGATCTTGAGAGAATTCTTAGTGCTGAGCTCGACGATCTTAGTTCTCTGTTCGACGAAGGCTGAGTTACTTCAACAGACTAAAGACAGGATAACTCCAGATTTTTCTAAGTCCAACTTCAGGCTTTGGTCGACGAACTAGATTCTGAGCTTGACGAACTTGGACCTCAAGTTGACAGCTTCTCAGGTCGATGAAGTCAACTTCTCAGGTCGACGAATTCAGTACTCTACTCGACGATTCCTGAGTTCAATCTGTCGACACCAGCTTATGTCGACACTAGAAGATTTGTGTCGACACCAAGTTCAATCTGTCGACACCAGCTTATGTCGACACCAGAAGATTTGTGTCGACACCAAGTTCAATTTGTCGACACCAACTTATGTCGACACAAAATATCAGTTATACAAAATATTTTGACTAAGTCCACAATCATTCTTTGATCGATGAATTTGGATCTCTATTCGACGAATAAAGATTGACAGTGATGATTATCTGTACGACGAACTCTGGATCTCTGTTCGACGAATGAAGATTGTCAGTTCGATGAAGATTGAAGCAGAATTGACAAGTTTCCCTTGAAGGCTAAGTGCTATTGTCTGGTCGACGAACTCATTCAAGATCAGCTCGACGAACTCAAGCTCAGCTCGACGAACTCAAGCTCAGCTCGACGAACTCAAGCTCAGCTCGACGAACTCAAACTCAGCTCGACAAATTGTGTTCTTCGTTCCACGATTACAGACTAGGTCTTCTCCAGTTTCCCGTCCCTTTTCTCGGCGATGAATCCTCAGTAATTAATGCCCAATCTTCTCGGAATGTTACTGTTAGAACGCTCATTGAATATGTTTTATCACATGCCGTTTTTCCATGGGACAGTTAGGGAAATCATTGATTGCCGCTTCCTTCCCAGACCGACTGCAATTACTGCTCAACATTCAAATTTCGAAGTTCCTCAGTCAGCAAAAAGACACAAAAAGAAAAGGATTAAGGAGTAAGAGATAATCAGCAATACCAGACACATAGAAAGACATTGCACAGAAGAATAATATTACAACAATCAAAAAGTTCTTTACTGCAATCCGCCCAGGCCAGAGAATAATTTCATCAAGAAGAAGAAGAACATACAATCACTATCAAGAGTATTCTTCCTTCAATCCTACATGACAACTTCTGAAGGACAACAAATTTCTATCTGTCAAAGAATTTTCTGAAGCAATCTCTGGTCCAGGAACTCAAGCTTTCAAGACCTATCACCCTGAAGCAGTGCTCCAGATTTCCTGATCCATTCAAGATCTCAGAGGGAGCAAACTGCTAACATCAATCTACAAGTCTTCTCAGTTGTTATTGAGAAAGAGAAGACCTCATCACCCTTTTTCCATTCTCTATACAGGGTTTTAATTCCCTTCAAAATTATTCCTGGTTACAAGTCTCCTACCAAAAGACTTGAGGTTTTGGTTTTTGAGCACCTGAACAAAAGCTCATTGGTGTCAGGCACCTGATCAAAAACCTGAGTGGATTCCTACCAGGGTGGTAGAAGAGTGGATGTACCCAGGTTGGGGAACCACTATAAATTTCTTGTGTCGTCTGGTTGCTCTTTTTCTTTTGTTTTGGTTGTGTTGCTCTGTGATTAGATAGGTTGCTGTGCTTATTCATTTTATTTACTGACCTGTTCACTTAGGAATACAACAAAAGTTGTAAAGTTTTGTAAGAGAGCACAATACTCTATTCACCCCCCCCCCCTCTAGAGTATTTCAGATCTACCTTCACTTTCAATTGGTATCAGAGGCAGGTTGGTTAAAATACCACACCTTAAGAGGTTAACTGGTTGTACAGGCTAACACATGAACTATAAAGATCCCTCTTGTTAGATCTATTTGTTTTGATTTTGTTATTAGATTTATTTCTTCACAGACATGGCTCAAAAAAAAAAAGATTATGCAAGCATCAGACCTCCAATATGCAATCTTAACAAGTTTGTCATCTGGAAGGCAAGAATCAAATTATACATGAATTCTATTGATGAGCATATTTTTGCTTCCATCTTGACAGGAGTACCTCCAGCACCTACAGCTTCTACAAGCACCTCTACCAACATGACTGCAGTACCTCCTCCAGAGAATAATGATGCCTACAAGAAAGCCAAAATTACAGATGCAAAGGCAATGAATATCTTGACTCAGACTATGTTAGATGACATATTTTAGAAGGTGGCTGAGTGCACCTCAGCCAAGACCATTTGAGATTCCCTCAACCAAATGGTAGCTGGTTCAGCAGATGAAAGGAAAGACAGGAGATCAAATCTCATATCCCTGTATGAGAATTTTAAGAAGGATGAGGCTGAATCAGTGGCTGAGATGTACAACAGGTTGAGTTCAATCATCAATGAGCTCAAAATCTTGGATAAAGACATCACCCTGATAGAAGTGAATGATAAGATTTTGATGTGCTTTCCTAGCTCTTGGGATTTAAGAATATGGCCTATCAAAGAAGCCAGAAGCCTAAATGATATATCAACTGAATCTCTGCTAGGCAAATTAAAGTCTTATAAGCAATTGATAAAATCAAGAGACGCAGCAGAACAGAAGGCAACAACCCCAGTAAGAAAGGATCACAGCATAGCCTTCAAAGCATCTGAGGAAAGTGAGACCTCAACATCCAATGAGGAACTCATGAGTCTCTTTACAAAAAGATTCTGTAAGATAGTTAGAAAGGATTTCAGAAGGAAATCATCCAGGCAGGATGATAAGCCCAGATTTGACAAGACACCAACCAAGGAGGTTGTGTGCTTTGGATGCAGAAAGTCTGGACACTACATCTCAGAATGTCCAGAAAACCAGAAGAAGGAGAAAAATAGAGAAAAGGACTCCAGGAGAAAACACAGCAGCAGACCCTCTTCCATCAAGTATAAAAAGAAAGACAAGGGCTTTGTTGCTGAGACATGGAGTGATACAGAGGAAGAATCATCCTCTTCCAGCTCAAGTGAAGAAGAGGAAGAAGCAAAATCCAAGGAGGTTTGCCTTATGACAATTGATGCCTCCAGGAGCTGTTCTGGATCAGAAGGAGAATCTGAAGATGATGCAGCCTCAGACTCAGAGGCAGATCAGGTACAGGTGAAGAGCTGTCCAAGGGTGAGTCAGACCTGGTACTTGGACAGTGGTTGCTCCAAGCATATGACAGGCAGCAAGGATAATTTATCCAACTACAAGTCCAAGCAAGGACCAAAGGTGATCTTTGGCGATTCAAAGAGTGGCCAGTCAGAAGGATATGGAGTAGTAAAGATTGGATCAGTTACCTTCAAGAAAGTAACATATATAAGAGGACTTAAACATAACCTAATATCCATAAGTCAATTATGTGATGAAGGTTATCAGGTACACTTTAACTCTACCTCTTGTTCTATTATTGATAATGAAAACCAAACTGTTTTAATTGGAATTAGACAAGGTAACATATATCTAGTAGACTTTATTTCTGTCAAAACTGATGTTTGTTTACTCAATATCACTAGTAATCAAAATGAGTTGTGGCATAAAAGATTAGGTCATGTAAACCTTAAGAATATAGCTAGGTTATCCAAAGGCAACCTTGTTAGAGGCTTACCTTCTGGCCCCTACAAGAAGGAAAACCTTTGCAGGGCTTGTCAATTAGGCAAGCAAACTAAAACTAGCTTCAAATCCATTAATAAAACTGATTCACCTAAGATTTTGTATTTGCTTCATGTGGATCTGTTTGGACCCATTGCAGTACTAGGAGGGAAGTCTTACACTTTAGTGATTGTTGATGACTTCTCCAGATTCAGTTGGGTAGCCTTTCTGAGAGGAAAGTCAGATACATTCATGGTTCTTACAGATTTTCTCAGTACCATACAGATTGAGTTCTCTACTCATGTTGCATTGATCAGAAGTGATCATGGCATAGAGTTTGAGTCTCTTCTTATGCATTTGTTTTGTGAGAAGGAAGGTATCAGGCAGTGCTTATCAGCTCCTAAAACTCCCCAACAAAATGGGGTAGTTGAAAGGAAAAATAGGACACTCATTGAATCTGCAGGTACATTATTGGCAGATGCTTACATGCCTCTATCCTTTTGGGCAGAAGCTATAAACACTGCTAACTATGTCCTGAATAGAAGCCTTATACATAAGCTGAAAAATAAGACCCCCTATGAATTACTTAAAGGGAAGAAACCTAAAATCACATATTTTAAAAATTTTGATTGTATATGTTATATTCACATAAATAACAAAAGATACATCAGAAAGTTTGAGGCTAAGGCTGAAGAAGGGTTTTTTCTAGGATACTCCCAAGTAAGCAAGGCCTATAGGGTTTTTAATAAATCCACTCTTAAAATTGAAGAATCAGTCTATGTATCTTTTGATGAAGCTAACATGTCTTATAAGGAGAAAGAGATTTCTATCATAAGCTCTTTGCAGGTTCCATAACTCTGTGAGTCTATGGATGGACTAAACCTTACCCAAGAGGTGTCAACCCATCCTGCTCCACAGGTTGTTGAAGATAGTGAAGAAGAGATTCAAGTGGAAGTGGCTGAACTTCCCTCAATAGCTAATAACATTCCTCAAGAGGAATTAATTATAGAAGCTGTTGCTGAACAAACTTCACCCACTGATCTTGTCACACTTAGAGATCTCCCCAGATCTCAAGTGATTGGAGACATTTCAGCAGGTGTACAGACAAGGCATCAACTCAACCAAGACTTGATGCATGCATGTTTTCTCTCTCAAATTGAACCTCTCACTATCCATGAAGCTGAGCAAGACCCCCACTGGATCATTGCAATGCAAGAGGAACTAAATCATTTTGAGAGATGTAGAGTTTGAGACTTGGTTCCAAGACCTCATAACTACCTAGTTATTGGAACCAAATGGGTCTACAGAAACAAGTTGGATGCTCAAGGGAACATAGTGAGAAACAAGGCTAGGCTTGTTGCTCAGGGCTACAGACAAGAGGAAGAAATTGACTATGACCAAACTTTTGCCCCTGTTGCAAGGTTAGAGGCCATAAGAATATTCCTTGCCTATGCAGCTCACAGAAAATTCAAAGTTTACCAAATGGATGTTAAGAGTGCATTATTGAATGGAGTGCTTCAAGAAGAGGTTTATGTAGCACAACCTCCAGGTTTTATCTCTCTAACTAAACCCTCTTTTGTATTTAAATTGCATAAAGCTCTCTATGGTTTAAAGCAAGCTCCAAGAGCTTGGTATGAGAGCTTGACAAGCTTTCTTTTAGAGCATAAATTCACAAGAGGAACCATAGATAAAACTCTTTTCACTAGACATCATAAGGACCAAATTTTGTTAGTACAAATATATATGAATGACATCATCTTTGGGTCTACTGATCCCAAATTATGCAAGAGGTTTGCTGACCTCATGCATTCCAAATTTGAGATGAGTAGCATGGGTGAGCTTTCCTACTTCCTTGGTCTCCAAGTGAAGCAGCTCCCTGATGGTATCTTCCTCTCCCAAGCTAAGTATGTTAAAGAGCTTATTAAGAAGTTTGGGATGGGTGATGCTTTAGGAATGAAAACACCTATGGATACAAATGTTGTTGTGGATTCTGATGCAGCAGGGAAACCTGTAGATCAGAAGCATTATAGGGCAATTATTGGATCCCTATTATACCCAACAGCTAGCATACCTGATATCATGTTTGTCACATGCCTTTGTGCTAGGTTCCAAGTGAACCGTAAAGAATCTCACCTTATTTTCTTAAAAAAAATTTTGAGATATATAAAGAGTTGTCCTAATCTAGGACTCTGGTATCCTGCAGAGTCAGAGTTTGAGTTAACCGGATACTAAGATGCCGACTATGCTGGATGTAGAGTGGACTGGACAGGAAGAGTACCTCTGGAACTTTCCAGTTCCTGGGTATGAGACTTGTCTCCTGATTTTGTAAAAAGCAAACATCTGTGTCTAAATCAACTGCAGAAGCAGAATACATGGCTGCTGGCAGCTGCTGTTCATAAATATTATGGATACAAAACCAACTTCTAGACTATGGTGTCAACTTAAATAATTCAACAATATTTTGTGATAATACTAGTGCTATTGCTATAGCACAGAATCCAGTTCACCATAGTAGGACTAAGCATATTGAAATAAGACATCATTTCATTAGAAATAATGTAGACAAAAAGAAAATTAACTTAATACATATTCCTACTGATCTACAGAGAGCAGACATTTTCACCAAACCTTTGGATGAGAAAAATCATCTGTTCTTTATAAATCAACTGGGAATGATCAATGGAGAAGAGTTTAATTAGTTTCTGTCTGCATTCGACAAATTTTCCAGAGTTTGTCGAACGGAGTTCGACGAATTAGGGAAAGTTTGAGAGATGCTCGTCGAACAGAGATCGACGAATTCTCTGTGTGGAAACAATTTTCGTCGACCGGAGATCGACGAACCTTGCTTCAGAAGATATTTCGTCGAACGGAGTTCGACGAACTGTTTTCGATTCTTCTGGATGAGATCGACGAATTATTTGTCTATAATTTATTTCGTCGAGCTGAGTTCGAAGAATTGTTTCTTTTTCGTACAACGGATATTGTCGATTCATATTCTGAAAATCTTATATCTAGGTTTTCTTCGACCTCCATCCCGCGCTTTCAGTTCTCTTGCTCTTGATCGCCGTTTTCTCTGTCTTACTTGCAGGTCATCAATGGCGGTTCCAGCAAGCACCTTAGCAGCAATGAATTTCGACACCGGTTTTGACATGGATTTCGATTCATTCCAACACTCTGACCCAATATTTCTCTACATTCTAGAGCTACTAGACGAGCAGGGTCTCAAGGATTTCATGACCCGAAGGATTAAACTGCATGGAACTGAAATTAGAGAATGGGTATACACCTCTATTGCTTCTGAGGATGATATATTGACATGAAATATTGGGAGTAATGTTGTTTCATTGTCCCCCGCCGTTCTCTCTGAAATTTTTGGTTTGGTAAATGGAGAAGATGATATGGATATGGATTCTAAAGAGTTTACATCGATGCTGAAGTTGATGGGGTTTTCTGGAAGCAACCCTAACAAGTTGTTAAAGAAATAACTGTCTGCCGCCTACCAGTTCTTGGCGAATATCGTGGGAAAAGTGCTAATGGGCAAGCACACTGCACACGACTATATAACCAGACATCAATTATTTGTCATGTGCGCCGTGGTGAATAAGCGTCCTGTTAATTGGAGCAAGATCTTCTTTGAGTTGATAAAGAAGAAAATCCGCAAGAAAGAGGTTTGTTTTGGAAGAATCCTGGGGATCTTCCTCAAGGAAAAGGCTGGTGAATTCATGGTCTCCCCGACCATCTTCATCAATGCCAGCAAGCGCCTCACCTGCGCTCTGTTTGGCAGATGGGAGAGGATGATCTCCAAGCCGTCCAAGGCTTCCTCCTCTTCCATCCCTACTTCAGAAGGCACCAGGGCTGTTAAAGCCACTCCTACACCTGCTGAGGAGATCCGTCCCCCTCCACCATCTCTTCTAGCACCCCTTCCAGCAAAGCAGCCTCCTCATATGTCTACTCCTCCTCCATCTCCAGCACTGGACATCACCAACATCCCATTTCCACCTCCATCTTCCTCTCTGCTAGCTAATCAATAATCAACACCCCCTGCTTCACCTCATGACACACATAAACTTACTCCTCCCCAGTCTCCACTTCCCCCTCATTTGTTCTCCATTCCATCTTTCACTCTACCCTATGACATTGTCATGCCAGATGCCACCATTCTATCTTCATCACCATCCACTCATCACATATCAGCTGTTCTACCCTCCATTCCATCTTCTTCCCCTTCCTCCTTTGATTCAACTACCATATCATCTATCCTCACCTTCATCACTCCTCTCATCAAAACCCTTATCACAGAGGCCATTACACCTCTTGTGCATTCTATTAATTCTTTATCTGCTCAAATTTCTGCCCTTTCTGCTGCCCCCTCCTCAGTCCAGGGCCTGGCCTCAGTCCCCACTGAACACAGGCAGGGGGAGATGCCTGATGGTGAAGCAGCAGCACAAGCTTCAGATACAGCTTCCCCAGCAGATACAACTTCAGAAGTTCCTCCAGATTGTACAGATACAGAGTTAATTGATTTGATTAATTTTATTAATACTGATATGGATATTGTTGACATGGATAGTGCTGAAACTGTTGGTGATTTTTCTCTCAATCCCACAGTTAATCTACAAGAATTACTGCAAGTTTTTGATACTGTACATATGCAGTCTCTTCCAGCAGACTTTACTAAGCCACAGTTGGCTATTGTGCCCTACACTTCTCCAGTAAGTCCAGCAGTTACTAAGCAACTTTGTGACAGTTTTGGTATTCCAGCTTTAGCTCCAATCCCTGCAGCTATTCCAGAAGATATCTCAGTACCAGTTTTTGTTATGGATGATTCACCTATGCCAGATTTGGATGAGCTAATCCTAGCTGATATTGAAGAAGAAAATAAAGCAGCAGCTGAAAGCTCTGTCCCTACTATTTCTGATTCCTGTACAGTCTCCTCCTCAACTGTTGCTGAAACTCCAGTTCCTGAAATTTTTGCCCCTGTTACAGAAAAAGCTGTCATTGATGCTGAAACACTAAAAGTATTGGATGCTTTATATGATAACCCTCATGGTTCTGACAGTGAAGATGATGATGAGGATGATGATGATTCAGATGAAGAAGCTTCCAAGAAGAAAAAGAAAATGCTGTCAAAGAAAAGGAAGGCTCCTCCTCCACCAGCTCCTAAGCATAATCCCACTGCTGACACTCCCTACTATATTTTGCACAATGTTACTCCATATAAGAAAATGCCTGCATGGATGTGGTTATCCAAGAACCAGCAAAAGGAAAGGAAAAGAAGCATGAGATATTCTCCTCCTCCAGTACACAGATATAGAAAGTATCCACCTCCTCCTCCTCCTCCAGCAGCTGGTGCCACTAGCTCTAGCTCTCTGAGATCTGCCCCCATGCAAACCTATCAGAGACATTCAGGGAGATCCTCTGGAAGCAGCCAGCAGAGTCAACAATCCTCAGGAAATCAACATCAACATCAACAACAACATCAGCAGCAACAGCAACATATATTTGAAGTACAAAAAGCTGACAGTCCTAAAAGGCCATACTCTCCTCCTATTCCTTTTAAAGATCCAGAAACTGCAAATACTGCAAGAATGGCTAGGTACCAGGAACTAATTGGCCTATCATTGATCAATAAAGCCAAAGCTGAAGGTAAAGACATTTCTGGATTTACAATAATGTCAAAGTACAGAAAGGAAGAATTAAAGAGATTTGATAAAGGCAACAAACTTTTCAATGTTGATGATTATATGAAGCTCCATCCTGAAGCAGTTGTCCCCAGAGCTTCATCACTGAAGATCATTGGGGCAGCTGACATGACCATGACCCAGAGAGAGGCTTCAAATCCTAACAGAGAAATTATCTTCAAAAAGACAGGAGAAAAGATAACAGAAGACAGGTCCTTGCAGAAAAAGAAGAAGTAATCTTTATTTTGATTTAATTTCTCTCTGCAATTTCTTTTCAAACTGTGTCTTTTGTTTAAACAAAGCCTGTGTATATATATATCTGCTGCATGTGTTAGTAATTCTCTGTCATATATATTCTTTTTCTTGCTTTGTTTATCTGTTCTGAGTCTCTTAGTGACCTCACCCAAATAGGGGGAGATTGTTGTATCCCTAGTTGATTTGGGCTAGGTTCACTGTCTTAGGATGTGACCCAACATGTATAGCCAGGGTCAAGTTTATGTCCTAGAGTCTAAGTCAAGTACTTAGGTTCAACATCAGATGGACCAGCCTTCATCAAGACCATTAGAGTCTCCAGACTTAGAGTATTTCAAGACCAAGTGAAATGAGTTCGACGTTCGTCGAACTCAGGTCGACGAAAGGTGTTCTGCGCTCGACGATCTTGAGAGAATTCTTAGTGCTGAGCCCGACGATCTTAGTTCTCTGTTCGACAAAGGCTGAGTTACTTTAATAGACTAAAGACAGGATAACTCCAGATTTTTCTAAGTCCAACTTCAGGCTTTGGTCGACGAACTAGATTCTGAGCTCGACAAACTTGGACCTCAAGTTGACAGCTTCTCAGGTTGACGAAGTCAACTTCTCAGGTCGACGAATTCAATACTCTACTCGACGATTCCTGAGGTCAATATGTCGACACCAGCTTATGTCGACACTAGAATATTTGTGTCGATACTAAGTTCAATCTGTCGACACCAGCTTATGTCGACACCAGAAGATTTGTGTCGACACCAAGTTCAATTTGTCGACACCAACTTATGTCGACACAGAATATCAGTTATACAGAATATTTTGACTAAGTCCACAATCATTCTTTGGTCGATGAATTTGGATCTCTGTTCGACGAATAAAGATATTGACAGTGATGATTATCTGTTCGACGAACTGACATTTGGGGTTTCAGATTTCTTCCTCAGAAAAAATACCCATGAAAATCTAGAATAGTCATCTATTACCACAAAAGTGTAGACCTTTCTACCTAGACTATAAACTGGCATAGGACCAAATAAATCCATATGCAAGAGGTATAAGCACCTCACTGAGTCTTTGGTTTCTAGGCTATGAAAGGAGGATCTGCTCTGCTTGCCTTTTTGACAAGCTGAGCATATCCCATCCTTAAAGCACTTAACTTGAGGTCCATTCCTCACTAACTCTTTACTAAAGAGTTGGCCAATAGTCTTGTAGTTAAGATGAGTTAGCCTCTTGTGCCACTTGACACAATGTGAGGCTTTCTCATCAGCCACAAGACAGATAGGAGAATTTTTATTCTCACACTCAAAATTTAGGCAATACACATTTCTACTTCTATAGCCAGTCAATATGACTTTTTGATCACTTGACCTCTTGATATGACACCCATTCTTAACAAATGAAATGTCATATCCAAGATCACTCGGCTGGCTAATGCTTATTAGGTTGTGCTTTAAACCCTTCACATAAGCCACTTGAGTGATAGTGATTAAGTTGTTAGAAATGTTACCAAACCCTTTGATGACTCCTTTTTCAGAACCACCAAAGATTACTTTAGGCCCATTCAATACTGGTGAGTAGTCCTTCAGCAATCCCCTTGTTCCAGTCATGTGCTTGGAACATCCACTGTCCAAGTACCATATAGGGGCATGACAACTTGGACTCACCTACAAAAAAAATTACTTAACCTTATAACCCAAATAACTTTTAGGTCCTTAGTTCAAGTTAGCCTGAAACTTGACAAATCTGACTACAACTTTTCTAACAGGTAGACTGCTATTCTCCCTAACACTAGTATTGTGCCAACAGTCTAAGGCATAGTGGCTCATCTTGCCACAGCACCAGCACTCATACTTATTATACCACTTTTTAGGTACAATCTTAGCTGTATTGTTTGTAGCAGATCTTTTGTTTTGTGCTGGGGCTTTGCCTTTCTTATTGGATTGTGCAGTCCATGCAGTTCTCTTAAAGCCTAATCATGTCTTACCCTTTTGAGACACAAAGTCATCAATCAAGGGTAGGACAGATTTTGTCTTAGAGAAACTAGCCACTATCTCCTTCTCTTTCTGAAGTCTGTCTTCCAGACTTTTGATCTGATCATTTTTGAATGTGATTATTCCCATCTGAATAATAGTTATGTTTTTCAGCCTGGAAATCTCATTCATCTTTTGATCCAGCAGCTTCTCTGAATTAGTTGCAGCCAACTTAAGAGCTGCAATTTCCTTAGCCTGATTTTTGGCCAGGTTTTTGCTTCTCTGAGTGCCTGCAACAAATCCCCATATTCATCTATAAGCTGATGAATATCTCCTTCAGATTCAGACCCATTCACATCTATTGATGCAGATGCATCTGATTTTGACCCAGTGAAGTAATCAAAATCTACAGATGTACTTTTTACCTTACTGGGGCCAGGTTAATCCTGGCACTGGTCTTCTTCAAACATAGCCATCAGTCCTTTGCACTGATGGTCTTCTTGCTCATAGATAGAGTCCAATAATTTCATGAACTCATCCTCTTCTTCAGTTGCAAACAAACCAATATAGGCCTCTGCCTCAGATTCAGTCTCTGAAGTTGATTGATCTATCCAACTTTTCTATTTCTTAGCTACCAAGGATTTCTCCTTCTTACTCTTGTGCTGAGACTTCTTTTTATCAGCAGACTACTTCCTTTTGTCTGGACAGTCAGCCACAACATGTCCAAGTCTATTGCAGCAATAGCAAATAATCTTTGATTTAGTTGACTTGCTAGGCTTTGTCCCACTCCTGTCCTTCCTGGATGATTTCCTCTTCTGATAATAGTCATCCTTGGACTGAGATGAGGATGGCTTAGATTTCCACTGCTTCTTCTTTAAGAATCTCTGGAACTGCCTTATGAAAGCAGCAAAGTCTTCATTTGAATTACTGCTGTCTGAACTGTGATTATCAGAATTTTCTGAGATCACTTCTGCATCTTTCTTAGGAGAAGATGGAGACATTCTCCTATTCTTCCTTGTGGCTTCTATCTTGAAGGCCACTGACTTTTCTCTGTGGTCATACTTTGTATTTTTCTCTTCCTCCTTTCTGGCCAACAGCTGCATCTCATAAGACAGCAATTTGCCAAATAGTGTTGGAGGTGAAATTTCTCCCAGTCTGGCCACTTCCCTTATGGCACAGATCTTTGTATCCCAATCCTTAGTCAAAGACCTAAGAAATTTTTCATTCAGCTCATATGTACTGAAGATTATTCCATAGGACATTAATTCATTTACAATTCTGTAGAACTTCTTATAACATTCAGTTATGCTTTCAGACTTGGCTTGTCTGAAACTCTCTTATTCTTGATTAAGCATAGATTTTCTATCTTGCCTAACCTCTTCAGAACCCTCCATGTAGACAATCAATGTGTCACACATCTCCTTGGAGGTTTTGCAGTGAATCAGATTCTGGAATGTTGAATGATCTATGACACTCGCTATAATATTCTGTGCTCTTTTATCCATTGTAGCCAAGATTGTAACGCCCCCGATTTTTCTGCGATTATTTAATTCTCGTTTGGCGTTACGTTGACGCGTTTCTGGCATGTGCCATTTGTTAGAGCATGGTCTTAGCTCTTTTGGTTCCTTGTATGGTTATTGGTAGCCTTTTTGGCAAGATCTCCTAGGAAGCTGGGTCTGTTTTGGTGACCGGTGAGGCCTCTCGGGGGATGCTTGTGTTTTGGCTTACGGTAGGGATAACCCGAGTTTTGTTCGTCGAAAGTTGATTTCGACTTCGTCATTGTGTTCGTAGCGTGGGTGTTTAACTACAGTGCGAATTTCGTCGGATTCCGAGGTGGTTCGGTTTTTGCGTCGTTTTGGTGTGTTAATAATAATGGATATAATGATTAATTAATTTATAAAGTTTGAAATGAGTGGTTTTAGGTGGCAGTTAGGTTGAAAAGACGTATCCATGCATCATATATAAAGCCTTAAGAAATAAACGAGACTATTCATTGTCTCCTTCTGTGAGAGAGAAACCGCTGCCTGATCGAGAGGAAGAAAACCGTCAACCATGTACCCTTCAGACGCTGATTTGGGAGCGTTAGTGGATGGAATTCGTTTCCGAAAGTGGATTTGGAGTGCTCTCGCCTATACCTTCATTCCTAAGGTAAGAGATTCAATTTTCGTGGTGTTTCTAGAGGACTCAGAATTTTTTGGTTTGAACCTTTTCCGCCATTAAAACCTTAGATCCTGTTTAGGTGCTGTTGCGGCTGGAGCCGAGAGGGAGAGGAAGGGTTGTGCAAGTTAATATATGGATTTGAGGCAAGTGGTGCTCCTGCCCTTGCCAAGTTTTCTTCTCCTATTTATGGTCATAATTGCTATAATATTCCCTGTTTTCCTGAGATTGATATCTTACTATGTTTTTTCCGTCAAAAGCATGTAAATCATTAACCATAATGCCCCTTTAATTTTCTGTTTGCATTCTCTCAAGTACTAAAACTCATGCCTTATGCTGGAGTGTTGTAACCTTGTCTGTTTTATCAAACTGTTTCCTGTTAAGCATTCAAATGGTTCCCTGTTAAAACCTCTGTTTGGGTAGACATTATGTAACACCCCAGTTTTGGAGAAAGGGTCGATTTGTGTTTCTGGACATTTTTTTGGTTTCTGGCAGGGGCCACACGGCCCGGGACACGCCCGTGTCCCAGGCCCTGTCAGGCCGTGTCGACGACTTGGCCGCGTGGTCGACACTTTGCGCTCGACGAAGTGTCGAGTAAGGGCACACGTCCTGCGACGCGGGCGTGTCGCAGGGCATGTCGAGCCCGTGTCGACACTCGGCCTTGGGTGTCGACATTTTCGCTCGACTTTGTGTCGAGACAAGGCACACAGCCTAGGACACGGGCGTGTCCAAGGCCGTGTGGGTCTGTCGACGATCTTCAGTCGACGATGTTCACTCGACGAGTGTCGAGTGTCGAGTGTCGAGACTGGGGCACACGGCCTGTGACACGGGCGTGTGACAGGGCGTGTCCCACTTGGTCGACGATCTTCGCTCGACGTTTTTCTGCGGTGTCGACACAAAGGCTGTCGACGAGTGTTGAGACTTGGCACACAGCTTGGGACACGGGCGTGTCCCAGGCTGTGTCACTTCTCGGGATGTTTTTGGGGCCGTGTCGATGGAGGCACACGGCCGGCCATACGGCCGTGTTAGTGGGGACACGGGCGTGCCGGCTCGAACACGGGCGTGTCAGATTCCCGTGTGCTATTCCAGGCGCGTCGATTTGAGACGGCGAATGAGACACATGGCCCTGGACACGGGCGTGTGCCAGGCCGTGTTCGGCCCAGGTATTTTATTTTTCATACGGATCGTGGCCTTTCTTTTCCTGATTTTAGGATCTGACAGTTTAGGACTGTTCTTGGGGAGTTAAGTCCGAGAATAGGGTTAGAAACCCTCATTCTTCTTCAAGCTTTTCTCTTACTAATTTCTAGAGAGAAGGGAGAGCAAGGAAGAAGGTGAAGGAGGGTTTGGGCTGTATGAGAGGTTTCGGTGCTCCAAATCGCGAGCCGAGTCCAGATCCGTGGAGGCTAGATCTTTGCGAAGGTTTTCATCCGGCTATTTTGTCATGGCAAGGAAGAGGAGTCGGAAGGTAACGACACTTATCCTCTCGGTCTTAGGATGCATGTCTTTAGCATTAATTTTCTTTTCTATTTCTTGGGCGTCAAACTCTCAAATGAGAGGGGTTTTGGGTCGCCAAGGTTCAAGAGGAACCTCCGGGTTGATTGAGTTCGTCCCTGGCATGTTTTGTAACACCCCCATCTGTCGCATGGCATATAACAGAAGGTCCAGACGGAACCCGACGCCATATACCACATACAGTCGGAAGGGTTACTAAATGAATAATCAAACCAACCAATTAAGACTGCTCGTTCTAATCACAGAGCATTCTAGCGGAAGATTTTAAAGTTGAAAGAACCCAAACTTAAAAACCAATAAGTATGAATGTCCACAGTTACAACTACAGGAATGAAACCCCAAATACACTGAAACGGCTACATGACCTTATGGCCTTACAAAAGTTCACTTAATATAACATGTCTTACATACATCGGCTCGCAGACCGGCCACACATGACAAATGTAAATATAACTATTCTACGGCCTTCTAGGGCCAGCACAGCAACATGGGCTTCAGCTCGCTATTTTGCGCTCGGCTCCGCAGCACCTGCAAGCACATACCACCGCACGGTGGCAAACAAGGCAACGGTCAGCTAAAAGCCGACCAAATTATAACGACCCCGTCGCTTACTTGGGACGGCGGTGCTCTTTCCCTGCATAGAATTAGTCCAATAAAATAATATAGCGCAATTATAATTCGCCACAGGTGTAGGCTCGCACGACCAAACACCCTGTGCACTCAGGGCACATTCATGGTGAACCATGACCAATCAGTGCATTCACCACCACCCCTAGGATGGCAATAACATGTGAGCATTTAGCCTATCTGACCACCGTCTAAGGCTCCGACTATGCCTACGGCCAGTGCCCGTCTTCGGATTTCTCGCACCGTACCACATAGCCTAGGTCCAATTCCACTTGCCCGTTGCTAACGTCGCATATACAATTTAAGTCCTACGCGCGGGCCAAGCTTCTCTCGGATCCCAAATTTTTCCAAAACAATCTCATAACCCAGTTATGATCAAGGCCGGTTCCTAGACCGCCAAGTTAGCAGAACACGTTTCAGCTCAGTTTTTCGGGTGCGCCTTGAAGCTAGCCTCCAAGGATCCCTGCTGCAATCTACCGCGTAGAAACCCGAAAAACCCAAAGCACGGAGTCTTCTCCGGCAAAACATAACATATGCAACATCACCGATCCAGACAAAACACGTCCGGGTAGGCTTCACACACAATGCCTATGCCCGTACTTACGATTCCAGGCTCTATATGCAACACAAGGGGGACTATTCACATCAACCCCAAGGAACACCACGCACTCGCCGCACACTCGCGGGAGCGGGATTCCCTATGCAGAAAGAAAGAGCTTCAAACGCTCAAGTTTAGAATCATTACCGTTGTAGTCCGTTTTGGCGCCATGGAAAAACTACGCGGACAGAACTCCTCGCAATGACCTTCCCTCCACGGATCCGCTCTCCGATTTAGAAACGGTGCTCCGATGCTCCGCCGGCGACCGGAAACCTCCTCCTTCTTCCTCTCCTCTCTCACTTTGGAAGGAGAACGCTTTGGAGAGAAAATGAGGAATTAACCCCCTATTCCCAGCCTTAACAGAGCAGGATCTCATTTGGGCCGTCGGATCTTAATTAAAGAAAACGAACGGCTCAGATCTGCACAAAATTCTCCAGACCTGGGCCGAACACGGCTTGGCACACGGCCGTGTCCCAGGCCGTGTGCCTCGATCCAGGCACGATCGACGAACTGAGAAATGACACACGGGCTAAGACACGCCCGTGTCTCACCTGACACGCCCGTGTCGGGTCCCTCGACACGCCCGTGTTTGGGGGCGTGTTACGCATAACCGCCACGGCAACGGACACGACCCTACTGCACACGGGTAGGGACACGGGTTGGCACACGCCCGTGTCGGAGGACACGCCTGTGTCATCCGACCGTGTTCCTAGCCGTGTCCTTCTCGGGTTGAAAACGGCCAAAAAATCACCAACCAGACACGGCCTGGGACACTCCCGTATCCTAGGCCGTGTGCCTCCATGCATACACAAAAACTCTTTTTCGCGACCGACTCGCACACAATTTTCGGGGCGTTACAAATCTCCCCCACTTAAGGAATTTCGTCCCAAAATTAAACAAAGGTACACAAAATCTAAATGATACCTGAGTGGAATAACTCGGGGTATTCCTCCAACATAGCTTGTTCTCGCTCCCAAGAAAGCTCCTCACGTCCGCAATTATCCCAACGGACTTTTACCATTCGAACCTCCTTGTTGCAGAGTCGTTTGACTGCAACATCTTCAATTCGTACTGGCCTGACCCTTTTTGTTAACTCATAATCAACCGATACCTGATTGTCCGCAACAATCTGCGAAGGCTCTTGCAATGCCTTACGCAACACCGATACGTGGAACACGTCATGCAGCCCACTCAACTCCGTCAACAGCTTCAACATATACGCCGCCGCGCCAACACGCTCCGGGATTTTAAATGGTCCAAGGTATCTCGAACTCAGCTTCTTCAAGCGTCGAACCCTCGATACACCCTTGAACGGCTTGATTTTTAGATATACCATGTCGCCAACGTTGAACTCCACATTTCTATGTTTGGCATTGTAATACTTTGACTGTCTATCCTGAGCAATATTCAGCTTCTCCTGAATTGTCCGTATCATTGAAGTGGCGTCTTCCACCGCTTGACGTTTATACAACTTCGATTCGCCTGCCTCCAACCAAGACAACGACGTACGACACTTCCTACCGTACAAGGCTTCGAAAGGCGCCATTCTAATACTTGCCTGAAAGCTGTTGTTGTATGCAAACTCCACCATGTACAAGTGATCCTCCCAATTCTTCCCGAAATCTGGGACGCACATGCGAAGCTTGTCCTCCATAGTCCTGTTGACTCTCTCGATTTGGCCATCTGTCTGCAGGTGAAAGGATGTGCTGAACTTTAGCTTAGTACCCAATAGACCATGCACCAACCTCCAGTCATTCGACGTGAAGCGTCCATCACGATCACTAACAATACTGCGAGGCACACCATGCAATCAATATTATCCACGTAGAGTTTGGCTAACGTTTCCACCAGATCTTCCTTTCTGACTGGGATAAAGTGTGACACCTTTGTCAACCTATCTACGACCACCCAAATGGTGTCGTTTCCCTTCTGCGACTTCGGCAAACCGTGCACAAAATCCATAGATATGTCGTCAAACTTCCATTCTGGGATAGGAAGGGATTTCAAGAAACCTCCGGGCTTCTGGCATTCCGCTTTCACCAATGCACAAGTACGACACTTGGCCACATAAAGTGCCACATCCTTCTTCAAACCCGGCCACCAGAATAATTTCTTCATGTCTCTATATATCTTCGTGCTTCCCGGGTGGATTGAGTACTTGGTATGATGAGCCTCATACATCAACTCCTCCCGAATATTATCCGCACTAGGAACGCATAGACGACCGTCCTTCCTTAGCAACCCATCTTCAACCACAAACTGGGAAATTGACCCATCCAAAGCTTCATCCAAGATCTGCTTCATGCTGCTATCCTGAACCAAAGCCCGCCAAACTCTATCCGCTAGGTCACACTGCACCTCTGTCCAAAACAGTTTCGCCTCGGCACTAGACTGCTTATCGACGCAAGATATCTCCAATGCCTCCAACTCTTGGACCAATCTCTCATCATGTACTGATAACCAGTTGGCTTGGGCGGGAATCTTATGACTCAACGCATCCGCCACTGCATTTCCCTTCCCAGGCACATAGTGTATCTTGAAGGTGTAGTCCCCTAAGAACTCCATCCACCTTCGTTGCCTCATGTTCAGATCTTTTTGGTCCAACAAGTACTTCAAACTCTTATGATCGGTGTAAATATCTACCTTCACACCGTACAAATAGTGCCTCCAAAGTTTTAGAGCAAATATCACGGCCGCTAACTCTAAGTCGTGGACTGGATAATTCCTCTCGTGAACCTTCAGTTGTCGTGAACCATAAGCTATCACTCTCCCATGCTATAGCAGGACACAACCCAAACCACTGCCCGAAGCATCACTATAGATCTCGAACCCTTCGGTTCCGCTTGGCGAACATAAAATAGGCGTCGTGGTTAACCGCCTCTTCAACCCTTCAAAAGCCTGCTCGCAATCCGGAGACCAAACGAACTTCTGATCCTTTCTTGTCAATGTCGTGAGTGGTAGTGCTATCCGCGAGAAGTTCTCTACGAAGCCCCTGTAGCAGCCAGCAAGCCCCAGAAAACTCCGGACCTCTGCTACCGTAGTCAAGGTAGGCCACTCCCGTATCGCCACTATCTTCGCCGGATCCACAGCTATTCCTTCTCCACTGACAACATGACCAAGGAACGCTATCGAGGATAACCAGAATTCACACTTGGAGAACTTTGCATAGAACTGACTTTTCCTCAATGTCTCCAACACCATGTGTAAATGCTTATAGTGATCCTCCTCGCACCGCGAATACACCAGAATATCATCGATAAATACTATCACGAACTGATCCAGGTATTCTCTGAACGTCCTATTCATCAGATCCATAAACACGGATGGCGCATTCGTCAACCCAAACGGCATGACCGTGAACTCGTAATGCCCAAACTGCATATTGAATGCTGTATTTGGGATGTCGCTCTCCCTTATCCTCAACTGATAGTAACCGGACTTCAAATCTAACTTCGAATATACAGTTGATCCAACCAACTGATCAAACAGATCGTCAATCCTCGGGATTGGATATTTGTTCTTCTCCGTAAGTTTGTTCAATTCCCGATAGTCGATACAAAGCCGCAAGCTCCCATCTTTCTTCTTTACAAAGAGAACTGGTGCGCTCCAAGGTGACGAACTTGGACGCACATAACCCTGCTCTAGCAACTCTTGTAGTTGCACCTTCAACTCTACCATTTCTCTTGGGGCTATCCGATAGGGGGAGCATGACACCGGTTTGGCACCCGGTACCAGCTCTATAGTAAAGTCTATCTCCCGCTGAGGAGGGGCTCCTGGGAGATCATCTGGAAACACATCAGGATACTCGGACACAACTGGGATGCTGTCCAAACTAGGCTTAGGCGTCGAAGTCTGCACTAGAGTGACATATAGTTCTGCCCCAGACCGAACTGCCTTGAACATCTGAAGGGCTGACATCAGAACTTTCCCTGACCCCTTCATGCCCGCAAAAGTAGTCTCTCGATCAGTGTCCAGACCCAACTTGACTTCTTTACGGTTACAATCAATGCATGCACTTTGCTCCGAGAGCCAATCCATACCGAAGATTACGTCGAACTCCACTAATGGAAGAATCAACGCCCGCAAATCAAACTCCCGATCTCCAATCCGAATCTTCACAACACAAATCCTATTCGCACGCATGGAGCACCCATTAGACAACAACACATCCAACTTGTTTTTTGCCACCGAGAACGGAACTCCGATGCGCGATATAAATTTCTCAGACAAGAAGGAATGTGATGCTCCCGTATCAAAAAGGGCTCTTGTCGGAAACCCAAAAATTAACACAAAGCCTAGCACTAACAAACGTAAGCTAACAAATACAAAGGTAACAACTATAAAAGTTAAACCACCGTAATTTAACTCATACCTGTTGAAAGGGGAAACTAGATCTGATATACTCTAGAGGGGGGTGAATAGAGTATATGGTGCTTTTAAAACACAAAGAAAAACTTTTGCAAAGCTTTACAACAATTGTTGTAATGAGTGTGAGCAGGGAAGCAGAAATAAAACTAATTACAAAACTAAGCTATGCAGAGACTAAGCACAAGGAAATCTAGGCCAGAAACAGAAAGAAAACATGCAAAACCAGATGACACAAGGAAATTTAGTGGTTCCCCAACTTGGGTACATCCACTCTTCTACCACCCTAGGTAGGAATCCACTGCAGGATGAGTTGATCAGGTGTCCTGTGCACCAATGAGCTTTTGATAAGGTGCTCAAAAACCAAAACAGATTTTTTGATCAGGTGTCTTGCCACCAATGAGCTTTTGACAAGGTGCTCAAAAACCAGATTCAAACTTTTGAAGGGAGTTTGAAAAACCCTTTACAGAGTGGGGGTGAGAGAGTGATGGCAGTCTTCTCTTTCTCAATCAACTGAGAAGACTAAGTGGATTGATTTCAAAGCTCCCCCTGAGTCCTTGATCTTCAGGAAGATGAGCTTTGCTGAGGGTGATAGGCCTTCAAAGATAGATCTCCAGCAAAAGATGATTTCAGCAAGCTGAAATGTTGAGTGTCTGGAGTCTTGAAATGATGTTGGCCTTGAACACTTTAAGAGCTGAAGAGATCTGAAGATTTGTTTGAAAGCTTGATCTCTTTGATGAGTGTTCTTCAGAATTCTTGTTGACAGAAGATTGAGAGAGTCTCTGTATTCTGAGTTGTGTGTCCTCTTCTTGTCAATCTCTGTATTTCTTCTCTATTTCATTCAAAAACATTCTATCTATTATTCTCTGTACCAGAACAGAATATCACTCTGTCAAAGATAGCTGTTGGTCTGCATTGATTACAGCCTTAATTGCATAATTTCTTCTGAAGGAAGGTCCACTGAATTCTTCCTTGAAAAATCCCTTGAAACTTGCTCCAGGAGTAAATGAAAACGGCTGGCAGATCTTCTGAATTAAATGCAGAATAACTTCTATCTGATTTGAATTTGAATTCTGAAAGATAACTGAAATCGTCGAACTGAGCTCTACTATCGTCGAGCTGAGCTCAGCGATCTGGAAAATGCAAGCAGCAAAGAAATCGTCGATCTGAGCTCAAAGATCGTCGAACTGAGCTCAGAGATAGGGATCCAGTGCAGAGTCAAAATCGTCGACCTGAGCTCAGCGATCGTCGAGCTGAGCTCGACGATCTTATGAGGTTTGAGCTCAGCGATCGTCGAATGGAGCTCGACGATCTGCAGAAGTTTGAGCTAGACGATCGTCGACCGGAGTTCGACGAATCGTCGTGCTGAGCTCGACGATTAGACTTAGTCTCCAGAAAAACTTGGTCTTCAGGGCAGCTTCCAAACCTAGACTTCTAACCCTTAGACTCAATTCTAATTGACCTATTAAGCTATACAGAAGGTCAAACACAGATTCCTAGAGACATAGTGATCCTGACCCAAATTAGTAATAGGGTGTTCCAACAATCTCCCCCTATTTGGGTTAGGAAAACTATTTACAGACTTTGGACAATCAAACAACATCATACAATCAGAAAAACACAAAAACAACAGTAGCTAGACATTACAGAACCATCACACAGATATATATATATGTCATCCAGATATCAGTCAGAAAAACCAAGAAATGTCACCTTACAGAGTTACTTTTTCTCTTTGCCTTTTACCATCTTGATTTCTCTGTTAGGATTTAAAGCTTCCTGTTTGGATCTGGTGTCATCAGCTGCACCCAAATAAATTTGCTTAGAAGCCCTGGGAACCACTGCAGTTGGATGCAACTCCATGTACCTGTCTGCATCAAAAAATTTACTGGAGACATATCTTTCTAGTTCTTTCTGTCTTTGTTCTGACATTGTAGATATATTGGAGGTGTCCAGGCCTTGCTCTTTGGCTTTCTTGATCTGGTCTAAAGCAGCCAACTCTTTCATTCTAGCAGTCCAAGCAACAGGATTCTTCTCAGGGTCCTCAAAAGGAACAGGTGGCTCATACCTGTTGGAAGAAGTATCTTGTGGAGTCCTGGCAGTCACAGTTTCTCTGAGCTTATAGGGGAATGGACCAGAAGATGTATCAGAAGGAACATGTCCTCCCCTAGAGTAAGGATGCTGCCTGGAATGCCCTTTGGAGTAAACCTGAGTCTCTCTTTGATTTCCCCTATATCCTCCCCTTCTAGAGTAAGAGCCCCTAGACTGGCTTTCCCTTTGATATGTTCTAGCATGAGGTTGGTAGGGAGCCTGGCTTCTAGCTGGGCCTGAACTTGCAGAGCTGCCACCTGCACCTGCATCAGGTGGAGGTGGTGGAGGAGGATGAGGGTGCTTGAACTGAGTGGAACCTTTCTCATACTTCCTTTTCTTCTTCATAGCCTTTAGCTGATTTTTAGAGAACTGCATCCAATGCTCAGAAATTGGGCAGTTGTGCAGAATATAGTAAGGAACATCATTATCATCTCTAACTTTGGCAGGTGGAACCCTCTTCAATGCCTTACTTCTTGCCTTCCTTTTCCTTGCAATGGTGGCAGAGGAATCATCAGAAGCAGTGTTGTAATCCTCAGATTCAGAAGTCTGTGCATCATATAAGGCATCAATCCTTTTCATCAAATTTTCTTTCAATTGAACAGCAGCAGGTGGGGCAGAAGCAGAAGCAGAAGGAGCAACAGAGACAGATACATCAGCAGATATAACAACAGGTACTGGAGCAGCAGTAGAAGCAACAGAGGTTATTTCAGGAATTATGGCAGCAGCAGGTTCAGAAACAACAACAACATCTACAGCAGGCTCAAAAACAACAGCCTCTGTCATCAGAGAATCCTGGGAAAAGGGCTCATCAGCAGCAGTTGGAACATTTTCTTCTTCAGCAGCAACAACAATTTCAGAAGTAGATACAGCCTTGTCTTCAGCAGCAGCAGCAGTAACATCATCAGAAGCAACAGTCACTGAATGAATAAAAGCAGAAATGATACTGGGGTCACAGCATGAGAAGGGCACCAGAGCCTTGGACAGATCTTCAGAGGGCTGGACAGCATTGGGCTCTGGGAGGTAGCTGAAGTATGCAGTATCAAATTCAGAGAGCAAAGACCCTAGGTCAATTGCTAAGACTGCAGTAGGCACAGCAACTGGAGCAGAAGATACAAGCACTGCAGCAGCAGCAGCAGCAGCAGGAGCAGAGGCAGCAGCAACAGCAGCATGAAGGCTGGCTTCATAAGGCATCTCCCCCTGCATGGATGCAGATACCTCTGTATCAAGGCAAACTGCTGGAGGTGCTGCTAGAGGAATGAGAGAGGAAAGCCTGGCAGACAGGGCTGCCACTGACTGTTGTAGAGGAGCTAAGGAGGCCTCCATGAGAAGAGAGAGCCTGGGGGCCAGTAGCTCATACAACTTGTCAGCTAGGGCAGTCAGATCTACATGCTCAATGGCAGGAGCAGAGGTAGATGGAGGAGGGATGACTAGGGAGGCTGGAAGTGGAATGGAGGGCTCAGGTGTTGGAATGGTGGAGATGGAAGATAATGAGATGGATATGGAGGGAGTGAATGTGGGTTGGGCAATAATGTGGTGGAGAAGGTCTTGGAAAGATGTTGAAGAGGATGGTAATTCTGGAGGAGAGGAGGTGGAATCATCCATGTATGATTCATCCAGAAGTGTGAAGGATGGGATGGATGGGGATGAGGTGACATCTGGTGGTGGATATGAGAATAGGGAATGGAAGTGGTCTGCTGGTGGAGATGAAATGGTTGCTGGAGATGGAATAGAGGTTGGAGATGGGCTGGAGATGGTAATTGTGATGGTGGATGGAGCTGGAGAGGTGGATGGAATAGGTAGGGTTGGACTTGGAGGAGGAGGAGAAGCAGCACTAGCAGCAGGCAGGTTCTCTGCAGGTGCAGAGACCTGGGGGGGAGTGACTCCTTGAGTCCTGGTGCCTGAAGGGGCAGCTGAAGAGGGCCTGCTGGGCTTGCTAATCTGCCTGTCCCATTTGCCAAAAAGGGCACAGGTGAGTCTCTTGGAGGCATTGATGTGCACTCCAGAGGAGACCAGCAGAGTAGGGCACTTAGCCTGAAGGAAAACTCCAAGGATTCTTCCAAAATTTACAAAGCTTTTATTTATTTTCTTCTTTATCAGGTCAAAGAAGACCTCTCCCCAATTCAGATTTTTCTTATCTACCAGAGCTGCCATGATGCAGAGCTGATGTCTGGAGATGGTGTCATGTGCAGAATGTTTGGCCAACAGGACCTTGCCTACAACATCTGCCAGAAACCTGTATTCAACTGACAGGTTCCTCTTAAACAATTTGCTAGGGTTTCCCTCAGGATGACCCATCCTGGCAAGTATATCAGTAAACTCTTCTCCAGAAAGTTCAGCAGAGTCATCTCCATTTCTAAAACCAAAAACCTCTGTTAAGACTGTTGGGGTCAGAGGTACCTGGGTGCCACCAATAGATCCAACTATGGTGTTGTTGTCAAGGTTGTGTGCAGTATATACCCATTCCTTTATTTCATCTGAGGCAAGTTTGATTCTTGTGGTCATGAGGGCAGACAAGTGTTGATCCTTGAATAAACTTAGGATGTCCTGGAAGACTTGATCAGTGGTGTTGAAGGAGTCCAAATCAATGTCAAACCCTGCATCAAGCTTCATGGCGGCGAGGACAGCAACTGAGACGGCCATGGTACCTGCAAAAACTTAACAAACAAAACGACCAAGGTAGAACTGTTTGGAGGGAAGAAAATTCTTGCAGAGAAATTGAAAGTGCAAGAGAGAACGACGGCGAAAAATGAGTTTTATATTAGGGTTCGATGCAGAATTGGAAAGATCGTTGAACTCAGTTCGACGATCGAGGCTTCTAAAGGAATCTGAAGAGACTCCAACATCGTCGATCTCCGTTCGACGATCTTGGGAAGCGTCGAGCTCCGTTCGACGATCGTTCAGGGAACAAAATCGTCGAGCTCCGTTCGACGATCGTTGACCGAAGGAGACAGTTCATGCTGTCTGAGGGGCGCTGAACTCAGTTCGACGATTCTGGAAATCGTCGATCTCCGTTCGACGATCTTTGGGGAAATCGTCGAGCGCAGTTCAGAGATCAGAAAATTCTAAACACTAAGAAAAATCAGGATTTTGCCTAGTCTTGGTCAATTTTCAGCTTTCAAAATCTTGGGGATTATTTAAGACTTTCTCCATCTAACATTCCTAACTGATTTAGGAAGAAAGTGTGTTTCTTTTCATCCAAAGGCTTGGTGAAAATATCTCCCCTTTGTAAATCAGTTGGGATATACTGCAGTTCAATTTTGTTCTTTTCAGCATTGTCCCTTAAGAAATGATGCCTAATCTCTATGTGTTTTGTCCTACTATGGAGGACTGGATTTTGAGCTATGGAAATAGCACTTGTATTGTCACAAAAGATTTTTGACTTCTCTAAGTTGTAACCATAGTCTAGGAGTTGGTTTTGAATCCACAGTATTTGTGAACAACAACTGCCTGCAGCCATATATTCAGCTTCAGCCGTTGAAGTTGACACAGATGTTTGTTTCTTGCAAAACCAAGAGACAAGTCTATCACCAAGGAACTGACAAGTTCCACTGGTTCTTTTCCTGTCAATTCTGCATCCAGCATAATCAGCATCAGAGAATCCAGTTAACTCAAATGCTGAATCTTTTGGATACCAGAGACCTAGATTTGGACAACTTTTAACATACCTAAGAATCCTCTTTACTAATGTGAGGTGTGACTCTCTAGGGCTTACTTGGAACCTAGCACATATACATGTAGCAAACATTATATCTGGTCTACTAGCTGTAAGATACAGTAAAGAGCCAATCATTGCTCTATATGTTGTCTGATCAACAGGTTTCCCATGTTCATCAGCATCCAATACAGCATTGGTAGGCATGGGTGTTTTCATACAAGATGCCTCAGACATACCAAATTTCTTAACCAGTTCATTTGCATATTTGGTTTGAGAAATAAAGATGCCTTCAGCATGTTATTTGACTTGCAATCCTAGGAAGAAGGATAGCTCACCCATGCTACTCATCTCAAATTTAGAATGCATTAGGTTAGAAAACCTTCTGCACAATTTTGAGTCAGTAGAACCAAAAATGATATCGTCTACATAAATTTGTACTAGTAGGGTATGGGACTTATGGGTTCTAATAAAAAGAGTTTGGTCTACTCTACCCCTTATAAAACCATTTTCCAAGAGAAAGCATGCTAAGGTCTCATACCATGCTCTAGGAGCTTGCTTGAGACCATATAATGCTTTATTTAATCTAAAAACGTAATCAGGATAAGTTGGAGAGATAAAACCTGGAGGTTGTCTGACATAGACTTCCTCTTTGATGTCTCCATTTAAAAAGGCACTCTTGACATCCATCTGATAAACCTTGAAGCCTTTGTGAGCTGCATAAGCTAGAAAAATTCTGATGGCTTCCAATCTTGCAATAGGTGCAAAAGTCTGGTCGTAGTCAATTCCTTCTTCTTGAGAATATCCTTGGGCAACTAGCCTTGCCTTGTTCCTTATTATTACTCCTTAATCATCCAGTTTATTTCTGAATACCCATTTTGTTCCAACAATGGAATGATCCTTTGGCTTTGGCACTAGTTCTCATACTTTGTTCCTCTCAAATTGATGCAACTCCTCTTGCATGGCAATGATCCAGTGTGGATCTTGCTCTGCATCTTGAATGGACTGAGGCTCAATTTGAGAAAGGAAGCAGGTGTGCAGCAGGTTTTGGTTGACCTGATTTCTGGTTTGCACACCAGCTGAGATTTCTCCAATTATTTGGGTAATTGGATGGTCTCTAGATGTTACTAAATCAATAGGGGGTGTTGATTGTTCACCAACCTGTGTTGTTGTTTCCTCTTGTGGTACAACAACTGGCTCTTCAAATGGAGCTTCAATGTGTTGAGCATTGCTTTCATCTTCACTGCTTTCTTCTTCTTGAGCAACCTGTAGCTTGTTCATATCTTCAACTAGAGAGTGTTCCTGCAAAGGTTCTATGGTAGAAGAAATCTTCTCCTTGAAAGACATGTTAGTTTCATCAAAAGAAACATGAACAGATTCCTCAATTTTCAATGATGATTTATTATATACCCTATAGGCCTTGCTGATCATGGAGTATCCCAGAAACACTCCTTCATCAGCTTTGGCTTGAAATTTTGCTAAATATTTCTTATCATTATTGTGAATATAGCAAGTGCAGCCAAAAATTCTGAAATAGTCAACTTTAGGTTTCTTCCCTTTGAGTAATTCATAGGGAGTCTTTCCCTTCAGTTTATGTATCAGACTTCTGTTCAGCACATAGTTGGAGGTGTTCACTGCCTCTGCCCAGAAGGATAGAGGTAGATGAGCATCTGACAACAATGTAGTGGCAGATTCAATAAGGGTTCTATTTTTCCTTTCAGCTACCCCATTTTGTTGAGGAGTTCTAGGAGCTGAGAAAGTATGCCTAATCCCTTCACTCTGACAGAACTCTTGCATAAAAAGAGAATCAAACTCTGTCCCATGATCACTTCTGATCAGGGCAATGTGAGTATTGAACTCAATCTTTATACATTTGAGAAACTCTGTCAGACACTTAAAGTTATCAGACTTCTTCCTTATAAAGAACACCCAAGTGAATCTAGAGAAGTCATCTACAATCACCAAAGTGTAGGATTTCCCTCCTAGGCTTTGTACTGTGATGGGTCCAAATAGATCCATGTGTAACAGATACAATATCCTAGGTGAATCACTCTTATTAAGTGACTTGAAACTGTTTTTAGTTTGCTTGCCTAATTGACAAGCCTTGCAGAGTCCTTCCTTCTTGTAGGGGCCAGAAGGTAGTCCTCTAACAAGGTTGTCCTTGGATAGCCTAGCAATAGTTCTAAGGTTTAGGTGTCCTAGTCTCTTATGCCATAAAACATTTGGTCTACATACTGAATTGAATAAACAGATATCTATAGTAGTTGAAAGAAAATCTACTAGGTAGATGTTACCTTTCCTTTTACCTGTCAACACAGTTGTGTTGTCTTCTGACTTGATTTTGCATAAGGTTTTGCTGAAGGTCACCTGGTAGCCTTCATCACATAGCTGACTGATGCTGATTAGGTTGTGCTTCAGTCCTTCCACATATGCTACTTTCTTGAAGGTTACAGAACCAATCTGGACTGCACCATATCCTTTAGTTTGTCCAAAGTTGGAATCACCAAAGATAACTTTGGGTCCAAGCTTGGCTCTAAAGGAATTGAGGTTGTCCTTGTTCCCTGTCATGTGCTTAGAGCACCCACTATCCAAATACCATTGCTGGTTAGATGTTGGATAGGTCTTCACCTGCACATGAAACAATTTACTTGTTTTTGACCCAGTTTACCTTGGGCCTAGGTTGATAACCTCTAAATTCAGAAATGAAAGACATCCCTGGCTGACTCTTATATCCTTCAGGATGATATCTCCTTGGAGGTAAAATCCATTCAGTATAAGGGTTGAAGGTTTGGGATGAAGAACCCTCAAGGATTCAATTTTGACTTGCCTTTGAAAAATTTTCCAGAGCTCTGACCTCTGTTCGACGATCTTGGAGCTGAGTTCGACGATCTTGGGTCAGATCGTCGAGCTCCGTTCGACGGTCGACTATGGGTGAGGTCAGGTATATGAGATCGTCGAGCAGCGTTCGACGACTTTAGCTGAGATCGTCGATCTGCGTTCGACGATTTTCCCTGAGGTCGTCGAGCTGCGTTCGGCGATCGTCGATCTTCATTCGGCGATCGTCGAGCTTCGTTCGACGATTTCTGCTGGGACTTGAATTTCTGAGGCAGATCAGAATTTTTCCTGGCAACCTCTACAACTCCATTTCCCTTGTCAGAAATGAACTTGATAGGGGTTGTTAGAACAATAGGTTGGCTGGATGAGGCACCCAAGCCCAGTGTACTGTTGAATCTTGAGTTCACTGTGCTTGTGATGTCCATCAGCTTGATGCTTCTCCCATTGAGAGATTCTTCAAGCTTCTTGGCCTCAGAGAGCTCACTCTTCAGTGAAGCTATCTGTTCCCTATAGTTCTCCAACTCCTGAAGAGAGTTTGAGGTTTTCTGATTTTAAAACCTTTTGTTCAGATAATTGATTTCTGAGAGAGATGATCTCTTTCTCAGACTTTAGCAGGTCTAAACATAGAGCTTTAAATTCAAATTTAAAATCTTCTGAAGTAAAATCAAAAGAGCTGATTACCTGATCTTCTTCAGGTTGAGTCTCTGAGTCTGATTCTGACTCCTCTTCCTCTGAGTTGTGTTTTGAGGCATTGATTGCCATCATGCAGAACTCCTTTTCCTCTGCATCATCCTCATCATCACTTGAGCTGGAGGAGGCTTCTGACTCCTCTTCAGTCTCACTCCAGGATTCAGCAACAAATCCTTTCCTTGTGTGCTTATTTCTGCTAGAGGAAGGTTTGCTACTTCCATTCCTTTTGGAGTCCTTCTCCTTTCTTCTTTCTTTTCTGTCCCTTCTGTCCTTGTTCTTGTTCTCTGGACAGTCAGGAACCATATGCCCTGGTTTCCTGCAACCAAAGCAAATAATGTCTTTGTTATTGCCAATGGACTTGTCATACCTTGGCTTGTTCTCCTCCTTGTATGATCTTCTTCTGAAGTCCTTTCTGGCCATCTTATAGAATCTTTTGGCCAACAAGCTGAGAAGTTCATCATTGGCTGTTCCTTTTTCTTCAGGCAGATCTTCAGTTGCCTTGAATGCTATAGTCTTCTCATTTCTTGTGGCTGGTGAAGCAGCCTTCTGTTCTTCTTCTCTGTTCTTGATGAGTAGCTCATAAGATTTGAGCTTACCCAACAAGGCTTCAGTGGTGATCTCATTCAGACTTCTGGCATCTTTAATTGGCCAGATTCTTGAATCCCAAGTGCTGGGGAAGCACATTAGGATCTTGTCATTAAGTTCTGTCAGTGAGATCTCTTTGTCTAATGTCCTCAGTTCACTGACAATTAGACTCAGTCTGTTATACATGTCTCCCACTGACTCATTCTCTCCCTTCTTGAAGTTCTCATATTGGGAGATGAGATGGGATCTTCTGTCCTTTCTCTCATCAGCTGAGCCAGAGACAATTTCTGAGAGCTTGTCCCATATTTCCTTGGCTGAATTGCATTCAGCTACTTTTTGAAAAATGTCATCTGACATTGTCTGAGCTAAAATGTTCATTGCCTTGGCATCAGCTACTTTCCACTTTTTGATGTCAGCATCTGTTCCTGATGGAGGTGGAACAGCATTTGTGCTTGTGCCCTCTGGAGGTCTTGGACACACTGTCAAAACAGAATTAAAAATGTCTTCGTCAATAGAATTCATGTAGAGTCTAATCCTTGCTTTCCAAAGTGCAAACTTTGACAGATTGCACACTGGAGGTCTGGTGCTAGCATAATCTTTGTTTTGGGCCATGACTTGTGCAAGCTAAATCTAATAATGAAATATAAAAGAAGGATCTAGATTGGGATCTTGGGGTTCAGGTGTTAGCCTGTACAACCAAACAGATATGGTATGTTTAACCAACCTCCCTCTGATACCAATTGAAAGGGGAAACTAGATCTGATATACTCTAGAGGGGGGTGAATAGAGTATATGGTGCTTTTAAAACACAAAGAAAAACTTTTGCAAAGCTTTACAACAATTGTTGTAATGAGTGTGAGCAGGGAAGCAGAAATAAAACTAATTACAAAACTAAGCTATGCAGAGACTAAGCACAAGGAAATCTAGGCCAGAAACAGAAAGAAAACATGCAAAACCAGATGACACAAGGAAATATAGTGGTTCCCCAACTTGGGTACATCCACTCTTCTACCACCCTAGGTAGGAATCCGCTGCAGGATGAGTTGATCAGGTGTCCTGGGCACCAATGAGCTTTTGATAAGGTGCTCAAAAACCAAAACAGATTTTTTGATCAGGTGTCTTGCCACCAATGAGCTTTTGACAAGGTGCTCAAAAACCAGATTCAAACTTTTGAAGGGAGTTTGAAAAACCCTTTACAGAGTGGGGGTGAGAGAGTGATGGCAGTCTTCTCTTTCTCAATCAACTGAGAAGACTAAGTGGATTGATTTCAAAGCTCCCCCTGAGTCCTTGATCTTCAGGAAGATGAGCTTTGCTGAGGGTGATAGGCCTTCAAAGATAGACCTCCAGCAAAAGATGATTTCAGCAAGCTGAAATGTTGAGTGTCTGGAGTCTTGAAATGATGTTGGCCTTGAACACTTTAAGAGCTGAAGAGATCTGAAGATTTGTTTGAAAGCTTGATCTCTTTGATGAGTGTTCTTCAGAATTCTTGTTGACAGAAGATTGAGAGAGTCTCTGTATTCTGAGTTGTGTGTCCTCTTCTTGTCAATCTCTGTATTTCTTCTCTATTTCATTCAAAAACATTCTATCTATTATTCTCTGTACCAGAACAGAATATCACTCTGTCAAAGATAGCCGTTGGTCTGCATTGATTACAGCCTTAATTGCATAATTTCTTCTGAAGGAAGGTCCACTGAATTGTTCCTTGAAAAATCCCTTGAAACTTGCTCCAGGAGTAAATGAAAACGGCTGGCAGATCTTCTGAATTAAATGCAGAATAACTTCTATCTGATTTGAATTTGAATTCTGAAAGATAACTGAAATCGTCGAACTGAGCTCTGCTATCGTCGAGCTGAGCTCAGCGATCTGGAAAATGCAAGCAGCAAAGAAATCGTCGATCTGAGCTCAAAGATCGTCGAACTGAGCTCAGAGATAGGGATCCAGTGCAGAGTCAAAATCGTCGACCTGAGCTCAGCGATCGTCGAGCTGAGCTCGACGATCTTATGAGTTTTGAGCTCAGCGATCGTCGAATGGAGCTCGACGATCTGCAGAAGTTTGAGCTAGACGATCGTCGACCGGAGTTCGACGAATCGTCGTGCTGAGCTCGACGATTAGACTTAGTCTCCAGAAAAACTTGGTCTTCAGGGCAGCTTCCAAACCTAGACTTCTAACCCTTAGACTCAATTCTAATTGACCTATTAAGCTATACAGAAGGTCAAACACAGATTCCTAGAGACATAGTGATCCTGACCCAAATTAGTAATAGGGTGTTCCAACACCTGTCACCACGTCCGCTTGCTTTATGGCCTCCTACAGACCAAGGTTGTAGACTCTAGGCTGGGCTGGAGCATGATGGGACGCGGTTGACTCCACCGCCTTCCCTTTCTCCTCATATGTCGCTCCAGGTCTCCTCTCGGACTTTGAACGTCCGCTCCAACACTCCCGAGCAAAATGCCCCGTCTTCCCGCAGTTGTAGCAAGCTCCGGGGACTCGACTTGTAGTTGCCCCCGACACATCAGCCGAAGGGGCTGAGTTCGAAGTCCTCCTCTTCTTGTTCCACCTGCAGAAACTTGACTTATTATTTAGCACCTTGAACTCGGTCTTCCTTTCTCCTGGGTCATTCTTCTCTTGAACTTTCTTCGCAACCTTTTCCAACGATCGGGCCGAATTGACCAAGGCTAGGAAGCCCTGCGCCTTAGGCCCAGCAAGGAGTAACTGTAAATCGCCACGAAGACTCTCATAGAATCGGTTGGTCTTCCTCTCTTCTTCTGTAAATATAGCACCAGCATAGCGTCCCAACCGTGTGAACTCATGCAGATATTCGTCCACGCTTCTGGATCCCTGAATCAACCCAAGAAATTGATTCTCCATCTCCAACTTCTGAGCAGAGGGTACAAATCTGGCTAGGAAAAATCTTGAAAATTCTTCCATCGGCACATCCGCAAGTTGCCTTCCCACTAGAAGATGAAACTCCATCTCGTCCCACCACAGCCTCGCTTCACCTTCCAAAAGGAAAGTCGCTATGGCGGTCTTCTGCCACTCTTCGGTTATTGTGGCCGTCAAGACCCTCTTTATGGAAGAGAGCCAGTCCTCAGCTTGAGTTGGCGTTCCAACCCCATTAAACCTCGGGGGACTAAATCCCATCACATGCTTTAACTGCCTCTCCGTAGTTCTTCTCGGCTCTAACAACTCCACTGCTGCGCGTTCCACCACTCTCGGCTCTGCCACCCTAATCGATTCTTGCTCATTCACAGGAGGTGCGCGATGCATTTGCCCTGCAGGTTGGGCATTTATCATTGCGAACACTGCCTCAGCCACCATCCTGATGGTTTCTGCTGAAGGAGGTGTAGCAGACACGTACCTTGGTGCACTACTTTCCGCTGATTGCGGACGCTCTGACTGACCAGTACCGCTCCCAGCTGCCTATAGTAGTAAAGACACACGATTAGACGACAAACAAATTGCTAAAAGCACTCATTAGAATACTCAGGTCCCACAAAACCAGCGTATTTTCATTCCTAAGTGGACATTCATGGGTTCTTTTTGATGTTATCACGATGACGCACACATGTGCTCACCACCCCTTAAAAGAATTCGCCCACGAATTCATTTAAGCCTGACCGTAACCAGAAGTCTGATACCAAATTGTAACACCCCCATCTGTCGCATGGCATATAACAGAAGGTTCAGCTGGAACCCGACGTCATATACCACAGACAGTCGGAAGGGTTACTAAATGAATAATCAAACCAACCAATTAAGACTACTCATCCTAATCACAGAGCATTCTAGCGGAAGATTTTAAAGTTGAAAGAACTCAAACTTAAAAACCAATAAGTATGAATGTCCACAGTTACAACTACAGGAATGAAACCCCAAATACACTGAAACGGGTACATGGCCTTATGGCCTTACAAAAGTTCACTTAATATAACATGTCTTACATACATCGGCTCGCAGGCCGGCCACACATGACAAATATAAATATAACTATTCTACGGCCTTCTATGGCCAGCACAGCAACATGGACTCCAGCCCGCTATTTGGCGCTCGGCTCCGCAGCACCTGCAAGCACATACCACAGCACGGTGGCAAACAAGGCAACGGTCGGCTAAAAGCCGACCAAATTATAACGACCTCGTCCCTTACTCGGTACGGCGGTGCTCTTTTTATGTAATGACCCCAGGCCCGAGCTCAGAGGCCCATAGGCTTGTCTCGTTCTGGACATCGCTACCGGGCTGCAGCCCAAGCACCCCAAAGCCTCTCCGCGCCTGTTTCTCGGCTGCGGTGCATTGTTGAGGTCAGGTCTTGAACCCGCAACCCCCTTGATAAGGAGTCTTCTAACCACTCCTCATCACCAACTGAGCTGCAGCTCAATTGGTCATGAGGAGTGGTTAGAAGACTCCTTATCAAGGGGGTTGCGGGTTCAAGACCTGGCCTCAACAATGCACCGCAACCGAGAAACAAGCACGGAGAGGCTTTGGGGTGCTTGGGCTGCAGCCCGGTAGAGATGTCCAGAACGAGACAATCCTATGGGCCTCTGAGCTCGGGCCTGGGGTCATTACATGTTATGCATTAGAGATCCGCTCCGTTAGTGGATTAGGCATGGTGGGTGAAGCCGTAGTCGCGACCGTTAGTCCGACTCGGTGATGTTGTATACGAACATTAAGGATTCGTAGAGACTCCGTTGCGGCAAGACGCCGTTTGTGATGTGGTGATGTTTTCCCCCTTTTTCTCGAGTGAGTACGTGTAGTCGGAACCAGACAAGGTTAGCTCATCGTGGCGGTAGATGTTTTCCTTGGTGGACAAGGTTAGCTCCGCATGAGTTGTAGATGGTTTCCTTGTTGTGCGGGAACGCTGCAGTACAAATGAGGGACTAGGGTGGAATTGTCTTGGTTTGTGATGTGCCAAGGCGTGGCTATGTCTTCGTGGTCGGCTGGCTATCCCGTGACGTTCACGTCATGTGCGGAGAGTGTCCCGGCGAGACTAGTCCCCTTCTGTGAGACTGACGAGAATGCCAAGCATGGGGGCAAGCCCGGGCAATGAGGCCATGAGCGGGTGGGGTCCGACAAGGCTTCTTAGAATCAGTCAGTTTTGTGATTGTTGGAATCCTGACATGAGACGTCAGAGCTTGTAGGAAAGCCCGGGTCTAAGACCTTGAGCGGGTGGGGCCTTTGCAAGAGTTCCATGTGGCGGCCTTTGTGCCGTTGGGGGGAATGATGTTACCCCTTTGTTTGCGGCTTTATACCAATGGGGAATCGATGAGTACCCATATGATGTGATGATGTGCTAGATGCATACGAGATAGGGTGCCTTGGGTGAAGCCCGGGTTGTTGCATACATGATTGCATAAATAGGCCCTTTTTATTATATGCTCAACCAGTAAAGAACATGTATGATGTGTGTGACATCCAAGCCTGTTTCTGTAGCTGCTTTTCTTGCTTATGATTATTGCATACGAAGTGCTAACTTGTAGGTTGGAGGGGTACCCCGGGGTCCGTTAGGGAAGGCCGAGAGGAGATGTGTTGTTACACAGTTTGAGGTCAGCCTTTGCTGACCCACGTTACTAATAAATTTTACAGGGCAAGGATCGCATGCAGGAGCTAGCTCGCCGGTCAGAAAGGCCTAAGCTTCATGAAGTGCTTTTCTCTTGTAGTTCTACTTATATGTTGTTGTATGTTTGAGATTCATCTTGTCCGGCTTGCATGCCGAGGTAGACTAGGAGTGTTATGCACTTTCTTGACTGTTATATTATTTGAGTATTGGACACTTGTTGTAAGGCCATAAGGCCATTTGTTTTACTCTTCTTCTAGTGGATAACTTCTTGTCTTGCTTGTGTTTCCGCTGTGTTGTGCAAAGTGTTTTGAGTGTGGGTAGCTATATCAACTTTTAATACTAAAGCTGTGGCGTTCGTATGTTGTGGGGCCCTGGTCGGTCCCATATTATACGGTCATTACAGGGGAGGTGTTACAATTTGGTATCAGAGGGAGGTTAGATTCAAGGTCAGTGCATAGAGAAGTTATCCACATAAGAGTAACGCGGGACCATGAGTGTCCTTATGTTTAAGTCTTGAGAGTTGAGACTGATTCCTTGTTTCTTGTTTTCTTGAAGAGTGCAAGCAACGAGGCGGGTACGTCGAGAGCTAGAGAAGAGCTTTCGGCGAGCAGTGCTACTGCTCCAGGTCTTTTGGGCACGGGTGTTAACCCAGCTGACTTCTGCCGCATGCTTGCTGAAGCGATGGTAGCAGCCTAAGCTGCAGCAGCAGCTCAGGTAGCAACCCCTGCTACACCGGATATGGCGACGGTCGTGCCAGGAGGAGAAGCCAGGTGCGTGGAGCCTTTGGTGGAAAGGGTGGTTGTCGGACATGGAGACCGACACATGAAGTATTTCCTGAGTTTCCATCCCCCGTCATTCAAGGGAGTTGGTACACCAACGGATGTGGAGGATTGGTGGGTTCTCATTCAAGAGCTTTTGAGGGCGGCAGAGACGCCAGAAGAAAAGAAAGCTGAGTATGCGGCTTTCATGTTGGAAGGGGATGCCAAGTTGTGGTGGGTGAGCCATAGCGGCCGCCAGTTCCCTGGACGCACCCCGTCAGTGGAGGAGTTTGGGGATGCGTTTCTAAAGAGGTATATTCTAGTTTCTACACGATTGGCCCTTCAGAGGCAGTTTCTGCACTTAATGCAGCGAGACAAGACGGTGGATGAGTATGTGCAGGAGTTCACCCGTTTGGGTCGTTACGGGGAACGACGATGGCAGATGATGTAGAGAGGGATTCAATGAACTAGTTGAGGCTGCCAGGATTTTTGAAAGTGATCTGGAGCGAACCCAACGCCGTAAGGGTTTCAGTCCCAAGCAAGGGGAAGGGAAGCCTTCCCAATCCCATAGAAAGTCTGAAGGGAGTAGGTGGAGGAAGAAGCCTCACACTTCCAGATCCGGTGAGAAGAGCAATTGGACGCCTGGAGGTTCTCACTCTAGGGGACCGCCGACGTGCTACAACTGCGGTAAGGTGGGGCACATAGCTCATGTTTGTCCCCAAGGAGGAGCGGGGCAAGAGGCAAGGCAAGAGCAGACTGTGCGCTCCGGCCCCAGTGCTGCAGAGAAAGGGAAGATGGCGGAGTCGAGCGCTTCTCGATTCCAACCGGTGCAACCAAGGGCTTACAACCTTGGACAGCAAGAAGCGATCCGCCAAACCGATGTGGTGACAGGTATGAAGAAAATTTAAGTTTAAATTTTGTGCTTCATACTTTTAGACCTTTTTGTGTGATATCTATGTTGTAGGCTTCGTTTTAGTTTCCGGATGCCCCACTAGGGTATTTTTTGATACAGGAGCATCGGACTCCTTTCTCACGGAGAGCTTCATCCGGAGAGTAGGAGCTGAGTCTTTCTCAGCAGACGCGGAGTTGAAAGTGCGCATGCCCAATGGGTCATCCATGATCACCGGGGCCAAAGGGCGCATCTGTTGGGAGTTGGACGGAGTTGACTTCGTTTTGGTAGCAGCGATTTTACCATTAGTTGAGTTCGATGTCATTTTGGGCATGGACTGGCTTGTAGATCAGCGCGCCAGTATTGACTGTCTATCTAAGGTAGTGACCTTAAGGAGCAAAGGGCAGGCGGAGGTCAAATTTGAGGGCCTTTGTGGAGTGGCCTGTTCCCTGATCTCGGTCATGCAGTTGATGCGGGTGGTTAACCAGGGTGGTGTAGCGCTTGTAGCGTTATTGGAGGTTCATCTCTCCCAGCTATCTATTGAGGAGGTGCCCGTAGTGGCAGAGTTCAAGGATGTGTTTCCGGATGAACTTCCTGGAGCGCCTCCTCGGAGGGAAATCGATTTCTCGATCGAGTTAGTGCCGGAGGCTAGGCCGGTGTCACGTCCTCCGTTTAGGATGACACTAAAGGAGTTGGCTAAACTTAACGTACAGTTACAGGAATTGCTGGAGTAGGGGTATATCAGACCCAGTTCTTCACCGTGGAGTGCGTCGGTGTTGTTTGTAAAGAAGAAAGACGGTAGTATGCAGCTATGCATAGACTACCGAGAGTTGAATAAATTGACCGTCAAGAATAAGTATCCGATTCCTCGGATAGATGACTTGTTCGACCAGTTGGTAGGGTCAGTGGTGTATTCAAAATTGGACTTGAAGTCAGGATATTATCAGATGCGAATTCGGGATGAGGATATACCCAAGACTGCCTTTGGTATAAGGTATGGACACTTTGAGTTTACGGTGATGCCGTTCGGGCTGACGAACGCACCATTTGTGTTCATGGATCTTATGAATCGAGTATTTCGTGAATACTTGGATTCTTTTGTGGTTGTCTTCATTGATGACATCTTGGTGTATTCCAAATCGAAAGTGGAGCATGAGACCCACTTGAGAGTGGTCTTGCAAGTGTTGAGGGAGAATCAGTTGTATGCAAAGTTCTCCAAGTGTGAGTTCTGGTTAGAGAAGGTGGCATTTTTGGGCCACGTGATTAGTGGGGATGGGGTGGCAGTGGATCCAACAAAAGTGGAAGCCATCAGAGATTGACCAATCTTGAGGACTGTGGCAGAAGTCCGAAGTTTTCTTGGACTAGCCGGGTATTATAGGAGATTCGTGGAGAATTTTTCGCGGATAGCTCTACCCCTCACCTCACTCACTCGTAAAGATCATAAGTTTGTGTGGATTCAAGAGTGCAGCCAAGCATTTGGGGCACTGAAGGAGAGACTGATGATGGCTCCAGTCGTAAGTCTACCGCAAGGGACCGAGGGATTTCAGATCTTCAGTGACGCATCGGGATGCGGTTTGGGTTGTGTTTTGGTGCAACATGACAAAGTGATAGCTTTTGGGTCTAGACAGCTGAAGCCTCATGAGAGGAATTACCACGTCCATGACTTGGAGTTGGCGGCGGTAATTTTTGCGTTGAAAATTTGGCGACATTATGTATATGGTGCAAAGGTGGAGATCTTCACGGATCATAAAAGCCTGAAGTATCTCTTGGATCAAAAGGACTTGAACATGCGGCAATGCAGGTGGGTTGAGTTTCTTGGAGACTACGAAGTGGCGATTCAGTATACGCCAGGTAAAGCCAATGTGGTGGCGGATGCCTTGAGTAGAAAGTACTCGGGGCAAGGGAATTGGATCGAAGCTCATGATAAGCGGTTGGTACGGTAATGGGAGTCCCTTGGTTTGGAATGTGTTGCGAGGGGCAAGTCCAGCGTGGCTCGGTTGAACTTGATTGAAGTGTAGAACGATTTGACCGATCGCATTCGGGAAGTGACTCGGTTGGATGTGGAATTTCAACCATTTGTGTTGGAGGCTCAAACGGGCGAGAGCAGCACCTGGTAGATGATTGATGGGATTCTGAGGAAGAACGGAAGGGTTTGTATACCGCAGTTCGGCAAACTCCGTGAGGAGTTGATGTATGAGGCTCACTTAACAAAGTACTCCATTCACCCGGGAAGTACAAAGATGTACTTGGATATGAAGAAATCCTTTTGGTGGTCGGGGCTGAAGCGGGACGTAGCTTTGTATGTGAATCGTTGCCAAACTTGTGCCTTGGTGAAGGCCGAATGTCAGAAGCCGGGCGGGTTCCTGAAGCCCCTTCCAATCCCTGAATGGAAATTTGATGACATCTCCATGGACTTTGTACATGGTTTGCCCTGATCGCAGCAGGGTAATGATGCTATTTGGGTGATCGTGGACCGCTTAACTAAGGTGGCCCACTTCATCCCAAATCGGAAAGAGGACAGCGTGGAGAAGCTGGTGGAGCTGTATGTTCGCAACATTATGCGACTGCATGGGATTCCAAAGTGTATAGTCAGCGATCGAGATGGACGGTTTACGTCCAAGGACTGGAGACTAGTTCAAAAGAGTTTGGGCACGAAGCTAAAGTTCAGTACGACATTCCATCCTCAAACTGATGGGCAAACTGAAAGAACAAACCGTACTATGGATGATATGCTGAGAATGTGCGTGCTTGACTTCGGCAAGAAGTGGGAGGATCACCTCTTCATGGTGGAATTCGCGTACAATAACAGTTACCAAGCGAGTATAAAAATGGCGCCATACGAAGCCTTGTATGGGAGACGGTGTCGAACACCGATGTCTTGGGGCAGAGGCGGGAGACACCAAAATTTTGGGAAAAGAGGTGGTAGCGGACGCTTGTGAGTTGGTACAGACTATTCGAGAGCGTATGAAGGTGGCGCAAGACCGGCAAGCAAAATACTTTAATGCTCGTCACCGGAAGTTGGAGTTTGCGGTAGGTGATTGGGTCTATTTGAAGATCAAACCGTTCAAAGGCGTCTCACGGATTCGCCGACTCAAAAAGTTGAGTCCGAGGTTTTGGGGCCTTTTGAAGTTGTTGAACGGGTGGGAGAAGCAGCCTATCAGTTGGCATTGTCCGCGGAGCTGAGTGGATTGCATGACGTCTTCCACGTCTCCGTTTTGAGGAAAGCCTTGGTGGAGGCTAGTGTGGTGATTGAGCCGGCATCGGTGCCGATTGAGGAAAACTTGAGGACGCGAGTCCTTCCAATTGCTATAGAGGATTCAGAGACTCGGCAGTTGCGGAATAAAGAGGTTAAACTCGTGAAAGTCCGATGGGACAACTGCGGTCGAGAGGAGTTCTCTTGGGAGCGAGAATAGGCCATGCGAGAAGAGTATCCAGAACTCTTCATTTCAGGTACAATTTAAGTTTTTGTCCCTTTTGTTTTGTAATTTCGGGACGAAATTCTGTTAAGGGGGGGGGGAGAGTTGTAACACCCCAGTTTTGGAGAAAGGGTCGATTTGCATTTCTGGACTTTTTTTGGTTTCTGGCAGGGGGCATACGGCCTGGGACATGGGCGTGTCCCAGGCCGTGTCAGGTCGTGTCGACGACTTGGCCGCGTGGTCGACACTTTACGCTCTACGAAGTGTCGAGTCAGGGCACACGGCCTGCGACACGGGCGTGTCGCAGGGCATGTCAAGCCCGTGTCGACACTCGGCCCGGGGTGTCGACATTTTCGCTCGACTTTGTGTCGAGACAAGGCACACGGCCTAGGACACGGGCGTGTCCAAAGCCGTGTGGGTCTGTCGACGATCTTCAGTCGACGATGTTCACTCGATGAGTGTCGAGTGTCGAGACTGGGGCACACGGCCTGTGACACGGGCGTGTCACAGGGCGTGTCCCGCTTGGTCGACGATCTTCGCTCGACATTTTTCCGTGGTGTTGACACAAAGGCTGTCGACGAGTGTCGGGACTTGGCACACGGCGTGGGACACGGGCGTGTCCCAGGCCGTGTCACTTCTCGGGATGTTTTCGGGGCCGTGTCGATGGAGGCACACGGCCGGCCACATGGCCGGCCACACGGCCGTGTCAGTGGGGACACGGGCGTGTCGGCTCGAACACGGGTGTGTCGGATGCCCGTGTGCTGTTCTAGGCGCGTCGATTTGAGACAGCGAATGAGGTACACGGCCATGGACACGGGCGTGTGCCAGGCCGTGTTCGGCCCAGGTATTTTATTTTTCAGACGGATCGTGGCCTTTCTTTTCCTGATTTTAGGATCTGACGGTTTAGGATTGTTCTTGGGGAGTTAAGTCCGAGAATAGGGTTGGAAACACTCATTCTTCTTCAAGCTTTTCTCTTACTAATTTCTAGAGAGAAGGGAGAGCAAGGAAGAAGGTGAAGGAGGTTTTGGGCTGTAGGAGTGGTTTCGGTGCTCCAAATCGCGAGCCGAGTCCAGATCCGTGGAGGCTAGATCTTTGCGAAGGTTTTCATCCGGCTATTTTGCCATGGCAAGGAAGAGGAGTCGGAAGGTAACGACACTTCTCCTCTCGGTCTTAGGATGTATGTCTTTAGCATCAATTTTCTTTTCTAGTTCTTGGGCACCAAACTCTCAAATGAGAGGGGTTTTGGGTCGCCAAGGTTCAAGAGGAACCTTCGGGTTGATTGAGTCTGTCCCCGACATGTTTTGCATTAGAGGTCCGCTCCGTTAGTGGATTAGGCATGGTGGGTGAAGCCGTAGTCGCGACCGTTAGTCCGACTCGGTGATATTGCATACGAACGTTAAGGATTCATAGAGATTCTGTTGCGGCAAGACGCCGTTTGTGATGTGGTGATGTTTTCCCCCTTTTTCTCGAGTGAGTACGTGTAGTCGGAACCAGACAAGGTTAGCTCCTCGTGGCGGTAGATGTTTTCCTTGGTGGACAAGGTTAGCTCCGCATGAGTTGTAGATGGTTTCCTTGGTGCGCGGGAATGCTGCAGTACAAATGAGGGACTAGGGTTGAATTGTCTTGGTTTGTGATGTGCCAAGGCGTGGATATGTCTCCGTGGTCGGCTGGTTATCCCGTGACGTTCACGTCATGTGCGGAGAGTGTCCCGGCGAGACTAGTCCCCTTCTGTGAGACTGACGAGAATGCCAAGCATGGGGGCAAGCCCGGGCAATGAGGCCATGAGCGGGTGGGGTCCGGCAAGGCTTCTTAGAATCGGTCAGTTTTGTGATTGTTGGAATCCTGACATGAGACATCAGAGCTTGTAGGCAAGCCCGGGTCTAAGACCTTGAGCAGGTGGGGCCTTTGCAAGAGTTCCATGTGGCGGTCTGTGTGTCGTTGGGGGAATGGTGTTACCCCTTTATTTGCGGCTTTATGCCAATGAGAAATTGATGAGTACCCATATGATGTGATGATGTGCTAAATGCATACGAGATAGGGTGCCTTGGGTGAAGCCCGGGTTGTTGCATACATGATTGCATAAGTAGGCCCTTTTTATTATATGCTCAACCAGTAGAGAACATGTATGATGTGTGTGACATCCAAGCCTGTTTCTGTAGCTGCTTTTCTTGCTTATGATTATTGCATACGAAGTGCTAACTTGCAGGTTGAAGGGGTACCCCGGGGTCCGTTAGGGGCGGCCGGGAGGAGATGTGTTGTTACACAGTTTGAGTTCAGCCTTTACTGACCCACGTTACTAATAAATTTTACAGAGCAAGGATCGCATGTAGGAGCTAGCTCGCCGGCCAGAAAGGACTAAGCTTCATGAAGTGCTTCTCTCTTGTAGTTCTACTTATATGATGTTGTATGTTTGAGATACATGTTGTCCGACTTGCATGCCAATGTAGACTAGGAGTGCTATGCACTTTCTTGACTGTTGTATTATTTGAGTATTGGACACTTGTTGTAAGGCCATAAGGCCATTTGTTTTACTCTTCTTGTAGTGGATAACTTTTTGTCTTGCTTGTGTTTCCGCTGTGTTGTGCAAAGTGTTTTGAGTGTGGGTAGCTATATAAACTTTTAATACTAAAGCTGTGGCATCCATATGTTGTGGGGCCCCGGCTGGACCCATATTATACGGTCATTACAGGGGAGGTGTTACACATTAGCCTTTCAACCCTAGAATCCAATAACAGTGAGATTTTATACTTAAATCACCAGTAATAGGTTTGTATTAGGCTAAGAAGTTGGACGGAAATGAATTAGGAGGTTCAGTATTACTGTGCACTCGCTGCAGCCAGATCGACGGAAATCGTCGATCTGGGTTCTACGATTATCGTCGAGCGGAGCTCGACGACGAGCCTTAGTTCTGGGTCTGATGGAAATCGTCGAACGGAGTTCGACGATTTTTCCCGTGACCTTCGTTCGGCGAAAGGGAAATTGTCGAACGGAGTTCGACGATTGCCCGTGTCCCGTGATTCGACAAAAAACGTCGAGCTGCGCTCGACGATTTTGCTTCGTTCGGTGATTTTGTTCCCGCGCTCGACGAAAATCGTCGAGCTGCGATCGACGATTCCTGTAGGCAGAATTTTTATTTCTTTTCAATTATCTTTCTTCCCGAGTGATTACCTCCTAGGGTAAATGTCTTGTCGGCATTTCGTTCTTCCTTTATTTTGAGGGCCGAATCATGGGTATGGCAGGTAGTGGTGTTTTGATGCTCTAAAGGAGCGGGATGTTTTGTGTGCGAGCCGTGGCCGCCACTTTTTGGTCCCAGGTACGGGCTGGGCATTTGCTGTGGCCGCCACCCTTTTTATTCCAGGTACGGGCTGGATTTGTGGTGGTTTTGTGCCGACAGTGGAAATTTATGTTTTTGTTGGAACTGTTTGTTTGGGGGACTATTTTTGGTCACCAACTCAGGACCATTTCTGTTTACTACTGCCATTAACTCACAAATTAGGATTGTTAGGTGTTTCTTCCTGGTAGAATGCAGCATATGGTGGCAAGTTTTTCTTTGTCTTTTGCCTTGTAGCCACTGCAGGATTTGAGCAGGGCTTAGTGTTGTTGCTTGGTGTTTGGTGTACTTTTGGTTTACTCTGGACAGTGTTTGTTTTTTTACTGTCTTGTTTGCTTACTCTCTTGTTCCATTGAAATTTAATGCCATAGTTCAAATTTTCTTGTTTCGCTTGCTGAGGAATTCTTTCCTTTTCTGAATGCCTCAGGTTCTGATTAGTAGCCGGGTGGGCGGCTAGTATTGCTGTGGTGTTGCTGGTGATCCCTTGAGTTGTAGGGATCTTTCTCTTACTTTTGTGAGGTAGTTTTCCTATTTTTTCTTACAGACATACATGCCTGCCAGTGGGTTCGTGTCAGTTTGTTGGCGCCCTCTGGTAGTTTTACCTTATGATATTAAATATGTTTCTTTTACTGCTACCTTTTCTGGAGATAGTCTACTTGCTCTTGGGAAATTTTATGCAAGGTTGCTAGTTATTTTTAAACCTAAAACACTACTATATGTATACCTCATGATCAACATGTTTTATAAACTCATACACTACTTCCCAAGTAACGTAAAAAGAACGTTTTCCCTACTTATAATATGATATAAATTTAGTGTCTTGCATAGTATAAGCTGACCCCGGGGGTCACTTATGCACTCTCTTAGGATGTCAAAGTAATAAATAAAGTATTTTCTGTTGCATATAAATATAGTTTTAAACTGTGGACTAGATGATCCACTGAGCCGAGAGATACGGCCTCTAAAAGATATCTGATTTTCTAATCATTAAACTTAAAAAAATTTCTTAGTCTAGTTAGATGGTGTTCGCCTGAGCGTCGACAGTTATCCCCTGCTCGACGTGGTATCACAACGCGTGTTTTTCTCATACTCTGATCCTCCATGAATTCGGAGAAAAATGCGGGTTGTGACAGTTGGTATCAGAGGGAGGTTGCTTGATAATTTGTCGGGCAACCTTTCCTTATAGGTATTAGGAGTTTAACATCATATCATACACACACCGGTATGTCATCAGCACATCTTGGCTGAAGCACGAACACTACACTCATAGCATAACATGAAGTATACGGGGCATATTATGTAGTATGGGATGCATAATACGTGTCTGTATATGGATCCACCATAGGGGCAACATGTGAGGGTTATGTAGTATGGGATGCATAACCTCACCACATGAATGCGATTAGCACGTTTCTTTTCGTTGCATGACAATGTTATGTAGTATGGTATGCATAACATTTTCATGCGTACGCCGCTCATGACATGCATTAGGACCTTTTTAGAATGCATAGCACAATCATGCATAGCAAAACATTGCATAAGCACAACGTGCCAAGTTAAAGACTTGCAGGATGACATATGTACACACATGATTTTAAATAAAAAAAAATATAAATTCATGCATTCCCGATCTAGGTATAAGAGTTAGATGGTGGTGGTTAACCAACCTAGGTTAGGCATAACATCATTTTTGTTCAAATAAACTCCCAGAGCAAGTCTAGCAGTTTTAAGATCATATTTATGTATGTATTGTCTGTACTTGTAGTTAGTTCCAACTATTGTACCAGGATTTTGGCTAATGTTGATATGATTTTAGGATGGCGAGACGTCCTTCGACGAGGTCGACACCCCAGTCTGAGGGTGAGACTTATGGAGCGCAGAGTGATGCAGTGATCGAGAGCTTGCGGTTGAGCAACGATTCCCTGACCAGGCAGTTGGTGGAGATGCAGGTCCAGATCCAGTCTCTGGCGGCAGTTATGGCAGGACAGACTCAGGAAGTGCAAGACCCTACAGGGGGTTCAGCTGCCCCTCCCCCTCCTGCTCCCCTGAGACCTCCAGTGGTGGTGCCAGCAGAGATGACCTTCATTTCTCAGTTTCAGAGACTTAGCCCTCCTACATATGATGGGAAGGCAGATTTCATGGTCATAGATGATTGGCTGATCTCCATGGAGGAGATGTTCTCGTACTCCGGTGTGGCAGATGATCAGATAGTGATGATAGCCGCCTATCAGCTAAAGGGTTTGGCTAAGAGCTGGTGGCTTAGGGAAAAGGAGAGCTTGGTGGCTGGTTGCTCTTGGGCATTGTTCAAGGAGATGCTGTTGAGGAAGTTTTTTCCTTCGGTCGAGCGTGACCGACTTATGAACGACTTCCTTCACCTGAAGCAGAGGCAACTCACGGTCAGTGAGTACGAGATAGAGTTCAGCAAGTTGAGCAGGTTTTCCCCTGGGTTGGTGAGTGTTGAAGCAGATCGAGTCAAGCGGTTCCTTGGTGGCTTGAGGAGCGAGGTTAAGCAGTTAGTTAGTGCTTATGGATCAGTGACTTATGCAGGAGTTATGGAGGCTGATCTGAAAGTGGAGGCAATTGAGACTGCAAAGATCAGAGGCCAGCAAATGAGGAAGGACAAGAGAAAGTCTGCTGAGGAGAAGAACCCCCAGGTACTTGATGCTGCTCCAGGAAAGAAGAGCAGGGTAGTGTGTAGCTTCTATGGCCGGTCAGGCCACCCTGTTGAGAGGTGTTTCAAGAAGGCTGGAGCTCAGAGGAAGGAGCAAGTTCATGCCATTCAAGGTGCTCCTAGGAAGGATGTTTCCTGTGCTGTTTGCAAGCGACCCGGGCATGATGCTGCCCAGTGCTGGTCCAAGGATAAGGTTTGCTTTCAGTGTGGCCAGAAGGGCCATATCAAGGCTAGGTGTCCTCAGGTCCAGCCTATTCTTCATGCAGTTCCACTTCAGGCTTTACCTCCGCCTCAGCGTGTGGACAAGGGCAAAGGGAAGCTGAACGTGATCTCTTTCGAGGAGGCTCAGACTTCGACTCAGGTCATCTTAGGTTAGTCGTTTTTCCTAGCTTGAAAGTTTTATTTGCTAGAATGGTTTTAGTTTTGTTCTAGTAGTGCCTTAGTTGCTTATGTACTCCTATAGGGAAATTTAAGGTGAAGAACCGCTGGGCGCATGTTTTGTTCGACTCCGGCGCTACCCACTCATTTGTAGCTAGAGCCTTTGTAGAGCGATATCGGTTGATTCTAGATCAAGTTCGTGATACCTTCCGCGTCAAGTTCCCCTCTGGTGAATCTGTGTTGTCAGATTTGGGCATTTTGGATTGCCCTGTTTTATTGGGGGACTTTCTTGCGAAGGCAGATTTGAAGATGATTGATCTAGAGGACTTCGATGTTATTCTGGGCATGGACTGGTTGTCTAGGTATGATGCGGTTATTCAGTGCAAAGGGAAGCACTTGGACTTCATCAAGGACAACGGTCAGCCTGGAAGTGTGTATGCTGATCCGTGCCAGGATTCTCCTATCATTTCTGCGGTATGTGCTTAGAAGCTGTTTCATTCTGATTGTTTTGCTTGTTTAGTCTCGGTGGTTGGGACTGTTGTTAGCGTACCTCGCCTGGAGGAGATTCATGTGGTTCGTGGTTTCTCAGATGTTTTTCCTGATGACCTTCCTGGTCTTCCCCCCGAGCGAGATGTTGAGTTTGTGATTGATTTAGAACCGGGTATGCGACCTATTGCTAAGGCGCCTTACCGGATGGCCCCTCGTGAGTTGGAGGAGTTGCGAGTCCAGTTGGACGAGTTGTTGGCTAAAGGTTTTATTAGACCGAGTTCGTCGCCTTGGGGTGCTCCTGTTCTATTTGTGAAGAAGAAGGATGGGTCGATGAGGCTGTGCATTGACTATAGGGAGCTGAACAAAGTTACCATAAAGAACAGGTACCCTCTGCCGAGGATCGATGATTTATTTGATCAGTTGCGTGGTAGCACGGTGTTTTCCAAGATTGATCTTCGTTCAGGCTATCATCAGCTCAGGATCCGTGAGTCAGACATTCCACGGACTGCTTTCAGGTCGAGGCATGGGCATTTCAAATTTCTGGTTATGTCGTTTGGTTTGACCAATGCACCATCAGCATTCATGGACATGATGAACCGCGTGTTCAAGGATTTTCTGGACAAGTTCGTGGTGGTATTCATTGATGATGTGTTGATCTACTCACGCAGTGCTGAGGAGCATGAGCAACATCTGCGATTGGTTCTATCTGCTTTGAGGGACCATCAGTTATTTGCCAAGTTGGGTAAATGTGAATTCTGGTTGTCCCAGGTTTCCTTCCTGGGTCATGTGGTGAACAAAGATGGCATTTCGGTGGACCCGGAGAAGATTTCTGCAGTGATGGATTGGCATAGGCCGAGCACACCCAAGGAGATTAGGAGCTTCTTGGGGTTGGCCGGCTATTATAGAAGATTTGTGGAGGGCTTTTCTATGCTGGCAGCGCCCTTGACTAAGCTGACGCAGAAGAATGCGGCGTTCATTTGGAGCGAGAAATGCGAGGAGGCTTTTCTGGAGCTGAAAAGCAGGTTGTGTTCTGCTCTTATTTTGGCATTTCCTACGGAGGGCATGGACTATGATGTGTATGTGGATGCCTCGCATGTTGGGCTCGGAGGTGTGTTGATGCAAGAAGGGAAGGTGATTGTGTATGGATCGAGGCAACTGAAGACTCATGAGAGGAACTACCCTGCTCATGATCTTGAGTTCGCGGCAGTGATCTTTGCCCTAAAGTTGTGGAGACATTTACTTTATGGTGCTTAGTGCAAGATCTACACCGATCATAAAAGCCTCAAGTATGTCTTCACCCAGAAAGAGCTGAATTTGCACCAACAGCGTTGGTTAGAGTATGTGGCCGATTATGATGTGGATATACAGTATCATCCGGCCAAGGCCAATGTAGTGGCCGATGCCCTGAGCCGGAAGACGGGGAAGATCTTTAATCTCACCACCGATCGTTTAGTGGAAGAATTCCTCCTGATGGATATTTTCGTAGAACGCTGTGACTTGCAGAGCAGTTTGGCATTAGCAGAGCCATCTTGGATTGCACTTACTAGGTTGCACCAGAAGGATGATCCGGATCTTCTGCACTTGTACCTCAGGACTGATAGAGCGGAGTTGCCGGATTTCTCTATTGATGATGCGGGTACTTTGAAGTACCGCGGCAGGTTCTGCATTCCCGCTGGTTGAGACTTCAGGGTTATGATTTGTAGAGAGGCTCCTGGATCCAGTGTTTCCTACCATCCAGGATCCACAAAGATGTATCATGAATTGAAGTAGATTGCCTGGTGGTATGGGATGAAGGGTGATATAGCCTGATTTGTTGCTGAGTGCAACACTTGCAAGCGTGTGAAGGCCGATCATGGAAGGCCTGGTGGCAAGTTGACTCCATTGGAGATCCCTACTTGGAAGTGGGAGAGTATTTCTATGCACTTCATTACGGTCTTGCCGAGATCTCCTAGAGGTTTTTATTCTGTTTGGGTTATAGTGGACAGACTGACGAAGTGTGCTCACTTTGTACCATATAAGATTAACTATCCAATGAAAAAGATAGCGAAGCTGTATTTGAATGAGGTCATCAGATTGCACGGGGTACCAGTTAGCATCATTTCAGATCGAGACTCCCATTTTACTTCTCGCTTCTGGAGGAGCCTACAAGAGGGTTTGGGTACAGATTTGAGGTATTCTACAGCTTACCACCCGCAGACCAATGGTCAGACTGAGTGAGTGAACCAGATAGTTGAGGATATGATCAGGTGCTACATCTTGGACCATGGAGGAGCGTGGGATGAGAGTTTGCGGCTTATGGAATTCGCTTACAATAACAGTTACCAGGAGAGCTTGCAAATGGATCTGTTTGAAGCCTTGTATGGGAGGTGCTGCAGAACTCCCTTGTTTTGGACCGAGGTTGGTGAGAGGCCTGTGTTGGGTCCGGATGCGATCGAGGAGATGGAAACTGCTGTGAAGCTTATTCGGGAAAAGCTTCATATTGCTCAGGAGAGATATGAGAAGAACGCCAACCGGCGTAGGTCTGACTTGGAGTTTTCTGTAGGGGACCTTGTGTTTCTTAAGGTTTCCCCGATGGTTGGTGTTAAGAGGTTCGGTAAGAACCGGAAATTGGATCCGAGGTATGTGGGCCTGTTTAAGATTGTTGAACGGATTGGCGTGTAAGCATATAGATTGGATTTGCCAGCAAATTTCCCAGGTATTCATAATGTGTTTCACGTAAGCCAATTGCGGAAGTGTGTGCGAAGCAGTGGACAAGTCTTGGATGTTGTACCCCAGTTGGAGCCTAATCTTTCAAATGTTGAGGTGCCGGTCCGCATCTTGGATACTCAAGATCGGGTGCTGCGGACGAAGTCTATCCCGATGGTGAAAGTTCTATGGAAGAATCAGGATTTATAAAGCGTGACTTGGGAACTAGAGTCAGCTATGAGGGAGGCTCACCCTCATCTCTTCCCTTAATTTGTTTGGTACGCTTCCTTTCTAGTACTCTTGTTTGTTACTTTCCTTCTATAGTAGAAGTAGCGTATATAAAGTTTCGGGACGAAACTTTCTTTTAGGGGGAGTGACTGTAACGCCCTGATTTTTCTGCGATTATTTAATTCTCATTTGGCGTTACGTTGACGCATTTCCGGCATGTGCCGTTTGTTAGAGCATGGTCTTAGCTCTTTTGGTTCCTTGTATGGTTATTGGTAGCCTTTTTGGCAAGATCTCCTAGCAAGCCGGGTCTGTTTTGGTGACCGGTGAGGCCTCTCGGGGGATGCTTGTGTTTTGGCTAGGGTAGGGATAACCCGAGTTTTGTTCGTTGAAAGTTGATTTCAACTTCGTCGTTGCGTTCGTAGCGTGGGTGTTTAACTACTGTGCGAATTTCGTCGGATTCCGAGGTGGTTCGGTTTTTGCGTCGTTTTGGTGTGTTAATAATAATGGATGTAATGATTAATTAATTTATAAAGTTTGAAATGAGTGGTTTTAGGTGGCAGTTAGGTTGAAAAGACGTATCTATGCATCATATATAAAGCCTTAAGAAATAAACGAGACTATTCATTATCTCCTTCTGTGAGAGAGAAACCGCTGCCTGATCGAGAGGAAGAAAACCGTCAACCCTTTACCCTTCAGACGATGATTTGGGAGCGTTAGTGGACGGAATTCATTTCCGAAAGCGGATTTGGAGAGCTCTCGCCTATACCTTCATTCCTAAGGTAAGATATTCAATTTTCGTGGTGTTTCTAGAGGACTCAGAATTTTTTGGTTTGAACCTTTTCCGCCATTAAAACCTTAGATCCTATTTAGGTGTTGTTGCGGCTGGAGCCGAGAGGGAGAGGAAGGGATGTGCAAGTTAATCTCTGGATTTGAGGCAAGTGGTGCTCCTGCCCTTGCCAAGTTTTCTTCTCCTATTTATGTCATAATTGCTATAATTTTCCCTGTTTTCCTGAGATTGATATCTTACTATGTTTTTTCCTTCAAAAGCATGTAAATCATTAACCATAATGCCCCTTTAAGTTTTTGTTTGCATTCTCTCAAGTACTAAAACTCATGCCTTTGGCTGGAGTGTTGTAACCTTGTCTGTTTTGTCAAACTGTTTCCTGTTAAGCATTCAAATGGTTCCCTGTTAAAACCTCTGTTTGGGTAGACATTAGCCTTTCAACCCTAGAATCCAATAACAGTGAGATTTTATACTTAAATTGCCAGTAATAGGTTTGTATTAGGCTAAGAAGTTGGACGGAAACGAAGTAGGAGGTTCCGGATTACTGTGCACTCGTTGCAGCCAGATCGACAGAAATCGTTGATCTGGGTTCGATGATTATCGTCGAGCGGAGCTCGACGACGAACCTTAGTTCTGGGTCTGACAGAAATCGTCGAACGGAGTTCGACGATTTTTCCCGTGACCTTCATTCGGCGAAAGGGAAATCGTCGAACGGAGTTCGACGATTGCCCGTATTCCGTGATTCGACAAAAAATGCGCTCGACGATTTTGCTTCGTTCGGCGATTTTGTTCCAGCGCTCGATGAAAATCGTCGAGCTGCGTTCGACGATTCCTGTAGGCAGAATTTTTATTTCTTTTCAATTATCTCTCTTCCCGAGTGATTACCTCCTAGGGGAAATGTCTTGTCGGCCTTTCGTTCTTCCTTTATTTTGAGGGCCGAATCATGGGGTATGACAGGTAGTGGTGTTTTGATGTTCTAAAGGAGCGGGATGTTTTGTGTGCGAGCTGTGGCCGCCACTTTTTGGTTCCAGGTACGGGTTGGGCATTTGCTGTGGCCGCCACCCTTTTTATTCCAGGTACAAGCTGGATTTGTGGTGGTTTTGTGCCGACAGTGGAAATTTATGTTTTTGTTGGAACTGTTTGTTTGGGGGACTGTTTTTGGTCACCAACTCAGGACCATTTCTGTTTACTACTGTCATTAACTCACAAATTATGATTGTTAGGTGTTTCTTCCTGATAGAATGCAGCATATGATGGCAAGTTTTTCTTTGCCTTTTGCCTTGTAGCCACTGCAGAATTTGAGCAGGGCTTGGTGTTGTTGCTTGGTGTTTGGTGTACTTTTGGTTTACTCTGGACAGTATTTGTTTTTTTTACTGTCTTGTTTGCTTACTCTCTTGTTCCATTGAAATTTAATGTCATAGTTCAAATTTTCTTGTTTCGCTTGCTAAGGAATTCTTTCCTTTTCTGAATGTCTCAGGTTCTGATTAGTAGCCGGGTAGGCGGCTAGTATTGTTGTGGTGTTGCTGGTGATCCCTTGAGTTGTAGGGATCTTTCTCTTACTTTTGTGAGGTAGTTTTCCTGTTTTTTCTTACAGACATACATGCCTGCCAGTGGGTTCGTGTCAGTTTGTTGGCGCCCTCTGGTAGTTTTACCTTATGATACTAAATATGTTTCTTTTACTGCTACCTTTTCTGGAGATAGTCTACTTGCTCTTGGGAAATTTTATGCTAGGTTGCTAGTTACTTTTTGTTGGAACACCCTATTACTAATTTGGGTCAGGATCACTATGTCTCTTAGGAACCTGTTTTGACCTCATTGTATAGATCTAAAGGTCAATTAGAATTGAGTCTAAGGGTTAGTAGTTAGGTTTGGAAGCTGCCCTCAAGACCAGGTTTTTTCAGTTTGGAGACTAAGTCATTTCGTCGAGCTCAGTACGATGAATCGTCGAACTCCATTCGACGATCGTTGAGCTCACTTCGACGAGTCGTCGAACTCCATTCGACGATCTCTGAGCTCAACTTCATCAAGTCGTCGAACTCCATTCGATGATCTTCGAGCTCAGTTCGACGATCTTGACTCCAGTTTGATTCTCTATCTCTGAGCTCAGTTCGACGATAGTTGAGCTCAGATCGACGATCTTTGTTTCTGTCTAAGTCCAAATCTCTGAGCTCAGTTCGACGATAGTGGAGCTCAGTTCGACGTTTTTCTGAAGAGTTAAATGTTTTTCAAGATTCAAATTTGGACAGCTGTGGAATTACTGTCAGCATTTAATTCAGAGATCTTACAGCCGTTTTCATTAATTCTGGAGCAAGTTTCAAGGAATTATCAAGGAATGTTTTTATTGGACTTTCCTCCAGAAGACAATTGCAATTAAGGAAGTTATTGATGACAGGCCAACGGCTATCTTGGACAATGGACAATTTCTATTCAGACAGAAGAAATAAAAGATAATTTTTAAACTCTGTAATATCAATCCAGTAGAGAACTCTGAGAAAAAAAAAAGAAGAAGAATTTTCTCTGCAACAACTCTCACAACAACAATCACATAAGAGAAAGAAAAAGAGCTGCAGACATTTCTCAGTCTCAAGAATTCATACAGAACATATCACCAAAAGGAGATCAACAAACTGATATCTTCAGATCTCTTTTTCAAGTGTTCAAGGCCATCATCATTCAAGACTCCAGACACCTCACATTTCAGCTGCTGCTGAAATCATCATTTGTTGGAGATCAATTTTCTGAAGGCCTATCACCCTACTGCAAAGCTTCACTTCCTGAACAACTACAGATCTCAGGGGGAGCTTTGACAACATCACTGAATCCAAATAGCCTTCTCACTGTGATTGAGAAAAGAAGACTTTCATCACTCTCCCATCCCCACCTCTGTAAAGGGTTTTTCAAACTCCCTTCAAAAGTTTGTGTGTGGTTTTTGAGCACCTTAACAAAAGCTATTGGTGGCAAGACACCTGATCAAAAAATCTGGTTTGGTTTTTGAGCACCTTATCAAAAGCTCATTGGTGCCCAGGACACCTGATCAACTCATCCTGCAGTAGATTCCTACCTAGGGTGGTAGAAGAGTGGATGTACCCAGATTGGTTGGGGAACCACTATAGCTCCTTGTATCTTCTAGTTGCTTGTGTTTCTTTTGTTTCTGGCTGTGGCTTGTGATTAGTTTCTTTTGTAGATTGTGATTATTCTGTGGTTAGATTTACTATTTGCTTCCCTGTTCACATTAGAATACAACAACTGTTGTAAAGGTTTTTAGCAAACACCATACTCTATTCACCACCCCCCCTCTAGAGTATATCAGATCTAACTCACACTTTCAATTGGTATCAGAGGGAGGTTGGTTAAAAATACCACATCTTCCAGGTTGGTTTAAAATACCACATCTCAGTGGTTGCACGGGCTAACACCTGAACCCAAAGATCCCTAGTTAGATCTACTTGTTATAGATTTTGTTATTAGAATTATTTCTTCACAAATCATGGCCCAAAACAAAGATTATACTACCACCAGACCTCCAGTGTGCAATCTATCCAAGTTTGCACTTTGGAAGGCAAGGATTAGACTCTACATGAATTCTATTGATGAGGACATCTTTAATTCTGTTTTGACAGTGTGTCCAAGACCTCCAGAGAACACAAGTACAAGTGTTGTTCCACCTCCATCAGGAACCGATGCTGACATCAAGAAATGGAAAGTTGCAGATGCAAAGGCTATAAACATTCTAGCCCAGACTATGTCTGATGACATATTCCAAAAGGTAGCTGAATGCAACTCAGTAAAGGAGATCTGGGACAAGCTATCTGAAATAGTCTCAGGATCTGCTGATGAAAGAAAGGATAGGAGATCTCATCACATAACCCAATATGAGAACTTCAAGAAAGGAGAAGCTGAGTCAGTAGGAGATATGTACAATAGACTCAGTCTCATAGTCAATGAGCTGAAAACCTTGGACAAGGAGATCTCATTGACTGAGCTAAATGACAAAATCCTAATGTGCTTCCCAAGCACTTGGGACTCAAGGATCTGGCCAATCAAGGATGCCAGAAGTCTGAATGAGATTACAACAGAAGCTCTCTTGGGCAAGCTCAAGTCTTATGAGCTGCTCATTAAGAACAGAGAAGAAGAGCAGAAGGCTGCCTCACCAGCCACAAGAAAGGAAAAGGCAATAGCTTTCAAAGCCACTAAGATCAGCCTGAAGACAAAGTCACATGCAATGATGAGCTGCTTAGTCTACTGGCTAAAAGATTTTACAAGATGCCCAGAAAGGACTTCAGGAAGAGATCATACAAAGAGCATGACAAGCCAAGGTATGATAAGTCAAATAATAAAGAAATTATTTGCTTTGGTTGCAGGAAATCAGGCCACATTGTGCCTGACTGTCCAGAGAACAAAAACAAGGACAGAAAGGACAAGAAAGAAAGAAGAAAAGACAAGGACTTCAAGAAGACCAGCAATAGCAAACCCTCCTCAAGCAAGAACAAACACACAAGGAAGGGTTTTGTTGCTGAATCTTGGAGTGAAACAGAAGAAGAATCAGAAACTTCATCCAGCTCCAGTGATGATGAAGATGATGTTGAAGAGAAGGAGTCCTGCATGATGGCAATCAATGCCTCTCAATCCCAATTCTGATGCAGAAGAGCCAGAGTCAGACTCAGAAACTCAATTTGAAGAAAACCAGGTAATTAGTTCTTTTGATTTCAATTCTGAGGACTTTAAGTCTGAATTTAAAGCACTATGTTTAGACCTACTAAAATCTGAGAAGGAAATTATCTCTCTCAGAAATCAATTATCTGAACACAGTTCCTTAAAATCAGAAAACCTCAAACTCTCTGAGGAGTTGGAGTGTTGTAGGGAGCAGGTAGCTTCACTGAAAAGTGAACTATCAGAGGCCAAGAAGCTTGAAGAATCCCTCAATGGGAGAAGCATCAAGCTAATGGACATCACAAGCACAGTGAACTCTAGATTCAATAGTACACTGGGCTTGGGTGCTTCATCCAGCCAACCTATAGTTCTAACAACCCCAATTAAGTTTATTTCTGATAAAGGGAAGGGAGTTGTAGAGGTAGCTAGGAAAAATTCTGACTTACCCAAGAAAACCAAGGTTCAACAAAAATCGTCGAACGGAGCTAGACGATTGTCGAACGCAGATCGACGATCTCAGGCAAAATCATCGAACTCAGGTCGACGATCTCTAATTCCTGAACTCTGCCAAAGTCGACCGTCGAACGGAGCTCGACGATCTGACCCAAGATCGTCGAACGCAGCTCAACGATCTTCGAGCAGAGATCAGAGATTTGAAAACCTCTTCAAGGGTAAATCAAATTCGACTCCTAGGGATCCCTCATCCCAAAGATTTAACCCTTATACTGAATGGATAATACCTCCAAGGAGATATCATCCTGAAGGTTATAAGAGTCAACCAGGGATGTCATTTATTTCTGAATTTAAAGGTTATCAACCTAGGCCCAAGGTAAACTGGGTCAAAAATAAGTAAATTGCTTATGTGCAGGTGAAGACCTATCCAACATCAAACCAGCAATGGTATTTGGATAGTGGGTGCTCAAAGCACATGACAGGAAACAAGGACAGCCTCACATCCTTTAAAGCCAAGCTTGGACCCAAGGTCATATTTAGTGATTCAAACTTTGGACTGACAAAAGGATATGGTGCAGTTCAAATTGGGACAGTGACATTCAAGAAAGTAGCCTATGTGGAAGGACTGAAGCACAATTTGATCAGTATCAGTCAGCTATGTGATGAAGGCTACCAGGTGACTTTTAGCAAAGCCTTATGCAAGATCAAGTCAGAGGACAACACAACTGTGTTGACAGATAAAAGGAAAGGTAACATCTACTTAGTAGACTTTCTTTCAACAGATATAGATATTTGCCTGTTTAACTCTGTTAGTAGACCTAATGTATTATGGCATAAGAGACTAGGGCATATAAACCTTAGAACCATTGTTAGGCTATCTAAGGACAACCTTGTTAGAGGACTACCTTCTAGCCCCTACAAGAAGGAAGGACTCTGCAGGGCTTGTCAATTAGGCAAGCAAACTAAAAATAGTTTCAAGTCACTTAATAAGAGTGATTCACCTAGGATTTTGTATCTGTTACACATGGATCTTTTTGGACCCATTACAGTACAAAGCTTAGGAGGGAAATCTTACACTTTAGTAGTTGTAGATGACTTCTCTAGATTCACATGGGTGTTCTTTCTGAGAAAGAAGTCTGATAACTTTAAGTGTTTGACAGAGTTTCTCAAATGTATACAGACTGAGTTCAATACTCACATTGCCCTGATCAGAAGTGATCATGGGACAGAGTTTGATTCTCTTCTTATGCAAGAGTTCTGTCAGAGTGAAGGGATCAGACACACTTTCTCAGCTCCTAGAACTCCTCAACAAAATGGGGTAGTTGAAAGGAAAAATAGAACCCTTATTGAATCTGCCACTACATTGTTGTCAGATGCTCACCTTCCTCTATCTTTTTTGGCAGAGGCAGTTAACACCTCCAACTATGTGCTGAACAGAAATTTAATACATAAACTGAAGGGTAAGACTCCCTATGAATTACTCAAAGGGAAGAAACCTAAAGTAGATTACTTTAGACTTTTTGGTTGTATCTGTTACATACACTATAATGACAAGAAGTATTTAGCAAAATTTCAAGCTAAAGCTGATGAAGGAGTGTTTCTGGGATACTCCATGATCAGTAAGGCTTATAGGGTTTATAATAAATCAACTCTTAAAATTGAAAATCTGTTCACATATCTTTTGATGAATCTAACATGTCTTTCAAGGAGAAGAACACTTCTACCATAGAACCTTTGCAGGTACATTCTCTTGCTGAAAACTTGGACAGATTACAAATCATTCAAAAAGAGGAAAGCAGTGAAGATGAAGAAGACATTCAACATCATGAAGAGAAACCTCTTGAAGAGCCAGTTGTTGTACCAAAAGAGGAAACAACAACACAGGTTGGTGAACAATCAACACCCACTGTTGATTTAGTAACATCAAGAGACCATCCAATTTCCCAAGTAATTGGAGACATCTCAGCTGGTGTGCAAACAAGAAATCAGGTCAACCAAACCTTTTGCACACTTGCTTCCTATCTCAAATTGAACCTCAATCCATTCAAGATGTTGAGCAAGATCCACACTGGATCATTGTAATGCAAGAAGAGTTGCATCAATTTGAAAGGAACAAAGTTTGGGAACTAGTACCAAGGCCTAAGGATCACTCCATTGTTGTAACAAAGTGGGTGTTCAGAAACAAATTGGATGATCAAGGAGTAATTGTAAGGAACAAGGCAAGGCTAGTTGCTCAAGGGTACTCTCAAGAAGAAGGCATAGATTATGACCAGACCTTTGCACCAGTTGCAAGGTTGGAGGCCATAAGAATCTTCTTAGCATATGCAGCACACAAAGGCTTCAAAGTATACCAAATGGATGTAAAGAGTGCTTTTCTAAATGGAGACATCAAAGAAGAAGTCTATGTCAGACAACCTCCAGGTTTTATCTCTCCAACCCATCCTGATTATATTTTTAAATTGAATAAAGCATTATATGGTCTCAAGCAAGCTCCTAGAGCATGGTATGAGACCCTAGCATGCTTTCTCCTGAAAAATGAGTTTATAAGCGGTAGAGTAGACCAAACTCTTTTCATTAGAACCCATAAGTCACATACCCTACTAGTATAGATCTATGTAGATGATATTATTTTGGTTCTACTGATTCAAATTTGTGCAGAAGATTCTCCAACCTAATGCATTCTAAATTGAAATGAGTAGCATTGGTGAGCTATCCTTCTTTCTAGGATTGCAAATCAAGCAACATGCTGAAGGCATATTTATTTCTCAAACCAAGTATGCAAAAGAATTGGTTAAGAAATTTGGTATGTCTGAAGCATCATGCATGAAAATACCTATGCCTACTAATTCTGTATTGGATGCTGATGAACATGGGAGACCTGTTGATCAGACAACTTATAGAGCAATGATTGGCTCTCTATTGTACCTTACAGCTAGTAGACCTGACATCATGTCTGCTACATGCATCTGTGCTAGATTCCAAGTGAACCCTAGAGAGTCACACATAACCTTAGTAAAAAAGATTCTCAGGTATGTTAAAAGTTGTCCAAATCTAGGTCTCTGGTATCCAAAAGATTCAGCATTTGACTTAACTGGATTTTCTGATGCTGATTATGCTGGATGCAGAATTGACAGGAAAAGCACCAGTGGAACTTGTCAGTTTCTTGGTGACAGACTTGTCTCTTGGTTTTGCAAGAAACAAACATCTGTGTCAACTTCAACTGCTGAAGCTGAATATATGGCTGCAGGTAGTTGTTGTTCACAAATATTGTGGATTCAAAACCAACTCCTAGACTATGGCTACAACTTAGAGAAGTCAAAAATCTTTTGTGATAATACCAGTGTTATTTCTATAGCTCAAAATCCAGTCCTCCATAGTAGGACAAAACACATAGAAATTAGGCATCACTTTTTAAGGGATAATGTTGAGAAGAACAAAATTGAACTTCAATATATCCCAACTGATTTGCAAAGGGGAGATATTTTCACCAAACCCTTGGATGAAAAGAAACACACCTTCTTCCTAAATCAGTTAGGAATGTTAGATGGAGGAAGTCTAAAATAAGTTCCAAGATTTTGAAACTCTAAAAATTGACCAAGACTAGGCAAACATCTTAATTTTTCTAGTGTATAGAGTGTTTCTGGTCTCTGAACTGCGCTCGACGATTTTCCCCCAGATCGTCGAACGGAGATCGACGCTTTCCGAGATCGTCGACCAGAGTTCAGCGCTTCTCAGATAGTGTTCAACTATCTCTCCAGGTCAGCAATCGTCGAACGAAGCTCGACGATTTTGTTTTCTGAACTATCGTCGAACGGAGATCGACGCTCTTCAATATCGCCGATCGGAGATCGACGATGTTGATGACCTTTCAGTTTCCTTTAGAAGCCCCGATCGTCGAACTGAGTTCAACGATCTTTCCTTTTCTGCGTCGAACCCTAATATAAAACTCTTTTTTCGGCCGTCGTTCTCCCTTGCGCTTTCATACTTTCTGCAAAAATTTTCTTTCCCTCCAAACTTTTCTACACTTGGTCGTTTGTTTGTTGATTTTTGCAGGAATCAATGGTCGTCTCAGTTGCAGTCCCGGCTGCCATGAAATTTGATGCAGGTTTCAACATTGACATGGATTCTTTCAGCACCAGTGATCAAATCTTCCAAGATATTCTGGAACTGTTCAAGGAACAAAAGCTAGTCACTATAATGTCTACCAGAATAAAATTGCCTGCAAATGAAATCAAGGAGTGGGTGTATACTGCCCACAACCAAGACCAGAATACAGTTGTTGGATCAATTTCTGGAACCCAGGTACCTCTGACACCTACTATTCTGACAGAGGTTTTTCAATTAAATTCTGGAAGAGATTCTGCTGAAATGTCTGGAGAAGAATTTTCTATTATGCTTGATAGAATGGGTCATTCTGATGCAAACCCTAGCAAGCTTCTGAAGAAAAATCTATTTGTGGAATACAGATTCTTGGCTGATGTTGTGGGAAAAGTGCTTTTGGCCAAACATTCAGCCCATGATACCATCTCCAGGTATCAGCTATGCTTGATGGGTGCTCTAGTGGATAAGAAACAATTAAACTGGGGAGAGATTTTCTTTGATCTGATTAAGAAGAAGATAAATAAGAATTTTGTTAACTTTGGAAGGATACTAGGGCTGTTTCTTCAAAACAGATGCCCTGCTCTGCTAGTATCAACTGGGATGCACATCAATGCCTCCAAGAGGCTCTCCTGTGCCATGTTTGGCAAGTGAGACAGACAGATTGTGAAGCCCAGCAGGCCCTCTACAGCTATAACTTCAGGCACAAGGACTGTTACAGTCTCTTCCCCTCAAGTCTCTGCCCCTGCAGAAGACTTGCCTGCTGCTTCTCCTCCTCCACCTCTTATTTCATCTCCACCAGTCACCTACACCATTCAAATTTCATCCACCATCATAATTTCAACCCTATCTCCAACTTCAGTTTCACCAACTCCACCTCAAATAGAAGAACTATTTCATCCTCTACATCAATACCCTCAACCAAATCTTGACACATCATCTCACATTCCATCCTTCAATCTGATAGATGATTCCTTTATAGATGATTCATCTTCATCCCCTCCTGATCTACCCACTTCATCCACATCATATCAACAGCTACTGCAAGACATCATTGCTCAACCCTCCTTCACACCTTCTATTTCCATTCCACTATCTTCCATTTCAACACTCCCCATATATCAACATTAATTTCCACCATCCACCAGCTCTCCACCATCTCCAGCTGCTCCACCTTCAGTCCCTACCTCTGCTCAAATCCCTATTGAGCATGTAGATATTCCAGCCTTAGCTGGCAGACTTTATGAGCTGATAGCTCCCAGGCTATCACTTCTGTTGGAGACCTCCTTGGCTCCACTCCTAAAGTCAGTTGCAGACCTATCTGCCAGGCTATCTTCTCTCATTCCTCAGGCAATCTCTTCCTCTGGGTGACTTGATCCAGTCCTGGCTGAATCTAGGCAGGGGGAGATGCCTCATGAAGTGGAAAGATTGTCTGCTGCTGTCATTTCCTCAGTTCAAGTTGTTGTTACTTCAACTCAAGCTCCAGCCTCAACACCACAAGTTGCTGTTTTCTCAATGGATCTCAGATCTTTATTATCAGATTTTGATTCAATATATTTCAGCTGTCTTCCAGAGCATACTGCAGTCCAGCAATCTGAAGACCTCTCCAAGGCCATTGTGCCCATTTCAAGCTGTGACACCAGTATTATACATTCCTTTGTAAATTCAGTTTATGCTGTTGTCCCTGCTGCTGCCCCTGCTGGTTCTGTTGCTGCTGCCCCTACTGCTGTTATTGATGGTTCTGCTACTGTTGTTGTGTCTGATAGTTTTGATACTGCTGATGATTTAGTCTCTAAGGATATACATATGACAGAGGCATATGATTTTGAGCCTGTTATCACTGCTGATGTTGCCCCTGCTGATGTTCTTGTATCTGAAACTGTTATCTCTGAATCTGCTGCTGCCTCAGTTACTGCTGTCACTACTGCTGCTGTATCTTCTGAGAGTGTTGCTCCTGAAAGTTTTGTATCTGCTGATGTAATCTCCTCTGCTAGTGCTTCTATTTCTCCTTCTGCTGCTGCTGCTACAGTTGCTGTCACTACTGTTACATCTACTCAATCACAACTACAGATAGACTATCTTAAGAGGATTGATGCACTTTATGATGAACAAAGCTCAGAAAGTGATCAGTTCAGAACTGATTCAGATGACTCCTCAGCCACTATTGCAAGAAGAAGAAAAGCAAGAAGCAAAGCTATGAAAAGAGTTCCACCAGCTAAAGTCAAAGATACTAATGATATTCCATACTACATATTGCATAACTGCCCTATAACAGAACACTGAATGCAATATTCCAAGAATCAACTAAAGGCTATGAAGAAAAAGAGAAAGTATGACAAAGGTTCCTCTCAGTTCCATCATCCTCCTCCTCCTCCTCCTTCACCTGGTGCAGGTACTAGTGGTAGCTCTGCATCTCATCCCTCTGCCAGAAGTCAAACCCCCTATCAGCCTCAAGGAAGATCTCAACATAGGGGAAGCCAATCTAGAGGTTATCAATCAAGGAGAGGAAACTGTAGAGGAAACCAAAGAGAACTTCAAGTCTATTCAAAAGGTTATTCCAGACAGCATCCATACTCAAGGGAAGGACAAGGTCCATCTGACACAACTTCAGGTCCTTTTCTTTATAAGTTGAAAGAATTAGTCTCCTCCAGAGCTCCTCAAGAAATTCCTTCAAATAGATATGAGCCTCCAGTGCCATATGAAGATCCAGAAAATAATCCAACTTCTTGGACAGCCAGGATGAAAGAATTAGCTGCTTTGGATTAGATTAAGAAAGCCAGAAAGCAAGGCAAAGACACCTCCAGCATTACTCCTTTGTCAGAACAAAGGAAAAAGGAACTGGAAAGATACTCCTCCAGCAAGTTCTTTGATTCTGAAAGCTACATGAAGCTGCACCCTGAAGCTGTAGTACCAAGGCCTAAACAACAAACATCTCTAGGTGCAGCTGATGACAGAAGATCAAAGAAGGAAGCTCTTAATCCAAACAGGGAAATAAAACTTATAAAGAGCAAAGAAAAGGAGTAATTCTGTAAGGTGATAATATTTACTGTTTTATGATCTGTCTGAGATATTATCTATGTTTCCGCAATGTTTTGTTGTTATATTGTTGTTCTGTATGTTTATTATTTTCAAATTTCTGTAAATAGTAATCCTAACCCAAATAGGGAGAGATTGTTGGAACACCCTATTACTAATTTGGGTCAGGATCACTATGTCTCTTAGGAACCTGTTTTGACCTCATTGTATAGATCTAAAGGTCAATTAGAATTGAGTCTAAGGGTTAGTAGTTAGGTTTGGAAGCTGCCCTCAAGACCAGGTGTTTTAGTTTGGAGACTAAGTCATTTCGTCGAGCTCAGTACGACGAATCGTCGAACTCCATTCGATGATTGTTGAGCTCACTTCGATGAGTTGTCGAACTCCATTCGACGATCTTTGAGCTCAACTTCATCAAGTCGACGAACTCCATTCGACGATATTCGAGCTCAGTTCGACGATCTTGACTCCAGTTTGATTCTCTATCTCTGAGCTCAGTTCGACGATAGTTGAGCTCAGATCGATGATCTCTGTTTCTGTCTAAGTCCAAATCTCTGAGCTCAGTTCGACGATAGTGGAGCTCAGTTCGATGTTTTTCTGAAGAGTTAAATGTTTTTCAAGATTCAAATTTGGACAGCTGTGAAATTACTGTCAGCATTTAATTCAGAGATCTTATAGCCGTTTTCATTTATTCTGGAGCAAGTTTCAAGGAATTATCAAGGAATGTTTTTATTGGACTTTCCTCCAGAAGACAATTGCAATTAAGGAAGTCATTGATGATAGGCCAACGGCTATCTTGGACAATGGACAATTTCTATTCAGACAGAAGAAATAAAAGATAATTTTTCAACTCTGTAATATCAATCCAGTAGAGAACTCTGAGAAAAAAAAGAGGAATTTTCTCTGCAACAACTCTCACAACAACAATCACACAAGAGAAAGAAAAAGAGATGCAGACATTTCTCAGTCTCAAGAATTCATATAGAACACATCACCAAAAGGAGATCAACAAACTGATATCTTCAGATCTCTTTTTCAAGTGTTCAAGGTCATCATCATTCAAGACTCCAGACACCTCACATTTCAGCTGCTGCTGAAATCATCATTTGCTGGAGATCAATTTTCTGAAGGCCTATCACCCTACTGCAAAGCTTCACTTCCTGAACAACTACAGATCTCAGGGGGAGCTTTGACAACATCACTGAATCCAAATAGCCTTCTCACTGTGATTGAGAAAAGAAGACTTTCATCACTCTCCCATCCCCACCTCTGTAAAGGGTTTTTCAAACTCCCTTCAAAAGTTTGTGTGTGGTTTTTGAGCACCTTAACAAAAGCTATTGGTGGCAAGACACCTGATCAAAAAATCTGGTTTGGTTTTTGAGCACCTTATCAAAAGCTCATTGGTGCCCAGGACACCTGATCAACTCATCCTGCAGTAGATTCCTACCTAGGGTGGTAGAAGAGTGGATGTACCCAGATTGGTTGGGGAACCACTATAGCTCCTTGTATCTTCTAGTTGCTTGTGTTTCTTTTGTTTCTGGCTGTGGCTTGTGATTAGTTTCTTTTGTAGATTGTGATTATTCTGTGGTTAGATTTACTATTTGCTTCCCTGTTCACATTAGAATACAACAACTGTTGTAAAGGTTTTTAGCAAACACCATACTCTATTCACCACCCCCCCTCTAGAGTATATCAGATCTAACTCACACTTTCAATTGGTATCAGAGGGAGGTTGGTTAAAAATACCACATCTTCCAGGTTGGTTTAAAATACCACATCTCAGTGGTTGCACGGGCTAACACCTGAACCCAAAGATCCCTAGTTAGATCTACTTGTTATAGATTTTGTTATTAGAATTATTTCTTCACAAATCATGGCCCAAAACAAAGATTATACTACCACCAGACCTCCAGTGTGCAATCTATCCAAGTTTGCACTTTGGAAGGCAAGGATTAGACTCTACATGAATTCTATTGATGAGGACATCTTTAATTCTGTTTTGACAGTGTGTCCAAGACCTCCAGAGAACACAAGTACAAGTGTTGTTCCACCTCCATCAGGAACCGATGCTGACATCAAGAAATGGAAAGTTGCAGATGCAAAGGCTATAAACATTCTAGCCCAGACTATGTCTGATGACATATTCCAAAAGGTAGCTGAATGCAACTCAGTAAAGGAGATCTGGGACAAGCTATCTGAAATAGTCTCAGGATCTGCTGATGAAAGAAAGGATAGGAGATCTCATCACATAACCCAATATGAGAACTTCAAGAAAGGAGAAGCTGAGTCAGTAGGAGATATGTACAATAGACTCAGTCTCATAGTCAATGAGCTGAAAACCTTGGACAAGGAGATCTCATTGACTGAGCTAAATGACAAAATCCTAATGTGCTTCCCAAGCACTTGGGACTCAAGGATCTGGCCAATCAAGGATGCCAGAAGTCTGAATGAGATTACAACAGAAGCTCTCTTGGGCAAGCTCAAGTCTTATGAGCTGCTCATTAAGAACAGAGAAGAAGAGCAGAAGGCTGCCTCACCAGCCACAAGAAAGGAAAAGGCAATAGCTTTCAAAGCCACTAAGATCAGCCTGAAGACAAAGTCACATGCAATGATGAGCTGCTTAGTCTACTGGCTAAAAGATTTTACAAGATGCCCAGAAAGGACTTCAGGAAGAGATCATACAAAGAGCATGACAAGCCAAGGTATGATAAGTCAAATAATAAAGAAATTATTTGCTTTGGTTGCAGGAAATCAGGCCACATTGTGCCTGACTGTCCAGAGAACAAAAACAAGGACAGAAAGGACAAGAAAGAAAGAAGAAAAGACAAGGACTTCAAGAAGACCAGCAATAGCAAACCCTCCTCAAGCAAGAACAAACACACAAGGAAGGGTTTTGTTGCTGAATCTTGGAGTGAAACAGAAGAAGAATCAGAAACTTCATCCAGCTCCAGTGATGATGAAGATGATGTTGAAGAGAAGGAGTCCTGCATGATGGCAATCAATGCCTCTCAATCCCAATTCTGATGCAGAAGAGCCAGAGTCAGACTCAGAAACTCAATTTGAAGAAAACCAGGTAATTAGTTCTTTTGATTTCAATTCTGAGGACTTTAAGTCTGAATTTAAAGCACTATGTTTAGACCTACTAAAATCTGAGAAGGAAATTATCTCTCTCAGAAATCAATTATCTGAACACAGTTCCTTAAAATCAGAAAACCTCAAACTCTCTGAGGAGTTGGAGTGTTGTAGGGAGCAGGTAGCTTCACTGAAAAGTGAACTATCAGAGGCCAAGAAGCTTGAAGAATCCCTCAATGGGAGAAGCATCAAGCTAATGGACATCACAAGCACAGTGAACTCTAGATTCAATAGTACACTGGGCTTGGGTGCTTCATCCAGCCAACCTATAGTTCTAACAACCCCAATTAAGTTTATTTCTGATAAAGGGAAGGGAGTTGTAGAGGTAGCTAGGAAAAATTCTGACTTACCCAAGAAAACCAAGGTTCAACAAAAATCGTCGAACGGAGCTAGACGATTGTCGAACGCAGATCGACGATCTCAGGCAAAATCATCGAACTCAGGTCGACGATCTCTAATTCCTGAACTCTGCCAAAGTCGACCGTCGAACGGAGCTCGACGATCTGACCCAAGATCGTCGAACGCAGCTCAACGATCTTCGAGCAGAGATCAGAGATTTGAAAACCTCTTCAAGGGTAAATCAAATTCGACTCCTAGGGATCCCTCATCCCAAAGATTTAACCCTTATACTGAATGGATAATACCTCCAAGGAGATATCATCCTGAAGGTTATAAGAGTCAACCAGGGATGTCATTTATTTCTGAATTTAAAGGTTATCAACCTAGGCCCAAGGTAAACTGGGTCAAAAATAAGTAAATTGCTTATGTGCAGGTGAAGACCTATCCAACATCAAACCAGCAATGGTATTTGGATAGTGGGTGCTCAAAGCACATGACAGGAAACAAGGACAGCCTCACATCCTTTAAAGCCAAGCTTGGACCCAAGGTCATATTTAGTGATTCAAACTTTGGACTGACAAAAGGATATGGTGCAGTTCAAATTGGGACAGTGACATTCAAGAAAGTAGCCTATGTGGAAGGACTGAAGCACAATTTGATCAGTATCAGTCAGCTATGTGATGAAGGCTACCAGGTGACTTTTAGCAAAGCCTTATGCAAGATCAAGTCAGAGGACAACACAACTGTGTTGACAGATAAAAGGAAAGGTAACATCTACTTAGTAGACTTTCTTTCAACAGATATAGATATTTGCCTGTTTAACTCTGTTAGTAGACCTAATGTATTATGGCATAAGAGACTAGGGCATATAAACCTTAGAACCATTGTTAGGCTATCTAAGGACAACCTTGTTAGAGGACTACCTTCTAGCCCCTACAAGAAGGAAGGACTCTGCAGGGCTTGTCAATTAGGCAAGCAAACTAAAAATAGTTTCAAGTCACTTAATAAGAGTGATTCACCTAGGATTTTGTATCTGTTACACATGGATCTTTTTGGACCCATTACAGTACAAAGCTTAGGAGGGAAATCTTACACTTTAGTAGTTGTAGATGACTTCTCTAGATTCACATGGGTGTTCTTTCTGAGAAAGAAGTCTGATAACTTTAAGTGTTTGACAGAGTTTCTCAAATGTATACAGACTGAGTTCAATACTCACATTGCCCTGATCAGAAGTGATCATGGGACAGAGTTTGATTCTCTTCTTATGCAAGAGTTCTGTCAGAGTGAAGGGATCAGACACACTTTCTCAGCTCCTAGAACTCCTCAACAAAATGGGGTAGTTGAAAGGAAAAATAGAACCCTTATTGAATCTGCCACTACATTGTTGTCAGATGCTCACCTTCCTCTATCTTTTTTGGCAGAGGCAGTTAACACCTCCAACTATGTGCTGAACAGAAATTTAATACATAAACTGAAGGGTAAGACTCCCTATGAATTACTCAAAGGGAAGAAACCTAAAGTAGATTACTTTAGACTTTTTGGTTGTATCTGTTACATACACTATAATGACAAGAAGTATTTAGCAAAATTTCAAGCTAAAGCTGATGAAGGAGTGTTTCTGGGATACTCCATGATCAGTAAGGCTTATAGGGTTTATAATAAATCAACTCTTAAAATTGAAAATCTGTTCACATATCTTTTGATGAATCTAACATGTCTTTCAAGGAGAAGAACACTTCTACCATAGAACCTTTGCAGGTACATTCTCTTGCTGAAAACTTGGACAGATTACAAATCATTCAAAAAGAGGAAAGCAGTGAAGATAAAGAAGACATTCAACATCATGAAGAGAAACCTCTTGAAGAGCCAGTTGTTGTACCAAAAGAGGAAACAACAACACAGGTTGGTGAACAATCAACACCCACTGTTGATTTAGTAACATCAAGAGACCATCCAATTTCCCAAGTAATTGGAGACATCTCAGCTGGTGTGCAAACAAGAAATCAGGTCAACCAAACCTTTTGCACACTTGCTTCCTATCTCAAATTGAACCTCAATCCATTCAAGATGTTGAGCAAGATCCACACTGGATCATTGTAATGCAAGAAGAGTTGCATCAATTTGAAAGGAACAAAGTTTGGGAACTAGTACCAAGGCCTAAGGATCACTCCATTGTTGTAACAAAGTGGGTGTTCAGAAACAAATTGGATGATCAAGGAGTAATTGTAAGGAACAAGCTAAGGCTAGTTGCTCAAGGGTACTCTCAAGAAGAAGGCATAGATTATGACCAGACCTTTGCACCAGTTGCAAGGTTGGAGGCCATAAGAATCTTCTTAGCATATGCAGCACACAAAGGCTTCAAAGTATACCAAATGGATGTAAAGAGTGCTTTTCTAAATGGAGACATCAAAGAAGAAGTCTATGTCAGACAACCTCCAGGTTTTATCTCTCCAACCCATCCTGATTATATTTTTAAATTGAATAAAGCATTATATGGTCTCAAGCAAGCTCCTAGAGCATGGTATGAGACCCTAGCATGCTTTCTCCTGAAAAATGAGTTTATAAGCGGTAGAGTAGACCAAACTCTTTTCATTAGAACCCATAAGTCACATACCCTACTAGTATAGATCTATGTAGATGATATTATTTTTGGTTCTACTGATTCAAATTTGTGCAGAAGATTCTCCAACCTAATGCATTCTAAATTTGAAATGAGTAGCATGGGTGAGCTATCCTTCTTTCTAGGATTGCAAATCAAGCAACATGCTGAAGGCATATTTATTTCTCAAACCAAGTATGCAAAAGAATTGGTTAAGAAATTTGGTATGTCTGAAGCATCATGCATGAAAATACCTATGCCTACTAATTCTGTATTGGATGCTGATGAACATGGGAGACCTGTTGATCAGACAACTTATAGAGCAATGATTGGCTCTCTATTGTACCTTACAGCTAGTAGACCTGACATCATGTCTGCTACATGCATCTGTGCTAGATTCCAAGTGAACCCTAGAGAGTCACACATAACCTTAGTAAAAAAGATTCTCAGGTATGTTAAAAGTTGTCCAAATCTAGGTCTCTGGTATCCAAAAGATTCAGCATTTGACTTAACTGGATTTTCTGATGCTGATTATGCTGGATGCAGAATTGACAGGAAAAGCACCAGTGGAACTTGTCAGTTTCTTGGTGACAGACTTGTCTCTTGGTTTTGCAAGAAACAAACATCTGTGTCAACTTCAACTGCTGAAGCTGAATATATGGCTGCAGGTAGTTGTTGTTCACAAATATTGTGGATTCAAAACCAACTCCTAGACTATGGCTACAACTTAGAGAAGTCAAAAATCTTTTGTGATAATACCAGTGTTATTTCTATAGCTCAAAATCCAGTCCTCCATAGTAGGACAAAACACATAGAAATTAGGCATCACTTTTTAAGGGATAATGTTGAGAAGAACAAAATTGAACTTCAATATATCCCAACTGATTTGCAAAGGGGAGATATTTTCACCAAACCCTTGGATGAAAAGAAACACACCTTCTTCCTAAATCAGTTAGGAATGTTAGATGGAGGAAGTCTAAAATAAGTTCCAAGATTTTGAAACTCTAAAAATTGACCAAGACTAGGCAAACATCTTAATTTTTCTAGTGTATAGAGTGTTTCTGGTCTCTGAACTGCGCTCGACGATTTTCCCCCAGATCGTCGAACGGAGATCGACGCTTTCCGAGATCGTCGACCAGAGTTCAGCGCTTCTCAGATAGTGTTCAACTATCTCTCCAGGTCAGCAATCGTCGAACGAAGCTCGACGATTTTGTTTTCTGAACTATCGTCGAACGGAGATCGACGCTCTTCAATATCGCCGATCGGAGATCGACGATGTTGATGACCTTTCAGTTTCCTTTAGAAGCCCCGATCGTCGAACTGAGTTCAACGATCTTTCCTTTTCTGCGTCGAACCCTAATATAAAACTCTTTTTTCGGCCGTCGTTCTCCCTTGCGCTTTCATACTTTCTGCAAAAATTTTCTTTCCCTCCAAACTTTTCTACACTTGGTCGTTTGTTTGTTGATTTTTGCAGGAATCAATGGTCGTCTCAGTTGCAGTCCCGGCTGCCATGAAATTTGATGCAGGTTTCAACATTGACATGGATTCTTTCAGCACCAGTGATCAAATCTTCCAAGATATTCTGGAACTGTTCAAGGAACAAAAGCTAGTCACTATAATGTCTACCAGAATAAAATTGCCTGCAAATGAAATCAAGGAGTGGGTGTATACTGCCCACAACCAAGACCAGAATACAGTTGTTGGATCAATTTCTGGAACCCAGGTACCTCTGACACCTACTATTCTGACAGAGGTTTTTCAATTAAATTCTGGAAGAGATTCTGCTGAAATGTCTGGAGAAGAATTTTCTATTATGCTTGATAGAATGGGTCATTCTGATGCAAACCCTAGCAAGCTTCTGAAGAAAAATCTATTTGTGGAATACAGATTCTTGGCTGATGTTGTGGGAAAAGTGCTTTTGGCCAAACATTCAGCCCATGATACCATCTCCAGGTATCAGCTATGCTTGATGGGTGCTCTAGTGGATAAGAAACAATTAAACTGGGGAGAGATTTTCTTTGATCTGATTAAGAAGAAGATAAATAAGAATTTTGTTAACTTTGGAAGGATACTAGGGCTGTTTCTTCAAAACAGATGCCCTGCTCTGCTAGTATCAACTGGGATGCACATCAATGCCTCCAAGAGGCTCTCCTGTGCCATGTTTGGCAAGTGAGACAGACAGATTGTGAAGCCCAGCAGGCCCTCTACAGCTATAACTTCAGGCACAAGGACTGTTACAGTCTCTTCCCCTCAAGTCTCTGCCCCTGCAGAAGACTTGCCTGCTGCTTCTCCTCCTCCACCTCTTATTTCATCTCCACCAGTCATCTACACCATTCAAATTTCATCCACCATCATAATTTCAACCCTATCTCCAACTTCAGTTTCACCAACTCCACCTCAAATAGAAGAACTATTTCATCCTCTACATCAATACCCTCAACCAAATCTTGACACATCATCTCACATTCCATCCTTCAATCTGATAGATGATTCCTTTATAGATGATTCATCTTCATCCCCTCCTGATCTACCCACTTCATCCACATCATATCAACAGCTACTGCAAGACATCATTGCTCAACCCTCCTTCACACCTTCTATTTCCATTCCACTATCTTCCATTTCAACACTCCCCATATATCAACATTAATTTCCACCATCCACCAGCTCTCCACCATCTCCAGCTGCTCCACCTTCAGTCCCTACCTCTGCTCAAATCCCTATTGAGCATGTAGATATTCCAGCCTTAGCTGGCAGACTTTATGAGCTGATAGCTCCCAGGCTATCACTTCTGTTGGAGACCTCCTTGGCTCCACTCCTAAAGTCAGTTGCAGACCTATCTGCCAGGCTATCTTCTCTCATTCCTCAGGCAATCTCTTCCTCTGGGTGACTTGATCCAGTCCTGGCTGAATCTAGGCAGGGGGAGATGCCTCATGAAGTGGAAAGATTGTCTGCTGCTGTCATTTCCTCAGTTCAAGTTGTTGTTACTTCAACTCAAGCTCCAGCCTCAACACCACAAGTTGCTGTTTTCTCAATGGATCTCAGATCTTTATTATCAGATTTTGATTCAATATATTTCAGCTGTCTTCCAGAGCATACTGCAGTCCAGCAATCTGAAGACCTCTCCAAGGCCATTGTGCCCATTTCAAGCTGTGACACCAGTATTATACATTCCTTTGTAAATTCAGTTTATGCTGTTGTCCCTGCTGCTGCCCCTGCTGGTTCTGTTGCTGCTGCCCCTACTGCTGTTATTGATGGTTCTGCTACTGTTGTTGTGTCTGATAGTTTTGATACTGCTGATGATTTAGTCTCTAAGGATATACATATGACAGAGGCATATGATTTTGAGCCTGTTATCACTGCTGATGTTGCCCCTGCTGATGTTCTTGTATCTGAAACTGTTATCTCTGAATCTGCTGCTGCCTCAGTTACTGCTGTCACTACTGCTGCTGTATCTTCTGAGAGTGTTGCTCCTGAAAGTTTTGTATCTGCTGATGTAATCTCCTCTGCTAGTGCTTCTATTTCTCCTTCTGCTGCTGCTGCTACAGTTGCTGTCACTACTGTTACATCTACTCAATCACAACTACAGATAGACTATCTTAAGAGGATTGATGCACTTTATGATGAACAAAGCTCAGAAAGTGATCAGTTCAGAACTGATTCAGATGACTCCTCAGCCACTATTGCAAGAAGAAGAAAAGCAAGAAGCAAAGCTATGAAAAGAGTTCCACCAGCTAAAGTCAAAGATACTAATGATATTCCATACTACATATTGCATAACTGCCCTATAACAGAACACTGAATGCAATATTCCAAGAATCAACTAAAGGCTATGAAGAAAAAGAGAAAGTATGACAAAGGTTCCTCTCAGTTCCATCATCCTCCTCCTCCTCCTCCTTCACCTGGTGCAGGTACTAGTGGTAGCTCTGCATCTCATCCCTCTGCCAGAAGTCAAACCCCCTATCAGCCTCAAGGAAGATCTCAACATAGGGGAAGCCAATCTAGAGGTTATCAATCAAGGAGAGGAAACTGTAGAGGAAACCAAAGAGAACTTCAAGTCTATTCAAAAGGTTATTCCAGACAGCATCCATACTCAAGGGAAGGACAAGGTCCATCTGACACAACTTCAGGTCCTTTTCTTTATAAGTTGAAAGAATTAGTCTCCTCCAGAGCTCCTCAAGAAATTCCTTCAAATAGATATGAGCCTCCAGTGCCATATGAAGATCCAGAAAATAATCCAACTTCTTGGACAGCCAGGATGAAAGAATTAGCTGCTTTGGATTAGATTAAGAAAGCCAGAAAGCAAGGCAAAGACACCTCCAGCATTACTCCTTTGTCAGAACAAAGGAAAAAGGAACTGGAAAGATACTCCTCCAGCAAGTTCTTTGATTCTGAAAGCTACATGAAGCTGCACCCTGAAGCTGTAGTACCAAGGCCTAAACAACAAACATCTCTAGGTGCAGCTGATGACAGAAGATCAAAGAAGGAAGCTCTTAATCCAAACAGGGAAATAAAACTTATAAAGAGCAAAGAAAAGGAGTAATTCTGTAAGGTGATAATATTTACTGTTTTATGATCTGTCTGAGATATTATCTATGTTTCCGCAATGTTTTGTTGTTATATTGTTGTTCTGTATGTTTATTATTTTCAAATTTCTGTAAATAGTAATCCTAACCCAAATAGGGAGAGATTGTTGGAACACCCTATTACTAATTTGGGTCAGGATCACTATGTCTCTTAGGAACCTGTTTTGACCTCATTGTATAGATCTAAAGGTCAATTAGAATTGAGTCTAAGGGTTAGTAGTTAGGTTTGGAAGCTGCCCTCAAGACCAGGTGTTTTAGTTTGGAGACTAAGTCATTTCGTCAAGCTCAGTACGACGAATCGTCGAACTCCATTCGATGATTGTTGAGCTCACTTCGATGAGTTGTCGAACTCCATTCGACGATCTTTGAGCTCAACTTCATCAAGTCGACGAACTCCATTCGACGATATTCGAGCTCAGTTCGACGATCTTGACTCCAGTTTGATTCTCTATCTCTGAGCTCAGTTCGACGATAGTTGAGCTCAGATCGACGATCTCTGTTTCTGTCTAAGTCCAAATCTCTGAGCTCAGTTCGACGATAGTGGAGCTCAGTTCGATGTTTTTCTGAAGAGTTAAATGTTTTTCAAGATTCAAATTTGGACAGCTGTGAAATTACTGTCAGCATTTAATTCAGAGATCTTATAGCCGTTTTCATTTATTCTGGAGCAAGTTTCAAGGAATTATCAAGGAATGTTTTTATTGGACTTTCCTCCAGAAGACAATTGCAATTAAGGAAGTCATTGATGATAGGCCAACGGCTATCTTGGACAATGGACAATTTCTATTCAGACAGAAGAAATAAAAGATAATTTTTCAACTCTGTAATATCAATCCAGTAGAGAACTCTGAGAAAAAAAAGAGGAATTTTCTCTGCAACAACTCTCACAACAACAATCACACAAGAGAAAGAAAAAGAGATGCAGACATTTCTCAGTCTCAAGAATTCATATAGAACACATCACCAAAAGGAGATCAACAAACTGATATCTTCAGATCTCTTTTTCAAGTGTTCAAGGTCATCATCATTCAAGACTCCAGACACCTCACATTTCAGCTGCTGCTGAAATCATCATTTGCTGGAGATCAATTTTCTGAAGGCCTATCACCCTACTGCAAAGCTTCACTTCCTGAACAACTACAGATCTCAGGGGGAGCTTTGACAACATCACTGAATCCACATAGTCTTCTCACTGTGATTGAGAAAAGAAGACTTTCATCACTCTCTCATCCCCACCTCTATAAAGGGTTTTTCAAACTCCCTTCAAAAGTTTGTGTGTGGTTTTTGAGCACCTTATCAAAAGCTCATTGGTGGCAAGACACCTGATCAAAAAATCTGGTTTGGTTTTTGAGCACCTTATCAAAAGCTCATTGGTGCCCAGGACACCTGATCAACTCATCCTGCAGTGGATTCCTACCTAGGGTGGTAGAAGAGTGGATGTACCCAGATTGGTTGAGGAACCACTATAGCTCCTTGTGTCTTATGGTTGCTTGTGTTTCTTTTATTTCTGGCTGTGTCTTGTGATTAGTTTCTTTTATAGATTGTGATTATTCTGTGGTTAGATTTACTATTTGCTTCCCTGTTCACATTAGAATACAACAACTGTTGTAAAAGTTTTTAGCAAGCACCATACTCTATTCACCCCCCCCCCCTCTAGAGTATATCAGATCTAACTCACACTTTCACTTTTAAACCTAAAACACTACTATATGTATATCTCATGATCAGCATGTTTTAAAAACTCATACACTACTTCCCAAGTAACGTAAAAAGAACGTTTTCCCTACTTATAATATGATATAAATTTAGTGTCTTGCATAGTATAAGCTGACCCCGGGGGTCACTTATGCACTCTCTTAGGATGTCAAAGCAATAAATAAAGTATTTTTCGTTCCGTATAAATATAGTTTTAAACTGTGGAGTAGATGATCCACTGAGCCGAGGGATACGACCTCTAAAAGATATCTGATTTTCTAATCATTAAACTTAAGACACTATCTTAGTCTAGTTAGATGGTGTTCGCCTGAGTGTCGATAGTTATTCCCTGCTCGACGTGACATCACGACGCGTGTTTTTCTCATACTCTGATCCTCCATGAATTCGGAGAAAAATGCGGGTTGTGACAGTTGGTATCAGAGGGAGGTTGCTTGACAATTTGTCGGGCAATCTTTCCTTATAGGTATTAGGAGTTTAGCATCATATCATACACACACCGGTATGTCATCAGCACATCTTGGCTGAAGCACGAACACTACACTTATAACATAACATGAAGTATACGGGGCATATTATGTAGTATGGGATGCATAATATGTGTCTGTATATGGATCCACCATAGGGGCAACATGTGATGATTATGTAGTATGGGATGCATAACCTCACCACATGAATGCGACTAGCACGTTTCTTTTAGTTGCATGAGAATGTTATGTAGTATGGGATGCATAACATTTTCATGCGTACGCCGCTCATGACATGCATTAGGGCCTTTTTAGAATGCATATCACAATCATGCATAGCATAACATTGCATAAGCACAACGTGCCAAGTTAAAGACTTGCAGGATGACATATGTACACACATGGTTTTAAATCAAAAAAATATATAAATTCATGCATTCCCGGTCTAGGTACAAGAGTTAGATGGTGGTGGTTAACCAACCTAGGTTAGGCATAACATCATTTTTGTTCAAATAAACTCCCAGAGCAAGTCTAGCAGTTTTTAGATCATATTTATGTATGTATTGTCTGTACTTGTAGTTAGTTCCAACTATTGTACCAGGATTTTGGCTAATGTTGATATGATTTTAGGATGGTGAGACGTCCTTCGACGAGGTCGACACCCCTGTCTGAGGGTAAGACTTATGGAGCGCAGAGTGATGCAGTGATCGAGAGCTTGCGGTTGAGCAACGATTCCCTGACCAGGCAGTTGGTGGAGATGCAGGTCCAGATCCAGTCTCTGGCGGCAGTTGTGGCAGGATAGACTCAGGAAGTGCAAGACCCTATAGGGGGTTCAGCTGCCCCTCCCCCTCCTACTCCCCTGAGACCTCCAGTGGTGGTGCCAGCAGAGATGGCCTTCATTTCTCAGTTTCAGATACTTAGCCCTCCTACATATGATGGGAAGGCAGATTTCATGATCATAGATGATTGGCTGATCTCCATGGAGGAGATATTCTCGTACTCCGGTGTGGCAGATGATCAGAGAGTGATGATAGCCTCCTATCAGCTAAAGGGTTTGGCTAAGAGCTGGTGGCTTAGGGAAAAGGAGAGCTTGGTGGCTGGTTACTCTTGGGCATTGTTCAAGGAGATGTCGTTGAGGAAGTTCTTGCCTTCGGTCGAGCGTGACCGACTTATGAACGACTTCCTTCACCTGAAGCAGAGGCAACTCACGGTCAGTGAGTACGAGATAGAGTTCAGCAAGTTGAGCAGGTTAGCCCCTGGGTTAGTTAGTGTTGAAGCAGATCGAATCAAGCGGTTCCTTGGTGGCTTGAGGAGCGAGGTTCAGCAGTTAGCCAGTGCTTATGGATCAGTGACTTATGCAGGAGCTGTGGAGGCTGCTCTGAAAGTGGAGGCAATTGAGACTGCAAAGATCAGAGGCCAGCAAATGAGGAAGGACAAGAGAAAGTCTGCTGAGGAGAAGAACCCCCAGGTACTTGATGCTGCTCCGAGAAAGAAGAACAGGGTATTGTGTAGCTTCTGTGGCCGGTCAGGCCACCATGTTGAGAGGTGTTTCAAGAAGGCGGGAGCTCAGAGGAAGGAGCAAGTTCATGCCATTCAAGGTGCTCCTAGGAAGAATGTTTCCTGTGCTGTTTGCAAGCGACCCGGGCATGATGCTGCCCAGTGCTGGTCCAAGGATAAGGTCTGCTTTCAGTGTGGCCAGAAGGGCCATATCAAGGCTTGGTGTCCTCAGGTCCAGCCTATTCTTCAGGCAGTTACACTTCAGGCTTTACCTCCGCCTCAGCGTGTGGACAAGGGCAAAGGGAAGCTGAACGTGATCTCTTCCGAGGAGGCTCAGACTTCGACTCAGGTCATCTTAGGTTAGTCGTTTTTCCTAGCTTGAAAGTTTTATTTGCTAGCATGGGTTTAGTTTTGTTCTAGTAGTGCCTTAGTTGCTTATGTACTCCTATAGGGAAATTTAAGGTGAAGAACCGCTGGGCGCATGTTTTGTTTGACTCCGGCGCTACCCACTCGTTTGTAGCTAGAGCCTTTGTAGAGCGGTATCGGTTGATTCTAGATCAAGTTCGTGATACCTTCCGCGTCAAGTTCCCCTCTTGTGAATCTGTGTTGTCAGATTTGGGCATTTTGGATTGCCCTGTTTTATTGGGGGACTTTCTTGCGAAGGCAGATTTGAAGATGATTGATCTAGAGGACTTCGATGTTATTCTGGGCATGGACTGGTTGTCTAGGTATGATGCGGTTATTCAGTGCAAAGGGAAGCGCTTGGACTTCATCAAGGACAACGGTCAGCCTGGAAGTGTGTATGCTGATCCGTGCCAGGATTCTCCTATCATTTCTGCGGTATGTGCTTAGAAGTTGTTTCATTCTAATTGTTTTGCTTGTTTAGTCTCGGTGGTTGGAACTGCTGTTAGCGTACCGCGCCTGGAGGAGATTCCTGTGGTTCGTGGTTTCTCAGATGTTTTTCCTAATGACCTTCCTGGTCTTCCCCCCGAGCGGGATGTTGAGTTTGTGATTGATTTGGAACCGGGTACGCGACCTATTGCTAAGGCGCCTTACCGGATGGCCCCTCGTGAGTTGGAGGAGTTGCGAGTCCAGTTGGACGAGTTGTTGGCTAAAGGTTTTATTAGGCCGAGTTCGTCGCCTTGGGGTGCTCCTGTTCTATTTGTGAAGAAGAAGGATGAGTTGATGAGGCTGTGCATTGACTATAGGGAGCTGAACAAAGTTACCATAAAGAACAGGTACCCTCTGCCGAGGATCGATGATTTATTTGATCAGTTGCGTGGTAGCATGATGTTTTGCAAGATTGATCTTCGTTTAGGCTATCATCAGCTCAGGATCCATGAGTCGGACATTCCACGGACTGCTTTCAGGTCGAGGCATGGGCATTTCGAATTTCTGGTTATGTCATTTGGTTTGACCAACGCGCCATCAGCATTCATGGACATGATGAACCGCGTGTTCAAGGATTTTCTGGACAAGTTCGTAGTGGTATTCATTGATGATGTGTTGATCTACTCACGCAGTGCTGAGGAGCATGAGCAGCATCTGCGATTGGTTCTATCTGCTTTGAGGGACCATCAGTTATTCGCCAAGTTGGGTAAATGTGAATTCTGGTTGTCCCAGGTTTCCTTCCTGGGTCATGTGGTGAACAAAGATGGTATTTCGGTTGACCCGGAGAAGATTTCTGCAGTGATGGATTGGCATAGGCCGAGCACACCCAAGGAGATTAGGAGCTTCTTGGGGTTGGCCGGCTATTATAGAAGATTCATGGAGGGCTTTTCTACGCTGGCAGCGCCCTTGACTAAGCTGATGCAGAAGAATGCGGCGTTCATTTGGAGCGAGAAATGCGAGGAGGCTTTTCTGGAGCTGAAAAGCAGGCTGTGTTTTGCTCCTATTTTGGCATTGCCTACGAAGGGCATGGACTATGATGTGTATGTAGATGCCTCGCATGTTGGGCTCGGAGGTGTGTTGATGCAAGAAGGGAAGGTGATTGCGTATGGGTCGAGGCAACTGAAGACTCATAAGAGGAACTACCCTACGCATGATCTTGAGTTCGCGGCAGTGATCTTTGCCCTGAAGTTGTGGAGACATTTATTTTATGGTGCTCAGTGCAAGATCTACACCGATCATAAAAGCCTCAAGTATGTCTTCACCCAGAAAGAGCTGAATTTGCGCCAACGGCGTTGGTTAGAGTATGTGGCCGATTATGATGTGGATATACAATATCATCCGGCCAAGGCCAATGTAGTGGCCGATGCCCTGAGCTGGAAGACGAGGAAGATCTTTAATCTCACCGCCGATCGTTTAGTGGAAGAATTCCTCCTGATGGATATTTCCGTAGGACGCTGTGACTTGCAGAGCAGTTTGGCAGTAGCAGAGCCATCTTGGATTGCACTTACTAGGTTGCACCAGAAGGATGATCCAAATCTTCTGCACTTGTACCTCAGGACTGAGAGAGCGGAGTTGCCGGATTTCTCTATTGATGATGCGGGTACTTTGAAGTACCGCGGCAGGTTCTGCATTCCCGCTGGTTGAGACTTCAGGGTTATGATTTGCAGAGAGGCTCATGGATCCAGTGTTTCCTACCATCCAGGATCCACAAAGATGTATCATGAATTGAAGCAGATTGCCTGGTGGTATGGGATGAAGGGTGATATAGCCTGATTTGTTGCTGAGTGCAACACTTGCAAGCGTGTGAAGGCCGATCATGGAAGGTCTGGTGGCAAGTTGACTCCGTTGGAGATCCCTACTTGGAAGTGGGAGAGTATTTCTATGCACTTCATTACGGTCTTGCCGACATCTCCTAGAGGTTTTGATTCTGTTTGGGTTATAGTGGACAGACTGACGAAGTGTGCTCACTTTGTACCATATAAGATTGACTATCCAATGAAAAAGATAGCGAAGCTGTATTTGAATGAGGTCATCAGATTGCACGGGGTACCAGTTAGCATCATTTCAGATCGAGACTCCCGTTTTACATCTCGCTTCTGGAGGAGCCTGCAAGAGGGTTTGGGTACAGATTTGAGGTATTCTACAGCTTACCACCCGCAGACTAATGTTCAGACTGAGTGAGTTAACCAGATAGTTGAGGATATGATCAGGTGCTACATCTTGGACCACGGAGGAGCGTGGGATGAGCGTTTGCGGCTTATGGAATTCGCTTATAATAACAGTTACCAGGAGAGCTTGCAAATGGCTCTTTTTGAAGCCTTGTATAGGAGGTGCTGCAGAACTCCCTTGTTTTGGACCGAGGTTGGTGAGAGGCCTGTGTTGGGTCCGGATGCGATCGAGGAGATGGAAACTGCTGTGAAGCTTATTCGGGAAAAGCTTCGTATTGCTCAGGAGAGATATGAGAAGAACGCCAACCGGCGTAGGTCTGACTTGGAGTTTTCTGTAGGGGACCTTGTGTTTCTTAAGGTTTCCCCGATGGTTGGTGTTAAGAGGTTCGGTAAGAATCGGAAATTGGCTCCGAGGTATGTGGGCCCGTTTAAGATTGTTGAACGGATTGGCGTGTCAGCATATAGATTGGATTTGCCAGCAAATTTCCCAGGTATTCATAATGTGTTTCACGTAAGCCAATTGCGGAAGTGTGTGTGAAGCAGTGGACAAGTCTTGGATATTGTACCCCAGTTGGAGCCTAATCTTTCATATGTTGAGGTGCTGGTCCGCATCTTGGATACTCAAGATCGGGTGCTGCGGAAGAAGTCTATCCCGATGGTGAAAGTTCTATGGAAGAATCAGGATTTAGAAAGCGCGACTTGGGAGCTAGAGTCGGCTATGAGGGAGGCTCACCCTCATCTCTTCCCTTGATTTGTTTGGTACGTTTCCTTTCTAGTACTCTTGTTTGTTACTTTCCTTCTATAGTAGAAGTAGCGTATATAAAGTTTCGGGACGAAACTTTCTTTTAGGGGGAGTGACTGTAACGCCCCCGATTTTTCTGCGATTATTTAATTCTCATTTGGCGTTACGTTGACGCGTTTCCGGCATGTGTCGTTTGTTAGAGCATGGTCTTAGCTCTTTTGGTTCCTTGTATGGTTATTGGTAGCCTTTTTGGCAAGATCTCCTAGCAAGCCCGGTCTGTTTTGGTGACCGGTGAGGCCTCTCGGGGGATGCTTGTGTTTTGGCTTAGGGTAGGCATAACCCGAATTTTGTTCGTCGAAAGTTGATTTCGACTTCGCCGTTGCGTTCGTAGTGTGGGTGTTTAACTTCGGTGCGAATTTCGTCGGATTCCGAGGTGGTTCGGTTTTTGCGTCGTTTTGGTGTGTTAATAATAATGCATGTAATGATTAATTAATTTATAAAGTTTGAAATGAGTGGTTTTAGGTGGCTGTTAGGTTGAAAAGACGTATCCATGCATCATATATAAAGCCTTAAGAAATAAACGAGACTATTCATTGTCTCCTTCTGTGAGAGAGAAATCGCTGCCTGATCGAGAGGAAGAAAACCGTCAACCTTGTACCCTTCAGACGCTGATTTGGGAGTGTTTGTGGACGGAATTCGTTTCCGAAAGCAGATTTGGATTGCTCTCGTCTATTCCTTCATTCCTAAGGTAAGAGATTCAATTTTCGTGGTGTTTCTAGAGGACTCAGAATTTTTTGGTTTGAACCTTTTCCGCCATTAAAACCTTAGATCTTGTTTAGGTGTTGTTGCGGCTGGAGCCGAGAGGGAGAGGAAGGGATGTGCAAGTTAATCTCTAGATTTTAGGCAAGTGGTGCTCCTGCCCTTGCCAAGTTTTCTTCTCCTATTTATGGTCATAATTGCTATAATTTTCCCTGTTTTCCTGAGATTGATATCTTACTATGTTTTTTCCGTCAAAAGCATGTAAATCATTAACCATAATGCCCCTTTAAGTTTCTGTTTGCATTCTCTCAAGTACTAAAACTCATGCCTTTGGCTGGAGTGTTGTAACCTTGTCTATTTTATCAAACTGTTTCCTGTTAAGCATTCAAATGGTTCCCTGTTAAAACCTCTGTTTGGGTAGACATTAGCCTTTCAACCCTAGAATCCAATAACGGTGAGATTTTATGCTTAAATCGCCAGTAATAGGTTTGTATTAGGCTAAGAAGTTGGATGGAAACGAAGTAGGAGGTTCAGGATTACCGTGCACTCGTTGCAGCCAGATCGACGGAAATCGTCGATCTGGGTCCGCTCGACGACGAGCCTTAGTTCTGGGTCTGACGAAAATCGTCGAACAGAGTGCGACGATTTTTCCCGTAACCTTCGTTCGGCGAAAGGGAAATCGTCGAACGGAGTTCGACGATTGCCCGTGTCCCGTGATTCGACAAAAAACGTCGAGCTGCGCTCGACGATTTTGCTTCGTTCGGCGATTTTGTTCCAGCGCTCAACGAAAATCGTCGAGCTGCGTTCGACGATTCCTGTAGGCAGAATTTTTATTTCTTTTCAATTATCTTTCTTCCCGAGTGATTACCTCCTAGGGGAAATGTCTTGTCGGCCTTTCGTTCTTCCTTTATTTTGAGGGCCGAATCATGGGGTATGACAGGTAGTGGTGTTTTGATGCTCTAAAGGAGTGGGATGTTTTGTGTGCGAGCCATGGCCGCCACTTTTTGGTCCCAGGTACGGGCTGGGCATTTGTTGTGGCCGCCACCCTTTTTATTCCAGGTATAGGCTGGATTTGTGGTGGTTTTGTGCCGACAGTGGAAATTTATGTTTTTGTTGGAACTGTTTGTTTGGGGGACTGTTTTTGGTCACCAACTCAGGACCATTTCTGTTTACTACTACCATTAACTCACAAATTAGGATTGTTAGGTGTTTCTTCCTGGTAGAATGCAGCATATGGTGGCAAGTTTTTCTTTGTCTTTTGCCTTGTATCCACTGCAGGATTTGAGCAGGGCTTGGTGTTGTTGCTTGGTGTTTGGTGTACTTTTGGTTTACTCTAGACAGTGTTTGTTTTTTTACTGTCTTGTTTGCTTACTCTCTTGTTCCATTGAAATTTAATGCCATAGTTCAGATTTTCTTGTTTCGCTTGCTGAGGAATTCTTTCCTTTTCTGAATGCCTCGGGTTCTGATTAGTAGTCGGGTGGGCGGCTATTATTGCTGTGGTGTTGCTGCTGATCCCTTGAGTTGTAGGGATCTTTCTCTTACTTTTGTGAGGTAGTTTTCCTGTTTTTTCTTACAGACATACATGCCTGCCAGTGGGTTCGTGTCAGTTTGTTGGCGCCCTCTGGTAGTTTTACCTTATGATACTAAATATGTTTATTTTACTGCTACCTTTTCTGGAGATAGTCCACTTGCTCTTGGGAAATTTTATGTTAGCTTGCTAGTTACTTTTAAACCTAAAACACTACTATATGTATATCTCATGATCAGCATGTTTTATAAACTCATACACTACTTCCCAAGTAACGTAAAAAGAATGTTTTCCCTACTTATAATATGATATAAATTTAGTGTCTTGCATAGTATAAGCTGACCCCGGGGGTCACTTATGCACTCTCTTAGGATGTCAAAGCAATAAATAAAGTATTTTCCGCTGCGTATAAATATAGTTTTAAACTGTGGACTAGATGATCCACTGAGCCGAGGGATACGGCCTCTAAAAGATATCTGATTTTCTAATCATTAAACTTAAGAAACTTTCTTAGTCTAGTTAGATGGTGTTCGCCTGAGCGTCGACAGTTATCCCCTGCTCGATGTGGCATCACGACGCGTGTTTTTCTCATACTCTGATCCTCCATGAATTCAGAGAAAAATGCGGGTTGTGACAAAGATGATCTCATCATTAGTCATTTCTGAAAAATTCTTAGGAATCCTTTGATTAGCATCAAGAACTGAAACCTTCATTGGAACATATGGTCCTTCCTGAACTGTTATATAAATTCTAGGATCAGATGCCTCCATAAATAGTCTGACCATTTCCTTCCATATTCCAAAGATTTCCTTCCTGCAGATAGACAACTTCATTGAACCAAGTTCTTTATGGTTTTCTCCTAAACCCATCTTCTTTAACTTACTTCTGCCTTGCAGATCTAACTCAGACTGTTAACTCTATCTTTGAGTAACCTCTCTCTGATACCACTTGAAAGAATTGGTTCCTAAACACCTATAGGGTGGGTGAATAGGTGCAATTTCTTTTGCTTCTAAGGCAGAACTTTTAATTCAGTTAATTAACAAAAACAAGTATTTCTACAACTATCACAGCACAAAATTAATAATACCACACACAAACACAGATTGCACACTGATTTATAGTGGTTCCCCAAGGTCTGGGTACATCCACTTCCCCCTTCGCCTATCTAGCAGTGTGCTAGACTCGGCCTAACTTCTTTCCTTCTCCTCAGATCCGCAGATCTTACAGCTCAGAACCCAAACAAGGCTCCTACAACTCAGAGTGAGTCCACACTCCTATAGCTCAGGAAATCTGCCCTACCTCAGCCTTCAATGAGGCCTACAACTCAGAGATGAAAATCTCCTACAACTCAGGCTCACAGCCCTACCTCAGCCTTCAACAAGGCCTACCACTCAGAGAACTTATCTCCTATAACTCAACCTTTATAAATCAGGCTTACAACTCAGATCTTAAAAAGATCCTACAAAAAATAGATGTAAATTTGAAATCTACCACCACCCTGGTTGAGAGAGAAAGGATGAATGGTTTCTTGATCAGTTCTTGAAAGAATCTGACGTTAGATATCGACCTGAATTAACTTTCTTCAAAGCTTCTTGAATCTGAACACAGTAGGGTTGATCTCCTTTGAAGTTGATCTTCAATCAGCTCCTTTCTTGAAACTCAGAAATAGATCTGAATTCTTCATGGAGACTGGTTCAGACTATCCACTTAAGAGACTTGTTGATGTAAGTCTCTTTCTTCACTTGAATAGATGGTGCTCTCTCCCTCCAAATTCTTCTGAAGATTCTTCTGAATTCTTCTTGACAAACTCTAAGTAGATTACCACCTGAGAATGTCTTCTTAGATCTTCTGTTGAAAATCTTCTTCTGTTTTTCGTGTGTTATGTTCTGTATTTTTTTTGTTGATAGAGAATGTCCTTATATAGACTTTCTCCATGATAACCGGCTGATCCAGTTTCTAACAAACTAATGACAGCTCTGACAGTTGTAGTAGACCGGTTGGTTATGGCAGCTGTCAAGTCTTCCAGTCACTTCTTGAAACTTTGTCTCTATCTACAAAGTGTCGAGACTGAACTTCATCATGTATCGACACAAGTAGACTAAGTGTCGACACAAGCCTTAGTGGTGTCGACACTGTTGAATTCTGTGAAGTGAAAGTGGGTGAATGGAAGGCTTGGGAAACCTATCCGCGCGGACTACGCGGACAGGGTTGGCGGACTGCTAGGTCGGCAGGGATGTTGCAGGCGGTTTGCTCTGTGGCGGTCTGTTCGCGCGGACTACGCGGACTACGCGGACAGCAGCAGCGGTCTGACAGGCCAGTGTATGCTCAGCAGGCGGTTGACTCCCAGGAAGTAACCGGGCGGATAGGAATGCTATCCGCAGAGTCCGGCATAAAGCGGACTGAAGAACTGGAGCTCGGCAGACCGGTTTGGCAGTTGCCTTGGTCTTGCTCTGGTGCAGCGGGAAGCCGCGGAGACCGCCGGTCAGCGCGGACAGAAACTGGAGGTCGCCCGGTATCGCGGGCTAGATCCAGTGTCCGCCAGTAAGTGCGGACTGGCCCTTGTGGCCAGCGGACTGGACTTGTGTGATCTGAACCAAGTCCAGGATGGCTCAGTCCGGGGAGATCGCGCAGTGGAGCGCGAGCTGGTTTCTCAGTCCGCCAAGCGTAGTAGAAGTGCTGTTGCCTTGTTTGCTAGCTTGGGGAAATGCGGACTGGAGAATTGCCTGTGTAGGAGCGTGCGGACTGGAGCCAGAGTCCGCTGAGTCCGGTTTAGCCTTTGATGAGGTTATGGACTCAGGAGTTGCGGACTGGAGTCTGCTATTAGCAGACTGGATTGGCGTGTCCGCTAAGTCCGGAGGTACCTTGGAGATGAGGTAATGGACTTGGGATATGCGGACGGAAGCAGGGTGTCCGCTGAGTCCGGCAGGTGCCTTGATGGCGAGGCTGCGGGCTCGGGGTTTGCGGGCTGATGCCTTGTCCGTAGATTGGCGGACACAGCTGTTGTGGAGTCCGGCTGTGGTGGTTCTGGCTTGGTCTCTGGCGGCAAGGCGGGCTGGATTTTGGAGTCCGGCCTTGGAGAAGCTGGGGCGGACTGGCTATCTGCACAGGAGCGGCGAACTGGAATGTGTGTCCGCGGGCTGGCGGACACACTTGTTCTAGCTGCGGGATGTGGCGGTGATCCTATCGGCTAGGGCGGTGACCATACTCATCATCGTGCCTATAAATAGGACCCATGTCACATCAGGAGTAAATGGACCTAGACCGAAGTAAGTGAACAGTAATTGAGCTCGCGTAAGTTGCTGCGGTCTGGACTTTGTGTCCGCGCGGATAGAGAGTTGACCCGGTTGTGCTGTGCAGGTTGTGCGGATAGCGCTGGAAAGCCAGGACTTGGCTCTGATTGCGGTCAGGGACAGTGCGGACTCTGCGGTTAAGCAACAGGCGGTAAACAACAGGTCGCGGATAGCGACCAGGCGGTCTTCTCTTTGGCAACTTGGTTCGGGGTTCGGGAAGGCGCCTGCTTCAGGCGGACTGTTCCATTTGGTGACGCAGCTTGTGCGGTCTAGCGGCTAGGCGACCTCGCGGTCAGGCGGCCTGTAGATCGGCGGTGAAGAGCTAAGCATTGGAATAAGGGGTGAGTCCGCGCGGCTTGGGTTGCGGTCTGGCGACCTGGCGGACTGAGCGGACTCCACAGCAGTAGGTCGGCGGCTTGTTGATTGAGTCCGCACGGCTTGTTTTTTGTTCTTGTCTTTGTAACTGTCTCTGCTCTCCCGGTGTTGGTTTTTGGTGAAGCATGTCTCGCCATGTATTTCTCGCTGTGTAAAGAAGTTTGCTCTTGATCAATAAAGAAGCTTGTGTTGCATGTGTTGCTGGTTGTTACTGCTTTGTTGAGATAACCCCTGCTAACTCCACGATCCGGGAAAACTTTCAACATTATAAGTGGGCATATCCTCCTTCGGTTTGTTGAGTTTTCAACAGGGTATCCAAGGGGGCGTCTGCGGTTTGTTGAATTTTAACAGACACAGCTCCCTTGGTGTTGACACTGCTTCTCGACACAGCTTCTATAGAATGTGTCGACACTAGTTTTGTGTGTCGACACAGTCACTTATTTTCTTCACATCAATCAACTTTGTTGAAACTTTGTTGTGTGTCGACACAGTTGATGTCGACAAAATCTTCTGTGTGTCGACACTTCCTCTGTGTGTCGACACAGTTGATGTCGACTAAACTTTTCTGTGTGTCGACACTGTCTCTGTGTGTCGACACTAGTTCTTCTGGTGTCGACATAGCCTTTCCAAGTGTCGACACAATTGAATCCAGGTGTCGACACAGCTTTTCTCCAGTGTCGACACAAGCCTTCATAAGTGTCGACACAGCTTTTTCTGGTGTCGACTCATGGACTTAGAAATTTTTTTCTGCATTCCTGCATTTTCTTCACCTGCACATATAACCTCAAAACAACATCAAATACACCTTGATGCATATCATTGAGTAAGGTGAGGCTTCTTCAAATCTGGTACACATTTTCCAATGTACCCAACACATGGGCTGAAACTTTGACGAGAAGAGGGAAGGATTCTTCCTGATCCCTTGGTGTTCAGAGCTCTAGTTGGGAGCTTGATCTACCTGACGATTATAATGCCAGACATTGCTTACGTTGTTGGCCGAGTAAGTCGGTTTATGGCTAAACCAAGGAAGTCTCATCTGGTGGCGGCTATGAATATCTTGAAGTATGTCAAGGTAACTTCTGATATGGGACTTTGCTTTGCTTGGGTACACGGATGCTGATTATGGTGGTGACTCAGATGATCGAAGATCAACATCCGGTTATGTGTTCACTTGTGGATCAGGTTGTATCTCGTGGTGTAGCAAGAAGTAGGACTCGTTGTCCGTCTCAACTACAGAGGCAGAGTATAAGGCTTCGGCCTTGGCTGCTCGAGAAGCCATCTGGTTGAGGAGGCTTGTAGAGGATGTTCATTAGGAAGTGTAAGGTCCTACTTTGCTCCGAGGTGACAATGAGAGTGCTCTCAAACTGGTAAACAATCCAGTGTGTCATGCAAGGACCAAGCATATTGAGATCAAACATCACTTCATAATGGAGAAGGTGTTGGAGGGATCTCTTCTGGTCGGGCATGTTCGGAGTGAAGATAATCTTGCTGACATCTTCATGAAGCCGCTGTCGAAGTGGCCATTTCAGCGATTACGAAGCTTGCTAGGCTTGATCACCACTTCTCACTTCAAGGGGGAGTGTTGAAATTTGTGAAGTGGAAGTGGGTGATGGGCAGGCCGGGGGACGGCCTGAGCGGTCTGGGTCCGTGGCCTGGGCGGACTGCTGGTTGCTGCCTGGGTGCCATGGCTTGGTCTTGGTTGCTTGTCTGTTCTTGAGGAGCGGCCTGAGCGGTTTGTTGTGCGGCCTGGTTGGCCCTTGGCCAAGGAAGTCGGGCTTCTAGCAGAGCGGCCTGAGCGGACTGCGGTTCACGGGCTGTTGGCGGCATTGCTTTGGGAGTTAGCCGCATTCTTTGTGGCGGAGAGTGCGGACTGGTGTCGAGCCCGGCAGTTGGCCATTGTCTTGGCAGCTGTGCGATTAGGGGCTTGCGGGCTCTACCTTTTTTCTGGTGGAGTGTTGGCGATCTGCCTTGGGGGCAGGCGGATTGGGCCTTGTCTGCCAAGCTCGCGTCAGGCCCTTGGTGGTTCTGGACTTGGTCACATTCTGTGACAAGTCCAGCATGTCCGCGGTATCCGCAGATTCCGCTGATGATCGGGCGGACTGCCTGTTGGTCGTGTACTTGTGGCGGATTGCGGCTTTGTTCTCGAGCTGTGCGGACTGCCTCTGTGACTGTGTATAGTATGCGGACTGTCACAGTAGAGTTTGTGGCTATCCATGTGCAGTGATGTTTGCGGGCTATGCGGGCGGATGCCTTGTCCGCATAGTGTGGGCGGAATGGTGCGAGTCGGCCTGGTGGTGAACATCCTTGTCTTTGCTCCTGGCGGTTTTGTTGGAATCCGGCTAATTCCTTGCGGACTCAGCGGACGGGGTTTTTGCTAGTGCGCGGGCTGTGGCGAAGACTCTATGCACTAGGGTGGTGATCACACTGCTCACCTCGCCTATAAATAGACCCCCCCGACACATCTACAGTAACTGGGTGAACAGTAAGTGGGGCTTGGTTAATTGCTGCGGTCTTGTTTTTGTTGTTCGCGCGGGTTGATTAGTGTTAACTGTGTGTTGTGTGCAGGTCGCGCGACTAGCTTCAAGGAGCCAGGAGTTTGGCTTTGACTTCGGTCAAGTTCTGTGAAGGGTGCGGTCTCTGCGGTCTCAGCAGGTCGCTTCTGCGGCTTGTCAGTTCTCTGCTTCAGTGTTTCCAAGTTCCAATAACATGTACGCCGGTCTCATGCGGGTAGGCGGTCTTTTCTTCAGTTCATCAGCAGTTAGCGAATAACGGTGTGTCTGCGCGACCTCGCGGTCTCGGAGGACTCCGTGTTCTTTTCGGCTTGTAGCAGCAACAACTCGGGCGGCTTCGGCGACCTTGGCAGACTCGGAGGTCTCGACGGTCTCCTGCTCTGTCCGCCCGACTTGTTTTGTGTTTTCTGTTTTAGCTTGTGTACTGTCGAATCATGTCTTGCTATGTATACCTCGCCCTGTAAAGAAGTGTTAATAAAAATTAGATCTGCTTGTTCTTCCATTTCCATTTGGTGTTGAGCTTGCTCCTCGGTTTTCCGCATGATCAAAGTGTGAACTGGATAGTCCTGAGAATATTAATTTGACTTTAGGCTATCTTGCTGAGCGCTTTGAAAAAATCAATAGATGACAGCAGAACGGTTACCACCTCTTTTGGGAAAGTAATACTCAACTCATCATAGGCCCTCATGTACCAGACAAGCATGCACTAAATTGTATTAAATGACCAAGTCAAGTGATCATAGTGCAAAACATTCCTTCACACAATAAAAACAAAGCTTATTAGGAAAAAGTGCCCTTAGAAAATAGTTAAGGTTACAGAGGTCATCGTGAGCATTACCACCCTAATTTGGGAAGGTCTCAATGTCCTCTACAACTTTCATATTAGACACTTCTTCTGTAAATGAACAAAAAATCCTTAAATATTCAAAACAAAATGATTGGTATAGTTTTTATAATTTGTCACATTTTATTTTCATTCAAATCATATATATGGTATGCGGATAGCGTGCAGTGCGCATCTAAACGCAACCTGATGGCACTGATCAAGCCATATCCAATCTTTATAGCAAAAAAATTGATCATGTCGTTATGATTCACTGCGCTATCATCAAGCATTATCAAGCTTAATCAAGGGATCTGATTTTGTCTTCCTTATTGAATCAACGGTCCAGAGAGATTCAGAGGATAATCTCACCAGCCATCGTTTTCTAGTGATCTCCACAATGGAGCTCATCCGCTAATTAAATCACTAGAAGACGAGAAACAACTAGGTGGCAGTCTGGTGCTGGCCGCCATCGATACTCGCCAAAAAACTCCAAATGTCGAATTTCTGGGTCGCGGCAGCACATATCTCTCTTCTCAGACAATGACAGCTGCCTGTGTTGAATTTTCTCAAAGTGGTCAGCAAGTTAGCCTAAATCCAAATTAATATTCTCAGAACTATCCAGTTCACACCTGATCATGCGGAAACCGGAGAGCAAGCTTACACACCAAATGCAACAAGAAGAAACAAGCATGTCATATATTCATTAACTTCTTTACAGGGCGAGGTATACGTGGCGAGACATGATTTCGCCAGTACACAAGGAAACAGAAAGAACAATACAAGTCGAGCGGATAGAACTGGAGACCTCCGAGACCGCTCAGTCCGCCAAGGTCGCTGAAGCCGCCCGAATTGTTGCTGCTACAAGCCGAATAGAACATGGAGTCCGCCGAGACCGCGCGGTCGCGCGGACACACCGTTATTCGCTGACTGCTGCTGAACTGGAGAACAGATCGTCTACCCGCCTGAGTCCGGCGGACAGGTGAAAGTGTTTAGTTGCCTACCTAAATCACATAGAGGGGGTGAATAGGTGAGATGAACATCTTTTGCGGAATAAAAATTTAAGAACTATGCACAAAACTATCTACCAATCAATCACAGACGAAGCAAGATTTATAGTGGTTCCCCAATCTTGGGTACATCCACTTTCCATCACCGATCTAGCAATAAACTAGACTCGGCTACTCCACTATCTCGGATTGAAACCCAATCCTACTCCTCGAAACAAAGTTCCTACAAACTCGATCCACAAAATGGATCGACACTCGGAAGGTAAAACTTTCTACAATCTCGGAGACAAAAGCTCCTACACTCGGAGAAAATTCTCCTACAAGAATGAAATAGAACGAATGTAAAAAATTACAAACAGTGAATCCTTTTCAGATCTGCAAACAATCAGCCTTGATCTTCCTCTGTAGACTTTGCGGCTTTATCAGAGAGGTGAAGAAAATCTCGACAAAGCAGATCTGGACTTTCTTGGCTTCACACGATCGGATAGAAGATGATGAATTGAGCGGCAATCTCGATCTGTAAGCTTTCTTGATCTGAATCCTCTGAAATCGAAAATACTAGCCGGATGAGAACGATGATGATCGGCTGCGGCGACTTTCGCTTCTTGGAGAGAGAAAGAGATTCAGAGAACTTAGAAAATAATTGGCTGCAAAACTTCTAATTCTTAGGGTTTGTCTGTTTGACAAGACCTTATATAGGATCTGCGATAACAATCATAATTAGATCTTAATGAGGTACACGTGAACCAATCACATCAATGTTCATTAAGAAATCTGTCAATCTGGACTTAACGAAATTTCAGAAAATGTGAAGCTGATATACTCGAGTGAAGAAGCAACTACTCGAGTACTATATGTAACTACTCGAGTGAACAGAAGCTAAAACAGTTACACGAGAAGTGGAGTTGGACTACTCGAGTACAATAAATTTTACTCGAGTGAAAAGAAATTGACTACTCGAGAGGTAGAGGAACTACTCGAGTCAGGGACTTAGAATAATCTCTGGAATAGAATCCCGGGTTACTCGAGTAGGTGAACTGAACTACTCGAGTGAATAAGAACTACTCGAGTATATGTAAATAGCTACTCGAGTAATAGACTTAGAAAAATTCTGAGGGAAGAAAATATAGTTACATGAGTATAAAACATAGACTACTCGAGTAGTAGATGAACTACTCGAGTACATGACTTGGATTACTCGGGTGAGGAGAAATTACCTGTGACCCAGATTTCTGTAACTCGACATAAAAGGTTCAAACTACTCGAGTACTTATATGACTACTCGAGTAATTTACTTAGAAAATATCTGGAGAAGAAATCCTGTAAACTCGAGAATGAGACGGAATCTACTCAAGTATTTAACCTAGCTACTCGAGAGCTATTACTTGACTACTCGAGTTCTAACTTCCTTACTCTAGTATAACAATTATGCTCGAGTATAAACTAAGCAATTCACTTGAGTAGGTATACATTTACTCGAGTAAAATACTTAGTAAATTCTCTTAATATAAATCTCTTTTTCTTTGGTGAAACCAGCATCAAGTCTTTTCCAATTAGTCCTAGTGCTTGAGTATGAAGTGTATCCCAATAGAGAGGCTACACATGAGTCAATACCTTGGATCACATAATGAGGGATTACATTGTATGATCCAGTGTTTAGTGACCCATGGTAGACTGACATTGGTCTACACTTGGCATTAAATCCTGCAAACACATAACTCAACCAAAACATCAAATACAACTTAATTCATCTTAGTTCAAGGGTGACTTCATCAAATCTGGGTTAATGTGGATACAATACCCAACAACAAGTTATTGGAATTGGAAATGTTGAAGTAGAGAAGAACTGACAAGCCGCAGAAGCGACCAGCTGAGACCGCAAAGACTGCAAACTTCACTGATCCTGACCGAAGTCAAAGCCAAACTCCTGGCTCCTCAATGCTAGTCGCGCGACCTGCACACAGAAAACAGTTATCTCTACTCAACCCACGCGGACAGAAAAAACCAGACCGCATCAATTGACCAAGCCCCACTAACTGTTCACTCAGTTACTGTAGATGTGCCGGGAGGGACTATTTATAGGCGAGGTGAGAAGTGTGGTCACCACCTTAGTGAATAGAGTTACCACCCCAGCTTGCGTACTAGCAAACCCCGTCCGCTGAGTTTGCGAGGACTTAGCCAGATTCCAACAAAAATCGCTAGGAGCAAAGACAAAGATGTTCACCACCAGACGAACTCGCACCAGTCCGCCCATACTATGCGGACAAGGCACCAGCTCGCATAGCCCGCAAACACCACCGCACATAGACAACCACAACCTCTACTACGACAGTCCGCGCACTATATGCGGACAAAGAGGCAGTCCGCGCAGCTCGAGAACAAATCCATAATCCGTCATGAGTCCACGACCAACAGGCAGTCCGCCCGGTCAACAACGGACTCTGCGGATACCGCGGACATGCTGGACTTGTCACAAAATGTGACCAAGTCCAGTAAACCACCAAGGGCCTGGCGCGAGCTTGGCGGACAAGGCCCAGTCTTCCTGCCCCCAAGGCAGATCGCCAACACTCCACCAGAATAAGGCAGAGCCCGCAAGCTCCTACTCGCACAGCTGCCAAGACAACGGCCAACTACCGGACTCGACACCAGTCCGTGCAATCCTCCGCAGAGCAGCTAACGCTCACTGCAACACCGGAGAGGTCGGCAAAGACCACAACCAATCTCCAAGGCCAGTCCGCAACAGCGGACACTGCGGACTCGACCAAGTCCGCAACACCTCCCTCGGATTCAATCTCCAATCCGCTCGGCTACACCAAGAACTGGCTAACTGCAAGGCCGCAGATCAAGCTGAGCACCGCCAACAGTTCACGAACCACAGTCCGATCAGGCCGCTTCGCTAGAAACCCGACTTCCTTGGCCAAAGGCCAACCAGACCGCACAACAGACCGCTTAGGCCGCACACCAGGCCGCACAGGTCGCTCCTCAAGAACAGCCAAGCCACCAAGACAGCCATGGTCACCCAGACCGCAACCAGCAGCCCGCCCAGGCCGCGGACCAGACCGCTCAGGCCGTGCAGTCCGCCCGGCCTGCCCATCACCCACTTTCACTTCACAAATTTCAACACTCCCCCTTGAAGTGAGAAGTGGTGATCAAGCCCAGCAAGCCTCGTAACTGTTGAAATGGCCCCTTCGACAGCGGCTTCGTGAAGATGTCAGCAAGATTATCTTCACTCCAAACATGCCCGACTAGAAGAGATCCCTCCAACACCTTCTCCCTTATGAAGTGATGCTCGATCTCAATATGCTTGGTCCTTGCGTGACACACTGGATTATTTACCAGTTTGAGAGCACTCTCATTGTCACCTCGGAGTAAAGTAGGTCCTTGCACTTCTTCATGAACATCTTCTACAAGCCTCCTCAGCCAGATGGCTTCCCGAGCAGCCAAGCCCAAAGCCTTATACTCAGCTTCCGTATTAGACACTGACACTGAATCTTGCTTCTTGCTACACCACAATATGCAAGCTAATCCATAAGTGAACACATAACCCAAAGTTGATCTTCGATCATCCGAGTCACCAACATAATCAGCATCAGTATATCCAAGCAAATAAAACACCGTGTCCCTACTATAGAGGAGTCACATATCAGAAGCCGCTTTGACATACTTCAAGATGTTCTTTGCCGCTACCAGATGAGACTTCCTTAGTTCAGCCATAAACTGACTTACTCGGAAAACAGCGTAAGCAATGTCTGGCCTTGTAATCATCAGGTAGATCAAGTTCCCTACTAGATCTCTGAACACCAAGGGATCAGGAAGAATCCTTCCTTCATCTCGTCGAAGCTTCAGTCCAATATCCAGAGGAATAGAGCAACTCTTCCCTTCGCCCATACCGAATCGACTCACAATGTAATCCGCATATCCTTTCTGGCAAATGAGTATTCCGCTCTCCTTCCTCTCCACTTCGAGACCAAGGAAGTGATGAAGCTCCCCCAAGTCTTTCATCTCGAAGCGAATAGCAAGCTCAGCCTTGAGCCTTGCTATCTCCTCCTACAAATTCCCTGTGATGATCATGCCATCAACATACAGTAGGACTAAGGCTTGAAGCTCCCCCTTCTTCTTGATGAACAAGCTTGAATCCGAGTTGGAAGCAAGGTATCCGCGGAATTGAATATACTCTGCTATCTTCCCATACTAAGCCCTAGGAGCTTGCATCAACCCGTAAAGAGCCTTCCTGAGTTTGCAGACATAGTCCGGATGAACTTCAAAAACAAATCCAAGTGGCTGATCCATTAAGATATCCTTGTCAATCTCTCCATAAAGAAAAGCGTTCTGCACATCAAGCTGCCACATCCTCCATCCCTTGCAAGCAGCCAAGGCGATCACCACCCAAACAAAAGTCATCTTTGCAACTAGACTAAATGTCTCCTCATAGTCTTCTCCATACTGTTGTGAGAATCCTCGATCAACCAGGCGAGCTTTGTATCTATCAATTATCCCATCAGCCTTCTTCTTCAACTTAAACACCCACTTACAAGTCACTGGAGTAATGTCATCAACCTTGGGCACAAGATCCTAGGTTTCATTCTTCATGAGAGCAGAGATCTCCTCCTTCATGGCATCTTCCCACTCCTTGACTCCAGTGGCCTCATTGGAGTTTGCAGGCTCTTGTTCATCCAAAGGACCTGCAAAGAAGCAGGAGACAAAGCTTACCGCATTCCCATCACAGTATCGAGCTGGTGGCATCACAACCCTCTTTGATCTCCGAAGATGCTGCTCCTTGCTCACTACCTCTATTACTTCTTCAGGCTCAACTCCAACTTCAGGCAAGCTTTAAGCAATGCTCCCCCTGCTTCCTGAGCCAGAAGCCTTAGCACCAGAACTTGAAGCAACAGGAACTGCTGGTGATACAGCAAGCTCCTCTTTCATAACTTCAGCAGTCACCTTCTGCTCTTCATCAACCTTGCTCTTTGATAGCTCAATTGAGCCTCCTCCATATGACATCAGTTCATCAAAGACCACGTCTCTTGATACAACAAACTTCTTTGTTGCAGGATCCATGCATTTCCATCCCTTCTTCCGCTCATTATAGCCAACAAAGACAAGCTTCCTTGCCTTTGCATCAAGATTTGTCCTTGAAGCATCCGGGACGTGCACATGGCAAGTTGATCCAAACACCCGAAGGTGTTCCACACTTGGCTTCTCCTTCAGCAACATCTCAAAAGGATACTTCATGTTGATCGGGCTGAGCGGCATCCGATTGATGACAAAAGAAGCACAAGACATCCCCTCTACCTAGAAGGACCTAGGAATATCTTTCGCATGAAGCCAACACTTGCAGGTTTCCATCAGATGACGATTCTTCCGCTTCTCTACTCCATTTTGTTGTGGAGTATGTGCACAAGTAAGCTCTCTCTGGATCCCGTGCTTCCTGTAGAAGTTAGAAAACTCTGAGGAGACAAACTCACCACCATTATCTGTTCTAAACTTCTTGATCCGCAAGCCGAGCCGTCCCTCCACTAGCTCCTTGAACTCCACAAACACCTGGAAAGCTTCTGACTTCTCCTTCAAGAAATAAACCCAAGTGTATCTTGAGTAGTCATCAATCAACACAAACATGTATCTGCTCCCACCAAGGCTAGCAATGGCGGTTGGTCCCATCAAGTCACCATGGATACACTCCAATGGTCTCTTGCACCTCGTTTGTGACTTATCAAACGGAAGGCAATGAGCCTTGTCGTACTGACATCCCGCGCAAACGTGACCTTCGCCAAAATAAGATAGCTTAGGCAAGCCTCTTACAAGGCTCCTATTTTCCATAGCTTTCAACTTATCCATTCCTACATGCCCTAGCCTTTCATGTCATATAGCAGCACTATCATTTGCTCTCATCCGCTCAACATAAGAGTTAGTTGCAAGAACAAACAAGTTTTTTACTCTCCTCCCAACATGAGCAACATCGGCCTTTACCGTTGATACATTGCGAAGTAACTTCACTTCTACGTGATAACCAGCATCTACCACATTGGTCACAGAGAAGAGGTTCTTCTTCATGCCTGGTACGTGATACACACTCCTTAACGTGAGTGGCCCCTTATCACTACCCAAGGACACAACCCCCTCCTTCTCTACTGCATAAATAGTATTATCAGTAGTAATGATAGCTTCGTTACCTGAGTAAGCTTGCAAAGAAGAGAAAATTCGACTTGTCTCCGGTGAGGTGATGACCACACCCATAGTCCATGATCCACTCATCGTTGAAGTCGACAGCGGACAAAGCACGGACATAAGTGCCTGTCATGAAGGCTCCGCCCCATCCAGCTTCTTCTGTGCTCAAGCAAGCTTCCTCCTTTCCTGCAGTATGCCCAGGTTTCAGTTTGACCTTGCAGTCCTGCTTGAAGTGTCCTCGCTGATGATACCTATAGCACTTCAAGTTCTTCTTCCAATCCTTCTTAGGAGCAGCGCTCCTCTCTGGATGATAAGAAGTTGAAGGCTCATTTTCAGCAGCAAGATTATTCTTCTTCCCTTTCCATATCTTCTTCTTCTTTCCTGTGAACATCGCTTCACTACCCCCTTCAGAGATAGTAGAGAAGAACTGACAAGCCGCAGAAGCAACCTGCTGACACCACAGAGACCGCAAACTTCACTGATCCTGACTGAAGTCAAAGCCAAACCCATGGCTCCTCAATGCTAGTCGCGCGACCTGCACACATTAAACAATTACCTCTACTCAACCCACGCGGACAGAAAAATCAGACCATAGCATTTTACCAAGCCCCACTTACTGTTCACTCAGTTACTGTAGATGTGTCGGGAGGGTCTATTTATAGGCGAGGTGAGGTGTGTGGTCACCACCCTAGTGAATAGAGTCACCGCCCCAACCCGTGCACTAGCAAAGCCCCGTCCGCTGAGTCCGTGAGGACTTAGCCGGATTCCAACAAAAACCGCCAGGAGCAAAGATAAAGATGTTCTCCACTAGGCGGACTCGCACCAGTCCGCACATACTATACGGACAAGGCACCAGATCACATAGCCCGCAAACACCACCGCACATGGACAATCACAACCTCTACTGCGATAGTCCGCATACTATATGCGGACAAAGAGGTAGTCCACACAGCTCTAGAACAAATCCACAATCCGCTATGAGTCCACGACCAACAGGCAGTCCGCCCGATCAACAGCGGACTCTGCGGATACTATGGAATTGTCATAGAATGTGACCAAGTTCAGTAAACCACCAAGGGCTTGGCGCAAGCTTGGCGGACAAGGCCCAGTCTGCCTGCCCCCAAGGCAGATCGCCAACACTCCACCGGAATAAGGCAGAGCCCGCAAACTCCTACTCACACAGCTACCAAGACAACGGCCAACTACCGGACCCGATACCAGTCTGCGCAGTCCTCCGCAGAGCAGCTAACGCTCGCTGCAACACCGGAGAGGTTGGCAAAGACCACAACCAATCTCCAAGGCCAGTCCGCAACAGCGGACACTGCGGACTCAACCAAATCCACAACACCTCTCGCGTATTCAATCTCCAATCCGCCCATCTACACCAAGAACTGGCTAAATGCAAGGCCGCAAATCAAACTGAGCACCACCAACAGTCCGTGAACCACAGTCCGCTCAGGCCGCTTCACTATAAACCCGACTTCCTTGGCTAAAGACCAACCAGGCCGCACAACAGACCGCCTAGGCCGCACACCAGGCCGCACAGGCCGCTCCTCAAGGATAGCCAAGCCACCAAGACAATCATGGTCACCCAGGCCGCAACCAGCTGCCCGCCCAGGCCGCGGACCAGACCGCTCAGGCCTCCCGGCCTGCCCATCACCCACTTTCACTTCATAAATTTCAACAGCCTCAAGGGCTGTAGAAGGAACCAGAGAGTTACTCTGACCAATTATGGTGCTCTCCAATGAACCTGAAGAGGTTTAAAGTACCACCACCACTGCAGGTAATCTGAAGTTTGGGTGGTCGAGATAAGCCATTATTGTGGCTGGAATGTCTCACTTTCTCCACCTAAATAATCCACACACCGAGAGAGTTTGGATATCTACCTATGGAGCCAAGGTTGACGTCGTTCAGAGGCGCAACAACATTTTGAAGTCATGCTGGCATAAAGCTTCTTCTCGTTCTCCAGTCACCAGCGATAATCACCACCACTACCTCTCATTTTGGGGGGGGGGGGGGTTGGGAGGAAGAATATCCTCACTTATAGGCACTAAGGCTCCCTAGAAAGGCCTCTAGTGTCATTTTCCATTGGAGGTATTCTTCCCATCAACGATCATGGTCAGCCTGGGCCAGAAACATCCCTTGGAGGCATCTCTGGCTAGAAGTGGTGGAAAACATCTCATGAGCCCAAGAGTGGTTCAATATAGCCTTGCATGAGCCTAACCCCAAAGGTTCAAGCTCGCTCAACCTTCTATGGTTGGGTTTGACCATTTGTGGTCATTTCTTGACCTTTTTGATGACATGACACCACTTTATGGTTCATTGGCCCCTAATGGACACAAATGATGCATGAGTGATAAGCCAAATAGTCTAGGCCTCCTATTTAATACAAAATTGATCTAAGGTTGATTTTATAATGATGTGTCACACCATGATTGTCCTTGTGTGGTCTTAGTGTACTTAACCAAAATTTAATTTTGAGCTAATATGGCTTCATTCAGCTCTTTAGGGTTAACCATATAATCTGCGCACACATCTATGAGCATTGTATGGGCATAATAATCATTTTGACATAGGACTCACTTAGGGCACTTGTTACACATATATGAGCTCATGGGTCTTAGGACACCTTTTTTAACTCATAGAGCTAGGTAGGGTGCTCCAAGCCTAACCACCAAGCTGAATTCTAAGCTCCCCAACTTCTCATGCGGGTTATCCTACTCCAAGTCCTATAGTACTACAAAATTAGTGTTATTATTGAGGTATATTGATACAATGGTAACGGGTTGGTTTGGATCTTTTAGGCATCCAATAACCCATCGTCGGGGATTTAGAGTTACGCTTATAAATATCCCTGTTGGGGGCAATGTGGAGGTTGTTTCAAAGTTGACGACCACACAGGATGCTACAATCGTAATAACATTCTCGAAGTTTACGTTTCGTGGGCTCTCCCGTGTACCCCAGCTACTTGTATTTTCAGCAATTTTTTTGTAGCACTCGATTTTCATTCTGATGCAGCAGGACATCTTCATTCATTAAAAAATTTGTCGGGTCGATTGGAGTTCTAGTTTTCGCCATTTTTCTGTGCTGATCTAAGTCACTGTCATAGGAGGATCATCGGCACTATCCTGTTCGTGATATCTTTGTGGCGCGCCGCTCGTGATCGGGAAGAAGATCAAAAAGAAGGCAAGCCTTCCTCGTCTATCGCGGATCATGTCTGCCAGATGATCGTGCCTTCTCCCTGCACTGTAGATCGAGAGAGAAGGGGCCTGAAGCCACTACGATGTCCGGATCTAGCCCGACGTTGCTCGCAAGGGCATTTCCTCCTGTTTCTCTCTATTGGTGCTCAATTGCGTGAGGATAAAAGGTCGATCCATCTCAGTCGGGATTTCCTTTGTCGCGACTTCCCGTTGACGCCCTTGTTGGTTCACCGATATCATCTCAGTCGGAGAAATTTTCCCTTGCCGAAGAGAAGCCCACTGCCACTCGTGTGGAGTGGTGCCTCTTCCGTAGGATTTGTCGCTTGCTGGTTTTTGCGTGGAGCTTTCTAGGGCAATTGGTAAAATTCACCCTCGAAATATAGACTTTTGGCAGAATACACCTCAAAAGTTTAAAATTGGCAAAATGCACCCCCCAAAGTGGATTTTCTTGGCAATGTGCACCCTATAGTGTACATTTTGGTCATTTCATTTTTTGCCTAGTGAGGGTGCACATTGCCAAGAAAACCCACTTTGGAGGGGGGGTGCATTTTGCCAATTTTAAACTTTCGGGATGCATTTTGTCAAAACCCTATATTTTCATGGTGCATTTTGCAAATTGACCGAGCTTTCTATGTCTATTCAAGGAAGACTCGGCAGATCCAGATCGAAGAGGAATAGAGTAGATGCAAAATCCCTCCCAGAAATTGGGCATGGTCGAGAAGTGATTTTATGTCCAAGACTGTCGCCTTACAATGACACCAACTAAGAGTTAGTTGCCACCACAATACATCGATCCTGTCAGCAAGCATGATCATTCACACAGCCAATGAAATAAGAAGTCTATACATCACAGCATAGATATAATAAATATCTAATCAAAAGGTCCACATGAAATAAATAAGAGTACGGGAAATATGGCTTATGCTCAATACATAAACATCACAAAACATCACTCTCTCTCAACTAACAACGCGGAAGCTAAACCATATGATCATCAACCTGATGTCGGGTCGTAGTAGTGGTAGTGTGCGGCTCCGGCTCCTCAAATCCTGGTGTCTCAATCTCTGGCTCCGCCCGGTCGAACTGCGGTGGCATCTCCATGTGTCCCTAAAATGATTTGGTCAAATGACCGTCAGTCAAACTAGACTCAGCTGCTTCGTCCCCACCTCACCCCCGCGACTCTTTGGCACCGCGCGGGAGGAAGAAAGCGGAGGACCAATAGTAGCAGAATGTGCAAGCAGATGACAGTGGTATATATAGATAATTCTCTAGCAGTTCTATATCAGTATTAGCAATATTAAAATTAAAGTAGTACAGTAACAGGAGCTAAGAAAAACCAGTAAAGTAAAACAACTACACTACTATCATAGAAGCGTACCCTAACTTATATGAATGTCCATACAAACATATAAGTTAAGATTTATGAAATAGTAACTCATCATATAAAAGAGCTCATACTAATTTATATGCCGAGGATCTGTAAGTGCGTATGTTATGTCATGCTTTACAATACAATGCTTATTATATAACTCACACATACAACTCTGTGCACAAACCTTTCATGCATCCCCACTTTTTGGAGGTGGTCAAACTCTCAGGTACCAACCGTCGTGGCTCACAATGGTAGTGGAGAGGGTATCTTCACACCTAGGTGGGCAGGCACACTATCGGGCCTATGCCTCTCGTACGCCTCAACTCTAAGAACACAACAGCAGAGCCCCTACGTACTCTTGCTGGCAACTACCAGTCTTCTGTGGTCGGGTGTGCCCTTAGGGGACATTGTTGGAACACCCTATTACTAATTTGGGTCAGGATCACTATGTCTCTAGGAACCTTTGTTTGACCTTCTGTATAGCTTAATAGGTCAATTAGAATTGAGTCTAAGGGTTAGAAGTCTAGGATTGGAAGCTGCCCTGAAGACCAAGTTTTTCTGTCTAGAGACAAAGTCTGATCGTCGAGCTCAGCACGACGATTCGTCGAACTCAGATCGACGATCGTCGAGCTCAACTTCAACAGATCGTCGAACTCCATTCGACGATCGCTGAGCTCAACTTCTCAATATCATCGAACTCCATTCGACGATCGCTGAGCTCAACTTCACAATATCGTCGAACTCCATTCGACGATCGGTGAGCTCAGGTCGACGATTTTGACTCTGCACTGGATCTTTATCTCTGAGCTCAGCTCGACGATAGCAGAGCTCAGATCGACGATTTCAGTTAACTTCCAGAATTCAAATTCAAATCATACAGGAGTTATTATGCAATTAATTCAGAGATTTGCTAGCCGTTTTCACTTATTTCTGGACCAAGTTTCAAGGGATCTTTCAAGGAATAATTCTGTGGACTTTCCTCCAGAAGAGTTTTTGCAATTAAGGATGCAATCAATGCAGACCAACGGCTATCTTTGACAGAGAATGATATTCTATTCTGGAACAAAGAATAAAAGACAGAATATTTTTTGAATCAATAGAGATTAAGAAGAAGAGAACACACAATACAGAGTACAGAGACTCTTTCAAAATCTTCTGTCAAAAAGAATTCTGAAGAACACTCATCAAAGAGATCAAGCTTTCAAAATCTCTTCATCTTTCAAAGTGTTCAAGGCCAACATCATCTCAAGACTCCAGACACTCAACATTTCAGCCATTGCTGAAACCATCTATTGCTGGAGTTCTACCTTTGAAGGTCTATCACCCTCAGCAAAGCTTTTCTTCCTGAAGATTTCAAGGATTCAGGGGGAGCTTTGACATCAATCCACATAGTCTTCTCAGTTGTTTGAGAAAGAGAAGACTGCCATCACTCTCTCACCCCCAGTTTGTAAAGGGTTTCTCAAACTCCCTTCAAAAGTTTGAATCTGGTTTTTGAGCACCTTGTCAAAAGCTCATTGGTGGCAAGACACCTGATCAAAAAATCTGCTTTGGTTTTTGAGCACCTTATCAAAAGCTCATTGGTGCCCAGGACACCTGATCAACTCATCCTGCAGTGGATTCCTACCTAGGGTGGTAGAAGAGTGGATGTACCCAAGTTTGGGGAACTACTATATTTCCTTGTGTCCTCTGGCTCTGCTTGTTTACTTTTTGTTTCTGGCCTTGATTTGTTTGTGCTTAGTTTTTGCATAGCTTAGCTCTGTGATTAGATTTATATTTGCTTCCCTACTCACACTTATTACAACAATTATTGTAAAAGTTTTTTTAAAAAAGTACTAAAACACCATATACTCTATTCACCCCCCCTCTAGAGTATATCAGATCTAGTTGCTCTTTCAATTAGTATCAGAGCCAGGTTGGTTAAACATACCATACCTGATTGGTTGTACATGCTAACACCTAAACCCCAAGATCCTAAACTAGATCTGTTTTTCTTTGGTATTTTATTATTAGATTTTGTTTGCACAACTCATGACCCAAAACAAAGATTATGCTAGCACCAGACCTCCAGTGTGCAATCTTTCCAAGTTTGCACTTTGGAAAGCAAGGATTAGACTTTACATGAATTCCATTGACGAAGATATTTTCAATTCTATTTTGACAGTGTGTCCAAGACCCCCAGAGAGCACAAGCACAAATGCTGTTCCACCTCCATCAGGAACAGATGCTGACATCAAAAAATGGAAAGTAGCTGATGCCAAGGCTATGAACATCCTAGCCCAGACAATGTCAGATGACATATTCCAAAAGGTAGCTGAATGCAACTCAGCCAAGGAGATTTGGGACAAGCTCTCAGAAATTGTCTCAGGCTCAGCTGATGAGAGAGAGGACAGAAGATCCCATCTCATCTCCCAATATGAGAACTTCAAGAAGGGAGAGACTGAGTCAGTGGGAGACATGTACAACAGACTGAGTCTAATTGTCAGTGAACTAAGGACATTGGACAAAGAGATTTCTCTGACAGAACTTAATGACAAGATCCTAATGTGCTTCCCCAGCACTTGGGACTCAAGAATCTGGCCAATTAAGGATGCCAGAAGCCTGAATGAGATCACCACTGAAGCCTTGTTGGGTAAGATCAAATCTTATGATCTACTCATCAAGAATAGAGAGGAAGAACAGAAGGCTGCTTCACCAGTCACAAGGAAAGAGAAAACCATAGCCTTTAAGGCAACTGAGGATCTGCCTGAAGATAAGAGCACAGACAATGATGAACTACTCAGCTTGTTGGCCAAAAGATTCTACAAGATGGCCAGAAAGGACTTCAGAAGAAGATTATACAAGGAGCAGGATAAGCCAAGGTATGACAAGTCCATTGGCAATAACAAAGACATTATTTGCTTTGGTTGCAGGAAACCAGGGCATATAGTTCCTGACTGTCCAGAGAACAAGAACAAGGACAGAAGGGACAGAAAAGAAAGAAGAAAGGAGAAGGACCCCAAAAGGAATGGAAATGGCAAACCTTCTTCAAGCAGGAATAAGCATACAAGAAAAGGGTTTGTTGCTGAATCCTGGAGTGAGACTGAAGAGGAGTCAGAAGCCTCTTCCAGCTCCAGTGATGATGAGGATGATGTAGAAGAAAAGGAGTTCTGCATGATGGCAATCAATGCCTCACAACACAATTCAGAGGAAGAAGAGTCAGAGTCAGACTCAGAGACTCAACCTGAAGAAGATCAGGTAATTAGTTCTTTTGATTTTAGTTCAGAAGATTTTAAATCTGAATTTAAAGCACTGTGTTTGGACCTGTTAAAGTCTGAGAAAGAGATTATCTCTCTCAGAAATCAATTATCTGAACACAATGGTTTAAAGTCAGAAAACCTCAAACTCTCTCAGGAGTTGGAGAACTGTAGGGAACAGATAGCTACACTGAAAAGTGAGCTCTCTGAGGCCAAGAAGCTTGAAGAATCCCTTAATGGGAGAAGCATCAAGCTGATGGACATCACAAGCACAGTGAACTCTAGATTCAACAGTACACTGGGCTTGGGTGCTTCATCCAGCGAACCTATAGTCCTAACAACTCCCATCAAGTTTATTTCTAGCAAGGGAAAGGGAGTTGTAGAGGATGCCAGGAAAAATTCTGATCTGCCTCAGAAAACTGAGTCCCAGCAAAAATCGTCGAACGGAGATCGATGATCGCCGAACGCAGCTCGACGATCTCAGGAAAAATCGTCGAACGCAGGTCGACGATCTCAGCCAAAGTCGTCGAACGCAGCTCGACGATCTCATATACCTGACCTCAGCCATAGTCGACCGTCGAAAGGAGCTCGGCGATCTGACCCAAGATCGTCGAACGCAGCTCCAAGATCGTCGAACAGAGGTCAGAACTCTGGAAACTTTTTCAAAGGCAAATCAAAATTGAATCCTAAGGGTTCTTCATCCCAAACCTTTAACCCTTATACTGAATGGATTTTACCTCCAAGGAGATATCATCCTGAAGGATATAAGAGTCAGCCAGGGATGTCTTTCATTTCTGAATTTAGAGGTTATCAACCTAGGCCCAAGGTAAACTGGGTCAAAAACAAGTGAATTGTTTTATGTGCAGATGAAGACCTATCCAACATCTAACCAGCAATGGTACTTGGATAGTGGGTGCTCTAAGCACATGACAGGGAATAAGGACAACCTCACATCCTTCAGAGCCAAGCTTGGACCCAAAGTTATCTTTGGTGATTCCAACTTTGGACAGACTAAAGGATATGGTACAGTCCAGATTGGTTCAGTAACCTTCAAGAAGGTAGCATATGTGGAAGGACTGAAGCACAACCTAATCAGCATCAGTCAGCTATGTGATGAAGGCTACCAGGTGACCTTCAGCAAAGCCTTATGCAAAATCAAGTCAGAGGACAACACAACTGTGTTGACAGGTATAAGGAAAGGTAACATCTACCGAGTAGACTTTCTTTCAACTGATATAGATATTTGCCTGTTTAATTCAGTCTGTAGACCAAATGTTTTATGGCATAAGAGACTAGGACACCTAAACCTTAGAACTATTACTAGGCTATACAAGGACAACCTTGTTAGAGGACTACCTTCTGGCCCCTACAAGAAGGAAGGACTATGCAAGGCCTATCAATTAGGCAAGCAAACTAAAAACAGTTTTAAGTCACTTAATAAGAGTGATTCACCTAGGATATTGTACCTGTTACACATGGATCTATTTGGACCCATCACAGTACAAAGCCTAGGAGGGAAATGCTACACTTTAGTAATTGTAGATGACTTCTCTAAATTCACTTGGGTGTTCTTTATAAGGAAGAAGTCTGATAACTTTAAGTGTCTGACAGAGTTTCTCAAATGTATACAGATTGAGTTCAATACTCACATTGCCCTGATCAGAAGTGATCATGGGATAGAGTTTGATTCTCTTCTTATGCAAGAGTTCGGTCAGAGTGAAGGGATCAGACATACTTTCTCAGCTCCTAGAACTCCTCAACAAAATGGGGTAGCTGAAAGGAAAAATAGAACCCTTATTGAATCTGCCACTACATTGTTGTCAGATGCTCATCTACCTCTATCCTTTTGGGCAGAGGCAGTGAACACCTCCAACTATGTGCTGAACAGAAGTCTGATACATAAACTGAAGGGAAAGACTCCCTATGAATTACTCAAAGGGAAGAAACCTAAAGTTGACTATTTTAGAATTTTTGGTTGTACTTGCTACATTCACAATAATGACAAGAAATATCTAGCAAAATTTCAAGACAAAGCTGATGAAGGAGTGTTTCTGGGATACTCCATGATCAGCAAGGCCTATAGGGTCTATAATAAATCATCTTTGAAAATTGAGGAATCTGTTCATATTTCATTTGATGAAACTAACATGTCTTTCAAGGAGAAGATTTCTTCTACCATAGAACCTTTGCAGGAACACTCTCTAGTTGAAGATATGAACAAGCTACAGGTTGCTCAAGAGGATGAAAGCAGTGAAGATGAAGGGAATGCTCAACACATTGAAGCTCAACTTGAAGAGCCAGTTGTTGTACCACAAGAGGAAACAACAACACAGGTTGGTGAACAATCAACACCCCCTGTTGATTTAGTAACATCAAGAGACCATCCAATTTCCCAAATAATTGGAGAACTCTCAGCTGGTGTGCAAACCAGAAATCAGGTCAACCAAAACCTGTTGCACACCTGCTTCCTTTCTCAAATTGAACCTCAGTCCATTCAAGATGCAGAGCAAGATCCACACTGGATCATTGCAATGCAAGAGGAGTTGCATCAATTTGAGAGGAACAAAGTATGGGAACTAGTGCCAAAGCCTAAGGATCATTCCATTGTTGGAACAAAATGGGTATTCAGAAACAAACTGGATGATCAAGGAGTAATAATAAGGAACAAGGCAAGGCTAGTTGCTCAGGGATATTCTCAAGAAGAAGGAATTGACTACGACCAGACTTTTGCACCTGTTGCAAGATTGGAAGCCATCAGGATATTTCTAGCTTATGCAGCTCACAAAGGCTTCAAAGTCTATCAGATGGATGTCAAAAGTGCTTTCTTGAATGGAGACATCAAAGAGGAAGTTTATGTCAGACAACCTCCAGGTTTTATCTCTCCAACTCTTCCTGATTATGTTTTTAGACTGAACAAAGCATTATATGGTCTCAAGCAAGCTCCTAGAGCATGGTATGAGACCCTAGCATGCTTTCTCTTGGAAAATAGTTTTATAAGGGGTAGAGTAGACCAAACTCTTTTTATTAGAACTCATAAGTCTCATACCCTACTAGTGCAAATTTATGTAGACGATATCATTTTTGGTTCTACTGACTCAAAATTGTGCAGAAGGTTTTCTAACCTGATGCATTCTAAATTTGAGATGAGTAGCATGGGTGAGCTATCCTTCTTCCTAGGATTGCAAGTCAAACAACATGCTGAAGGCATCTTTATTTCTCAAACCAAATATGCTAATGAACTGGTTAAGAAATTTGGTATGACTGAGGCATCTTGTATGAAAACACCCATGCCTACCAATGCTGTATTGGATGCTGATGAACATGGGAAACCTGTTGATCAGACAACATATAGAGCAATGATTGGCTCTTTACTGTATCTTACAGCTAGTAGACCAGATATAATGTTTGCTACATTTATATGTGCTAGGTTCCAAGTAAGCCCTAGAGAGTTACACCTAACATTAGTAAAGAGGATTCTCAGGTATGTTAAAAGTTGTCCAAATCTAGGTCTCTGGTATCCAAAAGATTCAGCATTTGATTTAACTGGATTCTCTGATGCTGATTATGCTGGATGCAGAATTGACAGGAAAAGCACCAGTGGAACTTGTCAGTTCCTTGGTGACAGACTTGTCTCTTAGTTTTGTAAGAAACAAACATCTGTGTCAACCTCAACTGCTGAAGCTGAATATATGGCTGCAGGCAGTTGTTGTTCACAGATATTGTGGATTCAAAACCAACTCCTAGACTATGGTTACAACTTAGAGAAGTCTAAAATCTTTTGTGACAATACAAGTGCTATTTCTATAGCTCAAAATCCAGTCCTCCATAGTAGGACAAAACACATAGAGATTAGGCATCACTTCTTAAGGGACAATGTTGAAAAGAATAAAATTGAATTACAATATATCCCAACTGATTTACAAAGGGGAGATATTTTCACCAAGCCTTTGGATGAAAAGAAACACACTTTCTTCCTAAATCAGTTAGGAATGTTAGATGGAGGAAGTCTTAAATAATCTCCAAGATTTTGAAAGCTAAAAATTGACCAAGACTAGGCAAAAATTCTGATTTTCTTAGTGTCTAGAATTTTTCTGATCTCTGAACTGCGCTCGACGATTTCCCCTAAGATCGTCGAACGGAGTTCGACGATTTCCAGAATCGTCGAACTGAGTTCAGCGCCTCTCAGATAGTGTGAACTATCTCTTCCGGTCAACGATCGTCGAACGGCGCTCGACGATTATGTTCACTGAACGATCGTCGAACGGAGCTCGACGCCTTTCAAGATCGTCCAATGGAGATCGACGATGTTGGAGTCTCTTCAGATTCCTTTAGAAGCCTTGATCGTCGAACTGAGTTCAACGATCTTTCCAATTCTGCGTCGAACCCTAATATAAAACTCATTTTTCGCCGTCGTTCTCTCTTGCGCTTTCAATTTCTCTGCAAGAATCTTCTTCCCTCCAAACAGTTCTACACTTGGTCGTTTTGTTTGTTGAATTTTTGCAGGTACAATGGCTGTATCAGTTGCTGTTCTAGCCGCAATGAAGTTTGATGCAGGTTTCGACATTGATATGGAATCATTCAGCACTACTGACCAAGTTTTCCAAGACATTCTGGGTTTATTCAAGGATCAGAACTTGTCTGCCCTCATGACCACTAGGATAAAACTGGCCTCAGATGAAATCAAGGAATGGGTTTACACTGCTCATAATCTGGACAACTCTACTATAGTTGGCTCTATTGTTGGAACCCAGGTACCTCTGACCCCCACCATTTTAATAGAGGTTTTTGGACTGAGAACTGGAGATGATACTGCTGAGTTATCTGGAGAGGAGTTTGCTGACATACTTGTCAGGATGGGTCATCCAGAGGGAAACCCTAGCAAGTTATTCAAAAGGAACTTGTCTGTTGAGTACAGGTTCCTAGCAGATGTTGTAGGAAAAGTGCTGCTGGCAAAGCACTCAGCTCATGATACTATCTCCAGACATCAGCTCTGTCTCATGGGAGCTCTGGTAGATAAGAAAAGTTTGAACTTGGGAGAGGTCTTCTTTGACCTAATCAAGAAGAAAATCAACAAAAGCTTTGTTAATTTTGGAAGGATTATTGGAGTCTTCCTGCAGAACAAGTGCCCTGCCTTGCTGGTCTCCTCTAGAGTGCACATCAATGCCTCCAAGAGACTCACCTGTGCCCTCTTTGGCAAGTGGGACAGGCAAATAAGCAAGCCTAGCAGGCCCTCCTCTAGTGCTCCTTCAGGCACCAGGACTCTCAGAGTCACTCCCCCACAGGTCTCTGCTCCTGTAGAAGACCTGGCTGCTGCTGTTGCTGCTTCTTCTCCTCCTCCAATTCCAACCCTACCTCTTCCATCCACCATTCCAGCTTCATCCCCCATTACCATATCTAGCCCATCTCCAACCTCAACTCCATCTCCAGACCCAATTCTACCTCCACCTGCAGACCACTTCCACCCATTGTTTTCATACCCTCCACCAGATATCACATCATCACCATCTATACCATCTTTCACCCTTCTGGATGACTCCTACATGGATGATTCCCCCTCATCTCCTCCTGAATTACCCTCCTCCTCCACCTCTTTTCAAGATCTCCTCCTCCACATCATTGACCAACAAACATTCACTCCATCCATATCCATCCCCTTGTCCTCCATATCCACCATCCCCACACCTCAGCCATCCATCCTTCCACTCTCCAGCCCTCCACTTCCAGCATCCTCAGCTATCCCTATTCCATCTACCTCTGCTCCTGTGGTTGAGCAAGTAGACCTCTCAGCCCTAGCTGACAGGTTGTATGAGCTAATTGCCCCCAGGATCTCTCTATTATTGGAGACCTCCTTAGCTCCTCTACAACAGTCAGTGGCAGCTCTCTCTGCCAGGCTTTCCTCCCTCCTTCATCAGGCAGCACCTCCAGCAGTGTGCCTTGATACAGATGTATCTGCATCTAGGCAGGGGGAGATGCCATATGAAGCAAGCCTTCATGTTGTTGCTGCTGCTGTCTCTGCTCCTGTTGTTACTGCTGCTGCTGCTGCTGATGTTTCTGTTTCTGCTACCTCTGCTCCTGCTGCTGTGCCTCCTACTCCAGTTCTGGCACTAGACCTAAAGTCTTTGCTCTCAGCTTTTGATTCTACCTTTTTCAGTTGTTTGCCTAAGAGTAATGCTGTCCAGCCCTCAGAAGACCTGTCCAAGGCACTGGTGCCTTTCTTTGGCTGTGACCCCAGCATTATATCTTCTTTTGTACTCTCAGTAATTGCTGCTACTGCTGCTGTTAAAGAAAGGACTATCTTTGCTGCTGCTGAAAATATTCTTACTGCTGCTGAAATCCCAACTGCCTCTGATGAGCAGATATCCAAGGATTTTCTGATGACAGAGGCCACTGATTTTGAGCCTGCTGCAGATTTTGTTGATGTTACTGAAGTTGCTGCTGCCATCACTCCTGCTGTTGCTGTTGTTGGTTCTGCTTCTCCTCCTGTATCTGCTGCTGAATCTGCTGCTGTATTTGCTGCTGTCTCTACTGCTGTCCCTGCTGCTGCTGTTTTAGCTTCTGTCTCTTCTACCTCTGCTCAGCTGAAGAAAGATCTTATGAAAAGAATAGATGCTTTATATGATGATCAGAGCTCTGAATCTGATGAATACAAAATAGACTCTGATGATTCATCTGCCACTATTGTCAGGAAGAGGAAGGCAAGGAGCAAGGCAATGAAAAGGGTTCCTCCTGCAAAAGTCAAGGATAATAATGATATTCCTTATTATATTCTGCATAACTGCCAAATTACTGAACATTGGATGCAGTATTCCAAAAATCAGCTCAAGGCCATGAAGAAGAAGAGAAAGTATGAGAAGGGCTCCTCCCAGTTCCAGCACCCTCATCCTCCTCCACCACCTCCTCCTGATGCAGGTGCAGGTGGCAGCTCTGCAAGTCAAGCCCCAGCTAGAAGCCAGGCTCCCTATCAACCCCATGCCAGATCCTATCAAAGGGAAAGCCAGTCTAGGGGTTCTTATTCTAGGAGAGGAGGATACAGGGGAAATCAGAGAGATATTCAGGTTTACTCCAAAGGGCATTCCAGGCAGCACCCATACTCCAGGGGAGGACATGTTTCATCTGACACTACTTCTGGTCCATTCCCCTACAAGCTCAAAGAGACAGTGTCTGTCAGGCCTCCTCAAGACAATTCTTCCAACAGGTATGAGCCACCTGTACCATTTGAGGACCCTGAAAAGAATCCATCTGCTTGGACTGCTAGGATGAAGGAGTTGGCTGCACTAGACCAGATCAAGAAGGCCAGAGAACAAGGCTTAGATTCTTCAAATATTTCTATAATGTCAGAGCAAAGACAGAAGGAACTAGAGAAATATGCCTCCAGTAAATTCTTTGATGCAGACAGATATATGGAATTGCATCCTACTGCTGTGGTTCCCAGGACTTCAAAGCAAACTTATTTAGGTGCAGCAGATGACACCAGATCCAACAAAGAAGCCCTGAACCCTAACAGAGAAATCAAAATGGTTAAAGGCAAAGAGAAGAAATGACTTTGTAAGGTGACAATCTTTGGATTTTCTGACTGCTATCTGGATGTCATATACATATATATATATATATATCTGTGATGTTTCTGCAATGTCTAGCTGTTGTTTTTATGCTTTTCTGATTGTATGTTGTTATTTGAATTTTCCAAAGTCTGTAAATAGTTATCCTAACCCAAATAGGGGGAGATTGTTGGAACATCCTATTACTAATTTGGGTCAGGATCACTATGTCTCTAGGAACCTTTGTTTGACCTTCTGTATAGCTTAATAGGTCAATTAGAATTGAGTCTAAGGGTTAGAAGTCTAGGATTGGAAGCTGCCCTGAAGACCAAGTTTTTCTGTCTGGAGACTAAGTCTGATCGTCGAGCTCAGCACGACGATTCGTCGAACTCAGATCGACGATCGTCGAGCTCAACTTCAACAGATCGTCGAGCTCCATTCGACGATCGCTGAGCTCAACTTCTCAATATCGTCGAACTCCATTCGACGATCGCTGAGCTCAACTTCACAATATCATCGAACTCCATTCGACGATCGGTGAGCTCAGGTCGACGATTTTGACTCTGCACTGGATCTTTATCTCTGAGCTCAGCTCGACGATAGCAGAGCTCAGATCGATGATTTCAGTTAACTTCCAGAATTCAAATTCAAATCAGACATGAGTTATTATGCAATTAATTCAGAGATTTGCTAGCCGTTTTCATTTATTTCTGGACCAAGTTTCAAGGGATCTTTCAAGGAATAATTCTGTGGACTTTCCTCCAGAAGAGTTTTTGCAATTAAGGATGCAATCAATGCAGACCAACGGCTATCTTTGACAGAGAATGATATTCTATTCTGGAACAAAGAATAAAAGACAGAATGTTTTTTGAATCAATAGAGATTAAGAAGAAGAGAACACACAATACAGAGTACAGAGACTCTTTCAAAATCTTCTGTCAAAAAGAATTCTGAAGAACACTCATCAAAGAGATCAAGCTTTCAAAATCTCTTCATCTTTCAAAGTGTTCAAGGCCAACATCATCTCAAGACTCCAGACACTCAACATTTCAGCCATTGCTGAAACCATCTATTGCTGGAGTTCTACCTTTGAAGGCCTATCACCCTCAGCAAAGCTTTTCTTCCTGAAGATTTCAAGGATTCAGGGGGAGCTTTGACATCAATCCACATAGTCTTCTCAGTTGTTTGAGAAAGAGAAGACTGCCATCACTCTCTCACCCCCAGTTTGTAAAGGGTTTCTCAAACTCCCTTCAAAAGTTTGAATCTGGTTTTTGAGCACCTTGTCAAAAGCTCATTGGTGGCAAGACACCTGATCAAAAAATCTGCTTTGGTTTTTGAGCACCTTATCAAAAGCTCATTGGTGCCCAGGACACCTGATCAACTCATCCTGCAGTGGATTCCTACCTAGGGTGGTAGAAGAGTGGATGTACCCAAGTTTGGGGAACCACTATATTTCCTTGTGTCCTCTGGCTCTGCTTGTTTACTTTTTATTTCTGGCCTTGATTTGTTTGTGCTTAGTTTTTGCATAGCTTAGCTCTGTGATTAGATTTATATTTGCTTCCCTGCTCACACTTATTACAACAATTGTTGTAAAAGTTTTTTTAAAAAAGTACTAAAACACCATATACTCTATTCACCCCCCTCTAGAGTATATCAGATCTAGTTGCTCTTTCAGACATAGTCCTCCAGACCTCGGTATAAACATCCCATCAATCTCCCCAAAGATCTACACACCGCACCAGAGTCATCGTACTTCCATCGGTGTGCCGACTGGAACAGTACTGAGTGACCCACCACAGGCACATAAACACAAATCAGGTATAATAATACCTTCCTGAGCCTCCAGCTCGCAGAACCAACCTGTCCTGATATCGACCAACAACCCGAGCCACCAGCTCGTAGGACCAACAAGCCCTATATCACTCTAACCACACATGGGTGAGATCGCTATAACATTCTTTAATCCCATCAGACTAATCTTGTCTAACTTCTGAATTACTTAGCGGTTTATGGTTAACCTTGGACTTCCCGAGGTCTACCTTGTAAAGGGCTCGCAACGGTACTAAGAATTATGACGGGCTGAAGCTCATCATTTCTGTTGAAACCAAAGACTTGGTCTCTTTGGAGTTCGGGGTCCCTAGAAAGGGGTGACCTCACACCTACTACACTCAAGAGAACGTCACGGACCAAGGGATCAAGAAGCTAGGAACAGACCCTCGGCTCTAGCGCGGAGGTCCCACATCACACTTGGAAGGCTACCTGAGCACTTCCCCTCCCTAGCCAATGCCCGAACTAGGGTGCCTTGAAGAGCTCTCTCAACTCTACCAAGAAGAAGCTAAGGGAGGAGAAAACTAAGAAAAGGGGTCCTCCCCAAGGCACCCAAGGGGGTGTATTTATAGTTTTCCAAATCCCTTGGGCCAAAAATGACCAAAATACCCATACGGCCAAAAGGCCTCGGGCCAATAGGAAACCGCCACGTCGGGGGGTAGAGAAGGAAAAATGCTTCACCTAAAGCAAATAGGGGACCCACCCTGCGGGACGGGGCGAGACCCGGCCTGTGGGCCGGTCTTGCCCGCCCTACCCGCCGGGCTCGGCGAGACCCGGCCTGAGGGCCGGTCTCGCCGGGCTGCCCGCGGGGCGGGGCGAGACCTGGCCCGAGGGCCGGTCTCGCCGGGCTGCCCGCGGGGCGGGGCGAGACCTGGCCCGAGGGCCGGTCTCGCCCGGCCTACCCGCCGGACTCGGCGAGACCCGGCCTGGGGGCCGGTCTCGCCTGGCTGCCTGCGGGGCGGGGTGAGACCTGGCCGGAGGGCCGGTCTCGCCCGGCCTACCCGCCGGGCTCGGCGAGACCCGGCCTGAGGGCCGGTCTCACCTGGCTGCCTGCGGGGCGGGGCGAGACCTGGCCCGAAGGCCGGTCTCGCCCGGCCTACCCGCCGGGCTCGGCGAGACCTGGCCTGGGGGCCGCTCTCGCCTGGCTGCCCGCGGGGCGGGGCGAGACCTGGCCCGAAGGCCTGTCTCGCCCGGCCTACCCGCCAGGCTCGGCGAGACCTGGCCTGGGGGCCGGTCTCGCCGGGCTGCCCGCGGGGCAGGGCGAGACCTGGCCCGAGGGCCGGTCTCGCCCGGCCTACCCGCCGGGCTCGGGGTTGGTCTCACCGGCCTGAGGGGAAAAAAAGGGGGAGGGGGAGGGCCTGCTGATCCCGCCTCCACACCCAATTGGCCCGGGCGGGCACCTACCAACCTGCCGCTCTCACACTCCAACTAAGGGGCTGCGGGGGGAGGCCGATTTCTCCTCCCCCTACTAGTATATTTCCAAGCTAGAGCCAAAATTGGCCACCGAGAGTTCAAAATACTCAAAAAGCTTAAAAACTAAGCCCGCCTCATTTAGGGTCCATTCTTCGCGAATACGGGGTTGTACACAATCCCCGCTCTTTTCGAGGTTGGCACAAGCTCGGAAAGAAACATCCAACCCAACGTATTCGCGGAGTGTAACTTCCCCTCGGGGTCAACCTGCCATGCCAGCTATGGGAGCCTGGGTGGCGAGACCTCCTCTGGGTGAAAACACTTAGCCTCCCCGAGGGGTCAACCTATCAAGCCAGCTAATTGGAGCCTGGGTGACGAGACGACCTCGGGGTGCAAACACTTACTCTCCACGAGAGGTACCACCGACCCTGCCAGCTAGTGGGAGCCTGGCAGCGGGATCATCATCGGAGCAAAGGACTTGGGCTATCACGAGAGATCAACCTACCCAGCCAGCTAGTGGGAGCCTGGCCGCGGAATCATCATCGGAGCAAAGGACTTGGGCTACCACGAGAGATCAACCTACCCAGCCAGCTAGTGGGAACCTGGCGGCGGAATCGTCATCGGAGCAAAGGACTTGGGCTACCACGAGAGATCAACCTGCCCTGCCAGCTAGTGGGAGCCTGGCCGCGGAATCATCATCGGAGCAAAGGACTTGGGCTACCACGAGAGATCAACCTACCCAGCCAGCTAGTGGGAGCCTGGCGGCGGAATCGTCATCGGAGCAAAGTACTTGGGCTACCACGAGAGATCAACCTGCCCTGCCAGCTAGTGGGAGCCTGGCCGCGGAATCATCATCGGAGCAAAGGACTTGGGCTACCACGAGAGATCAACCTACCTAGCCAGCTAGTGGGAGCCTGGCGGCGGAATCGTCATCGGAGCAAAGGACTTGGGCTACCACGAGAGATCAACCTACCCAGCCAGCTAGTGGGAGCTTGGCGGCGGAATCATCATCAGAGCAAAGGACTTGGGCTACCACGAGAGATCAACTTGCCCTGCCAGCTAGTGGGAGCCTGGCCGCGGAATCATCATCGGAGCAAAGGACTTGGGCTATCACGAGAGATCAACCTACCCAGCCAGCTAGTGGGAGCCTAGCCGCGGAATCATCATCGGAGCAAAGGACTTGGGCTACCACGAGAGATCAACCTACCCAGCCAGCTAGTGGGAACCTGGCGGCAGAATCGTCATCGGAGCAAAGGACTTGGGCTACCATGAGAGATCAACCTGCCCTGCCAGCTAGTGGGAGCCTGGCCGCGGAATCATCATCGGAGCAAAGGACTTGGGCTACCACGAGAGATCAACCTACCCAGCCAGCTAGTGGGAGCCTGGCGCCGGAATCGTCATCAGAGCAAAGTACTTGGGCTACCACGAGAGATCAACCTGCCCTGCCAGCTAGTGGGAGCCTGACCGCGGAATCATCATCGGAGCAAAGGACTTGGGCTACCACGAGAGATCAACCTACCCAGCCAGCTAGTGGGAGCCTGGCGGCGGAATCGTCATCAGAGCAAAGGACTTGGGCTACCACGAGAGATCAACCTACCCAGCCAGCTAGTGGGAGCCTGGCGGCGGAATCGTCATCGGAGCAAAGGAATTGGGCTACCACGAGAGATCAACCTGCCCTGCCAGCTAGTGGGAGCCTGGCCGCGGAATCATCATCGGAGCAAAGGACTTGGGCTACCACAAGAGATCAACCTACCCAACCAGCTAGTGGGAGCCTGGCGGCGGAATCGTCATCAGAGCAAAGTACTTGGGCTACCACGAGAGATCAACCTGCCTAGCCAGCTAGTGGGAGCCTGGCGGCAGAATCGTCATCGGAGCAAAGTAATTGGGCTACCATGAGAGATCAACCTGCCCTGCCAGCTAGTGGGAGCCTGGCCGCGGAATCATCATCGGAGCAAAGTACTTGGGCTACCACGAGAGATCAACCTGCCCAGCTAGCTAGTGGGAGCCTGGCGGCGGAATCATCATCGGAGCAAAGTACTTGGGCTACCACGAGAGATCAACCTGCCCTGCCAGCTAGTGGGAGCCTGGCGGCGGAATCATCATCGGAGCAAAGGACTTGAGCTACACAATCAAACCTTACCAAATCCTACATCCTCAAACGGGGAAAATAGATGGGTTACATGATCCCCCCGACTCAGTTGGTCGGGTGTTAGACTCATTACAAGATAAGATACATACAGGACTCTGCCGGGGCGAGGCTTCTTCAGGGGGTCTGGGCCCGGTGGTCGTCATCCGCTCCCTCCTCGCCGGACACTTCCATCCTGCTCAGGCTCTCCATTACCTTCTCCATCTCCTCTTCCTTAGCCAACCAAGAGATGGTGTTGACGGTCGTGACGTAGTACTGCCTTGCCATCCTGGAGTCTCCCTTAACTCTGACCTGGATCCCTCCTGAGCTGAACTTGAGGCATTGGTGGAATGAAGACGGCATGCAACGGAAGGTGCTGATGAGGGGTCTTCCGAAGATGGCGTTGTAGCTGCTTGGAGCGTCAACAATGATGAAACGGCAGTTCCTCGAGACTCCTCCCAATTTTACTTGGAGCCCCACTCCACCCTCGACCTCCTTCCTCTCTCCTGAGAATCCGAACAGGGGTCCATCCGAGGCCAACACCCTGCTTGGCTCCACCTTCATCTCGTCAAACGCCTTCTTGAAAATGATGTTGACGGAGCTTCCGTTGTCAACCAGGATCCTGGAGACGGTGTAGCCTTCGATGGTTGTTTGGATGACCAGCGCCTCACAGAACGGATCCTCATGATCCGGTAGGTCCTTCACCGAGAAGGTGATCTTTTCCTCTGGGGGCGGGGTATGGGAGGTTGAGGCGACGCTCCTTCGGTACATGACATGGAGGCTTGCCTTCCGAGTGGCCTCAACCCCCACTCCACCGTGGATCACTCCTATACCGCCTTGGGTTCCCACGTCGACCCGATCCTCGTATATATCATCACCCCCTTCTTCGGGTAGAACCTCTTCTACCTGTATCGGTGGCTGCGGCTGGGCAGGGGCTCTCTCCCCCCTCACCTCCAAGAACTCGGGGCAGGTAGCTGTGGCGTGCCCCTCCACCTGGTGGAAGTCGCGGTACAACAGCGCTCTTTCTCCCCTCTTTCAGCAGGCTGGGCGCTCTCTCCTGTTACCTCTTCCCCCTCCTATTGTCAGGGCTTGCTGCGGCGGGGGTAAGAGTTGCCTTGGGGCCTGCCTCTGGAAGTTGAACCTCCCTTGGCCCCCGTGGAAGTTCCCCCCTCCTTGGATGAGAGCTCTTCCTGGACCTTGGGCAGGTCCTCCCTGCTGCCTCCAGCCTGGTTCCGGACCCTCCTGTCCTTGGAACCCCTGAGCTCTATGCTCCTCTCTCCTTCTTCCTTCCTGATGCCTTGAGCCACCCTGCTCCTTTGAATCCACCTCCGTCAACTTTTCTAACCTCTTGACAAATGCCGGGTTGGCTGCCTCCATGGCAATCTCCTCTGCCTCCCTTTCCATCAGCTCCTCGAAGGAAAGGGGGGCCTTCCGGGTCAAGCTCATCTTGAAGAAGCCCTCCTTCAGCCTAATAGTGAAGGCCATCTGGAGAGCATACCCTGGCATCTCCTGGACCTCCAAGATCTCCTCTTGGAACCTGTCTACGTAGCGAGCCAGCGACTCCTCGGCCCCCTGCCTTATCAAGAAGATGGACTCAGGACTTCTCTTCCGCTTCTTGGAGGTGGGGAAGCAGAGCTGGAAGCTTCGGCTCAGGTCCTCGAACCCATAGATTGACCTCGGAGGGAGTTGATGGAACCAGTCCCTTGCCTTCTCCTTCAGCATGATCGCAAAGAGGCGACACTTGAAGGCATCCGTCATCGGTCTGATGGAGACGGCGTCCTCGAACCACTGCAGATGCTGGACGGGGTCATCCTTCCCTGTATAGTAAGCCATGTCTGGCTCTCTGAACCCCTCGGGAACGGGAGCTTAGATGATCAGCTCGCTGAAGGGTGACCCCCTAAGGGGTGGTCTTGCCACCTCCACTCGCGTGACCTGCTCGCCTGGGAGGTTGTCACTCGCCGGACTGGAGAACAACTCCCGGCCGGTGAGGTCTCGCTCGACCCCATCGCCCATCCTCTCCTTCCCGGGACTTCTTCCTGGGACACTTCCTTCTCCCCCTACTGGGGTCATCTCGCCTAGACCCATGGGAGTCGGCTCGTCAAGAGGGGGAGCTAACTCCTGGGGAGTCGGGGTGGAGCTGCCACCCTGAGGAGCAATGCTTCGCAGCATCTCCATGATGCCCTGGATGGAGGCCATGAACTCTTGCCTCCCCACAAAGGGTCCTGGGGTGGGGAGCTCGCCGAGATCATCACTACCTCCTTGACCTCCCATCATGACACTCTCCCGAGATCTTCTGTGCTGGTCACTCTCCACGCTCACCGCACCAAAGTGTTGAAACCAAAGACTTGGTCTCTGTGGAGTTCGGGGTCCCTAGAAAGGGGTGACCTCACACCTACTACACTCAAGAGAACGTCACGGACCAAGGGATCAAGAAGCAAGGAACAGACCCTCGGCTCTAGCGCGGAGGTCCCACCTCACACCCGGAAGGCTACCTGAGCACTTCCCCTCCCTAGCCAATGCCCGAGCTAGGGTGCCTTGAAGAGCTCTCTCAACTCTACCAAGAAGAAGCTAAGGGAGGAGAAAACTAAGAAAAGGGGTCCTCCCCAAGGCACCCAAGGGGGTCTATTTATAGTTTTCCAAATCCCTTGGGCCAAAAATGACCAAAATACCCCTACGGCCAAAAGGCCTCGGGCCAATAGGAAACCGCCACGCCGGGGGGTAGAGAAGGAAAAACGCCGGGGGGTGACCCCCTAAGGGCCGGTCTCACCGAGCCCGGTGGGTAGGCCGGGCGAGACCGGCCCCCAGGTCGGGTCTCGCCCCGTCCCGCAGGGTGGGTCCCCTATTTGCTTTAGGTGATGCGTTTTTCCTTCTCTACCCCCCGGCGTGGCGGTTTCCTATTGGCCCGAGGCCTTTTGGCCGTAGGGGTATTTTGGTCATTTTTGGCCCAAGGGATTTGGAAAACTATAAATACACCTCCTTGGGTGCCTTGGGGAGGACCCCTTTTCTTAGTTTTCTCCTCCCTTAGCTTCTTCTTGGTAGAGTTGAGAGAGCTCTTCAAGGCACCCTAGCTCGGGCATTGGCTAGGGAGGGGAAGTGCTCAGGTAGCCTTCCGGGTGTGAGGTGGGACCTCCGCGCTAGAGCCGAGGGTATGTTCCTAGCTTCTTGATCCCTTGGTCCGTGACGTTCTCTCTAGTGTAGTAGGTGTGAGGTCACCCCATTCTAGGGACCCCGAACTCCACAGAGACCAAGTCTTTGGTTTCAACAATTCCCTTTCTCAAGGCATTTAGTAATGTTATACTACCCTTAACAAAACCCACTCCTAGGGTTGCTAAGTGTGTGACCTCTCCAAAACAACAACTGCTAAAAGCACTAATTTTCCAAAATTGTCAAGTGCGGACCATATGATCTTATGTGTGTGTATGAATAGGAATCCTCCAAATACTTGACCCTAGGACCGAAGATTATTTTCTGAGACCTATCATGACATCTTAGACATAATTCCAGAGATTTATAATTTTCCTAAAATAAGCAGCAATTATTATAATTTTCTCAAATTATTGCTACATGTGATTTTGAACATGAAGTGTCACTTTCTTTTATCAAACCAGTAAGATAAAAAAAATATCATAATATGATCTTGAGTAATAATGGCTCTGGACCAAATTTCGCATCATTCCTATAAAATTTAATATTTAATTTCTAATTACAAATATGTGATCCACTAGATCATGTTACACATGAAGTACTATAAATATTCATTAAATAATTCCAGAAAAATTACTGGAGCTTACAAATGATAAATAATTATTTATTCCAAAAATTTATAATTTTATAACTCAAGTTGGGTACAATTATCTCAATAAATTGAATGGGCAAAAATTGTAGATATAATTGTAACTCTAAGATTCTGACTTTCAAAAATTCAAATTAATTTATCTAAAGTTTATCATACAAAATAATTGTTATTGGCAAGGGTTTATAATTTTTGCAACTATTTTAGACACCCTAATTTCACTAATGCACTTGCTTAACAAAAAAAACTAATTAATTCATTTGCTAAGCAAATCAACTTCAAATATTCTAAAACTTTATTGGGAGATGTACTTTCACTAAATAATTGCATGTATAAAATTTCACTGGATTTGACCAACTTAATCTTCTAAATTCACAAGATACAATTTTTGGTTAAATGCACACCACATCACATACAACATGACAACTTGGAAGTGGGATTCACCAACCTACAAGGGTCCAAAGGACTTGAAAATTTTACCTGGTCCTTATACCTCCATAATGAACCTCTCACAAAAATTTGGGATTAAAATAATTAATATTCTTCAAAATATTTCAGTTTTATGAAAAATAACATTTTTCCTAAAACCATAGGAAAATTTATAGGTGTATCTATGGTATATTCTTACATGCCCCAAATTTCATGTCAATTCCCTTATCCAAATCAAAGTTATTAAGGAAATAGTGTCTGTCCTACCCTAAGGACCAGTCCCACAAGAATTGCCCTACAAAGAGCTACAGTGCTCTAAATGACCTTATTTCAATTTCTAATTAAAGTAGACTCACATGATACCATTTTTATGTTGGGCACTTTTCATGGTTCAGGCACTAAGGGCCTCATTTTCCTGGTTCAAAAAGTCCATTTCGTAGGGACAAAATAATACTATTATAATAATTATAATCATAAAATTTTATAATATATCAGATCCAACGGCCAGAGGATTTTTTCCTCCTACAGCCGAAGGTCGTGATACACCAGACCCGGAAGGTATTAAAACCCATTTTCTTGACGACCTAGCCTCCTCCCCGGCCGACCACCGCCATCACCACCTCTGTTGAGGTGGTGGCTATCGTCGGGCGGTGACTCGGTCGCTGGAGCGGTGGTTGCCAGCGATCCCGAGAGGAAGCATTTTCAAGCTTTTTCCATGGAAATTCAAAATGGAATTCGGCTCGATTGAGCTCGAACTCATTACCTATTTATCTAAGATGCTAACACAAGGGAACAGGAGGAGAAACATGCTTGATTTCGGGCTTGGATGCGGCTACTCCGGCGGCTGGCCATGGTTTTTGGTGTTTTCCGGCGAACCTCTCTCGATCTTGATTCTCCACCGAAAGCATTGATCCAAGAATCGATTTCGACTGCTTGAGTGCTTCTGAAGGTGTTGAAAGGGTCGAATTAGCATTTTAATTTGAATTCTATGTATATCTCTGTGTATGATCTTCTGAAAACTATCTTTTTATATTCCATGCAGAAATTAGCATTTTAATTTGAATTCTATCCTTGATTGACTGCAGAAAATCTGGGAGTTGAACGGCTAGAAATTGTCTTTAATTTGTTTCCTCAATTGTCCCAGCAATTAAGCCAAATAATTACTCTATGAATACCATAATTAATGCTACCTTGAAACGGCTATATTCTTGAGAATAAGAAGCATTAATTATCAGAGCATTTGTAGGCATATAATAATAAATTTTGAAATCAAACTGCCTTGGTCAATACTGGAAAACTGCAGGGAAATTAGTCGAACAGAACCTGTGAGAATGTAGTTGAACTGAATCCGTTTCGTCAACCAAAGATCTAATTTCATTGATCTAAAACCTCTCTTTCGTCGAGCTGAGCTCCAATATCTCTGAACAGAAAATTCACTACCAATCCGAGCCCTAAGATCGTCGAACTGAGATAGTCTTTTCGTCGTGCTGAGCTTCTGGGAAGAAATCAGAATTCGTCGATCTCTGATAAGATTTCGTCAAACCCAGCTCAATGGAGAAGTTGAGTTCGTCGAGCTAAGTTAGGATTTTGTCGAACTCAGCTCAGAGAAATAACTGAGTTCGTCGAACTCCGATCGACGAAAGTCGAGCTTAATTCAGCAATCTACGAACGACTTTTTCTTCTCTTAGAAAACTACTTTCTCTGGGGGTTTTTTGTCTTCTAAGTCTTCTGAAGGTGAAAACCAATCATTCTAGGTTTGATGTCTTGACTTACACTCTGACAAAAACCTATGACCCTAGACTATACAATGTGGGTCAATCTAAGCAATCCTAATAGTGAACTTAGCCCAAATCAACCCTAAAATAGGTGGGGTTCCTACAATATCCCCCTATTTGGTTGAGGTCAATATGAACAATAGAAAGAGAAAAATCACAAAACATAAAAAGATATCTGGCAGAATTATAATTGTTCAGCAGATATATAACAATAGTGCCTTGTGAAGAATAAATAACAATTCAAATCAAATATAGAAAGAAAATTATCAGGCTTTCTTTAAATCTTTCTTCTTTTCATCTAAAGCTAATCTTTTGAAAATGATTTCTCTTTTAGGATCAACAACTTGCTGCTTTGTCATCTTCATATTATTTGCTCCAAGAATTGTCACAGAAGCAACTCTTGGTACAACTGATTCAGGATGTAAGGAGATATATGTATCAGTATTAAAAAGATTGTGTACCTGATATCTATCCAGCTCTTTCTTTCTATAGGAAGACATAGTAGTATACTGAGAAGTGTCTTGTCTTTCCTCCTTAGCTTTCTTGATTTGAGAGAGAGCTATTAGTTCTTGGAATCTGGCCATTCTAGAGTTAGGATCCATTTCTGGATCAAAACTGGAGATAAAGGCCTTTCTGGACTTGCTTTATCTTACTGATTATCTTCAGATGTCTTTTGCTGTCTGCTTTGCTTCTGATATTGTTGTTGTCTGCTGCTATTGCTGGAACTGTGTTGTGTCTGCTATAGGAAGGTTTAGAATGATGAGGGGATGTATACTTCTGAGCATGAGCAATACTTCCTGATGATCCTGCTGTAGGAGGAGGAGGAGGAGGAGGAGGACCTCTCCTAAATTGAGGAGGTGGAGAGTATCTCCTGCTCTTCTTCATAGCTTTCAGTTCATTTTTAGAGTATCTCATCCAGTTGGGGGTGTCTAGAGTGAGAGTTATATTGTGCAGGATATAATATGGAGTATCAGCAGATGGATTAGGCTTTGGAGGAGCAGCCTTCTTCTTTGCTTTTCTTTTCTTAGAACTTGTATCTTCAGAGTCATCTGATTCATCATCATCAGAAGAAGAATTTTGTGGATTATCATAGAGAGCATTTATTTGTTTCAGCATTTCATCAAAAAGAAGTGGATGAGCCTTTGGTTGTAAGTCTTCAGCCTGAGGCTGTTTAGTTAAAGCTTTTGATACTGGAACTTCTTGAACCTGAGAGCTGGTGATCTCTGGTTCCATACCAGAAAACATAATATCATCAAGATCTGGCATTGGGGATTCACAACAGCCAAATGTTGGTGGAGAGAATGTATGTGGCTCTGAAATAGTTATTGGCTCTATAATACTATCAAAAACTGCAAAACTTGTCCTAAGTTGTTCCAAAACATCAGAACTTATTGGAGCTAAGTAACATACTATGGCTTTAGACAAATCTGAATCAACAACTGGTAAATAACTGCTATGAAGTCTATCAAAAGAATGAAGTATTGAAAGAATATCAACTGAGGGATTTATGGTGAAAACACAAACATTATTTATTTCTGCAGTAAAGACTGGCTCTTCTGCTAAACAAAATATCTCGGTATCATCATTTATTTCAATAAACTCTGTAACTGGAACATCTGTTGTTGCTGCAACTTCTTCAAAAAATATCTCCCCCTGCCTGGTTTCAGAGAGTCCTGAAGCGAGGCCCCTTGAAGAAGGGACAACAGTGATGTAGGCAAGTTAAGTAGATAGATGATAGATGGTGGCAGTAAGAGCTGCAATAGCCTCATTTATGAGTTGCCTGAAAGTTGGAGAGATAAGCTCCAAGATAGTGGAAATGGGGGGAAATCCAATTGCATAATCTCAGGTGGTGTCTGAGTAGATACGGATGGATGGATAGAGGAAGAGGGAGGAATGAAATCTGGAATGACTTCATCCTGAGATGGTGATGGAGATGGTTGAGGAGATGGTGGTGGAGATGGTAAGAGATCAAAAGTTGGAAAAGACAGAGAAGATGGAGGAGCTGGTATGTCATCAAGGTGAGGTGGAGATGGAGAATCCTCTGATATGTGGACTGGAAATTGAGGAAGTGGGGAATGAGGTTGTGATGGTGAGGCAGTAGGAGTTTGAGAAGAAGTGGATGGTTGTTGGAGGGGAGTTGATGAAGGAACAGTGGATTGTGGTGGAGATGGTGGTGGTGTTGGTGAGACTGGAGGAATGAAGGTAGATGGGGTTTCAGTAATGACTGTTGATGGTTGTTGATTGTCTGGAATGGTGGAAGTGGAAGGGAGTTCTTCAAGAATAATGGATTGATGTTGAAGAGGAGGAGAGGGAGGAGGAGCAGGAGCATCTTCAATAGATGGGGAAGTGGTTGTATCAGCCCTGGTGCTCTTAGAAGTAATCCTGGAAGAGGAGGCCCTGGAGGGCTTTGGGATAGTTCTCTCCCATCTACCAAATAAGGCAGAGGTAAGCCTTTTTGAGGCATTTATAAAAATGATTTGGGAGACCATTAACTCTGGAGCCTTTGCCTAAAGGAAGATTCCTAGAATCCTTCCTAAACTAACATCCTTCTTATCGATCTTTTTCTTAATCAAATTAAAAATAATCTTTCCCCAATTTATAGATTTCTTATTAATCAGAGCACACATCAGATTGAACTGCTTCCTGGTAATGTGATCATGTGCAAAATATTTTGCTAACAACACTTTGCCTACAATATCTTCCAGAAATCTATATTCTATAGATAAGTTTTTCTTAAGAAGGTGGTTAGGGTTTCCTGCAGTATGACCTAACCTTTGTAGCATATCAGTAAACTCACTGCTAGATAGCTCTATTTCATCTTCTCCATTAATAAATCCAAAAACCTCAGTTAAAACATCTGGAGTTAAGATAACTTGATTACCAGAGATAATGCCAATAATGGCTGGGGTATCCTGAAGTTTTGCAGTAAACAACCATTCCTTTATTTCAGAAACTGGGAGTTTGATTCTGGTTGTCATGAAGCATTGCAGATTATGAGGTTCAAGTAACTGAAAAATATCCTTGAATATCTGATCCGAGTGACTGAAAGATTCAAGGTCGAGGTCGAAACCAACGTCAAATTTCATGTTTGAGAGGAGGGCTAGAGAAATCGTCATTGCTCTGCAAAAAGAAACAAAAGATCAAGTGCAAGAGAACTGTAAAGCGCGGGATGGAGTTTGATGAAAATCCTATTATAAGTTTTCAGAAGGCGGAACAGTGAACTCCGTCCTGCGAAAAAGAAAAGCTTTGAGCTCAGGTAAACGAAAAAATTTCATGAAGAAATGATATCATCAATCTCAATTTGAAGCGGGGGAAAATAGATCGTCGATATCTGTTCGACGAAATATTTTCTGAAGTAAGATCGTCGATCTCCGTTCGATAAAAATGACTTCACAAAGAGATTTCGTCGATCTCCGTTCGACGAAAATTCTCAAGAAGAGTTCACGAATCGTCGATCTCCATTCGACGAAATATGATCAATTTTTCGATCTTGGACAAAAATCAAATTAAACTTCTCCATTAATCATACCTAGCTGATTCAAGAAGAATGGATGTTTCTTTTCATCTAGTGGTTTATTGAAGATGTCTGCTCTTTGCAAAGCAGTGGAGATAAAGACAAGATTATTTTTATTTTTGTCCACATAATCTCTAATGAAATGATGTCTAAACTCTATATGCTTAGTTCTACTATGCAGTACTGGATTTTGTGCAATAGAAATTGCAATGGTATTGCCACAAAATATTTTCTGAAGCAAGATCGTCGATCTCTGTTCGACGAAAATGACTTCACAGAGAGATTTCGTCGACCATAATCCAATAGTTGGTTTTGAATCCACAATATTTGTGAACAACAGTTTCCAGCTGCAATGTATTCAACTTCTGCAGTTGAAGTTGACGCTGATGTATGCTTCTTACAAAACCAAGACACAGGCTTATCACCAAAGAACTGGCATGTTCGTGATGTGCTTTTTTTATCCACTCTACATCCAGCATAGTCAGAATCTGAGAATTCAGTTAAGTCAAATTCCGACTCTGTTAGATACCAAAGTACTAGATTAGGACAACCCTTTATATATCCCAAAATTCTTTTAAGGAAAATAAGGTGAGATTCTTTAGGGTTCACCTGGAACCTAGCACAAAGGCATGTAACAAACATGATATCTGGCCTACTAGCTCTGAGATACAACAAGGACCCAACAATAGCCCTATATGTTTTCTGATCAACTGGCTTGCCTTGTTCATCAGAATCAATCACAACATTGGAAGCCATGGGTGTTTTCATAGTAGAGGCATCAGACATCCCAAATCTCTTTACTAGCTCCTTAGCATATTTAGATTGGGTGATGAAAATGCCATCAGAGGATTGTTTCACTTGGAGACCAAGGAAGTAAGAAAACTCACCCATGCTACTCATTTCAAACTTGAAATGCATCAGGTCAGAAAACCTTTTGCATAGTTTGGAATCAGTATAGCCAAAAATGATGTCATCTACATATATTTGTACTAATAATATTTTATCTTTATGATGCCTAATGAACAAGGTTTTATCTATAATACCTCTAATGAACTAATGCTCTAAAAGAAAGCTACCTAGGATCCCATACCAAGCTCTTAGAGCTTGCTTTAAACCATAAGGAGCTTTATGCAATTTGAAAACAAAAGAGGGATGAGTTAGAGAGATAAAACCTGGTGGTTGCTCCATATAGACTTCCTCTTTGCGTTCACCATTTACAAAGGCACTCTTGACATCCATCTGGTAGACCTTGAACTTCTTGTAGGCTGTATAGGCAAGAAAACTTCTAATAGATTTCCGTCTTGCAGCAGGTGCAAAGGTTTGATCAAAGTCAATTCCTTTTTCCTGTCTATATCCTTGTGCTACCAGCCTTGCTTTGTTCGTGATGATGGCTCCTTGTGCATCCAATTTATTTCTAAATACCCATCTAGTTCCAATGACTGGGTAGTCTTTGGGTCTTGGAACTAAATACCAAACTCTGCATCTCTCAAACTAATTGAGTTCCTCTTATATTGCAATAATCTAGTGTGAATCTTGCTCTACATCTTTTATGGATTGGGGCTCAAGTTGAGATATGAAGCAAACATGCATCAAGCCTTGGTTAAGTTGATGCCTTGTTTTCACACCAACTGATATGTCTCCAATCACTTGAGATATAGGGTGATCTCTAAGTGTGACAAGATCAGTAGGAGGAGTTCGTTCAGCAGCATCATTAGGAATTAATTCCTCTTGTGGAATTATGTGAGTTGTTATAGGTTCAGTAATTATTTCAATAATATCTTCTTCACTATCTTCTTCAATATGTGGAGAAGGGTTTGATATAGCCTCATAGGTGAGGTTTAAGTCATCCAATTTCTCATACAGTTGGGGTACCTGCAATAAATCTCTGATAAAAGAATCATTCTCCTTGTAAAACATTTTAGCTTCATCAAATATTACATGTACAGATTCTTCCATTTTTAAAGTTGATTTATTGAAAACCCTATAGGCCTTGCTGACTTGGGAATATCCAAGAAAAAGTCCTTTTGCAGATTTGGCTTCAAACTTTCTAAGATGTTTCTTGTTATTATTGTGTATATAACATTTACAAACAAATACTTTAAAATAGTCAACTTTAGGTTGCTTCCCTTTGAGTAATTCATAGGGAGTATTGCCCTTAAGTTTATGTATTAAACATCTATTCAGAACATAGTTTGCTGTGCTAATTGCCTCTGCCCAAAAGGATAGGAGCAAGAAAGCATCTGCAAGTAATGTCCCTGCAGATTCAATCAGGGTTCTTTTTTTCCTTTCTGCTATCCTATTTTTTTGAGGAGTTCTAGGAGCAGAAAAAGAGTGCATGATACCTTCCTTCTCACAAAATTCTTGCATGAGGAGATTCAAACTCGGTGTCATGATCAATTCTGATCAATGCAACCAGAGTAGAATACTCAATCTGTATGTTCTTAAGAAAATCTATAAGAACTTTAAAGTTATCAGAGTTGTTTCTCAGAAAGAACACCCAAGAGAATCTAGAGAAGTCATCTACAAAAACTAAAGTATAGAATTTCCCTCCCAAGTTTGTACTATAATGAGTCCAAAGAGATCCATATGTATCAAGTGCAAAATCATGGGTGAATCACTCTTATTAATAGATTTAAAGCTATTTTTAGTTTGCTTGCCTAATTGACAAGCCCTGCAGAGGCCTTTCTTCTTGTAGGGCCAGAAGGTAATCCTCTAGTAAGGTTGTCCCTAGATAATTTAGCAATATTTCTAAGATTAACATGTCCTAGTTTTTTATGTCATAATTCATTATTATTACTAATTTGATTGAACAAATAGATTTATGAACTAGCTGTCTTGAAATTAATTAAGTAGATATTTCCTTGTCTAAGTCCACTTAAAACAGTTTTATTATCTACTGAAGAAATAATGCAAGAAGAATGGTTAAAGGATACCTGATAATATTCATCACATAACTGACTTATGGATATCAGGTTATGTTTTAGACCACTCACATAGGTAACTTTCCTTAAGGTGACAGCTCCAATCTTGACATTCTCATAGCCTTCTGTTTGCCCATAGTTGGAGTCTCCAAAGATCACCTTTAGTCCAAGATTTGACTTGTAGTTGGTTAAATTGTCCTTGCTGCTTGTCATATGCTTTGAACACCCACTATCCAGGTACCACTATTCCTCTATGGTAGGATAGTCCTTCCCCTACAGAATGAAATATTAGGTGTTCTTGACCTAGGTAACCTTGGGTCCTTGATTCTTTTCAAATTTAAAATGAGAAATGTAAGAATAATCAGGTTGGTCTTTGTATCCTAAGGGGTGAAATCTTCTAGGTGGAATTATCCATTGAGTAAAGGGATTTACAAGTTTTGGTTTCTGATATTTAGTTTGATTAAAATTAAACTTTCTATTTTCAAAGTTGAGTTCGACGAATTTAGTTGAGTTCGTCGAGTTGAGGTCGACGAAAAGTATTGATGTCGTCGATCTCGGTTCAGAGAATGATAATACTTATTTTTTGCATTCCACGATCATCGATCTCTGTTCGACGAAACATATTGATTTTGTCGAGCACCCTGTCTTGAGTGATCATACTCAAATCCAGGGTTCAGAGTTTGTCGATTGTTGTTCGACGCAAAATACTGATTTCGTCGAACTGAGTTCGACAAATTTTGTTGAACAGTAGTTTTATGTGAATTTTTATTTTTCTTTTTCTTTGATTGATTTTTCTGTGAAGTTTCTATTGATTTATTGTTAACTTCTACAATTTTCTCTTTACCCTTAGCAGAAACAAATTTGATGGGGGTAGATAATATATTTTTCTTAAGAATATGTGGCTGATTAGATGATGCTCTTAAACCTAGTTTACTATTAAGCCTAGCAATGACTGTGCTAGTGATGTCCATTAATTTTATACTTCTCCCATTAAGGGATTCTTCAAATTTTTTAGCCTCATTTAGTTCAGTTTTTAATGAGATGATTTGTGCATAAGCTACATCTAGTTCATCTTTTAATTTAATGTTTTCAGAAAACAAGTTATCATATTCAATTAATTTATCTCTGAGAAGTTTGATTTCCTTCTCAGATTTAATTAGGTCTTTGCACAGTATCTTAAATTCAGTTTGAAAAAGTTCAGAAATAAAATCAAAGGAGGATATTACCTGATCCTCTTCAGACTCAGAATCTTCAGCTTCTGATTCTTCAGCTTCTGATGGATTGCTTGATGCATTGATAGCCATCAAACAAATTTCTTTTGATTTAGCTTCTTCCTCATCTTCACTGGAACTGGGAGATAAAGATTCTTCTTCTGTCTCACTCCAAGTTTATGCAATAATGCCTTTCTCTTTCCTCTTATGCTTGCTTGAGGAGGAATTGTTGTACTGCTTTCTGGAGTTCTTGTCTCTTCTTTTCTCCTTCTTCTAATTCTTTGGACACTCAGGAAGAATGTGTCCAGATTTTCTGTAACCAAAGCAGACAATCTCCTTAGTAGGAGTTTTGTCAAATCTTGGTCTGTCATCTTGTTTGGATGACTTCCTTCTGAAATTTTTTCTGGTCATCTTGTAAAATCTCTTGGTCAGCAAGCTTAGAAGTTCTTCATTTGTTGATGGAGCTTCTGATTCTTCAGATGCCTTGAAAGCAATGTTTTGCTTTTTCCTTCCTGATGAGGAGGTCTTCTTCTCAGCTGCTTCTCTTATCTTTATAAGCTGCTCATAAGATTTGAGCTTGCCTAGTAGAGACTCAGTAGATATTTCATTCAGGCTTCTGGCCTCCTTGATTGGACAGATACTGAAGTCCCATGTACTAGGGAAGCACATTAAGATTTTATCATTTATCTCAGTCGGTGATATGTTATTGTCCAGGTTCTTCAGCTCATTGATGATCAAGCTGATTCTGTTGTACATATCATCCACTGACTCTGATTCTTCTTTCTTGAAATTCTCATATTGTGAGATGAGAAGGGATCTTCTATCTTTTCTTTCATCAGCAGTGCCAGCAACCATTTGATTGAGAGAATCCCAAATGTCATTTATTGATATGCATTCATCTATCTTTTGAAAGATATCATTAGACATAGTCTGAGATAAGATGTTCATGGCTTTAGCATCAGCCATCTTCAACTTCTTCTGAGCTTCTGTCCACTCAGGTGGTGGAACTACTGAGGTACTTATTAATGTTGTTGCAGAAGGAGTAGGGGGGCCTGTCAAGATTGAATTATAGATGTCTTCATCAATTGAATTTATATATAGTCTGATCCTTGCATTCTAGAGAGCAAACTTCTTTAAGTTGCACACTGGAGGTCTGGTGCTTAAATATTCTTTATTCTGTGTCATGATATAAAACAGACACTAGAGATAATAAGATCTATCAAAGATCTTTTGGTTCAGGTGTTTGCCTGTGAAACCAAACAACCTTAACCTCTAATACCAAATATAGGATCAAGCACATACCCGACTATTCTAAAAGATCGGACTGTTGGAAAGGGTTCTACTTAATTTCTTAAATAAGTAGCAGAGCGTCACGGATCAAGTGAAGGAATGTCGGACCGAACACAATTAATGGCTCACCTTGATGGTTTCTGACCTATAACTGCTGGAAACCTCCTCCTCTTCATCAGGGGTAATGAAAGGGGGTTGGGGAAGAAGGAGGGCGTGCCACTTGGCCTGTCTCCATTATTCCCCCCTCCAAATGAAACTTCCCCCTAAATTACCCTCATTAAACCCTAATTAAATCACCTAATTCAAATTAAATAAATTTAATAAACGTAGTGGGCCTTTGAGTGGGCCTTGGGCAAGGCCTTCGCCCACTTGAATTGGCTTGGGCCCTCATTTAGCATTTAGGGTTTACTTTGACCATGGTTGACCATGGGGTTGACTTTCGTCAATATGATGGGTTGACTGGTCCAAGGGGTGTGTCTTCCGTCCCTTGACACCACCCAATGTTGATTGGATCATGGTGATACCCCAATTAGGCCCACCTTGCCAAATTGTGTGATTTTGACCTAAATAGGGTCAAGTTTGACGTTGGTAAAACTGGTCAACTTGGTGATCCCATGATGAGGTTTTTGGGTCTACTTGGCCCTTAATGACATTACAAGGCTAGGGGTGGGGTCGACTTTGGGTTTTGAGGCCAATGGAACCTCTTAGGGGAAGATTTGACCTATATTGACCTAAGGTTGACTTTGGTCAATTCGGCCCACAAGATTGACCTAGCCTTGAGTCAATCGCTCAGGTGTCTCTCTCTTAGGGTTAAGGATGTGAGCTTACCTTGAGGTGGTGAGTTCATGTGAGTGTGAATTGGTCAAGGTTGGTTTACGCACATTTGGGGTGCACATAGCAGTTTCCCTAAGTTCAAGCTGAGCTAGGGTCACACTAGGGCCTCCGTGCACCACTCAAGCCCTAACCCTAACTTTAGGGGGCCTAGAAATGTGGGGGATGTTGCAAATTACGATAAACAAAACCAAAATTTCATACTCGAAGTTCAAGCTCAAATCAACGAGGTTTCACAAGTGAAGAAAAGATCAACTTATAGGAGGTTTAGTTTGTACCTGAGGTGAAGAGCTCTGGGTGTTTCTTCTATATGAGGTCCAAGGGCTCCCAAGTGTGCTCCTCCTGTCCATGATTTGACTGCAGCATCTTGATCAAAGGTCGCTCTTCTTTCGTAATACTCGGACTATTGTATCGTCAATCCGGATTGGCTCCAAACGAACTGATCGATCAGATGCAATCGGGCCCGAGGTAAAAGTAATATGCTGCTTCGGCCAAAGTAATGCCTTCCGAAGTGAGGAGACTTGGAAGACGTCGTACAGGTTCGCCAACTCTGGTAGTAGCTCCAGCCTGTATGCCAAGGGGTTGATCCGCCCCAGAATTGTATAAGGCCCCATATATCTAAGGTTGAGCTTCTTATGCATATGCACCCACGTAACACCATGCATCAGACGTATCTTCAAAAACACCTTGTCCCCGACCTGGAACTCTACCATATGATGCCTCATGTCGTAATACTTCGTCTGCCGACTCTGAGCCTCTAGCATCCTATCTTTGATCAGCAAAATGAGTGTGTCCGTGTCCTCGACATAATCTAATCCAAGTGCCTTCAGGTGCTCATCCTAAACCCAAGATAGAGGTGTTCGACACTTCCTCTCATATAGAGCCTCATAGGGAGCCATGCCAATGTTGGCCTGATGGCTGTTGTTGTAAGAGAACTCAATCAATAGCAACAACAACTCCCAGGGTTTCCCGTATCAAGTATACACAACTACAGTAGATCCTCCATAGTCCTGTTGGTCTGCTCCGTCTTCCCATCGGTCCGTGGATGAAATGCAGTGCTAAATGCGAGCTGGGAAGCAAAGTACTCATGCACCGCTCTTCATTTTTTGAAAGTAAATCGTTCGTCTTGATCCAATATAATTATCCTGGGTATGTCATGGCACCTCACAAATTTCTCCACAAATAGCCTCACCAATACACCAACTGGAGCGTCCTTTCTGACCGGAATGAACCTGGTTACCTTGGTCAATCGGCCCACGATGACCCATATAGAATCGTTCCCGGAGTGAGAGAGAGGCAACCCGTGTATAAAATCCATCGAAATATCCTCGAACTTCCACTCCGGAACTGGCAGTGGCTGCAGTAATCCTCCAGGGCTCTTGCACTCGGCCTTCACTAGCTAGCATGCCTCGTAGTGTGTCATAAAATCAACGATATCCCTCTTTATCCTAGGCCAAAACATGCTCTTCCGTAGATCCGTCGTCGCCATGGTGATCCCGAGGTGCACTGAATACCGTGTGCAGTGTGTCTCCCTAAGAATGTCTCCCCGAATCCCACCACCTGCGGTACATAAATACGGTCCCGAAAATGAACGAGGTCGCCATGTAGTGAATACTCCTCTATCTTGACCTCTCCCAAGGCTCTAAATATAGGCTCCAGCTCTACATCCTGCCTCTTCCCTGCCCTAATACGGTCTCTGATATCGCATTCCATGCTCAGAGCTGCCAAGTACTCCATATAAACCTTTGGATCATCCCTCGATACTGTAGTAATCTGCATGTTTTCCATCATCCGTACTATCTCCATATCCATCACCCGGGACTCCGATCCAGTAGTGTTGGCACTCCTACTCAAAGCATCTACTACAGTGTTCAACTTCTCAGAGTGATAGGTCATGGTATAATCATAGTCGCAGAGGAACTCTAACCACCTCTCTTAGCATATATTCAGGTCCTTCTGCGTGCCAATGTACTTGAGATTCTTGTGATCTGAGAAGATCTCACAATGTACCCCATACAGGTAGTACCTCCAAACCTTCAAGTCAAAGACTACAGCCCTGAGATCCAAATCATGCACCAGGTAGTTCTGCTCGTGCTTCTTCAGCTACCTTGAAGCATATGCTATGACATGCATGTGCTGCATCAGTACAACACCCATGCCCTCGTATGACGCATCCATATAAATCTGAAATCCTTCCTCTCCCAAAGGAAGGGCAAAGATGGGATCCAAGGTGAGTCTACCCTTCAGCTCCTGAAATGCGGACTCACACTGCTCATTCTAAGTGAACATCGTGTCCTTCTTCGTCAAAGATGTGAAGGGAATTACTATCATCGAAAACCCCTACACAAACTTGAAATAATAGCCTGCAAGTCCAAGGAAACTATGAATATCCGAAGCCGACTTCGGCTGCGGCTAATTCCTCACTGCATGTACCTTGGTCAGGTCCACTTCCAACCCAGCTCCACTGATAATTTGCCTGAGGAACGCCACCTCTTGTAGAAAAAATTGGCACTTCGAAAACTTCGCATATAGCTAGTTCTCCCGCAGCTTCCCCAAGACTAATGACAAGTGACGAGTATGTTCATCCTCGGTCCTGGAGTAGACCAAGATGTCATCTATAAAGACTATGACGAACTCATTCAGGAACGGCTCAAACACCTGGATCATAGAACTCATGAATGCGGAGGGGGCATTCATGAGCTCGAAGGGCATCACTGTGAACTCAAACAAGCCATAGCATGAGCTGAATGTCGTCTTTGGTATATCCTCCTCCTGAATCTGCAACTGATAGTAGACTGACCTTAGGTCAAGCTTAGAGAACCAGTGCGCTCCCTCTAGCTGATCAAACTGCTCGTCGATCCTTGGTAATAGATAAGTGTTTCTCACTGTCAATCGGTTGAGCTCCCGATAATTGATGCAAAGTCAAAACGATCTGTCCTTCTTCTTCACAAATAAGACGGGAGATCCCAATGGTGAAGAACTTGGTCTAACAAATCCTGCCTCCACCAGCTCCCGTACCTAAGTCCATAACTCCACAAGCTCATTCGGTGCCATCCGGTAAGATGCCCGAGAGATGAGACTCGCACCTGGTACTAGTTGTATCTGGAAGTCTACCCCTCTTTGCGGGGGTAGTTCGGGCAACTTCTCCGGAAATACGTCAGGGAAATTCCGAACCACCAGAATATCACCAAGGGAGGCCTCCTCCTCCGCCATCTCAAAATAGATCATGTATACCTCGTCTCCCTATTCATGAGCTTTAACGGCGTGTATAGATGATAATAGTAAATGGGAGATGGGCATAATAGCTTCAAAGGCCACCTCCCAGTTTCTATGTTTCAATGTGATCCTCCTAGATGGGAAGTCAATCTTGGCATAGTGCCAGTGTAGCAACATCATGCCCAGAATCAGATCATAGTATGGTCGCAGTAAAATCATCGTTGGCATGTCAAACAGCTTCCCGCCAATGTCTACGAACATATTGCGCTTTGTAGTAGACTGCACCTCTAATCCGTCTGGAAGTCGGACTATCCTGAGGAGTCAGGGGAAATGTTGGCATCCATCCAAATCCTTCGCAAAGTCTTCCATGACGAAAGAGTGCGATGCTCCCGTGTCAAATAGGGTGAGGGCAGGCTTACCGCACATATGTACTATGCCTGAGTTTGTTTGTTTTGATTTTTATCAACTATCTATATAAAGGGTTACTAAGGTACTATATAAACAATTCAAAGTACAAAATTGTAAATTACATGTGAAGACCTCCTCAGGGTTCCTAGGCTGGGCAAGATCCAGCGCATACATCTGCTCCGACCTTCGGCCGCCACCGTGAGGTCCTCGTCCACGACCTCGTCCTTGACCTCTACCCCGTTGTGCTGGAGGGACTGCTAGATGTGGATGGAAAAGTTGTGGGCAGTGGGCTCTGATGTTCCGAGGCTGGTGGCATCCAAAACATACCATCATAGGGCATCCTCTGTCATCAAATCTCCGCGACTCCTGGATATGTGGTGGTGGGGCTGGCACTACTAGAGGTCGCTGCTCTTGCCTGACACCAGGACGGGGACATCCTCTAACTCCCTTGTGCCTTATCAACCTGCCCCGCTGCGGCCCTCTATTGCTCTCACCATGATACACCCCCTCAGTCAGTTTCTTCCCTCTGTCGTGCACCATCAGATAATCTGCCTCCTACTTCTTCATTGTCTCGATAATCTTCGCTAAAATGGCCTCCGAGATGAACAGAAGATCCTGCCTGAGCGAGTCATGAAGTCTTCTATAAAATTTCTTGGTATAGTCCTGCTCACTCAGGGGACTAGCGAATCCAGCCAAATGTGAAAACTCTTGCTGGTACTCTAGCACCGACCGGTTTCCCTGCCTGAGGTGTAGAAACTGATCATGGATACAAAATGCTCCAAAAAGGCCTCTCTAAACTGATTCTAGTTGATCAAGGAATACTAATAATTATCAAATGTGGAGTCTATGAGGGACTTCCACCAACTTTTGGCATGGCCTGCCAGTGATATAACTGCCAAGGCTACTGTCTGGTTATCCGGGCAAAGGTTCCCCACTAGTATCTACTGGATAATATCCAGCCACTCCTCCGTCTTGTCTATCGTCTTTGTCCTATAGTAAGTTGGAGGAGAGAGGCCTCAAAAGGTAGTCAGCCAATTTGAGCTAGGGTTCGACTGTGGTGCTGGAACCTGCTAAGCTCTAAAAGCATGCAGGATAGCCATGAGAGTCTGGCCCAACTCTGATTGCTGAAAAGGAACAGCAGCTGGCAAAGGGGGAATCGTAGCCTGTAGTTTGAAACACTTCAATAGTTAAATAAAGTTGGTCTCATCTCATTTATTTGGACAAAAGTTATGATTTTCTCACATGCGTACACCATAGCTTCCGCTGCTTAGTTTGTCCGCAAACTGAAGCTCGAGCGGTGAGGCCCAGTGGTTTGTGGACTTCTTTTGCTTATGATCTTGGTACGGTGATACCAACTATAAAAAACCTCCTCCCAAAAATTGGGCATGACCGAGAAGAGATTTTTTGCCCAATACCGTCGCCTAACAATGACACAAATTACGAGTTAGTTGTCATCACAAGACAATGATCTTGTCGGCAAGCATGATCATTCATATAGCCAATGAAAGAAGAAGTAAGTCCACACATCATAGTATAGATATAATAAATATCTAATCAAAAGGTCAACATGAAATAAATAAGAGTACGAGTAATAGGGTTTATGCCCAGTATATAAACATCACAAAACATCACTCTATCTCAACTAATAATGCGGAAGCTAAACCATATAATCATCAACCTGACGCTGGGTAGTAGTAGTGGTAGTGCGCGGCTCCCGCACCTCAGATCCCAGTGTCTTAATCTCTGGCTCCGCCCGGTCGAACTGCGGTGGCGTCTTCATGTGTCCCTAAAATAAAGTGGTCAAACGACCGTCAATCAAACTAGACTTAGCTGCTTTGTCCCCGCCTCACCCCCGCAAATCCTAGGAACCGCATGGGAGGAAGAAATCAGAGGACCAATCGTAGTAGAATGTACAAGCAGGTGGCAGTGGTATATATAGATAATTCTCTAGCAGTTCTACATCAGTATGAGCAATAACAAAATTAAAGGCGTACAGTTAGAGGAGCTAAGTAAAACCAGTAAAGTAAAGCTGCTACACTACCATCACAGAAGAGTACCCTAACTTATATGAATGCTCATACAAACATATAAGTTAGGATTTCCAAAATAGTAACTCATCTTATAAAAGAGCTCATACTAATTTATATGATGAGGATCTGTAAGTGTGTATGTTATGTCATGCTATGCAATGCAATGTAATGTTTATTATATAACTCACACACACAACTCTGTGCATAGACCTTTCATGCATACCCACTTTGTATACATGGCCAACCTCTCAGGTACCAACCATTGTGGCTCACGGTGGTAGTGGAGCAAGTGTCTCCACTCCTAAGCGGGCAGTCACACTAGCGGGCCTAGTCCTCGCATACACCTCAACGCTAAGAACACAACAGCGAAGCCGCTGCATACTCTTGCAGGAAACTACCAATCGTTTGTGGTCGGGTGTGCTCTTAGGGGACATAGTCCTCTAGACCTCGGTATAAACATCCCACCGGTCTCCCCAAAGATCTACACACCGCACCAGAGTCATTGTACTTTCGGCGGTGTGTTGACTAGAACAATACTGAGTGACCCACCACATAAACACAAATCAGATATAATAATACCCTCCCGAGCCTCCAGCTCGCAGGACCAACCTATCCCGATATCGACCAACAACCCGAGCCACCAGCTCCTAGGACCAACAAGCCCTATATCACTCCAACCCACACATGGGTAAGAATGCTATAACATTCCTTAATCCTATCAGACTACTCTTGTCTAACTTCTGGATTACTTAGCGGTTTATGGTTAACCTTGGACTTCCCGAGGTCTACCATGTGAAGGGATTGTAGCGGAACTAGAAACTATGATGGACTGATGCCCATCTTTCCCTTTCTCAAGGCACTTAGTAATGTTATACCCTTAATAAAACTCAGTCCTAGGGTTACTAAGTGTGTGACCTCTCCAAAACAACAACTGTTGAAAACACTAATTTTTTTAAATTGCCAAATACGGATCATATGATTTTGTGTGTGTGTGTGTGTATATGAATAGGAATCCTCCAAATACCTGACCCTATGACCTAAGATTATTTCCTGAGACCTATCATGACATCTTAGACCTAATTCCAGAGATTTATAATTTTCCTAAAATAATCAGCAATTATTATAATTTTCCCAAATTATTGTTACATGTAATTTTGAACATGAAGTGTCACATTCTTTTATCAAACAAGCAAAATAAAATTATCCTAATATGATCTTGAGTAATAATGACTATGGACCAAATTTCACATCATTTTAGTGATATTTGATATTTAATTTCTAATTATAAATATCTGATCCACAAGGTCATGTTACAAATGAAGTACTATAAATATTCATCAAATAATTCCAAACAAATTACTGGAAGTTACAAATGGTAAATAACTATTTATTCCAAAATATATAATATTATAACTCAATTTGGCACAATTATCTCAATAAAATAGAATGGGTAAAATGGTAGTTATAACTGTAATCCTAAAATTCTGACTTTCAAAAATTCTAATTAATTTTTCCAATGTTTATCATACTAAATAATTGCTATTGGCAAGGTTTCATAGTTTTGAAAATTATTTTAGTCACCATAATTTTACTAATACACTTGCACAGTAAAAATACTAATTAATTCATTTGTTAAGCAAATCAACTTCAAATGTTCTAAAACTTCATGAGAATATGTACTTTCACCAAATAATTTTATATATAAAAATTTCACTGGATTTGACTAAGCCAATCTTGCTAAATTCACAAGATACACCTTTTGGCTAAATGCACATCACATCACATACAACATGACAACTTGTAAGTGAGATTCACCAACCTACCTGGGTCCAAAGGACCTGAAAATTTTACCAGGGCCTTATACCTCCATAATAAACCTCTCACCAAAATTTGGGATTAAAATAATTATTATTCTTTAAAATATTTCAGTTTTATGAAAAATCACATTTTTCCTAAAACCATGGGAAAATCTTGTCCAAAAATTCCCATTGTTGGATTTTAGGTGTATATATCGTATATTCTTACATGACCGAAATTTCATGTCAATACCCTAAGCCAAATAAAAGTTATTAAGGAAATAGTGACAGTCCTACCCTAAGAACCAGTCCCACAAGAATTGACCTACATGGAGCTACATTACTCCAAATGACCGGATTTTAATTTCTAATTCAAGTAGACTCATAGGGATACCTTTTTCATGCTGGGCACTTTTTATGGTTCTGCCACTAAAGGCCTCATTTTCCTGGTTCAAAAAGTCCATTTCATAGGGACAAAACAATACTATTATAATAATTATAGTCATAAAATTTTATAATATATCAGATCCAACGGCCAGAGGATTGTCTTCCTCCAGCCAAAAGTCCTGATGCACCAGACCTGAAGGTCTTAAAACCCATTTTATCGGTGAGCTTGCTGTTGAAGCCAAAAACTGGCCTCAATGAGAGTTTGGACCTTTGGGTGTAGCTGGCACCTACTTCTCCCAATCTCAAACCTCTGGCTAGTAACAAAGAACCAAGAACTGACCCTAAGTCTCAGCTGGGAGGTCCCTCTGTTAACCCAAAAGATCTCTGAGTGATTCCCCTCCTCAGTCGATTGCTGGGCTAGGAGTACCTCAGAAACCACTACCTGGTTTTTAGGAAATGAGAAAGCTTGTCTTTTGAGGTACCCTGTGGGTTTATTTATAGAATACAAAAAGTTGGTCTGCCAACATCATAACTTCACTGTTCTAAAAGGATATTCGCAGCCCAAAGAGGTCTACCAACAGCCAAACTCCGTTGTTCTAAAAGGTTATATGCAGACCCAAGGGCATCTTGTTAATTTTACCTCAGGAACAAATTAAGAGGGATACCTTTCGCCTATCTGGGCAGGAGCCCCTCCCGCCCGGATCTTTTATCTGTCCTCCCTTGATAGTTACTGAGCGAGAATCTTCAAAAGTGTTGAGTCAATGAGCTCCACTCAACGCCAGAAGTCGAAGGGCGTTGAGAGGGTGTAGATCTCTCAGCGCCTAAAAGCATTGAGTCAATGAGCTCCACCCAACGCCTTCTTTCAGGACATTTTGTCAACTTCGAGAGCCTTCTGAATACTCAGGCGGAAGCCTTTTCGCCTCCTTCGGCGAGAAGCTCTCTAAATTACCTGGCTGAATGTGGATTCACTCAGCTAACTGTTTGTTCTTGACCGGGAACCTTCCCGGCTACTTTTCTCATTAAACACTGTAGGAATCGAGGCATTGAGAGCGTTAAGTGAAGAGACAACACTCAATGCCTTAGGCCATAAGGCCTTGAGAGCATTGAGTGAAGAGGCTACACTCAACACCTTAGGTCAGAAGGCGTTGAGAGCGTTGAGTGAAGAGACTACACTCAATGCCTTAGGCCAGAAGGCGTTGAGAGCATTAAGTGAAGAGGCTGGCCAGAAGGCGTTGAGAGCATTGAGTTCACTCAATGCTTTAAGCCAGAAGGTGTTGAGTTTACTCAACGCCTTAAGCCAGAACAGTCTTCTTGCCTTAGCTGGAGGGACCCCTTTCGTCTATTAACTTATATGATCCGGTTTCAGCCCAAAGCTAGCCCAAGGTTAGCCCAATCTCGGGGTCTCGGGTTTCTGGGTCCCACCCAGCGAATATGGAGTTATACACAATCCCTGCTCTTTATGTGCTAGCCTTGCGCTCAGAAAGACACGTCCAACCCCCGATATTCGTTGAGCGCTTGCTGACCTGGAAGGCAATCTTAGGTGGGCCCCACCCCAGTCCTGTAGGCCACCGTTGTTGCTTCCACCTTCCGATTAAGCCCCTGCAAAGCTGTCGAGATGTATGCCAAGCGCAATGAGATGCCACTCTTGCAAGAACTTCAAGATCATCTCACCGCGGCTCAGGTGAGAGCCCATGCTGACTGCATCGGAGTTTCCCCCTAGCTAATGTGTAAGAGACCAGAGAGCTCGCCTTCCCGACCGAAGAGGAAGAAGGCCAAATCGGTTAGGTGAGACCATTCGAAGAAGGATTTGGCCTCGCCCACCCCGACCCCTGGCCGCACCGAGAACCCTCCTTCCCTATCGGAGGTATTCATCTTGCTTCATCTTCTGGTGTAAAACCCAATCTACTGCATCTGACACATTTCCCTTCTCGCCGACAGGTTCCAAAAACTACTATCAATAATCCTCCGGTGCATACCAAGTCGGTTTGTCCCCTCGGCGAAAAACTGTCGCTGGTCTCTGAGGTTGTCCCCTAATTAACCAAGTCCAGCCTGCGATCAGTCCCGATAACATGTCCAGTCATTCATCTTGCATGGCTTGCTTTCCTTCCACTGACTCATTTCTTCGCAGCTCCCGCCCTTGACAACCCAAGGCTCATCCACCAAAGCCCCCAGACTCCAGCGCTCAAAGATCCTGACAACCCGGTAACTGGTCTTCCCCTCTCGCCCGGAGGGTTGTTACTGTATCAACTGCACCCGCGTCAGGGCTTCGGCCTCTAGTAGAGGAAGATATTGTCGCACCCCAACTAGCCGAAACCAACTCCCTGGAGAGCGCAACACACCGTCCGGGATGGGGAAAACTGATCCACCTGCTTATTGGAAAAATCAAGGAAGGGCAGCCCGACCCTTCTCCCCAACCCACTGCTAAGAGCCCACCCCATGTCGTAGGTAAGCGGTCTTTGCCCAGTCCTTTCTCCTTTGCTTGACTTGACTGGACTTTCCTTGATAGATCCAATGTCTGTGGAGGCGGAAGCCGATGAAGAAGAGGGGACGAACTCGCCCCTGCCTTACCCCAGCGACATGGAGGACTATCTCGATGCCTGCGAGAATGCCAGAACTCGGAGGAAGAGAATAACGTAAATCCTGACAAAGCACGTTTGGATGCGCCAAGCCGATTCGTTGGCGGTGAGCAGGCTCCAGGCAAGGGTCGAACGGCAGATGGCTGTGATCGAGAGGGATTACACTCGCCTTCTCGTCTAGCAGGAGAGTTAGGGCGAATGCAAAGAGACCTCCCCCAGAAGGCACATTGCGCGAGTCTGGTACCAGCTGCACTTGGCCAACCAGGGGCTCACCTCCCTAACCGCTTATCACTACCCGCGGGTGCCGCCGAGATCAGGAAGGCGAGGTTGGGGCCGATGGCGTTGGGTGCAGTACTGAAATCCGCAAGATCACGCATCTTCTTACCCCAAACTCCCGGCATACCCTTATTGTTATGTGCCCCGTCTGACTTAATCAAAACATTTACTATTTATAATTATTATTTCTAAGGCTCTCGCCCAACGAGATGCCTTTGGTGTGATTTTATATGTTTTGTTATTTTATCTATCTTGGCGAGTGCCTGGTTCCCGTACCATTTTTGTGCTTCGTATATGTATGTTGCCTTGCTCTTACCCGGGATCCCTCCCTGAAGTTCTCGCCATTTGCAGGTGCGAGAGGCATCGGCGAGGCGGGGTGGAATACGAAGAGTCAACATCAAAATTGGATAACCGCACTTCGCCCGTCAATTGAGGTATATGAGATTTCTGCTACCTTTTGCCTTTTTATCATTTGCCACAGCTCAAAGAACTATTTCGCAGGATTCCACTCAAGCCCAGTTGTTGTGCGCGAGGGAGGCCGGCCTTACCTGCGAGATCAAAGTTCTGAAGGATGAGCTCAAGCTTGCGCAAGAAGCCAAGGCTCCCGCTCCGCCATCTCTGGATGAGAGGCTCAAAATTCATCACTTCTCGGAATATGAGATAGAAGTGATGATGCAAGAGATCGCGCAGAAGACGAGCGCGATGGTGGTCAATGTGCTGTGGGAATCGGGCCTTTTGAATGAAGGTGGTGAGACCCTTACCGTGTGTGGGTTTTTGCCCTGGCTGTTCGAGCCCATACCCAATCCCGCGGGATAGGGAGGCTCTCCAGGCAAAGATGTACCAGAGAGTGGCCAGGGAGACGAGTTCGGCAGCGGTTCCAACAAGAGCTCCAGCGAGACCTCTGATGGCTCTACCTAAGCCACCCGCCTTTTCTGCCTTATAACACCTCTTTTTTAACTTTCTAAGTAATGGGCAAGATTCCATGTAACATTTTGGGATACAAATATAAGGAGTTGGCTTTCTTTTCTGCTTCTCGTCGAAAGGCCTTTTATTCATGTTTCATTTTTCTTCCTTTTTTTATTATCATTCGCAAGTGCTTCGCGAACATGCTTGTACCTTAGGCTCTTAGGCGGCGATCGAGGCCCGTTCATTGTGTGGATTATCATAGTAAATTTTGCCGAGAGGGGTGTGCCAAGTAGATGTGCCGAGAAGCCTTTGCTGAGATGTTATGTGTCAAAAGGCAATGAGTTAAGTTCCTCTCTCAACTTAGGACAGGTGTTGGCTATCTACAAGCTTATTAGTGAGGCTCTTTGCAATGTTCGTCATGTGTCCAATTGCCCCATCAGCTAGGTTAGAGCCTGATGGCAGGAGTGGCCCTTAATTTAGGTATTCTTCCTTTTTGTCTCATCACCGGACAAGCCTTCAGCCCGGCCGGCTTGATAGGAGCCCAGTCAGCGGGCCTACCTGGTGCCACCAGAAACCAAAAATTAGATCTCTTTCCCCCCAAGTGAGCCTACAGCCCTGTCAGTTAATGAAATCCTGACAGTGGGTCTACTTGGGGCTGAGTGTGCCTTACAGCCCTGCTAGCTAATGGGAGCCTGAGTAGCGGGACCCTCGCGGGGTATTCCCTTACCCCCCCCCCCCCCCCAAAGAAAGACTACTGCCCTGCCAGCTAGTGAGAGTCTGACAGCGGGTCTACTCGGAGCCAACTACACCTTCCAGCCCTGCTAGCTAATGGGAGCCTGAGCAACGGGATCCCCTTGGGGTCTTGCAATCTACCAACCTCCTTCCTTTTCCCCCCCAAGCGAGCCTACGGCCCTGCCAGCTAGTGAGAGCCTGACAGCGGGTCTACTCTGGGCCGAGTGCGCCTTCCAGCCCTGCCAGCTAATGGGAGTCTGAGCAGCGGGATCCTCTTATGGTATTCCCTGACCCCCCCCCCCCCCCCCCCAAGCGAGCCTACGGCCTTGCCAGCTAGTGATAGTCTGACAGCGGGTCTACTTGGGGCTAAATCCGTCTTCTAGCCCTTCCAGCTAATGGGAGCCTGAGCAGCAGGATCCTCTTGGGGTATTGCAAACTACAAACCTCTTTCCCATTCCCCCCAAGTGAACCTACGGAGTTGCCAGCTAGTGAGAGCCTAACAGTAGGTCTACTCGGGGCCGAGTGTGCCTTCTAGCCCTGCCATCTAATGGGAGCATGAGCAGCGGGATCCTCCCAGGGTATTCGCTTACCCCCCCCCCCCCTACAAGCGAGCCTATGACCCTACCAGCTAGTGAGAGCCTGACAATGGGTCTATTCGGGGCCGAGTGCGCCTTCCAGCCCTGCCAGCTAATGGGAGCCTGAGCAGCGTGATCCTCTCGGGGTCTTGCAAACTACCAACCTCCTTCCTTTTCCTCCCAAGCGAGCCTACAACCCTACCAGCTAGTGAGAGCCTGACAGCGTGTTTACTCGGGGCCGAGTGCGTCTTCTAGCCATGCCAGTTAATGGGAGCCTGAGCAGCGGGATCCTCTCAGGGTATTCCCTTACCCCCCCCCCCCCCCCCCCCCCCCGCCCCCAAGCGAGCATACGACCCTGCTAACTTGTGAGAGCCTGACCGAGGGTATACTCGGGGCCGAGTGCGCCTTCCATCCCTGCAAGCTAATGGGAGCCAGAGCAGCGAGATCCTCTCGGGGTCTTGTAAACTACCAACCTCCATCCCTTCCCCCAAGCGAGCCTACAAACCTCCCAGCTAGTGAGAGCCTAACAGCGGGTATACTCGTGGTCGAGTGCGCCTTCCATCCCTGCCAGCTAATGGGAGCCTGAGCAGCGGAATCTTCTCGGGATATTCCCTTACCCCCAAGCAAGTTTATGACCCTGCCAGCTAGTGAGAGTCTAAAAGCGGGTCTACTCGGGGCCGAGTGCGCCTTCTAGCCCTACCAGCTAATGGGAGCCTAAGCAGGGGGATCCTCTCGGGGTATTGTAAACTACCAACCTCTTCCCCCCCCCCCCCCAAGCGAGCCTATGACCCTGCCAGCTAGTGAGAGCCTGACAGTGGGTCTACTTGGGGCAGAGTGCATCTTCCAGCACTGCTAGCTAATGGGAGCCTGAGCAGTGGGATCCTCTCGAGGTATTCTATTACCCCCCAAGCGAGCCTACAACCCTGCCAGCTAGTGAGAGCCTGATAGCGGGTCTCCTTGGGGCTGAGTGCGCCTTCCAGCCCTGCCAGCTAATGTGAGCCTCAGTAGCTGGATCCTCTCGGGGTTTTGCAAACTACCAACCTCCTTCCCTTTCCTCCCAAGTGAGCCTGAAGCTCTACCAGCTAGTGAGAGCCTGACAATAGGTCTACTCGGGGCTGAGTGCGCCTTCTAACCCTGCCAGCTAATGGGAGCCTGAGCAGCGGGATCCTCTTGGGGTACTCCCTTACCCCCTAAGATAGCATACAACTCTGCCAGATATTGAGAGCCTGACAGCGGGTCTATTGGGTTCCGTGTGCGCCTTTCAGCTCTGCCAGCTAATGGGAGCCTGAGCAGCGGGATCCTCTCGGGGTCTTGCAAACTACCAACCTCCTCCCCTTGCCACCGAGTGAGCCTTTGGTCCTACCAGCTTGATGGGAGCCTGTTGCAATCAAAACCATAGATACACCATAACCTGCAGAGAAATAATTTTTCAAATAACGTATTACAATGGTATACACAAATTTACCCATCCTGTGGGTATAAGCGTTTCAGATCGTCGTCTCTCCAAGCATGACTCGTGGATACCCCGTCCACATTCTCTAGGTGGTATCCTCCTGACACCAGGCCTTTTCTATAATGTAGGGTCCTTCCCAATTGGGGTTAAGCTTACCCATAGCCGCTAACCTTCCTGCGACGTTGACTTTCTTCAAGATTAGATCCCCTTCCCTGAACTGCTTGATTCCGACCTGTTTATCAAAGTACCTAGCCATTCATCGCTTGATTTCCTCCTGCCTGACTACGGCCACATTGCGAAGTTCTTCCACCATATCCAGTGAGAGTCGCAACTCCCCTTCATTCTCCTCCCTCCATGTCTTGTCTCCTTTGCTGGCGGCCGCAACTCGCGGGATTGAACCTCAAAATCCACGGGCAGGACCGCCTCACAGCCATGCAAAAGTTTGAAAGGGGTCTCTCCAGCGGGTGTGTTTGGGGCTATCCGCAAAGCCCACAACACCAAGGGAATTTTCTCCAGCCAGCTCGCCCTCAAGTTTTCCACCTTCCCTTTGAGCAAGTTTACAATTATCTTGTTCGCCGCCTCCACCTGTTCGTTGCTCCATGGGTGGTGGACGGAGGCAAACCTGAGGTCAATCCCCAGCTGGGTGGAGAAACTGATGAACTCCTCGCTGTCAAACTGCGGCCCATTATCTGTGACGATGACCTGAGGCAACTCATGCCTGCAGATGATCCCTCCCCATACGAAATTCCAGATGACTTGGGAGGTTACCTTATCCAACACCTTGACCTCTAACCATTTTGAAATTTAATCAATCATAACCAAAAGGAACCTTCTCTGCCCGCTTGTTGGAGGAAACTGCCCAACTAAATCCATCCCTCAGATGGCAAAAGGCCATGGAATCGTGATGCTTTGGAAACTTTGAGCGGGGAAGAGTTGGAGGGGGTGTATAGTTGACACTTTTGGCACCTTCTTGCAAATTCTGCCACATCCTTCCTCAGGGATGACCAGAAGTACCACTGCCTAACCACCCCTGCTTCCAAAGTTCTTCCACCTGAGTAACTGCCGCACTTGCCCGAGTGCACTTCCTCCAGAATCCTTAGGATCTCTTCCTCTGCTACACATCGTGTCAGGAGCGCTGTCAACATCTTCCAATGTAACCCTCCTTCATGCATGAGATATTGTGCTGCTTTGTGCCTAAAGCCTTTCACATCCTTGGTCCCTTCTGGAGGATTGCCTGAAGTGAAGAAGGCTATGAAGGGATCCAACCACGAGGGTCGTCGATCCACTTCCATCAACTCCCCCTCCTCAATCGCAAGATAAAATAGCTCGGTCAAGGTTCCCCCTCCCCGGGGTCCAAACTTGGCCAACCGATCGGCTGCTTCATTCTCCTCCCTGGGGACATGTTGGATTGAGAATGCTCGGAACCCGCCAACAATTATCCTTACCTTGGATAAGTACTTCATGAGGGTGGGCTCCTGGGCTTCATATTCACCTCTAATCTGCGACGCCACTACCAACGAGTCTGTAAGCACTTCTACATCATGAATCCCGAGCTCCCCGGCCAACCGCAACCCGTCTATGATGGCTTCATACTCCGCTTGATTGTTTGTGATCGGAACGTGCAGCACCACCGCCTGCTCTATGATGACCACTTGAGGGCTTACCAATATTACCCCTCCCCCCAATGGAATGCTTCCCCGAGGATTCGTCAACAAACATCATCCACGCTTCCCACGGCAGTGGCTTCTCTCCCACTATTGTATCCCTAGTTTGGATTTGGGCTAGGTTCACTATTAGGTTATTGACCCTCCATGTATAGCCTCGGGTCAAGTTGTTAGTTCTAAGGTCTAGGTCAGTATGACAAGTTTAGACAAACTTTGATCCATCCCTCAGAAGAAATCAGAGATCCAGACTTAGAAGAATGGCAATCTTTAAGAGTTCAGATAATCAGTTCGAAATTCTTCGAACTCAGCTCGACGATCATCGATCGCAGATCGACGAACTTAGAGTCAATACTCTGAGCTGAGCTCGACGAACTTAGAGCTCCGGTCGACAATCTTCCCACTTCTCTTAAGTTATTTGGTCGATGAACTTCTACGTCAGGTCGACGAACTTGAAGCTCAGCTCGACAAAGACAACTTATCAGCTCGACGAAGGCAATTTCTCAGCTCGATGAACTTGGAGGTCAGGTCGACGAAATCTATCATGAGTTTGACGCTTTCTATCAGTTTGGTATTTTCTCTCAGTTTGTTTTCGGTTTGGATTATTTTAAGACAGTAATTCTCTGATAATTAATGCTTATATTCTCAAGAATATAGTCGTTGCTTGGCAGCATTAATTATGAATTTCACAGAGAAATTACTTGACTTATTTACTGAGACAATTGAGGAAATGCATTTAAGACAAAATTCCAGCCGTTCAAGTCCCAGGATTCCAGCATTAATTCAGGAATTCAAATTTCAAAAGGCAGAAATCCTTCAGAATATAAAAGAGAAAATTCTTCTCTTCAGGATAACAAGGACAGTAGAAGGAAGGATTGACAAGATTTTTTACACACAACAGTTGATACAAGTTTTACTGAGAAACAGATTGCCTTCTACAGGAAATTGAAGAAGAACATCAACACCCAAATCTTTAATCTTCTTCAGTTTCTGCTTCAGACTTCAACAGGACAACACATCAACACCAGTCCAAGAAGTTTCTGAGGATCTTCATCAAGGCCTACACCCTAGGCAAAGTTCTCATCTTCCTGAATCATTCTTCATCTCATGCGGAGCTTTGCCAACATCTTCCACTAAATTCTTCTCAGTTGTTTGAGAAAGAGAAAACATCATCAATTTTCTTTTTCCCACTATGTACAGGGTTATAACTCCCTTCAAAATTTAACCCCTTTTGGTTTTTGGGCACCTGATCAAAAGCTCAAAAGGGTTGTTAGATCTCCCTTGAAAAAATAGATCTTGTGGTGACAAGGCACCAGAGCAAAAACCTGTGGTGCCAGAGCACCTGATCAAAAACCTATAGTGGATTCCTACTATGGTGGTAGAAGAGTGGATGTACCCCAGTTTAGGGGAGCCACTATAAATTTCTGTGTCGTCTGGAATACTCTATTGGACCAAAAGATCTTTGATAGATCCTATTATCTCTAGTGTCTTTCTAATATCATGGCACAGAATAAAGAATATTCAAGCACCAGACCTTCAGTCTGCAATCTGAATAAGTTTACAATCTGGAAGGCAAGAATTAGATTATATATGAACTCTATTGATGAAGATATATACAATTCTATTTTGATAGGTCCCCCTACTCCTTCTGCATCTACATCAACATATACTTCAGCAGTTCCACCACCTGAGTGGACAGATGCTCAGAAGAAGTTGAATATGGCTGATGCTAAAGCCATGAATATTATAGCTCAAACCATGTCTGATGACATCTTTTCAAAGGTAGCTGAATGCACATCAGCAAAGGATATTTAGGACTCTCTAAACTAAATGGTTGCAGGATCAGCTGATGAGAGAAATGATAGAAGATCTCACCTCATCTCTCAATATGAAAATTTCAAGAAAGAAGAATCTGAGTCAGTAGCTGACATGTACAACAGACTCAGCTTAATCATCAATGAGTTGAAGAATCTGGACAAGAATATCTCACTGACTGAGATAAATGAGAAAATCCTAATGTGCTTCACTAGCTCATGGGATTCTAGGATTTGGCCAATCAAGGAGGCCATAAGTCTGAATGAAATTTCCACTAAGGCTCTTCTAGGCAAGCTCAAATCTTATGAGCAGCTCATTAAGACAAGAGAAGCAGCTGAACAGAAGACTTCTACATCAGGAAGAAAAGAGCAAAGCATTGTCATTAAGTCATCTGAAGAATCTGAAACTCTACCAGCAAATGAAGAGTTGATGAGTTTGCTATCCAAAAGATTCTACAAAATGGCTAAGAAAGACTTCAGAAGAAAGTCATCCAGATAAGATGACAGACCAAGATTTGACAAAACTCCTAGCTACCAAGGAGATTGTCTGCTTTGGTTGCAAAAAGCTTGGACACATTCTACCTGAGTGTCCAGAGAAGCAAAGGAAAGACAAAAGGAAAGACAAGGACTCCAAGAAACACTACAGCAAGCCTCTTCCAGCAAGTACAAGAGGAAGGGAAAAGGTTTTGTTGTTAAAACCTGGAGTGAAACAGAAGAAGAATCCTCATCTTCCAGCTCCGGTGAAGATGAAGAAGAAGCTAGAGCAAAAGAAGCTTGTTTGATGGCTATCAATGCATCAAGCAATCCATTAGAAGCTAAAGAATCAGAATCAGAAGATTTAGAGACAGAAGAGGATCAGGTAATATCCTCATTTGATTTTACTTCTGAACATTTTAAAACTGAATTCAAATTATTATGTAATGATCTGATAAAATCTAAGAAGGAAATCAAACTTCTCAGAGATAAGCTAATTGAACAATAAATTTGTTATCTGAAAATATTGAACTGAAAGAAAAATTAGTTATAGCTTCTGAAGAAATTAATACTCTAAAAATCAAACTGAATGAGGCTAAGCAATTTGAAGAATCCATAAATAGGAGAAGCATCAAATTTATGGACATCACAAGCACTGTAAATGCCAGGCTTAATGGCAAACTGGGCTTGGATGCTTCATCAAGACAACCTCATTTAATTCAGAAAAATATACTTTTAACCCCCATTAAATTCATATCTGAAAAGGGTAAAGAAAAGACTAATGAGAATAATAAACCAACTGAATTAAAATAGAAACCCAAGAAAAAGAAAAAGAATAAGAAAACCCCTAAGTATAACAATGTTCAACAGATTTCGTCGAACTCAGATCGACAAAATGTCTACAGTTCGTCGAACTCAATCGACGAACTCCGAACGCAGATTTTTATTATAAGTATTCTTCAAACTCATTTCGACGTACTTATCATAATTCGTCGATCCCAGATCAAACTAACAGAAACTTTAATTACACCAGAACATTTAATAAATCAAAAAAATTTGTTAACCCATTTAACTAATGGATAATTCCACCTAGGAAATTTCACCCCCTAGGATATAAAAACCAACATGAATGTTCTTATATTTCTAGTTTTAAATTTGTAAAGAATCAAGGACCCAAGGTTACCTGGGTCAAGAACACCTAATTTTTTATTTTTCAGGCGAAAGGCTATCCTACCATAGAGGAACAGTGGTACCTGGATAGTGGATGCTCAAAGCACATGGCAGGCAACAAGGATAATTTAATAAACTACAAGTCCAAGCTTGGGCCAAAGGTGATTTTTGGTGACTCCAACTGTGGCCAGACTGAACTCTATGTGAATGTAATGATTGGAGTTGTCACTTTCAAGAAAGTTGCATATATGAGTGGTTTAAAACATAACCTGATATCCATAAGCCAATTATGTGATGAAGGTTATCAGGTATCCTTTAACCATTCTTCTTGCATTATATCTTTTATAGATAATATAACTGTCTTAACTGGTCTTAGGCAGGGAAACATCTATGTAGTAAACTTTAAATCTGCTAGGTCAGAAATTTGCTTATTTAATCAAATCAGTAATAAAAATGAATTATGGCATAAGAGATTAGGACATGTTAATCATAAAAATATTGCTAAACTCTCTAGGGACAACCTTGTTAGAGGATTGTCTTCTTGCCCCTACAAGAAGGAAAGCCTTTACAAGGCTTGTCAATTAGGCAAGCAAACCAAAACTAGTTTTAAATCTATTAATAGGAGTGATTCACCCAGGATTCTATACCTGCAACATATGGATCTATTTGGACCCATTGCTGTACAGAGCTTGGGAGGGAAATCTTATACCTTAGTTATTGTAGATGACTTCTCTAAGTTCACTTGGGTGTTCTTCTTGAGAAACAAGTCAGATAATTTTAAAGTTCTTACAGACTTTCTTAAGAGCATAAAGATTGAGTACTCTACTCCAGTTGCATTGATCAGAAGTGATCATGGTACTGAGTTTGAATCTCTTCCTATGCAAGAATTCTGTGAGATGGAAGGTATCAGGCATTGCTTCTCTGCTCCTAGAACTCCTCAACAAAATGAGGTAGTAGAAAGGAAAAACAGAACCCTCATTTAAGCTGCAGGTACATTGCTTGCAAATGCTTACTTGCCCCTATTCTTTTGGGCAGAGGCTGTAAGCACAACAAATTATATCCTAAAATGAAGTTTAATACATAAACTTAATGGCAAGACTCCATATGAACTACTCAAAGGGAAGCAACCTAAAACAGATTACTTTAAAATTTTTGGCTGTAGATGTTACATTCATAATAATAACAAGAAATATCTTAGAAAGTTTGAAGCCAAGGCTGAAGTGGGAATTTTTCTTGGATATTCCCAAGTAAGCAAGGCATATAGGGTTTTTAATAAATCAACCTTAAAATGGAAGAATTTGTACATATAACCTTTGATGAAGCTAGCATGTATTACAAGGAGAAGGATTCTTCTGCCAAAGATTTATTGTAGGTACCCCAACTGTGTGAGAAACTGGATGATCTAAACCTCAGCCATGAGGCTACATCACATCCTTCTCCACATATTGAAGAAGACAGTGAAGAATATTTAAATGAAATGATTGCTAAAACTCCAACAACAAACATAATTCCACAAGAGGAATTAATTCCAAATGTTGTTGCTGAACCAACTCCTCCTACTGATTTTGTCACACTTAGAGATCACCCTATATTGCAAGTGATTGGAGACATATCAGTTGGTGTGCAAACAAGGCATCAACTCAACCAAGACTTGATGCATGCTTGCTTCATTTCCCAACTTGAGCAACAATCCATAAATGATGCAAAGCAAGATCTGCACTGGATTATTGCAATGCAAGAGGAGCTCAATCAGTTTGAGAGATACAGAGTTTGGGATTTAGTTCCAAGACCCAAATATTACCCAGTCATTGGAACTAAATGGGTTTTTAGAAATAAATTGGATGCACAATGAGCTATCATCAGAAATAAAGCAAGGCTGGTAGCACAAGGATATAGACAGGAAGAAGGAATTAACTTTGATCAGACCTTTGCACATGTTTCAAGACTAGAAGCTATCATGATATTTCTTGCTTATGCAGCCTACAAGAAGTTCAAGGTCTACCAAATGGATGTCAAAATTTCCTTTCTCAATGGTGAACTCAAAGAGGAAGTATATGTGGAACAAATACTAGGTTTTATCTCTCTAACTCATCCATCTTATGTTTTCAAATTGCATAAAGATTTTTATGATGTAAAGCAAGCTCCAAGAGCTTGTTATGAGACCCTAGCTAGCTTTCTTTTAGAGCATAAGTTCGTAGATAGAACCTTGTTCATTAGGCATCATAAAGATAAAATATTGTTAGTACAAATATATGTAGATGACATTATTTTTGGCTATACTGATTCTAAACTATGCAAAAGGTTTTCTGACCTGATGCATTCCAAGTTTGAAATGAGTAGCATGAGTGAGCTTTCTTACTTCCTTGGTCTCCAAGTGAAGCAATCCCCTGATGGCATTTTCATCTCCCAATTAAAATATGTTAAGAAGCTAGTTAAAAGATTTGGGATGTTTGATGCCTCAGCAATGAAAACACACATGACTTCCAATGCTATGATTGATTCCGATGAACAGGGCGAGCCAGTTGATCAGAAATTATATAGGGCTATTATTGGGTCCTTGTTGTATCTCACAGCTAGTAGGCCAGATATTATGTTTGTTACATGCCTTTGTGCTAGGTTCCAGGTGAACCCTAAAGAATCTCACCTTATTATCCTTAAAAGAATTTTGAGATATATAAAGGGTTCTCCTAATCTAGGACTTTGGTATCCTACAGAGTCAGAATTTAACTTAACTAGATTTTTAGATTCTGACTATGCTGGATGCAGAATGGACAGAAAAAGCACTTCAGGAACATGCTAGTTCCTTGGAGATAGGCTTGTGTCCTGGTTTTATAAGAAGCAGACATCTGTATCAACTTCAACTGCAGAAGCTGAATACATTGTAGCTGGCAGCTGTTGTTCACAAATATTGTGGATTTAAAACCAACTACTGGATTATGATCTCAACTTAAATAATTCAACTATACTTTGTGACAATATTACTGCAATTTGTATTGCACAAAATCCAGTACTGCATAGTAGGACTAAGCAAATAGAGATTAGACATCATTTCCTTAGAGATTGTGTGGAAAAAAAGAAAGTTAATCTAGTCTTTATCTCTACTTATTTGCAATGAGCATACATCTTCACTAAACCTTTAGATGAGAAGAAACATCTGTTCTTTTTGAATCAGCTAGGTATGATTAATAGAGAAGTTTAATTTGATTTTGGTCCAAGGTCGAAGAATTGATCACATTTCGTCTAACGAAGATTGACGATCTGAGAACTATTCTTGATGTACAACCCTGTGTTCGTCGAACGGGCCCCACCAGGAAGATCGAGCGGACCCAGTCCCGCGACCCGCACCCAAGCAACAAGCAGACATGCGGTAAGAGGCTGGTTCGCTCCCGCTCAGTTCAAGCGAGCGAGCCGGGCGAGACGACTCCCCTACCCCTCCCGCTCGCTCAGAGAATCGTCGACCAGAGCGGCGGGCACCATTCGTCGAACCGGCACTTGCGGATGGGCTCGACGAACCGCGATCTGCAAGCCCCTAAACGCGACACGGCCGCCTATTCGCCTCGGCAGGGTACTGGCAGGTCGCGGCGGCCCGGCTCGCGTTCGCCCAAGAAGAATAGGCGAGCCGCTGGATCCGAGTCGCGTCCGCCTCCCGCGGAGAGGGATTAATGGCGAGCTGACTCCCCATGGGTGCAAATAGCTTCTTAGAACAGCGGAGCCACGCTGTTGGCAGACTAGGCTGGACTGCACATAGCTGTTCAGAACAACGGAGTTTGGCTGTTGGCAGTCCCGACCAAGGGCTTTTTGGTATTTTCAGGTTAGTTCTTTCGGTTATTGGCAGTTCAGATTCCAAAAACTATAAGTAAGACCCAAGGGGTACCCCAGAAGGCATGCTTGGAGTGCCTCCCTGTTCCAGTTTTCAAGTGCTTTCTGAGGGTACCTTAGCTCGGCATCTGGCTAAGGAGGGGAAGCGCTCTGAGATCTTCCGGGTGTGTGGTGGGACCTCCCTGCCGAGCCCTTGGGTCTGTTTCTCCTTGTCTTCTTTGTTGTTTTCTTGCAGGAGCGAAGTAGGCGCGAGACCACCCCTTCCCCAAGGGTCGAACTCCACAGGAGACCGGATTATGTACAACCTCGTGTTCGTCGAGTGGGCCCCACAAAGAAGATCGAGCGGACCCAGTCTCGCGACCCGCACCCAAGCAACAAGCAGACATGCGGTAACAAGCTGGTCCTCTCCCACTCAGTTCAAGCGAGCGAGCCGGGCGAGACGACTCCCATACCCCTCCCGCTCGCTCAGAGAATCGTCGACCGGAGCGGCGGGCACCATTCGTCGAACCGGCACTCGCGGATGGGCTCGACGAACCGCGATCTACAAGCCCCTATACGCGACCCGGCCGCCTATCCGCCTCGGCAGGGGACTGGCAGGTCGCGGCGGCCCGGCTCGCGTTCGCCCAAGAAGAATAGGCGAGCCGCTGGAGTTGAGTCGCGTCCGCCTCCCGCGGAGAGGGATTGGTGGCGAGCTGACTCCCCATGGGTGCAAATAGCTTCTTAGAAATGCGGAGCCACACTGTTGGCAGACCAGGCTGGACTGCACATAGCTGTTCAGAACAGCGGAGTTTGGCTGTTGGCAGTCTCGACCAAGGGCTTTTTGGTATTTTCAGGTCAGTTCTTTTGGTTATTGGCAGTTCAGATTCCAAAAACTATAAGTAAGACCCAAGGGGTACCCCAGAAGGCACGCTTGGAGTGCCTCCCTGTTCCAGTTTTCAAGTGCTTTCTAAGGGTACCTTAGCTCGGCATCTGGCTAAGGAGGGGAAGCGCTCTGAGATCTTCCGGGTGTGTGGTGGGACCTCCCTGCCGAGCCCTTGGGTATGTTTCTCCTTGTCTTTTTTGTTGTTTTTCTTGCAGGAGTGAAGTAGGCGCGAGACCACCCCTTCCCCAAGGGTCGAACTCCACAGGAGACCGGATTTTCGGTTTCAACATTTTGGTGCGGTGAGCGTAGAACGTGGTGTAACAACCCGGTTTTATATAAAAACCTATTTTATTAATTATAAAAACCTAACCTAATTCCTACCTACCCGAGCCCCCCCCCCCCCCCCCCGGTTCTTTTAATCCCGCAAGACCGCACACTCAAATCCCGTCTCCTGCTGAAGCCTCAACCCGCTCCTGCATCCCGTCGGCTCCCGCATCCAGCCGATTTCTGCCTCCCGTCTCCAGCCAGCCGCACGCAGATCGTCGCCGCCTCCTCCTGCTCCAGGCGCCGCCTCCTCCGGCTTCTACGCCTCTTGCTTTGGTCGACAGCTTCCCCCCCCCCCCTCCGATGCTAGGGCTGGCGGCCTCCTGCTCCTCCAGAGGCCGACTGCTCCCTTCCCTCTTTCTCCTAGGGTCGGCAAGGCCTCCTCTTCATCGATCAGCGAAGGCAGCCGCCTCCCCTTCCCTCGGCAGCCCTCTTCCTCTCCGATTGGGCCGATTTTGCAAGAAGAGCGTCTAGGGTTTCCTTCCCTCTCTTCTTTGGGCCCGGTTTTGATTCCTATTGGAAAGATTCCCCTCTTGTTCATCTCTATCCAGATTTTCATGAGTTTTCTTGTAAAGATTATGCTCCGATTTCATATATTTTGTGATCCATGATTTTTGCCCCTATCGTAGTCGTCTAACCCTTGTGTATGTGTGTTTTCCAGTGCCCATCCTGTTCCTAGTGGTGGAATCGCTCCAAATTCTCTCCGAATTAGGGTTTCCCCTAACTCAAGCATCGTCAAGTCTCCGTTTCCGCGTGGTATCTCTCGTCCCCTCGCTCATGAGGGAGGTAAATTTCTTAGCCCTCTCTCGTTTTAGTTATGTATCGTTTAATTATTTGTGCTAGCATTTTGGATCCCTATCAGGTATATTTGTCAAATATTGTATGTGATTGTTCCTGAACAGGTCCAGTCAGGATTTCTGTTTTTGCTTGCGCACTTAGCCGCCGCTAGTTTTAGCCTCTTTCAGGCAAGTAGAGATCTCTCTCTCCCTTGCAATCATTTAATTTCAATTATTTGGTCTGATCTCATAATTATACGAATTTTCTTGTTTGATGTATAAACCGAAATATGTTGGAATGATTAACGAATACCCTAATGAGAATTATTAGGAATTGTTAGAATTGTGTCATTTGGATTCGCACTTACATGAATTGGATCCCATTTGATGGATGATTAGGAGACCTATAGTTTATGTGAACATCCACAATGATTATTTTGAAGGATACAGTTAATATTTCTTGTTACAATTAAATGATTGGTGATTCGTGTCATGCTCGTATATACATATATACAGCTTATTTGGAGGATATTTATGTCTGAGAAATGATTAATCTAAAGGAATATTAAATGTTCAGAAAAGTAGCGTATGACGGTCGTATCACTCGTACATACTTGAACCTGCTAAAAATATTGCTCCTTATCCGGTTTTGTGCGCGTCGTCGAATCTTGTGGCGAAGAATCTGGTGTCATCAAATCTGCTGTCATCGAATCCGGTTTCTGACGTCTATCTGGTTTCTTAGGTCTGTTCTAAGAATTGAGCGAATGTGGCTCCATAACTCAAGTCCTCTCTTGCCGCATTCATGAACTCTAATATTGTACAGTTGTATCGCTAAATTTGCATCCGGTCTCGACATGTTACGAATCTCCTAAATCATGAATTTTTGAAGTCATACACAATCAGTGAGAGGTAGTGTTCAATTGATGTGACGCTTTGACTCGAGTTTTCGCTTGACTGACAACGGAAACCAACAAATGGCCATAGCAAGCTCAATTATTTTGATAAGCCTTGCGTTCAGACTTGCATCAGAATCACGTGCATAAAATAAAACACTTCCACTTTCCACTGATTACCGCTAATGACATCTCTTGGTCCGTCTAAATGTTTAACTCCAAAGTAGTATAATAAACAAACCTGTTCTGTTTAGCATTTTTATTTGCTTGCCTCGAATAATACGGCTTTATGAGAAACTGATACACTCATATATTTCTGCTTCTCTTACTGCACTTTACTCTTACTGTGCTCCTATTTATTTCAATATTCTGAGGTTTTTCCTTTATGTCTTGGAATTGCCTTATAATTCGTGCAGCGCCGCCAGGTCCTCGACCCCGATCAGCATCAAGCTTCAGGTACTATGATTACATTTCTTTTACTGTCAATTAATTCTTTTATGTAATAATTGCAATCAGCCATTTTCTCTGGCATCATGGACAACTGCTAGGCTACTTAAATATTTATGTACTAGAATCTGGAATTAATGCATGTGCATCCTCTATTGAATCATAACTGCATGAGAACTATTGTAGTAGCCTGTAAAACATGAATTTTACCAAGTACATGTGCATCAAAACTCTTTTCACTGATGAATTTAAGAGCTTCCGCATAAAAATCAAGCTATTTTACTCAATAATAACTATAATCAGCTACTCTGCATCCGCCTTAGCAGGCATGACTTTCTTTTCGCCCATGCCTGTGGCATCACGGCTCGTCTCAAAGCGCACTCTGACTCCTGTCGAGACGGGTCGTGACAGTTGGTATCAGAGCGAGGTTTGTTTTAAAAGATAAAGTATTTTGTAATTATCAAATATTTTGAACTTTATTATAAATAAATAAATATATATATATAAGCATACATCATTGCTTCACTCAGCCTGTCATTATTTGTTGTTCGCGGCTGAAACACGCACACACTCACTCATAAGCATGAGTAGTATGCACACGAATGTTAAGGGGTTATGGGCAAACTTAACATTTTTGTGCATATGAATTTCCACTAGGATATACACCGCTTGCGAATATTAAATTGTATGGGCGGTTTAATATTTTCAAGTGCGCTGGCATTAGAGTCCTAATATGCATGACATGTTAAGTGATATGGGCCGTAACATGTCATGTGTATCCATTCATTTGCATGCATATCATAAATCATTGCACAAGTGTTAAACCAAGAACAACAATAATGATTGTACACGCATGGATTTACTATCTGCTTGACATCACACATGTTCTCATTGATGCACTTGTATGAAAATTACCTAGAGTTGTCCAATGAAAATGTTGTAATTATTACATAATTTATATACTTGACAGTAAGAAATGCGTTAGAATTTCTAATTTCTAGCCTCTGATATTTGTATTTTGGTTCTTCCTGTTTCGCATGTCTGTAAATTTTATCTGGTCATCTTGTATGTTCTTATAGATAGTTTCTCAGTTTCAGCAAGAAATGAAATTTTTTCTTGTTAATTGCTCTGCTGAATTGCTTCAGCGTTTTCTGGTGATTCTCCAACTTCAGTTTGACTCGCTCCCGTCGATACTCAATCATCCTCCAACTTCTTTTCCCCGTTGACGTTCTATATTCGCTCCGTGTAAGATCTTTTTGCTCCCGGATTCTCGCATTTTGCCGCTCAATTTTGGGCTAATCGAAGACAATTCATGTGCTCCCTGAAGTCGGTCTTTCGCGTATGTCTGAACCCGCTATGACTAAAGAGTTCTCCTATGAAATTGAATCTGAACTGCGTTGCAAGTATCCGCAATTCTTCTCTTGATCATAGTAAGTCTCTGTGCTTGTTCTTTTATCTGTTTTCTTTATATTCATAGTTAACTTCTATGCCTTGTAGATTTCGGCTGTACCACCATGGCGTCATGGGTCCTCCATGGGCTGCTAGTGGGCCGAGCGGCGCTAGGTGTCCTCCCTAGGTCGTTTCTTTATAGTGTCTTGATCTGCAAACCTTGTTGGAATGAATATCGTCTGAATCTTCGTTGTTTTTGACCCCATTCATAGTTTCTCAGGGAAGTTTCGAGACGAAACTTCCTAAGTAGGGGAGAATGTAACAACCCGATTTTATATAAAAACCTATTTTATTAATTATAAAAACCTAACCTAATTCCTACCTATCCGAGCCCCCCCCCCCCACCCGGTTCTTTTAATCCCGCAAGCCCGCACACTCAAATCTCATCTCCTGCTGAAGCCGCAACCCGCTCCTGCATCCCGTCGGCTCCCGCATCCAGCCGATTTCTGCCTCCCATCTCCAGCCAGCCGCACGCAGATCGTCGCCGCCTCCTCCTGCTCCAGGCGCCGCCTCCTCCGGCTTCTACGCCTCTTGCTTTGGTCGACAGCTTTCCCCCCCCCCCCCCCTCCGATGCTAGGGCTGGCGGCCTCCTGCTCCTCTAGAGGCCGACTGCTCCCTTCCCACTTTCTCCTAGGGTCGCAAGGCCTCCTCTTCGTCGATCAGCGAAGGCAGCCGCCTCCCCTTCCCTCGGCAGCCCTCTTCCTCTCCAATTGGGCCGATTTTGCAAGAAGAGCGTCTAGGGTTTCCTTCCCTCTCTTCTTTGGGCCCGGTTTTGATTCTTATTGGTAAGATTCCCCTCTTGTTCATCTCTATCCAGATTTTCATGAGTTTTCTTGTAAAGATTATGCTCTGATTTCATATATTTTGTGATCTATGATTTTTGCCCCTATCGTAGTCGTCTAACCCTTGTGTATGTGTGTTTTCCAGTGCCCCTCCTCGTTCCTAGTGGTGGAATCGCTCCAAATTCTCTCCGAATTAGGGTTTCCCCTAACTCAAGAATCGCCAAGTCTCCGTTTCCGTGTGGTATCTCTCGTCCCCTCGCTCATGAGGGAGGTAAATTTCTTAGTCCTCTCTCGTTTTAGTTATGTATCGTTTAATTATTTGTGCTAGCATTTTGGATCCCTGTCAGGTATATTTGTCAAATATTGTCTGTGATTGTTCCTGAATAGGTCCAGTCAGGATTTCTGTTTTTGCTTGCGCACTTAGCCGCCGCCAGTTTTAGCCTCTTTCAGGCAAGTAGATATCTCTCTCTCCCTTGCAATCATTGAATTTCAATTATTTGGTCTGATCTCATAATTATACGAATTTTCTTGTTTGATGTATAAACCGAAATATGTTGGAATGATTAACGAATACCCTAATGAGAATTATTAGGAATTGTTAGAATTGTGTCATTTGGATTCGCACTTACATGAATTGGATCCCATTTGATGGATGATTAGGAGACCTATAGTTTATGTGAACATCCACAATGATTATTTTGAAGGATACAGTTAATATTTCTTGTTACAATTAAATGATTGGTGATTTGTGTCATGCTCGTATATACATATATACAGCTTATTTGGAGGATATTTATGTCTGAGAAATGATTAATCTAAAGGAATATTAAATGTCCAGAAAAGTAGCGTATGACGGTCGTATCACTCGTACATACTTGAACCTGCTAAATATATTGCTTCTTATCCGGTTTTGTGTGCGTCGTCGAATCTTGTGGCGAAGAATCTGGTGTCATCAAATCTGCTGTCATCGAATCCGGTTTCTGACGTCTGTCTGGTTTCTTAGGTTTGTTCTAAGAATTGAGCGAATGTGGCTCCATAACTCAAGTCCTCTCTTGTCGCATTCATGAACTCTAATATTGTACAATTGTATCGCTAAATTTGCATCCGATCTCGACATGTTACGAATCTCCTAAATTATGAATTTTTGAAGTCATACACAATCAGTGAGAGGTAGTGTTCAATTGATGTGACGCTTTGACTCGAGTTTCCGCTTGACTGACAACGGAAACCAACAAATGTCCATAGCAAGCTCAATTATTTTGATAAGCCTTGCGTTCAGACTTGCATCAGAATCACGTGCATCAAATAAAACACTTCCACTTTCCACTGATTACCGCTAATGACATCTCCTGGTCCGTCTAAATGTTTAACTCCAAAGTAGTATAATAAACAAACCTGTTCTGTTTAGCATTTTTATTTGCTTTCCTCGAATAACACGGCTTTATGAGAAACTGATACACTCATATATTTCTGTTTCTCTTACTGCACTTTACTCTTACTGTGCTCCTATTTATTTCAATGTTCTGAGGCTTTTCCTTTATGTCTTGGAATTGCCTTAGAATTCGTGCAGCGCCGCCAGGTCCTCGACCCCGATCAGCATCAAGCTTCAGGTTGTATGATTACATTTCTTTTACTGTCAATTAATTCTTTTATGTAATAATTGCAATCAGCCATTTTCTCTGGCATCATGGACAACTGCTAGGCTACTTAAATATTTATGTACTAGAATCTGGAATTAATTCATGTGCATCCTCTATTGAATCATAACTGCATGAGAACTATTGTAGTAGCCTGTAAAACATGAATTTTACCAAGTACATGTGCATCAAAACTCTTTTCACTGATGAATTTAAGAGCTTCCGCATAAAAATCAAGCTATTTTACTCAATAATAACTATAATCAGCTACTCTGCATCCGCCTTAGCAGGCATGACTTTCTTTTCGCCCATGCCTGTGGCATCACGGCTCGTCTCAAAGCGCACTCTGACTCCTATCGAGACGGGTCGTGACATGTGGTCAGTGAAGAAAAGCTTCAGCGAGTTCAATGACAGGAGGACAGGGATCTGACGGGCAGAACTCCCCCCCCCCCCCCCCCCCCGCCACTCGCAATGGTGGGGATGTTGGAAGACTTCAGGAATGAGGTGCTGGGCCTCGTCAAGTTCGCACTCGGCACGCAGGCCGAGTGCTCGACTCCGGCAACCCAGATCGTGGCCGCCCCCTCTTTGGGCGAGGACGCTCCCGGCAGGCGAGCTGGAAAGGAGGTGGCCTAGGAAGGGCGGCGGTGCGAGCTTTTCCCCGGCTCGGCAGGCCGAGGCTGGTTCGGCGAGCTGGGCTCGCGAGACTCGCCGGCCCGCCCGGTGGGTGGAGGCAGTCCTTTCAGCGAGCTGGTCTCCTCTGCTCCAGTTCCAGATGGGTTCAAAGAACCCGAGATGTCCTACTACACCGGGAAGGGAGACCCGGTCCAGCATGTCCAATGGTTCGAAGATGTGGTCTCCATCCGTCAGATGTCAGACGGATTCAAATGCCGACTCTTCGCCATCACCCTTCGGGAGAAGGCAAGGGAATGGTTCCACCAGCTACCGGCCAGGTCCATCTACTGCTTCGAGGACCTGCGCCGAGGGTTCATGCTGAGGTTCACTACCTCGAAGAAGAGGAAGAAGGAGTCTGAGTCTTTGTTCCACATTAAGCAGGGGGTGAACGAGATGGTCTGTGGAGACCCTCCCTGGGCTCAGTGGTATATTTATAGCCGAATAGTGGGGCCCCACCAGAAGATTCCCTGCCAGCTCAGCACAGTGCTCGCCGAACACGCGGTTTGGATGGTTCTTTCCGAGCTTTATCAAGCTCAAAAAGAGCGGGGATTGTGTACAACCCCGTGTTCGTCGAACGGGCCCCACCAGGAAGATCGAGCGGACCCAGTCCCGCGACCCGCACCCAAGCAACAAGCAGACATGCGCTAAGAGGCTGGTCCGCTCCCGCTCAGTTCAAGCGAGCGAGCCGGGCGAGACGACTCCCCTACCCCTCCCGCTCGCTCAGAGAATCGTCGACCGGAGCGGCGGGCACCATTCGTCGAACCGGCACTCGCGGATGGGCTCGACGAACCGTGATCTGCAAGCCCCTATACGCGACTCGGCCGCCTATCCGCCTCGGCAGGGGACTGGCAGGTCGCGGCGTCCCGGCTCGCGTTCGCCCAAGAATAATAGGCGAGCCGCTGGAGCCGAGTCGCGTTCGCCTCCCGCGGAGAGGGATTGGTGGCGAGCTAACTCCCCATGGGTGCAAATAGCTTCTTAGAACAGCGGAGCCACGCTGTTGGCAGACCAGGCTGGACTGCACATAGCTGTTCAGAACAGCGGAGTTTGGCTGTTGGCAGTCCCGACCAAGGGCTTTTTGGTATTTTCAGGTCAGTTCTTTTGGTTATTAGTAGTTCAGATTTCAAAAACTATAAGTAAGACCCAAGGGGTACCCCAGAAGGCACGCTTGGAGTGCCTCCCTGTTCCAGTTTTCAAGTGCTTTCTGAGGGTACCTTAGCTCGGCATCTGGCTAAGGAGGGGAAGCGCTCTGAGATCTTCCGGGTGTGTGGTGGGACCTCCTTGCCGAGCGCTTGGGTCCGTTTCTCCTTCTCGGCTTGTTGCTACATTTCTGATCCTTTGTCTTGCAGGCATTGCCCCATGAAGATGAGGGGGATGGGGGGGAGGATCGCCCCCCTCCCTTATCGTCTGAGAGGGCTGCTAGTCCCTCATGTCTGGACCGCCCACCCCCGAATACCCCTCGCTCGCCAGTTCCCCCCGGATTAGGGAAATATCTTGCGGCCTTCGAGGGAGAACCCTTTCAGGGTCGGTCGGGCTCCTCTCGTCCTTCCATCGGTATGGACGACGTGCCAACCCCTGGTAAGCTCGTGCTCAGCGCTTGCCTTGTTCTCGCTCATTCCTTCTGAATTTCCCTTCTGCAGGATACAACATGATCTCCTCCGAAACAGAGATGAGTGAAGGGTACTCGCCTCCGCCTGACATGGAGGGTGTTTCAGATTACCTAGGCGACCCGACTGATGCGGTGGGGATGAAGAGGCAGGTGACGCGGCTGTTCCAGAAACATACTTTGCTGCTTCAGGAGCTCGTGAAGAGGGTCGACCAAGACAAGGCCGACACCGAGGCTCGGCTCGCGGCCCTGGAGGGGGCCCCGTGCGCAGCAGAAGGTGGCGAGGTCACTTCGCCTGGCGTGCACATTACGCGGGTCGAGGAGCGCCTAAGGAGTGCCTCGGAACAAGTTGGTCTGGCCCAGCAGGAGCTGGTGGCGGTGCGCGTCTATCACTATCCTCGCGTGTCGCCGCGAACTGGAACGCAACGGCGGGGTAGATGGAAGTGGATCCAGTACTGATCCACCCTTTCTTCTCCCTGCTCGCGGGATATCGCTGGGTTGCTACTATTTCAAAGACTTATTATGTATCTGTAACGATTTGCGACTCTCTTCGCCCGCCTATGGGCCTGATTTCTGATGCATGCCGAAATTACCATGTTGCTTCTTTTATTCTCTGCGGGGCGGGCTCGATTGCACTCGCGTCCCCTGCTCCCCCCCCCCCCCGGGTGCGAGGGCAGGTCAGGGGATGGATTCGCTCGACCCGCCATCCCGATCGTGGCGGGAGCGGGCCGAGAGGCTCGCCAGCCAGGAGTCTTCCTGACTCGCTCAGAATCTTGGGCAGGTGCGGGTCGAGACTTGCCCGCTCAATTCTTACGCGGATGCGATCGGGCGAGACCCGCGCCTGAATGGCCTTGGCGGTGTGGTTGCGCGTCGGGAAGTCCAACCGTCAGGCCTGACTTTTGCTACACGCACCTTTCCTGTCGGCGGGAAATTTCCCGCACTTTCTTTCTCCCTATAAATAGGTCTTGGCGGTTCTTATCCTCCCACCGCTTCAAAGCACTCTCCCACTTCCTGCTATCTGCGAAGCACGGCCCGTGCTCGCTCTCTGGATCTATCCCGCTCAACCGGTGGTAGTTTGGCGGAATGGGCGGCGGCGGCGGCGATGCGGATGGGCGAAGTAAATGCGCCTGGACCTTCTCAGAGCACGACTTTCCCCACGCCATCCTCTCAGAGCGCGAGTACTTAGATGCCCTTGGCGACCACGTCCCGCCTGGATTTTTGGCGAGACGGCCTGGGGAGGGGGAGAAGATCAACGATCTGTCCAGGGACGAGCTCGCCATACCCCTGGCTCACTTTGAGGTGGGTCTTCGGCTTCCCCTGTGGCCTGAGGTGCGTCAAGTGCTGAAGTACTTCGGGGTCGTCCTAGGCCAGATGACCCCGAACTCTGTAGCTGTTATGGTAGGGTTCGCCTGTTTTCTGCGGGAGGAGCGGGTCGAGTTCAGTCTCGCGGTTTTCCGCAAACTATTCTCCTTCCGCGTGAACCGGGACGGGACCGCCTATTTCTCCAGCGCCCACCTCAAGGTGCAGGAGACCGTTAATAAGAGTCACAACTGTCTCAAGAAGATCTTGTTCATCAAGGGGGATTTCGGTAACGTCCCCTTCTCGCCGGTGCAGCTCAGCGAGGCGTGTTACCACCCGCCCAGCCTAGGCGGCCACGAGGCCGACCTGTGCGGGTTCTTCGCCGGGAAGAACTTCGAGGTCGCGTACTTGCGCCGCAACCTCGATGACCTTGCTTCCGTCCCGCCTGGGGGAGGTTTGCCACTCGCCACTGCTCTGCCTTGCTCTTTTCTTCTTTGGTCTTACCCTCTCTTCTTGCCAGGCGAGCGGGATGTTCCCCTTCATCCCCCCTACGAGAGTGCTCGGATTGCCCCCGGGGTCCTCGCCCGGGCTCAGGCCGCAAACGCCGCTCAGCGCGACGCCCCGTCGGTCCCTGCTAAGAAGCGGCCGGGCGGCGTACAACCTGCTCCCCAACCCAAGATGGCGAAAACTACGGGGCAGCAACTCGCCGGGGGCCAGAGAAAAGGTAAGGCCCCGGCGGATCAACCTGCCGAGGGTCTCCCCCCTTCGATCGTTTCGACCAGCGACACCCCTGGCGGAGCGTCGGGCACTTCTGCGCCTCCGGACGGGTCGCAAACTGCTGCGAAGCTGGTACCGAGAGGGCACCGCAACTTCGGCTACGGCGAGAAATACCTGGACGAGCTCGGCGTTCCGCTTCTGTCATGGGACAAGGAGTCAAATCGCGCGGTGGTCTCGACCCTGTTGCCGAGTTGCCTGGAGCAGGACACCATCGGCGGGGAGGCCTACAACTTCTCGTTCGGCCTCTACTCGCGAGAGGACGCCGCTATATATGACAAGGAGGCGACGCGAGTACTGGTGCATGAGAGCGCGCGGGCCCAACTGCGCGGCTTGGAGTTGGCCCACATGGTTGGGAGGCGCTGCACCCAGCTGGAGCGGAACGCCACCTCTCTCCAGAAGTTGGCGGACGAGAAGGAGGAGGCCCGAAAACTTGATCAGGAGGACGCGGATCTCCAGAGGAAGCGGGCCGACGCGGCAGAGGAGGCCCTCGCGCAGTACTTGGGAGGGGTGGTACGTGCTTACTCCCAATCACCGCTCCTTCTCGCGAATCAGCCTTATGATTTTCTTTCCCTTTCTCAGGATGCGGCGACGGCCAGTCGGATGGGTGCTGAGATCGCCGCCCTTGGTCAGGACAAGTCAGCGCTGGAGGCGCGGGTGCGCGAGCTGGAGGCTGTTGCTGCTGTCCCTCCGCCAGATAACAGGGGCTGCCCGCTCGAACACCATTCTGACTACGAGTTGGAGGTGCTGATGCAGAAGAACGCCGCCAGCGCCGCGAAGTACACGATGCAGATGCTGCGACGTGCGGATCTCCTCAAGAGCGAGGCCACGGAACTCTCGGCGGGCGACGTGGTGTCGGCGCTGTTCCTTCCCGTACCGGATCCCGGGGATAAGTCCTTCCAGCCCATCTAGGACTTCCCGCCCAGGATCTTGCGTACTCCTCGCTTCTTTGACATTTGCTTGTTAGGTGTATATACCATGCATTTTTAGTTGTTTGAGATGTAAGCGCGAGCCACGCCTAGACTTTGCGATTTTCATCTATTAATGCTCTTATAAATGCTTCCTCGCCTGCCTCATATGCATATTTGCTATTACCACGCGGGGTGACCTGCCTCTGCGGCCCAGCCCCGCTGAGGTGGCTACTCGCCCGCCAAGCAAGGCGAGCCGGCTCGTCGCTCGCCTGAGTCATCAGATTTCTTGCGGGTTCTCGCCTCCTTTAGGCCGTCTTTTTGGGGGCTGGATGATTACTCTAGACCCCCCTTTCGGTTAATCTTCGTGACTCCAGCCCCTAGTCAACACCGTCGAGTGGCTTCCCCCCCCCCCCACCAGCTAGATGAGAGCCTGGCAGCGGGGTCTTCTCGGGGTCCAAACACATTCCATCGAGTGACTTTCGGCCCTGCCAGCTAGGTGAGAGCCTGGCAGCGGGATCTTCTCGAGGCCAAGGATGACACTGAGTGACTTCCGGCCCTGCCAGCTAGGTGAGAGCCTGGCAGCGGGATCTTCTCGGGGTCCAAACACATTCCATCGAGTGACTTCCAGCCCTGCCAGCTAGGTGAGAGCCTGGCAGCAGGATCTTCTCGAGGCCAAGGATGACACCGAGTGACTTCCGAGGAAGGGGTGGTCTCGCGCCTACTTCGCTCCTGCAAGAAAAATAACAAATAAGACAAGGAGAAACGGACCCAAGGGCTCGACAGGGAGGTCACACCACACACCCGGAAGATCTCAGAGCACTTCCCCTCCTTAGCCAGATGTCGAGCTAAGGTACCCTCAGAAAGCACTTGAAAACTGGAACAGGGAGGCACTCCAAGCGTGCCTTCTGGGGCACCCCATGGGTCTTACTTATAGTTTTTGGAATCTGAACTGCCAATAACCAAAAGAACTGACCTGAAAATACCAAAAGCCCTTGGTTGGGACTGCCAACAGCCAAACTCCGCTGTTCTGAACAGCTATGTGCAGTCCAGCCTGGTCTGCCAACAGCGTGGCTCCGCTTTTCTAAGAAGCTATTTGCACCCATGGGGAGTCAGCTCGCCACCAATCCCTCTCCGCGGGAGGCAGACGCGACTCGGCTCCAGCAGCTCGCCTATTCTTCTTCGGCGAACGCGAGCCGGGCCGCCACGACCTGCCAGTCCCCTGCCGAGGCGGATAGGCGGTCGGGTCGCGTATAGGGGCTTGCAGATCGCGGTTCGTCGAGCCCATCTGAGAGTGCCAGTTCGACAAATGGTGCCCGCCGCTCCGGTCGACGATTCTCTGAGCGAGCGGGAGGGGTAGGGGAGTCGTCTCGCCTGACTCGCTCTCTTGAACTGAGCGGGAGCGGACCAGCCTCTTACCACATGTCTGCTTGTTGCTTGGGTGCAGGTCGCGGGACTGGGTCCGCTCGATTTTCCTGGTAGGGCCCGCTCGACGAACACGGGGTTGTACACTTGAGATATTTCGTCGACCTGAGATTGACGAACTCTCTGCGTGAGTTATTTCATCGAGCGGAGATCGACGATCTTACTTCAGAAATTTTTTGTCAACCTGAGAACGACGAAAATTTTTCCCTCTTCCAACAGAGACCGACGATATTATTTCTTCATGAAATTTTTTCGTCGACCTGAGAACGAAGATTTTTTTTGCAGGACAGAGCTCGATGCTTCTTATTCTTAAAACCTTATATCTAGGTTTTCATCGTGCTCTATCCCGCACTTTCTGTTCTCTTTCTCTTGCTCTCTCTTTGTTTTTACAGAAAAACCAATGGCGATTCCGGCGCACTCCCTCTCCAGCATGAAATACGACACCGGGTTCGACATCGATTTTAATTCCTTCAACCACACAGATCAGATTTTCATAGACATCCTACAGCTGTGTGCAGAATAGAAACTGAAGAAATTCATGACCACAAGGATCAAGTTGTCAGCGACTGAAATCAGAGATTGGGTCTATACTTCAACCTCACTAGATGCAGATACTATGACTGGCACCATCGGCAGTAATCAGGTTACCTTAACTCCTGAAATTTTAACTAAGATTTTTGATTTGGCAAGTGGAGAAGAAGATATTGAAATGGATGATTCTGAATATGAAAATATGTTGACTAAAATGGGTCACTCTGAAGGAAACCCTAATAAACTTCTGAAGAAGAATCTTTTTGTTCAGTATAAGTTTTTGGCAGATATTTTTGGCAAGGTTTTGCTAGGCAAACATACAACCCATGATTATATAACCAGGAACTAGTTCTTGGTGATGAGTGCTCTGGTAAATAAGAAAATAGTAAATTGAGGAAAGATATTGTTTAAGTTGATTAAGAAAAAGAATTCCAAGAAAGAGGTGTGCTTTTGGAGGATTTTAGGAATTTACCTCCAGGCCAAGGCACCAGAATTATTGGTCTCCCAACCAATATTCATAAATGCCTCAAAGAGGATAGCCTCTGCTTTATTTGGCAGATGGGAGAGGTCCATCCCTAAACCATCCAGGGCCTCTTCCTCCAGGACTTCTGAGGACACAAGGGTAGTGACAGCCTCTCCACCACCTCCAAAAGAAATTTCTCCTTCCACCAGCATTCCTTCACCTCCTCTACAACAACAACCATCTTCACCTCTCCCTTAACCATCACCTCCACATTCTCCCATTATCATCCCTGAGGACATTCCATCTCCACCACCTCAATCTCCACCTCCAACTCATTATTATGATATTTCATCCACATCCTCACAGCCAAACTTCAATTTGTTGTCTCCTCCTCCACCATCTCCACATCATTCACCAGTTACATCTCCTGTTTAGGAAACCACCTCAACACCCACTACCACAGCTCCTACCTCCACTACTGAAATTCCATTCAACCCTTCTTCCACATTCATAGAATACACCCATACAAATTTCTCTCGTGCATTTTCTGTGTGTTCCAACTGTAGACATCACACCCCTTACACCACCTCTTCTCCTGAACCTCTCTACTTAAATTTCTCTGACATAGCTAGAGATCTTCTAGCCTTCATCTCTCCAACTCTTGAGCAATTAATAGCACAAGCTATTGCACCACCCTCTGCTTCCATCATTTCTCTCTCCACCAGAGTTGTTGATCCCTCTCCCGTTCCTTCTTCTGGAGGACTGACTTTAGGACCCTCTAAAACCAGTCAGGAGGAGATGTTTTATGAAGAAGTTCCAGTTCCTCCTCCAGCTCCAGCAGCAGCAACAACAGCTTTGGATTCAGATATGATTGATAATTCAGCAGAGGCAGATATTCCAACTGAAATAATAGATATAATTGATTCTGATACTGACATGGCTGATACAGTTGCAGAAATAACCATTGTTGGTGATTTCATTAAAAATCCTACAGTTGATTTAGATTCTTTATTGAATTCTTTTAATTCTGCTTACAGAAATGTGTTACCAAGTTTTGATGTACAGAAATCTAAAGCTATTATAGTTTATACTACTCCAATAAGTCCTGAAGTTGTGGATCAACTAAAGATAAGTTTTGTAGTTTCTGAGATTACTAAAAGTTCAGCTGTTGAAGATATTAGTGAGCCAGCTCCTGAGCAAAAGGCCTTTTCTCCACCAACCTTTGGTTGGTGTGAATCTCCAATGCCAAATTTTGATGATATTTTGTTTGCTGATATGGAAGAAGAAGAAAATGTTCATATTGCTACAGATAGTTTTGCAGAGCCAACAAGTCAAGCACAGCCACAGATTCCTGGAATCTCAGCTGATTTGTTAAAGCAATTGGATGCTCTTTATGATAATCCAGAACATTCTTCTGGAGATGATGAAAATGAGTCAGATGACTCAAAAAAATACAAGTTCAGAGAAAAGAAAGTCAAAGAAGAAGACTGCTCCTGTCAAGGCTGTTCTTAAGCATAATCCTTCTGCTGATGTTCCATACTATATCCTATATAACATAACTCTCACTCTAGACACCCCAAACTGGATGAGATATTCCAAAAATGAGCTAAAAGCCAGGAAGAAGAGCATGAGATACTCTCCACCTCCTAAATTCAGGAGAGGTCCTCCTCCTCCTCCTGCAGCAGGATCTTCTAGAAGTGTTTCTCAAGTTCAAAAATCTACATTTTCTCATCAGTGTAAACCTTCCTACAGCAGATAGCAATATAGTTCCAGCAGCAGTAGACAACAACAACAATACCAAAAGTACAGCATGCAATAGAAAATTTCTGAAGATGATCAACCAGATAAAGCATCTCCTGAAAGGCATCTTTCTCCAGTCTATGATCCAGAAATGGACCCCAACTCCAGAATGGCCAGATTTCAAAAATTAATAGCTCTTTCCCAGATCAGAAAAGCAAAGGAAGAAGGACAAAACCTATCTCAGTATACTATCATGTCCTCCAACAGAAAGAAAGAGCTAGACAAATACCAGGTACATAATCTTTTTAATGCAGATGCTTATATGTCATTACATCCAGAAGTTGTTATATCAAGGGCTGTCTCTGTGATAATCCTTGGAGCTAGTGATATGAAAATGACAAAACAGCAAGCTGCAGATCACAGAAGGGAAATTATCTTCACCAAGCCAGCCTCAGATGAACAGAAGAATGATTCTAAGAAAGCCTAAAAATTTTCTCTTTCTATTTTGAACTGTTATCTGTTATTTGTACTTCACAAGGCACTATTGTTAATATCTGCTGAATGATTTTAAATTCTGCCAGATATCTTTTTTATGCTTTGTGATTTTCCTTTTTCTGTTATTCATAGTGACCTCACCCAAATAGGGGGAGATTGTTGGATCCCTAGTTTGGATTTGGGCTAGGTTCACTATTAGGTTATTGACCCTCCATGTATAGTCTAGGGTCAAGTTGTTAGTTCTAAGGTCTAGGTCAGTCTGACTAGGTTAGAAAAAATTTGATCCAGCCCTCAGAAGAAATCAGAGATCCAGACTTAGAAGAATGACAATATTTAAGAGTTCAGAGAATCAGTTCGAAATTCTTCGAACTCAGCTCGACGATCGTCGATCACAGATCGACAAACTCAGAGTCTCTACTCTGAGCTGAGCTCGACGAACTTAGAGCTCAGGTCGATGATTGTCCCTCTTCTCCCAAGTTATTTGGTCAATGAACTTCTACCTCAGGTCGATGAACTTGAATCTCAGCTCGACGAAGACAACTTCTCAGCTCGACGAAGGCGATTTATCAGCTCGACGAACTTGGAGTTCAGGTCGACGAAATCTGTCCTGAGTTCGATGATTTCTATCAATTTGGCATTTTCTCTCAGTTTGTTTTCAGTTTGGATTATTCTAAGACAGTAATTCTCTAATAATTAATGTTTATATTCTCAAGAATGTAACTGTTGCTTGATAGCATTAATTATGAATTTCACAGAGAAATTACTTGACTTATTTACTGAGATAGTTGAGGAAATGCATTTAAGACAAAATTCTAGCTGTTCAAGTCCCAAGATTCCAGCATTAATTCAGGAATTCAAATTTTAAAAGGCAGAAATCCTTCAGAATATAAAAGAGAAAATTCTTCTCTTCAGGATAACAAGAACAGTAGAAGGAAGGATTGACACGATTTTTTACACACAACAGCTGATACAAGTTTTACTGAGAAATAGATTGCATTCTACAGGAAATTGAAGAAGAACATCAACACCCAGATCTTTAGTCTTCTTCAGTTTCTGCTTCAGACTTCAACAGGACAACACATCAATACCAGTCCAACAAGTTTCTAAGGATCTTCATCAAGGCCTACACCCTGTACAATGCTCTCATCTTCCTGAATCATACTTCATCTCAGGGGGAGCTTTGACAACATCTTCCACTAAAGTCTTCTCAGTTTTTTGAGAAAGAGAAGACATTATCAATTTTCTTTTTCCCATTGTAGACAAGGTTATAACTCCCTTCAAACGATAACCCCTTTGGTTTTAGGGCACCTGATCAAAATCCCAAAAGGGTTGTTAGATCTCCCTTGAAAAATAGATCTTGTGGTGACAGGGCACCTGAGCAAAAACCTGTGGTGGCAGGGCACCTGATCAAAAACTTGTAGTGGATTCCTACCAAGGTGGTAGAAGAGTGGATGTACCCAAGTTTATGGGAACCACTATAAATTTCTTATGTCGTCTGGAATGCTCTATTATTTATTTTCTGTGTGATGTGATTGTTTTGTTTTTATTCTCTCTTTATACATATACTTATCACCTATTTTAATCTGCTATAAAAATTAATTAAACTTTTTAAAATACTCTATTCACCCCCCTAGAGTTAAGCAGATATATCCCTCACTTTCACCCTCCACCTTTACGACGTAGTCAGCCAAGAAATCATCCACTGCTTGTGCCTTGATGGAGAGCCTTGGCACAAAAGAGAAATCAAACTCACTATGCTCGATGGACCACTTGGTTAACCGCCCCAAGTGCTCCACCCCCTCAAAAATCGTGCGCAGGAGATGGTCTGTCACCACCTTGACTAAATAGTCTTGGAAATATGGCATAAAATTCCTGTCCGAGATGACCAGGGGAAAACGCCAACTTCTCTATGATGGGGTAGCGTAGCTCCGCCTTCTTCAAAATCCTGCTGACATAGTAGATTGGCAGCTCTTTCTTCCCTTCTTCCCTTACCAACACAGAACTTATGGCTTCGTCCCCTACCACAAGATACAGAGGTAGATCCTCCCCCCTCCTTCGGGCTTTGAAGGAGCGGTGCTTGGGAGAGTTGGCCCTTTAATGCATGGAAGGCTTACTTGCATTCCTTGTCCATTTGAACTTTTGGTTTCCCCGAAGCACCTTGAAGAATGGTGAACACTTCTCCCCGGCTCGGGAGAGAAATTGACTCAACCCGGTGAGTTTGCCAGTCATACACTGAACCTCTTTGTCATTGCATGATGTTTCCAACTCCATAATGGCCTATACTTTATCCGAGTTAGGCTCTACCCCTGTTTGGGGTCAAAAGGTGCCCACGGAACTTTCCTCGACTTGCCCTTAAGACAACTTCTGGGGGTTCAGCCTCATCTTGAACTTCCACAGGGTTGCTAATGTCTCCTCCAGGTCGAGTAGGTGTGAACCCACATCCCCACTCTTCATCATGAAATCAACAACATAGACCTCCGGGTTCCTTCCCCTCTGACTTTGGAACATCCGGTCCATCATACGCTGGCAGGTAGCCCCTGTATTCTTTAACCCGAAGGGAATCATTTTGTAACTGAAGCTTCCCTCCCTTGTGATGAAGGAGATATCCTTGATGTCGGGGTGATGCATTCAAACCTGACAGTAACTTGAACAAGCATCCAAAAAACTCATAATAAAAAAACCAACGGCTGAATCAACCAGCGCATCGATCCAAGGCAGAGGGTAGCAATCTTTAGGGCATGATTTATTTATCAAGGAAAAATCTACACACATACGCCACCTCCCATCCCTTTTCTTTACCATTACCATATTGGAGACCCAGTCTGGATACTAGATCTCCAAGATGAAATCTGCATCGAGAAGCTTCTTGACCTCCTCGCGGATAGGTTACTCCAGCTTGGTGGCAATGGTCCTAATCTTTTAGCGGATGGGATACCTTTTGGGGTCTAGGTTCAGATGGTGGCACGCCACATCCGCATCAATGCCTGACATGTCTGTCGTGCTCCAGGCGAAGACATTGACATTCTTCTGGATGCACTCCTGCATCCTTGCTCGGTCTTCAGGGCTCAAACCGCTTCAGATCCGTAACCTCTCCACCTTCCTCTCCTTGGTGAGGACCTCCATCTCCATGACTTCCTCTGTCGGCTCCAGCCGAGACTGCTCCCTGCTGGCCCTTTGCTCCTCCTATCCCAACACTTCTCCTCCTCCTGCTTCCTCAATCTTCATCACCTCCAACAATATCTCACCCGGTAACTCCACTTCTCCACCTCCCTGGGACTCACACCCAGCCTCTCCTCCTTATTCCTCTACGATCTTATCTCCAGCCTCACCTAGGCTCACCTCTGCCTCTTCTGCAGCCTCCTCCTGCTTCGACATCTCCTTCTCCAACTCCTCTGCCTCTATCGTCCAGGAGATAGTGTTGATGACAGTCACATAGCACTGTCTCGCCACCTTCGAATCCCCCATGATCTGTACCTGCACACCTCCACTACTGAACTTGAGATATTAGTGAAATGAGGAGGGGATGCAACGAAAGGCACTGATGAGAGGCCATCCAAAGATTGTCTTGTAGCTAATTGGAGCATCAACGATGATGAACCGACAGTTCCTCGACCCCCCCCCCCCAACGTCACAAGCAACCCACCCCCACCCCCCCCCCCCACCTTTACTTACTTCCTCTCTCCTGAGAACCCAAACAATGGCACATCCGAGGCCACAACCCTCCGGGCCTCCACCTTCATCTCATCGAAATATTTCTTGAAGATCACATTCACGGAGTTCCCATTGTCTACCAGAATCCTGGAGACCGTTAAATTTTTCACTATTGTCTGGATCACCAAGGCGTCATAGAATGGGTCTTTGTAGTCGGGCATGTCTCTCACAGATAAATTGATTTTTTCCTCTTGGGGGGATTCTGGGAGGTCGAGGTGACGCTCCTTCGGTACATGGTTTGGAAGATCCCCTTACGGGTGGCCTCTATCCCCACTCCCCTGTGGATCACCCCGATCCCTCCTCGGGCCCCCACATCCGCCTGGTCCTCACACCTCTCTTCCCCTCCTCCAAATTTAACTTCTTCAATCCTTACAGGTAGCTGATATTAAACTTGCCCCCTGGCCCCTCTCATCTCCAAAAACTAAATCAGGTGGCTGTTGCATGACCCTCCTCCTGGTGGAAGTCACAAAAGAGCAACGCCACTATGCCTTCTCTTCTCCTCGCTCATCCTCAACCTCATATCCTTCCTCATCTTCCTCTGATGATCTTCATAGCCTCCGGCTACGGCGGGATGGGGGCCCTCTGTCCCTGCCTCCAGGCCAGCTGATTGAACTTCCTTTGCTCGCGGAAGTTATCCCTTCCTTGGAAAATACCACCCTGCCCCTGAGGGTGACCTTCCAGGGGCCTCTAGCCCAACTAGTTATTTGGATCATGTTGCCCCCTCATTGGTACTGCCCCTGTGTAACGCCCCGGATTTTTGATTACGTACGCATGATGGGCGTTACGTTGGTTTTGACTGTAGTTTGAGCATGGTTTTTTCCGCGGGCTTGCGAGTGGTTGTTTTGTTTGCCGAGTTGCACGATTCCCCAGCAAACCGGAGTCCATATGAGGGACTCGGTGAGGCCTCTTAGGGAATTCTTGCACGTTTTTACGCCCGGGTAATGTAGCTCAAAATAAGTTGCTGGTTCAGGAAACAAAAAAGGGTAAAAAGTGCTTGAGGCAAAAATGGTCTAGGACGTCTCAGAAACATTTTTCACAAAAGGGAAAAATGGTCGTTTTTGTGCGAGACGCCCCCTGACACGGGCGTGACCCAGGCCGTGACCTGGGCGTGACCTCCTTGACTCGACGATTTTTCTTGCGTCGAGTTGAGCTCGACGAATGGAGTACACGCCCCGTGACACGGGCGTGACACGGGCTGTGTCCCGCTTCGTCGAGTTTCGAGTATCGAGCATCGAGTATCGAGCGTCGAGTATCGAGTGTCGAGTGTCGAGAGAGGGGCCACGGCCTGTGACACGGGCGTGTCACAGGGCGTGTCAAGATGGGTCGAGTGTCGACACTTTCTGTCGACGAGGTGTCGAGACACGGGCTACACGCCCTAGGTCACGGGCGTGACCGACCCGTCACGGGCGTGACCGACCCGTCACGGGCGTGTACCCGGCCGTGTACCGTGTGGATAAACGTGGAATTGCCGCCTTTCGGACCCGCTTATGGTACACGCCCTGTGTCACGGGCGTGACACAGGGCGTGACCGGCCCGAAAATCGACTTTTTCCAGTTTTTTGTGCCGTTCATTTCCTTGATCCTGCATCGAACGGTTCAGCTCTGTTCTGGAGGAAATAAGTCCGAAACAGAGACTTGGGTTTCTCATTTCATCTTCATCTTCTTCTTCTTCATTCCCAAAGAGAAAGCAAGAGAGCAAGGGAGCAAACAAGGCAAGAAAAGAGGAGAGCAGCCGTCGCGGCATCGCCTCGGTTCAGGCAAGCGGTGTTCTCCACCCTTGCCAATCTTCGTTCTTGCTTCAATTTCCATTTTCCTAGCTTTAGATCTTGTGTTGAATTCTTCCTTAAATTGCTCTTTTCATTCCCCTATGCGTATTTGTTCTTCTTGATTCAAAATTATGATCAATCCTCTTGTTTGTTAATTTGATACATGTAGCGAATTCCTTATGCTAAATGACCTTGCTAATTCCCTATGCTAAAATTCCCTATGCTAAATTCAAATTAGCTAATTCCTTATGCTAATTCCCTATGCTAAACGACTTTGCTCTCCCATGTTTAGATTTGTGATTCTTGTAGTTATCAACTTCCCTATGCTATATTATTTCATGTAGCTAATTTGGTGCATATTCATGTAGCCTATCAGATAGAGGTGAGTTTTCCTTGATCAAAAACATATGATTGTGTTCCAAATATGTGGATACAAGGCCTATGACCTTTTTCATGTGATGAAGTTCGTCAAACTCTACGTTGGAAATTGGTAGTCGTGTGTAAGGGCGATGAAAGGAAAAGTGTTACCTTGGGTTATGGGGCGTTTTGCGAGGCGACTTTGTGAACCATGGCAGGAGCGTTTGTGTGAGAATTTTGCAAGGGGTGGTGTGGCTTCAGCCTGTGGCCACCGAGTTTTGTTTTTGTGGTTAGAGAGACCACTTTGGCCCCGATTTGGGCTGGTTTTGTTTGGTGCGTTCCACTTTAGGGCCGCCACCGATAAGACCCTTGCAAAATTGAACTTAACCGCTGCTTATGCTTCACTAGTATCGTAGTTTCTTGTCCTATGAATGATGGAATGGACATGTGTTTTGCCTTTTGCTCCTACGGTTTGAGCAGGACTTGATGAACTTGTACGCACTTGGTGCGGTTGACCCTTTGGAATGACATTGTTTTCTACATGTACGCACCTGTTTTATGCACTCTTTTTACTTAAACATTTCTACGGGGTCGGTAAGCCCCTTCTTTATCACTTATGAAATTCATGCTCTCTTTTGTATAGCTTGGTTGATTGCTGAGGTATTCTTTCTTGAATGCCTCAGGTGCAGGTTGTAGCCGGTTGAGAGGCTAGCTTGGTTGGTGGCGTTTCTTGGGAGCTAGCCTAGCATACATAGCGAGGTAGTTCTTCTTTTTGTTGTACAGACATACATGTGCCCCAATGGGTTCGTGTCAGCTTGTTGGCGCCCATTTGGTGGGTTTTCTTTTGTGTAAAATATGAACTAGACTGCTAATGTAACTCACTTGGATGGAGTGATATCTACTTGCTTTTGGGACGGATTTCTGATAGGTTGCATTAGATATTTTGAAGTTAACAAAACCCACTATTGTATATCATGCACACATGTTTTGATTCACTAAGACATATTTTCTAAATGACGTAAACAAAGAGGAGTTCTTATAGTAGCATCACTCTAGACTGCATATAGGAGCTCATCATAAATACACAAAGTTTTTCCGCCGCGTACAAATACAGTTTTACTATCTAAGGCCGAGGGATACGGCCATTTAATCCAAAAGTTTTCTTATATTTCACTGTTAAATTTCAACTTATAAAGTAAGCGTCAAGAGTTGCCTGAGCGTGTGCAGTTATCCCCTGCACGACATGGCATCATAACCCGTAGTTCCTCTTGCTCTGATACGATATGCTCGTTGAGGAAATGCGGGATGTGACAGTTGGTATCAGAGCCAGGTTTGCTTGACATTTGGTCGGGCAAACTTTCTCTTTGATTTTGTGTTTCTAAGCATCATCTCATACACACACCGAGGTGCCATCAGTATGTCTGGGCCGAAGCACGTACACTACACTCATGGCATGAACAGAAGTATACGGGGCATATTATGTAGTATGGGATGCATAATATGTGGTTGTATATGGATCCACCATAGGGGCAACATGTGAGGGTTATGTAGTATGGGATGCATAACCTCACCACATGGATGCGACTAGCACGTTTTCTTTTATTCGTTGCATGCAATGCTATGTAGTATGGGATGCATAGCATTGTGATGTGTACGACCGCTCATGGCATGCATTAAGGCTTTTGTGTTAGATTGCATAGCACAGCACGCATAACATAACATTGCATGAGCACAACGTGCCAAGCTAAGACGTACATGATGACACCTGTACACACATGGTTTTGGGTCAAAGAAAGTCATGCATTCATGGTTTAGGCACAAGTTCGTGGGATGACGGTGAGTCATCTTTAGGCTAGGCATACCATCATTCTCAAACTCCCAAAGCAAGTTAGCAGTTGATGTTCATATTTCTTTAGGTATGGTCGGTGCATAGCCGTTGTGTGTTTTGTTGGGTTTGAGCTTGATAAGAGTGAACGTGTTATAGGATGTCGAAGCGTCCAGTGACAAGGCAAACTCCCCAATCCGAGGGCGAGTCTTCGGGCGCGCAGAATAATGCGCTGATGGATAGTCTTCGCCAAAGTAATGAGGCTTTGACGAGGCAGGTGCAGGAGGTCCAGTCCCAGCTCCAAGCTATGTCATCCGCGATGTCTGGGCTGGCACCAAGAGGACAAGAGGCGGTTAGAGGCCCCACTAGTTCGACTCCTTCAGTGGCAGTGACACCCCAAGTTGTAGTTCCTCCTGCGATGACTTTCATCTCGCAGTTTCAGCGACTTGGACCACCGACGTATGATGGAAAAGCAGACTTCGTGATCTTGGATGATTGGGTGATTACGTTGGAAGAAATGTTTGAGTATGCTGGTGTGACCGAGGACCAGAAGGTTATGCTTGCTGCCTATCAACTCAAAGGGTTGGCGAAAGGTTGGTGGTTACGAGAAAAGGAAGGCCTAGGGGCGGGCTGTTCGTGGGAAGTGTTTAAAGAAATGGTACGGCGTAAGTTTCTACCGGCAGTGGAAAGGGACCGCCTGATGAATGACTTCTTGTACTTGAAGCAGAGGAAACTCACAGTTAGTGAGTATGAAATGGAGTTTAACAAGTTAAGTCGGTTCGCTCCGAGCTTGGTGACTACGGAAGCTGGTCGAGTCAAGAGATTTTTGGGCGGACTCCGCAGCGACGTGCAGCAGTTCGCAAGTGCTTATGGAGCGACAAGTTACACTACGGTGGTTGAGGCGGCGTTGAAGGTAGAAGCTATCGAAAATGCCAAACAAAGAGGGCAGCAGATGAGGCAGGGCAAGAGACAGCTGGTGGGAGAGAAAATGTCCCACGAGTCAGACGTAAAGAAGAAGAAGGAACTATGTAGCTTCTGTGGCCGAGCCGGTCACCCGTTTGAAAAATGTTTCAAGCGGTTGGGGATGCAAAAGAAGGAGCAGGTGCACACCATTTAGGGTGCGCCAACCAGAGACTTGGAGTGTACATTTTGTGGGAGAAGAGGTCATGATGTGAGCCGCTGCTGGGCCAAATACAAGGTATGCTTCCAGTGTAGCAGACCAGGACATCTTCGCGCAAGGTGCCCACAGGTTCAAGCTGTGTTGCAACCCGCACCACTCCAGGCTTTGCCTCCGCCTCCGCACTTGGACAAAGGCAAAGGGAAGTTGAATGTGGTCTCTTCAGAGGAAGCGTAGATGTCACCGCAGGTTATCTCAGGTTCAATTCAGTCCTCTGGTTCTCGTTTTGTGTATGCCTCTTATTTGTAGTTCTTAGCATAGCATATATACCTTATAGGAAACTTTAAGGTAAAGAACCGTTGGGCGCGTGTTCTCTTTGATTCTGGCGCGACCCATTCATTTGTGGCTCGAACCTTTCTGGATCGATATCATTTGACACCAGAGCGAGTGGAGAATGCGTTTTTGGTGAAATTTCCTTCAGGCGCTTCTGTGGTGGCTGACTGGGGTCTTCTTGATTGTCCCATTTTGTTGGGGGATTTCATAGCAAGAGTTGATTGCAAGGTGATCGATTTGGACGATTTTGACGTCATTCTGGGCATGGACTGGTTAGCCCATTATGATGCCGTCATCCAGTGCAGAGGAAAGCGCTTGGATTTTATTAAGGATGATGGTCAGCCAGGAAGTGTGTATGGTGATTCTTGTCAGGATTCTCCAGGGATCTCGGCGGTATGTGTTCGGACGTTGTTTGTTTCCGACTGTTGTGCTTGTTTTGTCTCCGTTGTGGGGACGAGTGTTGTTTTGCCGCTTTTGGAGGAGATACCTGTTGTGCGTGAATTTCCAGATGTTTTTCCTACTGACCTTCCTGGTCTACCCCCTAATCGTGATGTCGAGTTTGTTATTGATTTGGAGCCGGGTACGCGACCGATTGCGAAAGCGCCGTACAGGATGGCCCCGCGTGAGCTAGCAGAATTGCGTACACAGTTGGATGACTTATTGGCAAAAGGGTTTATCCGGCCGAGTTAATCACCTTGGGGTGCACCGGTGTTATTTGTGAAGAAGAAAGATGGGTCGATGCGCCTTTGCATCGATTACCGGGAGTTGAACAAGGTGACAATAAAAAATAAGTACCCACTGCCAAGAATCGATGATTTGTTTGATCAACTGCGTGGCAGTTCTGTATTTTCGAAGATTGATCTCCGCTCGGGCTATCATCAGCTCAAGGTCCGGGAGTCTGATATTCCGCGGACTGCATTTCGATCACGACATGGTCATTTTGAATTCCTTGTGATGTCGTTTGGTTTGACCAACGCACCATCAGCCTTCATGGATATGATGAACATGGTGTTCAAGGACTACTTGGATAAATTTGTGGTGGTTTTTATTGATGATGTTCTTGTCTACTCCCGCAGTGCTGAGGAGCATGAACAGCATCTGCGATTAGTATTGGCCACTTTGCGAGATCAACGGTTATTCGCCAAGCTAAGCAAATGCGAGTTTTGGTTGCCGCAAGTTGCTTTTCTGGGTCATGTCATTAATCACCATGGTATTTCAGTGGATCCCGAAAAGATTTCTGCGGTCATGGAATGGAGAAGACCGGAAACACCCAAGGACATTCGAAGCTTCTTGGGCTTGGCCGGCTATTATCGCAGATTTGTCGAAGGTTTTGCGACGTTGGCCGCACCTTTGACTCGATTAACCCAGAATAATGTGGCGTTTGAGTGGACTGACAAGTGTGAGGTCTCCTTCCTAGAACTCAAGAACAGGTTATGTACCGCTCCTGTGTTAATCTTGCCAACAGAAGGAAAGGATTATGAAGTGTTCGTGGATGCGTCGCACGTTGGACTTGGATGTGTGTTAATGCAAGACAAAAAGGTGATTGCGTATGGGTCTCGGCAGTTGAAAATTCATGAAAAGAATTACCCAACGCATGATTTGGAGTTTGCAGCGGTGATATTTGCATTGAAGTTGTGGAGACACTTGCTATATGGTGCACAGTGTAAAATCTTTACAGATCATAAAAGCTTGAAGTATGTCTTCACGCAGAAAGAACTTAATTTGCGCCAACGGCGATGGCTGGAGTATATAGCTGATTATGATGTGGACATTCAGTATCATCCGGGAAAAGCGAATGTTGTAGCCGATGCTTTGAGTCGGAAGACGGGGAAATTATTTCATCTTTCCGTCGACCGTCTTGTAGAGGAATTTCTATTGATGGATATTGCGGTGGGCAAATATGACCCGCAAAGTCAGTCGGCAATAGAAGAACCGTCATGGCTGGTGCTTGCAAGACAACATCAAAAAGATGATCCTGATCTTTTACATTTATTTCTTCGGACTGAAAAGGATGAATTACCGGATTTTTCTATTGATGAAGGGGGCACGTTAAAGTATCGTGGTCGCTTTTGTATTCTCTTAGTTGGAGATATTCGCGAGATGGTGTGTAAGGAAGCCCATGGCGCAAGTATGGCCTACCATCCAGGCTCAACAAAAATGTACCGTGATTTGAAACAAATTGTCTGGTGGTCTGGAATGAAAAGAGATATAGCACAATTTTTCTCGGAATGTCATACGTGCAAGCGGGTGAAAGCTGATCATGGGAAGCCTGGTGGCAAGTTGACACCATTGGAGATTCCAACTTGGAAGTGGGAAAGCATCTCAATGGATTTTATTACTGGTTTACCAAGATCTCCCCGAGGACATGACTCCGTGTGGGTGATCGTGGATAGGTTGACCAAGTGTGCTCATTTCATACCCTTTAAGGTCAACTACCCGATGAAGACCATAGCGGAGCTCTATTTGAACGAGATCATCCGACTGCATGGTGTGCCTATGAATATCATTTCAGACCGAGATTCCCGCTTTACCTCTCGTTTTTGGCGCAGTCTACAAGAGGGTTTGGGGACAGATTTGCGATATTCCACGGCTTATCATCCTCAGACGAATGGCCAAACCGAAAGAGTAAATCAAATTGTAGAAGATATGATTCGATGTTACATTCTTGAGTATGGCGGAGCATGGGATGAACGTTTGCGGCTTATGGAATTCGCGTATAATAATAGCTATCAAGAAAGCTTGCAAATGGCTCCGTTCGAAGCGTTATATGGGCGACGATGTCGGACCCCACTCTTTTGGACTGAGGTTGGTGAGCGGCCTTTGTTGGGTCCAGAGGCGCTCGAGGATATGGAAGCTGCAGTACGACTTATTCGGGAGAAGCTCCGAATCGCCCAAGAGTGATATGAAAAGTATGCCAACCGACGAAGGTCGGAATTAGAATTTGCGGTGGGGGATTCTGTTTTCGTGAAAGTCTCCCCAATGGTTGGGATTAAACGGTTTGGGAAAGAGCGCAAATTAGACCCAAGATTTGTGGGTCCCTTCACGATTCTTGCGCGAGTTGGAGCATCCGCCTACAAACTGGAATTACCCGTGAACTTTCCTGGTGTTCACAATGTGTTTCATGTTAGCCAACTTCGCAAGTGTGTGCGGAATGACAAGCAAGTGTTGGACGTTGTGCCGCAATTAGCGCCCAACCTTTCTTATGAGGAGATGCCCATCCGGATATTGGACTCCCAAGATCGCGTGTTGCGGAAAAAGAAGATTCCTATGGTAAAGGTGTTATGGAAAAATCAGGATGTGGAAAGCGCGACGTGGGAACTCGAATCAACAATGAGGGCGGCTCATCCTCATTTGTTCCCGTAGATAAGCTGGTATGTGACTTGGTGTTTGATTGCATTCATGTTTTTAATTGGTTTTGTGAAAGTTTCGAGGCGAAACTTTTTGTTAGGGGGAGTGATTGTAACGCCCCGGATTTTTGATTACGTACGCATGATGGGCGTTACGTTGGTTTTGACTGTAGTTTGAACATGGTTTTTTCCGCGGGCTTGCGAGTGGCTGTTTTGTTTGCCGAGTTGCACAATTCCCCAGCAAACCGGAGTCCATATGAGGGACTCGGTGAGGCCTCTTAGGGAATGCTTGCACTTTTTCGCGCCCGGGTAATGTAGCTCAAAATAAGTTGCTTGTTCAGGAAACAAAAAAGGGTAAAAAGTGCTTGAGGCAAAAATGGTCTAGGACGTCTCAGAAACATTTTTCACAAAAGGGAAAAATGGTCGTTTTTGTGCGAGACACGCCCCCTGACACGGGCGTGACCCAGGCCGTGACCTGGGCGTGACCTCCTTGACTCGACGATTTTTCTTGCGTCGAGTTGAGCTCGACGAATGGAGTACACGCCCCGTGACACGGGCGTGTCACGGGCTGTGTCCCGCTTCGTCGAGTTTCAAGTATCGAGCGTCGAGTATCGAGCGTCGAGTATCGAGTGTCGAGTGTAGAGAGAGGGGACACGGCCTATGACACGGGCGTGTCACAGGGCGTGTCAAGATGGGTCGAGTGTCGACACTTTCTGTCGACGAGGTGTCGAGACACGGGCTACACGCCCTAGGTCACGGGCGTGACCGACCCGTCACGGGCGTGTACCCGGCCGTGTACCGTGTGGATAAACGTGGAATTGCCGCCTTTCGGCGCCGCTTATGGTACACGCCCTGTGTCACGGGCGTGACACAGGGCGTGACCGGCCCGAAAATCGACTTTTTCCAGTTTTTTGTGTCGTTCATTTCCTTGATCCTGCATCGAACGGTTCAGCACTGTTCTGGAGGAAATAAGTCCGAAACAGAGACTTGGGTTTCTCATTTCATCTTCATCTTCTTCTTCTTCATTCCCAAAGAGAAAGCAAGAGAGCAAGGGAGCAAACAAGGCAAGGAAAGAGGAGAGCAGCCGTCGCGGCATCGCCTCGGTTCAGGCAAGCGGTGTTCTCCACCCTTGCCAATCTTCGTTCTTGCTTCAATTTCCATTTTCCTAGCTTTAGATCTTGTGTTGAATTCTTCCTTAAATTGCTCTTTCCATTCCCCTATGCGTATTTGTTCTTCTTGATTCAAAATTATGATCAATCCTCTTGTTTGTTAATTTGATACATGTAGCGAATTCCTTATGCTAAATGACCTTGCTAATTCCCTATGCTAAAATTCCCTATGCTAAATTCAAATTAGCTAATTCCTTATGCTAATTCCCTATGCTAAACGACTTTGCTCTCCCATGTTTAGATTTGTGATTCTTGTAGTTATCAACTTCCCTATGCTAGATTATTTCATGTAGCTAATTTGGTGCATATTCATGTAGCCTATCAGATTGAGATGAGTTTTCCTTGATCAAAAACATATGATTGTGTTCCAAATATGTGGATACAAGGCCTATGACCTTTTTCATGTGATGAAGTTCGTCAAACTCTACGTTGGAAATTGGTAGTCGTGTGTAAGGGCGATGAAAGGAAACGTGTTACCTTGGGTTATGGGGCGTTTTGCGAGGCGACTTTGTGAACCATGGCAGGAGCGTTTGTGTGAGAATTTTGCAAGGGGTGGTGTGGCTTCAGCCTGTGGCCACCGAGTTTTGTTTTTGTGGTTAGAGAGACCACTTTGGCCCCGATTTGGGCTGGTTTTGTTTGGTGCGTTCCACTTTAGGACCGCCACCGATAAGACCCTTGCGAAATTGAACTTAACCGCTGCTTATGCTTCACTAGTATCGTAGTTTCTTGTCCTATAAATGATGGAATGGACATGTGTTTTGCCTTTTTCTCCTACGGTTTGAGCAGGACTTGATGAACTTGTACGCACTTGGTGTGGTTGACCCTTTGGAATGACATTGTTTTCTACATGTACGCACCTGTTTTATGCACTCTTTTTACTTAAACATTTCTACGGGGTCGGTAAGCCCCTTCTTTATCACTTATGAAATTTTTGTATAGCTTGGTTGATTGCTGAGGTATTCTTTCTTGAATGCCTCAGGTGCAGGTTGTAGCCGGTTGAGAGGCTAGCTTGGTTGGTGGCGTTTCTTGGGAGCTAGCCTAGCATACATAGCAAGGTAGTTCTTCTTTTTGTTGTACAGACATACATGTGCCCCAATGGGTTCGTGTCAGCTTGTTGGCGCCCATTTGGTGGGTTTTCTTTTGTGTAAAATATGAACTAGACTGCTAATGTAACTCACTTGGATGGAGTGATATCTACTTGCTTTGGGGACGGATTTCTGATAGGTTGCATTAGATATTTTGAAGTTAACAAAACCTACTATTGTATATCATGCACACATGTTTTGATTCACTAAGACATATTTTCTAAATGACGTAAACAAAGAGGAGTTCTTATAGTAGCATCACTCTAGACTGCATATAGGAGCTCATCATAAATACACAAAGTTTTTCCGCCGCGTACAAATACAGTTTTACTATCTAAGGCCGAGGGATACGGCCATTTAATCCAAAAGTTTTCTTATATTTCACTGTTAAATTTCAACTTATAAAGTAAGCGTCAAGAGTTGTCTGAGCGTGTGCAGTTATCCCCTGCACGACGTGGCATCATAACCCGTAGTTCCTCTTGCTCTGATACGATATGCTCGTTGAGGAAATGCGGGTTGTGACACCCTGTCCTCAGAGTTCCTCCATTCTTATCTCCTCTCTCGGCTACCTTTGCCTCCCTGCTCCTGAATCCTTCTCATCGTCCTCCACCAACTTGGCTAGCTTCCTAGCGAACGCCGGATTGGCTGCCTCGATCTCGATGTCCTTTGCCGCCCTCTCCATCAGCTCCTCAAAGGAGAGGGGGGAACTCTCTTTAGCTCTATGCTAAAGAAGATTGGCCTCAACCCTATAGTGAAAGCAAGCATCATGGTGTACCCCGATATCTCCTGAACCTGCAAAATCTCTTCCTGGAACCTATCCACATAGAGTCACAGCCCCTCTTCCTCCTTCTGCTTGATGGCAAACAGGTACTCTGCACTCTTCTTCCTCTCCTTTGATGTCGAGAACCTCAGCAAGAAACTGCGCCGCAGATCCTCAAAGCAGTAGATTGAACTCACAGGCAACTGGTGGAACCAGTCCTTGGCCTTCTCCTTCAAAGTGATGGCGAAGAGCCTACACTTAAAGGCATCCGACATTTGCCTTATGGAAACGACATCCTCGAACCACTGCACATGTTGCACCGGGTCTTCCCGGCCGTATAGTAGGACATGTCCGACTCCCGAAATCCATCTGGAACTGGAGCCGAGAGGATAAGCTCACTAAAAGGGCTCCCTCCCACAGCCTGACGAGAGGGCACGTCCTGCGAACTCGGCTCGCAAGCCCTGTCCGTAATGACCTGCTGGGAAAAAGTTCCCTCCCGGCGATATCCCTCTCGGCAACCTTTGCCCGAACCTCCTTCCCAGGACGTTGCACTGGAGCGTTATCGCCCAGTGATGTGGTTGCAACCACCGGAACTGAGGGTGTCGCCCACTCGCTTCTCGCTGAGAAGGCCAAGTGGATGGTCTGCAGGACTTCCCGCCTGAAGTCCTCCAACATCCCCAATATCACCCCACTTCGCCGAGAGGGAAAACCTCGTGAACCAGCTTGTAAGATATGGTACCTAAACACCTAGAGGGGGGTGAATAGGTGACCTAATCCTTTTTCTAACTTTGTTGGCAGTCAAACAGTTATATCACAGATTTCTAACAAGTCAATTTCAGCAATCAACAATAATCAAACAAACACAGATCATCCACAGCACAAACACAGCACAGCACACAGTGATTTATAGTGGTTCCCCAAGATCTGGGTACATCCACTTTCCCCCTTCGCCTATCTAGCAGTGTACTAGATTCAGCCTAACTTCTCCACTGTCTCAGAACCCAAATTGGTTCCTACCTCAGGCCCAAAGCCTTACACTCAGCTTTATCCCAAAGCCTACACTCAGCCAATCAAGGCCTACACTCAGCCAACCAAGGCCTACACTCAGAGATCTATATCTCCTACACTCAGGCTAACAAGCCCTACCCTCAGCCTTTATAAATATAGGCTTACAATCACTCAGATCCAATGGATCCTACAAGTTAAAATAGTATTACAACAAATAACTCAACAACTCAGAAAATAAGAGAGGAGATGAGAGTTTCTTGCTGAGTTCTTGGAAGAACTCAGATAGATCCAAACTGACTTAGCTTCCTTCAAAGCTTCTTGAGTAGAACTGAATAAGTCTGAATCCTCTGCAGTTGTTCCTTGACCTCTGCTTCTTAAGATCCAGATGCTTCTGAATTCTTCTTCTCAGCCTAGTTCCAAAGACTAAATTCTTGATTGGAGCTCTCTCTCTCCAACTTCTTAGATCTGCCGTTGGACAGCAAGATCTTCTTGATTTGTATCACTTGGATAACTTGATCAGCAACCACTTGAACAAATCTCTTAGATTAATCTGAACTCAATCAGAACTTAATCTTCTTCTGTTAACTCTTAACAATATTAACCACCTTCGTTTCTGTAAACAGTCTGTGCCTATTTATAGGCCTTCTTCATGGTAACCGGTTGGTCTGGTTCATAACTGACTTCTGACATCTCTGACAAGTGCTGTAGACCGGCTGAAACGGCAGCTGTCACGTCATCCAGTCAATTCTTGAAATTCTCTAACTGTCAGATAGTGTCGAGACTTTCTGTTCTTAAGTGTCGACACTTATAGTCCAAGTGTCGACACATGTTGTGTAAGTGTCGACACAAGTCTACAAGATGTCGACACATTTCCTTGTATGTCTCGACACAGATTCTTCTGCATGTGTCGACACTGAAATTGAGTGTCGACACAAGTACTTGATCTTCTATCTTCAACTGTATTCTTCTAAGTGTCGACACATCTCCTTTGTGTCGACACAACTTCTTGTGTTGAATCTGTCAAGTGTCGACACTGCTTATAGGTGTCGACACATAGTCTTTTATGTTGATTCTTGCTGAGTGTCGACACAGCTCCTTGTGTCGACACATCTTCTTCTTGTTGAGACTTCAGCTGAGTGTCGACACATTCCCTTAGTGTCGACACTTGTACTTAGAATAATTTGCTGTTCTTTCTGTTCTTGGCTAAGTGTCGACACAGCTCCTTGTGTCGACACTTTCTTCAAGTGTTGAGTCTTTAGCTGTGTGTCGACACATTGTTCTGAGTGTCGACACATACTTCATATGTTGACTCTTCTGTTGAGTGTCGACACATTGTGCCGAGTGTCGACACTTACATCAAATGCTGACTCTTCTGCATAGTGTCGACACATTGTGTTGAGTGTCGACACTTGTACTTAGAGTCTGCAGACTTTTGCTGAGTGTCGACACAGCTCCAAGTGTCGACACTTTCTGGTGTATACACTGCTCCTCTAGGTGTCGACACTTCTGCTAAGTGTCGACACTGCTTCTCTGCATTCTTCTTCACTGAGTGTCGACACAGCTCCTTGTGTCGACACTTTATGTCTGGTGTCGACTCTGCATCCCAGGTGTCGACACATCTTCTTCAAGTGTCGACACTGCTTGTCTGGGTGTCGACACAAGTTTTCTCAAGTGTCGACACTTTCCCTCTGGGTGTCGACACATGGACTTAGAAAGTTTTAGCTTCAGTCCAGTGAATACCTAACCTGCACAAGTAACTCAAACATACATCAAATACATTATGATGTATATTATTGAGTTGGGTGAGGCTTCTTCAAATCAGGTACATTTGACCAATGTACCCAACAATCTCCCCCTATTTGGAGAAGTCATAACCCTTAGTCAATGATATACACCATTCATAATTTAAAAATTACAAAATGATATAAAGCAGATTATAATCAGCAGGGTTAACATGAATATGTAAAACTTCACACATATACACATTTGCAGAACAAATAAGAAACAGACACATTTCAGAACAATCATACTATATTTATCATATATTGTTCCAATATTGTTCCTTGTACATTTTCAATGGTGTACAACAATGTTTTTCACTTAAAAGATTACAATAAGCATCAAGTTTAATTCCTAATCTATTTCTGATCAGGTTCTTTAATAACAATTCCTTTGCCAGATTTGACTTTAGCCTTGACAGCAGCAGCAGTAGGCTCAGCATCAGCAGGCTTCTTGCCTTTTGAGTCCTTCTTCTTTTGTTCTTCAGCCTTGATTTTCTGCCTCTCAAAATAATGATAGGGCTTAGGAAAGTACTTGCTAGGCTCCACTGCAGTAGGAGGTAGCTTTCCTAACTTAGCCTTTCTTCTGTACTGGACAATGGCTTCCTGCCTGATCTCATGCTTCATCCATTCTGCTTCAGAGAACCACTTGTTTCTATCAGTAGTGTTGTCTTTAGCAGCTTTCCAGGCAGTTAGAATGATATTTCTAGAGGTAGGGCTCCATTGTTCAAAATCTGGCTTTAGTTCAGCTTGTTCCCTAAACCTCTTCTTTGACAACCTTGCCTCTTCTTCTTTGTCCAAAGCCTCTTGCATAGCTACAGTAATAGGTTGAACAACCTTTTCCAGAACAACATTAGACTTGCCCTCAGTTGGGCTGTACATTGTCTGCACTTCTGCATGAATCATTTCAAAATCTGGAGGTGGATAAATGACTTGAGCTACTTCTTGTGGCTCACCTCCAAAATATGCAGGGTTCAGTCCAGATTCAGCAACTTCATTGTCATCACACAGGGGAGGATATCCAAGTGTAGCCCTGATTGAATTTGATATCCATTTTGCATGCTCAGAACTTGCCTTGACTAACACTCTCTCCCCCTTTATGACTTCTTGAGCAACATGATCTCTTACATCATCCTTCTGGAATCGGATTTGACCATCCAAGTACCTGATTCCATCTTTAAAGTAAGGTCTAAGCTTTGTAAGTTGTTCAGAGATTGCTTTCTGGGAATCTTGTATAGCAGTTTTGACAGCAGTAATCTTAGCTTGAAAGATTTTATCAAAATCAGCCTTTGCAGCATCAGCAGATGTAGATGGTTCAGCAGACTTATTCTTTAATTCAGTGACTATAGCATTGTGGGAGGCAGTCAAATTATCATTCATTCTTAACTGATTCTCCAGCACATATCCTTGTTTTAATGCTATATCATCTACCTGAGTCTTGATCTTCTCCTGGTGAGTAGCCAAATAGACTACTGCATTCCCACCCTTGTGGAAGCAGTCAGTCATTTCTTTCTTGTTGAGATTCATCTCAAACCTTATAGATTTTATATCTTGAGCAAGATCAAACTGTAATGATCTGTGCCCTACATCAACATAAGCCTCTATGGCTTTCCTTTGTTCATCCATTTTGATCTGTAGTGCAATCAGTAAAGCACTATAGTCAGCAGTTGGAGCTTGCTGAACTATAGGCTGTGGGGCAATGGATTGTAGGGCTTTCTTGTAGCTCTGACTTCTTCTCTTGAATACAAAGAGTTTCTTCTTTTTAGCCCTAGCACTCTCCTCATCTTCAGAGGCAGAGGTGCTTGCAATATCAACTCTATTCTTAGGGCTCTCTGGTTTTTCAGCTTGCACATCAAGTGCTTTCTCAGTTTCTGGCCTTTCAGATTCTTCCAGAATTGTCATGTGCTCCCCCTCAGCAGCAGCACTCTTATCTTCAGCAGCAGCATCCTTGTCCATATCAAAGTCCTCTTGATCTAGATTTAAGAATAAATCCTCCATTGTATATTCAGGTTGAGATGGAGCTGGAGACAGTCGTTGCTCTTCAATCACTGATTCAGGTACCACTCCTTGTTCAGCAGATTTGTCTTCTAAAACAACATCTGGAACTTGACTATCTAGCTGAGTTTGCTGATGGACATCAGACAAATTAGCATCTTCTATAATATAGTCTAAAGTTTTTAAGTCAGTGAGTACCTCTTGGATAATGATGGTGGCCTGCTCACTGTCCAGAGTAGATGGTTCTTCTACTGCTGGAAGCTCCCCCTGGCTGTGATCCCTATGGATGGGGCTAGCTTTAGGCAGCTCCGCCTGGATCTCAGCTACATCTTGAGGAGCAGAAGACTTGACTACTGTCTCTTCCTCCTGATCATCAGGTGTGAACACCACCTGTTCTTCACTCTCAGAACTGCTTGAGGACTCTTGTGCCACTTGCACAGTCTTTCTCTTCTTCTTAGGAGGAATTTCTTTTGCAGATACTGGCTTTTCTGGGGTTGCCACTTCCTTGGACAACACTCTTTCCCACCTTGAAAAGATCCTCATATCCATCTTTCTCATGTGGTTGATTTTGCTACCTGCAGCAGTGCTCATTACCTCTGGTATTGTACCAGTCAGGTAGAGACTAAGTATTCTGCCCAGATTGGGCTTCTTCAGACTTTCCTTTATCTTCTCATAGATAACCATTGACCAATCTGTTTTTAGGGTGAAGATGATTCTTGTCATGATATTAAACATTGAGGCTGACACCCTGTCATGCCCTCCAGGTTTACTGAGAATGACCTTGCCCACTATCTCTGACAGAAATTTTCCTTGACTGTTCATGCCTTTTCTGTTAAAGACAGAACCTATCTTCATCTTAGAATCAAGACCACACCAGATCAAAGCTTCCCTGGTCTTGGATGTAGAAACTTCTTCTTCTTCTTGAGTCTTAGGTAGCTGAAGTACCTTTCTCAGACTTTTGGGTGATACCTTGACCTTGGTTCCATGTACTCTGGATTTGATTATGTATCCAGAGTCATCCATAGTTGCTCCAGTAAGGAATTCAAGCACTTCCTTCTTCCATATCTTGGTTGGTTCTGAAACCAAGTATTCTAGTCCTGAATCGCTGACTAGGGTAACCACTGACTTGATATCTTGATCGCCATCGTCGAATGCGCCGCGCACAAGTTCGTAGCCTTCATTGACGTTTTCCTCGAGCTTGGGAGCCATTAGGGTTTGAGAATTTGTCTTTAGAAAAGAGAAATGTCGACACAAGAGTTTTGGTCTCGAAACTTTGAAAGCGTGTCGACAATCAAAGACAGAACCCTATTTATACCTGTCTAATTTTGAAGATGAACAGGCGGGACAGCTAGCTAAACATGTGTCGACACTAGCACTAAGTGTCGACACAGACTTATAATGTCTCGACACATACGTGTCGACACAAGTTAAGTCAACAGATTTTATGTCTCGACACATGGTTATGTGTCGACACAACATAACTCGACACATGGTCGAGACTTTACTTAGAAAAATTCTGAGGAAAACATAAGTGTCGACACCACATTGGATGTGTCGACACCTACTCGACATGTGTCGACACTAACATTTTGAAGTGTCGACACCAATCATCCTAGATGTGTCGACACCTTTTTCCTGAAGTGTCGACACTTTTATTCTGTGTCGACATAGACTTGTCTATGTGTCGACACCTTTTGACTTAGCCAATTTTCTATTCTGTAAACTTAGTCTAAGTTTATCATTCCTAGTTCAATTTTGAATCTATTGAACTTAGCTTCTTCTAGGGGCTTAGTGAACATGTCAGCTATCTGATTATCAGTTTTAACATACTCAAGTGCAATATCATTTCTTTCTACATGTTCTCTAAGAAAGTGATACTTAATCTCAATATGTTTTGTTCTACTATGAGATACAGGGTTGTTAGCTATTGAAATAGCACTTGTAGAATCACAGAAGAGTGGAGTTCTACTTACCTGAAATCCATAGTCCACTAGCTGATGTTGAATCCATAGAAGTTGAGCACAGCAACTTCCTGCAGCTACATATTCTGACTCAGCTGTGGAGATAGCCACACTAGTCTGCTTTTTGCTGCTCCATGAAATTATTCTTCCACCTAGGAATTGACAGGTTCCAGTTGTGCTCTTTCTATCCTCTTTGCATCCTGCAAAGTCTGCATCTATATAACCTGTTAGATCAAAATCTCCATTCCTAGGGTACCAGAGGCCTAGATAGGGAGTGCCCTTTAGATATCTCAATATTCTTTTGACTGCAGTCAAGTGAGACTCTTTAGGGCAGGCTTGATACCTTGCACAAACACATGTAGCATACATGATGTCTGGTCTACTAGCAGTCAAGTATAGTAGGGAGCCAACTATCCCTCTATACAAGGTTTCATCTACAGGTTTCCCTACATCATCCTTGCTAAGAGACATACTTGACCCCATAGGAGTCTTCATGGTGCTGGATGAATCCATACCATATTTCCTTATGAGTTCTAGGGTGAACTTGGACTGGCATATGGATAAACCACTTTCAGTCTGTTTAACTTGGAGACCCAAGAAAAACTTCAGCTCTCCCATACTACTCATCTCAAACTGACTTTACATAAGCTTTGCAAACTTTTTGCAAAGGCTACTTTCAGTAGACCCAAATATAATGTCATCTACATATATTTGGACAAGTATGACTTTGCCTCTAAATTCCCTAAGGAATAGAGTCTTATCTATTTTCCCCCTTGAGAACTTGTTCTCAATGAGGAAACTAGATAGGGTTTCATACCAAGCTCTAGGAGCTTGCTTTAACCCATATAAAGCTTTCCTAAGTATATAGACATGATGAGGTAAAGTTGGATCAACAAAACCTGATGGCTGCTCCACATAGACTTCTTCTTTCAAATTACCATTTAGGAATGCTGACTTGACATCCATTTGGTATACCTTGAATCCTTGATAGGTTGCATAGGCCAAGAACATTCTTATGGCTTCCAGTCTGGCTACTGGAGCAAAGGTTTGATCAAAATCAATACCTTCTTCTTGCTTATATCCTTTAGCAACCAGTCTTGCTTTATTCTTAATGATGACCCCTTGTTCATCTAACTTATTTCTGTAGATCCACTTAGTTCCTATAACATTGTGGTCTTTAGGTTTAGGAACCAGTTCCCAAACCTTGCACCTTTTGAACTGATTAAGTTCTTCTTGCATAGCTTCAGTCCACTGTGGATCTTGTATAGCTTCTTCAAATTTCTTAGGTTCTATTTGAGACAGAAAACTAGAATATACTGCAGCATTCTGATTTCTGCTCCTTGTCTGAACTCCTTGTCTTGGATCTCCAATAATCAGCTCTACTGGATGATCTCTTAGATGCCTGTTGGCTGGTGGCATCCTAACTTCAGGTTGAACTTCTTCAGCATCTGCATCATGCTGTACTTCTTGTATTTCTTCAGCTATTGGCACATGTAGTTCTCCCCCTGGACAACTGCTATTGCCTTCTACTTGCTGTCTTGCAGCAGGCATCTCTTCTATAGTAAGCTTGTCCAATTTCTTTGTCAAACCTGTGGGGCTGCATACATTGCTAGACAACTCATTGTTAATAAGTTTTGTCTCATCAAAAACTACATGCACAGTCTCCTCTACAACTTGTGTAGTCAAGTTGTATACTCTATAAGCCTTACTATTGTTGTTGTACCCAACAAAAATTCCCTCTTGGGACTTGGCAGCAAACTTAGTTATGTAAGACTTCCCATTGTTAAGTATGAAGCATTTACAACCAAAGATCCTGAAATAGGATAGATTTGGTTTCCTGCCTTTCACAACTTCATAGGGGGTCTTGTTTAGCCTTTTAGTGATGGTAGCCCTATTTATAACATGCCATGCAGTGTTAACTGCTTCAGCCCAGAAATACTCTGGCAGTGAAGTATCACTTAGTAGGGTCCTACCAGCCTCTATCAAGGTCCTATTTTTCCTCTCAGCAATGCCATTTTGCTGAGGTGTTCTAGGTGAAGAGAATTCTTGAAATATCCCAAAGTCTTCACACAGTTTTGTCATGCTTTCAGACTGAAACTCAGTACCATAGTCACTTCTAATTTTGACCACTGTACAGTTCAATTCATTCTGAATTTGCTTGACAAAGCTAAGGAAGACACTAGATGTTTCAGATTTTTGTCTTAAGAAGAACACCCAGGAAAACCTTGAGTAGTCATCAACAACTACAAAGGTATAGACCTTCCTAACTAAGCTGTGAACTGGCATTGGACCAAAGAGATCCATATGCAAGAGGTATAAGCACCTCACAGCATCTTTGTTCTCAATGCTTTTAAAGGTGGATTTGGTCTGCTTGCCCTTTTGACAAGCTGAGCAAATGCCATCTTTAACACACTTAACTTGAGGACCATTCCTCACTAACTCTTTGCTAAAGAGTTTGCTAATAGCCTTGTAGTTAAGATGAGCTAGCCTCTTGTGCCACTTGACACAATGAGAGACTGTCTCATCAGCTACAAGACAAACTGGAGAATCATTGTTCTCAATCATAATGTCTAGACAGTAGACATTCCTCTTTCTATATCCTGTCAAAATGATCTCTTGATCACTTGACCTCTTGATATGACAACCATTTTTAACAAATGAGATGTCATACCCTACATCACTTAACTGACTTATACTTATAAGGTTGTGTTTCAACCCTTTAACATAAGCCACTTGAGTAATGGTAACAAGGTTTGAAGAAATGTTACCAAACCCTTTGATGATTCCTTTTTCAGAACCACCAAAGGTCACTTTAGGACCATTTTTGATTGGAATATAGTCCTTCAGTAGTCCCCTTGTTCCAGTCATATGTCTGGAACATCCACTATCCAAGTACCATGTTGGGGTATGGCCACTTGGATTCACCTGCAAAACAAATTAATGAACCTTAGAACCCAAAGTAAACTTGGGTCCTTGGTGATTGTTAGTTTGCAACATGACACAGCTACCTACTGGCTTTCCACCAGGTAGCTTGCTACTCCCTTTGGCACTTGCATTGTGCCAACAATCCAAGGCAAAGTGGCCAACCTTGCCACAACACCAACATTCAAACTTATTGTACCTTTGCTTAGGTACAGACTTTGCTGTCTTAACTGCAGCTGACTTATTGAATGTTGGGGCCTTGCCCTTGGGCTTGGACTGATCCTGAACAGTCCTGGTAGGTTTAACAAAACCCAGTCCAGCCTTACCTTTGTGATGAGTAAAATCATCAATCAAAGGTAGAACTGATTTAGGCTTTGAAAACTTTGCAACCAGTTCTCTCTCTTTCTGAAGATTTGTCTCCAGTTTCTTAATTTGATCATTCTTAAATGTGATAGTACCCATCTGAATCACTATAATGTGTTTCAGCCTAGCTACCTCATTCAGTTTTTGATCAAATTGCTTCTCAAGTTCTGTTGCAGCAGCCTTGAGATCAGCAATCTCCTTTGCCTGACTTTTGGCAAGGGACTTGCTTTTCTTATAAGCCTGTAACAGCACCTTATATTCATCTATGAGCTGATGAATATCATCCTCGGACTCAGAACCACTTCCATCATTTGATGAAGATGATTCTGATTCTGAACTAGAACAAGAAACTGAACTTAGAGTTGGACTTTGTACCTGACTAGGTCCTGGCTGCTCCAGGATCTTGGCACTCTCTGTCAAAGCCATTAGTCCTTGGCAATGACTGTCTTCTTGTTCATAAATTGACTCCAAGATCTGTATGAAGTCTTCCTCTTCTTCTTCTGCAAATAGTCCTATGTAGGCTTCAGCCTCAGACTCAGTTTCTGAAGAAGAGATATCTGATAAAGTCTTCTTCTTCTTAGCCACAAAAGACTTTTCTTTCTTCCCTTTGAAGTGAGTCTTTTTCTTTTCACCTGATTCCTTTCTCTTCTCAGTACAATCTGCAATAACATGTCCCTGTCTATTGTAGCAATAGCAAACAATCTTTGAACTAGTTGCCCTGCTTGATTTTGTCCTTTTCTTGTCATACTTTGAAGACCTCTTTTTCTGATAAGAGTCTTCCTTTCCTTGAGATGTAGAAGGCCTTGACCTCCACTGTTTCTTTTTCAAAAACTTCTGAAAGTGCCTGGTGAAAGCAGCAAAGTCTTCATCACTTTCACTGCTCTTAGACTTTGTGCTTATAGACTCATCAGACTCTGATTCAAGTACTTCTGGAGGTGGAGTTGAAGACTTATTCCTGCTCTTTCTGGGAACTTCTGTCTTGAAAGCAACAGTCCTTTCTTTGTGCTCAGTCCTTGTTGACTTCTCCTCCTCTTTTCTTACTGTTAGCTGCATCTCATATGACAATAACTTGTCAAACAGTGTAGGAGGAGGAATTTCTCCCAACTTTGTCATTTCTCTTATGGCACAGATCTTGGTGTCCCAATCTTTGGTTAGGGACCTCAGGAATTTGTCATTTAGTTCATAGTTGCTGAACTCTCTTCCATAAGACATGAGTTCATTAACTATTCTATAGAACTTCTTGTAGCATTCAGTGATGCTATCTCCCTTTCCTTGCCTAAAGCTCTCATACTCTTGATTAAGCAAGGACTTACTATCTTGCCTAACTTCTTCAGAACCTTCCATATAGACAATGAGAGTATCCCACATTTCTTTTGCTGTTTTACAGTGAATTAAGTTCTGAAAGGTGGCATCATCAATGGCACTAACTATTATGTTCTGTGCCCTCTTGTCCATGGTTGCTAGGACAATCTCATCCTTGGTCATCTCAGAGAAATCCTTTGAAGTCCTCTGATTTGCATCTAATACTGAAATCTTCATTGGCACATAAGGCCCTTCCTTAACTGTAATGTAGATTCTAGGGTTAGAGGCTTCCATAAATAGCCTTACCCTCTCTTTCCAGATCTCAAAGATCTCCTTCCTACATATGGGTAATTTCATGGAACCCAACTCCTTGTGATTCTCATAAGAACCCATGTTTCTTGATGTTCTTGAAGTTCTTGAATCTGTGAATTGCCTAACACTGAATCTGCCAGACAGGATCTCCTCAGACTGTTAGTCCTTGTTTTGAGGAACCTGGCTTTGATACCACTTGTAAGATATGGTACCTAAACACCTAGAGGGGGGTGAATAGGTGACCTAATCCTTTTTCTAACTTTGTTGGCAGTCAAACAGTTATATCACAGATTTCTAACAAGTCAATTTCAGCAATCAACAATAATCAAACAAACACAGATCATCCACAGCACAAACACAGCACAGCACACAGTGATTTATAGTGGTTCCCCAAGATCTGGGTACATCCACTTTCCCCCTTCGCCTATCTAGCAGTGTACTAGATTCAGCCTAACTTCTCCACTGTCTCAGAACCCAAATTGGTTCCTACCTCAGGCCCAAAGCCTTACACTCAGCTTTATCCCAAAGCCTACACTCAGCCAATCAAGGCCTACACTCAGCCAACCAAGGCCTACACTCAGAGATTTATATCTCCTACACTCAGGCTAACAAGCCCTACCCTCAGCCTTTATAAATATAGGCTTACAGTCACTCAGATCCAATGGATCCTACAAGTTAAAATAGTATTACAACAAATAACTCAACAACTCAGAAAATAAGAGAGGAGATGAGAGTTTCTTGCTGAGTTCTTAGAAGAACTCAGATAGATCCAAACTGACTTAGCTTCCTTCAAAGCTTCTTGAGTAGAACTGAATAAGTCTGAATCCTCTGCAGTTGTTCCTTGACCTCTGCTTCTTAAGATCCAGATGCTTCTGAATTCTTCTTCTCAGCCTAGTTCCAAAGACTAAATTCTTGATTGGAGCTCTCTCTCTCCAACTTCTTAGATCTGCCGTTTGATAACAAGATCTTCTTGATTTGTATCACTTGGATAACTTGATCAGCAACCACTTGAACAAATCTCTTAGATTAATCTGAACTCAATCAGAACTTAATCTTCTTCTGTTAACTCCTAACAATATTAACCACCTTCATTTCTGTAAACAGTCTGTGCCTATTTATAGGCCTTCTTCATGGTAACCGGCTGGTCCGGTTCATAACTGACTTATGACATCTCTGACAAGTGTTGTAGACCGGCTGAAACGGCAGCTGTCACGTCATCCAGTCAATTCTTGAAATTCTCTAACTGTCAGATAGTGTCGAGACTTTCTGTTCTTAAGTGTCGACACTTATAGTCCAAGTGTCGACACATGTTGTGTAAGTGTCGACACAAGTCTACAAGATGTCGACACATTTCCTTGTATGTCTCGACACAGATTCTTCTGCATGTGTCGACACTGAAATTGAGTGTCGACATAAGTACTTGATCTTCTATCTTCAACTGTATTCTTCTAAGTGTCGACACATCTCCTTTGTGTCGACACAACTTCTTGTGTTGAATCTGTCAAGTGTCGACACTGCTTCTAGGTGTCGACAAATAGTCTTTTATGTTGATTCTTGCTGAGTGTCGACACAGCTCCTTGTGTCGACACATCTTCTTCTTGTTGAGACTTCAGCTGAGTGTCGACACATTCCCTTAGTGTCGACACTTGTACTTAGAATAATTTGATGTTCTTTCTGTTCTTGGCTAAGTGTCGACACAGCTCCTTATGTCGACACTTTCTTCAAGTGTTGAGTCTTTAGCTGTGTGTCGACACATTATTCTGAGTGTCGACACATACTTCATATGTTGACTCTTTTGTTGAGTGTCGACACATTGTGCCGAGTGTCGACACTTACATCAAATGCTGACTCTTCTGCATAGTGTCGACACATTGTGTTGAGTGTCGACACTTGTACTTAGACTCTGCAGACTTTTGCTGAGTGTCGACACAGCTCCAAGTGTCGACACTTTCTGGTGTAGACACTGCTCCTCTAGGTGTCGACACTTCTGCTAAGTGTCGACACTGCTTCTATGCATTCTTCTTCACTGAGTGTCGACACAGCTCCTTGTGTCGACACTTTATGTCTGGTGTCGACTCTGCATCCCAGGTGTCGACACATCTTCTTCAAGTGTCGACACTGCTTGTCTGGGTGTCGACACAAGCTTTCTCAAGTGTCGACACTTTCCCTCTGGGTGTCGACACATGGACTTAGAAAGTTTTAGCTTCAGTCCAGTGAATACCTAACCTGCACAAGTAACTCAAACATACATCAAATACATTATGATGTATATTATTGATTTGGGTGAGGCTTCTTCAAATCAGGTACATTTGACCAATGTACCCAACACAGCTCCTTCGCCTTCATCTCCAGCCTTGAGACTTAGCTTGAGATTTTCTTGTATCCGCTACGGTCCACGCTCACCGCACCAGAAAATGTTGAAGCCAAAAACTGGCCTCAACGAGTGTTTGTACCTTGGGGTGTAGCTGACACCTACTTCTCCCAAACTCAAACCACTGGCAAGTAACAAAGAACCAAGAACTGACCCTAAGCCTCAGCTGGGAGGTCCCTCCACTAACCCGGAAGATCTCTGAGCGTTTCCCCTCCTTAGTCGATTACTGAGCTAGGAGTACCCTGTGGGTCTATTTATAGAATCCAAAAAACTAGTCCGCCAACATCGTAACTCCACTGTTCTAAAAGGCTATACGCAGCCCAAAGAGGTCTGCCAACAGCCAAACTCCGCTATTCTAACAGGCTATATGCAGACCCAAGGGAATCTGGATAATTTCACCTCTGGAATAAACTGGGCGGGATACAAGAAAATGTCAAGCTAAGTCTCATGGTTGAAGATGAAGGCGAAGGAGCTGGTTTAGGAGGTTTTCCCTCTCGGGGAAGTGGGGTGACGTTGGGGATGTTGGAGGACTTCAGGCAGGAAGTCCTGCAGACCATCCACTTGGCCTTCTCGGCGAGAAGCGAGTGGGCGACGCCCTCGATTCCGGTGGTTGCAGCCCCATCACTAGGCGAAAACGCTCCAGGGAAGCGTCCTGGGAAGGAGGTTAGGGCGGAGGTTGTCGAGAGGGATGTCGCCAGGAGAGAACTTTTTCTCGAGCAGGTCATTACGGAGAGGGATTACGGGCCGAGTTCGCAGAACGTGCCCTCTCGTCAGGTTGTGGGAGGGAGCCCTTTTAGTGAGCTTATCATATAGGCTCCAGTTCTAGATAGGTTCCGGGAGTCGGACATGTCCTACTATACGGGCTGGGACGAGCCGGTGCAACATGTGCAGTGGTTACAGATCTGCAGCGGCTTGAGCCCTGAAGACCGGGCGAGGATGCGTGAGTGCATCCAGAAGAATGTCAATGTCTTCGCCTGGAGCACGTCAGATATGCCAGGCATTGATGCGGATGTGGCATGCCACCGTCTGAACCTAAACCCCAAAAACTGTCTCATCCGCTAAAAGATGAGAACCATCGCCACCAAGCTGGAGGAACCTATCCGCGAGGAGGTCAAGAAGCTTCTCGATGCAGGTTTCATCTCGGAGATCCAGTATCCAGGCTAGGTCTACAATTTGGTAATGGTAAAGAAATGGGATGGGAGGTGGCGTATGTGTGTAGATTTTTTCCTTGACAAATAAATCATGCCCTAAGATTGCTACCCACTGCCTCAGATCGACGCGCTGGTTGATTCAGCCGTCGGTTTTTCTATTATGAGTTTTTTGGATGCTTTTTCAGATTACTATCAGATTCGAATGCATCCCCCTGACATCAAGGATATCTCCTTCATCATAAGGGAGGGATGCTTCAGGTACAAAATGATGCCCTTCGGGCTAAAGAACGCACGGGCTACCTACCAGCGTATGATGGACCGGGTGTTCAAAAGTCAGAGGGGAAGGAACTCGTAGGTCTATGTTGATGATCTCATGATGAAGAGTGGGGATGTGGATTCACACCTACTCGACCTGGTGGAGACATTCGCAACCATGTGGAAGTTCAAGATGAGGCTGAACCCCTAGAATTTGTCTTGGGGGCAAACCGAGGCAAGTTCCTTGGGCATCTTCTGACCCCAAACAGGGGTAAATCCTAGCTCGGATGAAGTAAAGACCATTATGGAGTTGGAATCACCACGCAACGCTAAAGAGGTTCAGCATTTGACGAGCAAACTCACCGGGTTGAGTCGATTTCTCTCCCGAGCCGGGGAGAAGTGTTCACCATTCTTCAAGGTGCTTCGGGGAAACCAAAAGTTCAAATGGACAAGGAATGCGAGGAGGCCTTCCAGGCATTAAAGGGTCAACTCTCCCAAGCACCGCTCCTTTAGAGCCTGAAGGAGGGGAGGATCTAGCTCTGTATCTTAGGGTAGGGGCAGAAGCCATAAGTTCTGTGTTGGTAATGGAAGAAGGGAAGAAACAACTGCCAATCTACTATGTCAGCACGATTTTGAAGAAGGCGGAGCTCTGCTACCCCATTATAGAGAAGTTGATGTTTTCCCCTGGTCATCTCGGCCAGGAATTTTAGGCCGTATTTCCACGCCCAGTTAGTCAAGGTGGTGATGGACCATCCCTTACACAAGATTTTCGAGGGGTGGAGCACTCAGGGTGGTTAGCCAAGTGGTCCATCGAGCTCAGTGTGTTTGACTTCTCTTTTGTGCCAAGGCTCTCCATCAAGGCACAAGCAGTGGATGATTTCTTGGCTGACTACGTCATAGAGGTGGAGCGTGAAAGTGAGGGATAGATCTGCTTAACTCTAGAGGGGGGTGAACAGAGTATTTTAAAAACTTTAATTAATTTTTATAACGGATTAAAATAGGTGATAAGTATATGTATGAAGAGAGAATAAAAACAAAACAATCACAGCACACAGAAAATAAACAATAGAGCATTCCAGACGACACAAGAAATTTATAGTGGTTCCCCTAAAATTGGGTACATCCACTCTTCTATCACTCTGGTAGGAATCCACTACAGGTCTTTGATCAGGTGCCCTGCCACCACAGGTTTTTACTCAGGTGCTCTATCACCACAAGATCTATTTTTCAAGGGAGATCTAACAACCCTTTTGAGCTTTTGATTAGGTGCCCAAAAACCGAAGGGGTTAACTTTTGAAGGGAGTTATAACCCTCTACACAGTGGAAAAAAGAAAATTGATGATGTCTTCTCTTTCTCAAACAACTGATTAGACTTTAGTGGAAGGTGTTGCCAAAGCTCCACCTGAGATGAACAATGATTCAGGAAGATGAGAGCTTTGCACAGGGTGTAGGCCTTGATGAAGATCCTCAGAAACTTCTTGGACTGGTGTTGATGTGTTGTCCTGTTAAAGTCTGAAGCAGAAACTAAAGAAGACTAAAAATCTGGGTGTTGATGTTCTTCTTCAATTTCCTATAGAAGGCAATCTGTTTCTCAGTAAAACTTGTATCAGCTGTTGTGTGTAAAAAATCTTGCCAATCCTTCCTTCTACTGTTCTTGTTATCCTGAAGAGCAGAATTTTTTCTTTTATATTCTGAAGGATTTCTGCCTTTTGAAATTTGAATTCCTGAATTAATGCTGGAATCCTGGGACATGAACGGCTGGAATTTTGTCTTAAATGCATTTCCTCAACTGTCTCAGTAAATAAGTCAAGTAATTTCTTTGTGAAATCCATAATTAATGTTATCAAGCAATGGCTACATTCTTGAGAATATAAGCATTAATTATCAGAGAATTACTGTCTTAGAATTATCCAAACTGAAAACAAACTGAGAGAAAACGCAAAATTGATAGAAATCATCGAACTCAGGACAGATTTCGTCGACCTGAACTCCAAGTTCGTCGAGCTGAGAAATCGCCTTCGTCGAGCTGAGAAGTTGTCTTCGTCGAGCTGATCTTCAAGTTCATCGACCTGAGGTAGAAGTTCGTCGACCAAAGAACTTAAGAGAATAGAGAAGATTGTCGACCTGAGATCTAAGTTCGTCGAGCTCAGCTCAGAGTAGAGACTCTGAGTTCGTCGATCTGCGATCGACGATCGTCGAGCTGAGTTCGAAGAATTTCGAACTGATTCTCTGAACTCTTAAAGATTGTCATTCTTCTAAGTCTGGATCTCTGATTTCTTCTGAGGGCTAGATCAATATCTTTCTAACCTAGTCAGACTGACCTAGACCTTAGAACTAACAACTTGACCCGAGGCTATACATGGAGGGTCAATAACCTAATAGTGAACCTAGCCCAAATTCAAACTATGGATCCAACAATCTCCCCCTATTTGGGTGACGTCACTATGAATAACAAAAAAAGGAAAATCACAAAGCATAAAAAAGATATCTAGCAGAATTTAAAATCATTCAGCAGATATTAACAGTAGTGCCTTGTGAAGTGCACATAACAGATAACTGTTCAAAATAGAAAGAGAAAATTTTTAGGCTTTCTTAGAATCATTCTTCTATTCATCTGAGGCTGGCCTGGTGAAGATAATTTACCTTCTGGGATCTGCAGCTTGCTGTTTTATCATTTTCATATCACTAGCTCCAAGGATTGTCACAGAGGCAGCCCTTGGTACAACTGCTTCTGGATGTAATGACATATAAGCATCTGAATTAAAAAGATTATGTACCTAGTATTTATCTAGCTCTTTCTTTCTATACGAGGACATTGTAGTATACTGAGATATGTCCTGTCCTTCTTCCTTTGCTTTTGTGATCTGGAAAAGAGCTATTAATTCTTAAAATCTGGCCATTCTGGAGTTGGGGTCCTTTTCTGGATCACAGACTGGAGAAAGAGGACTTTCAGGAGATGCTTTATTTGGTTGATCATCTTCAAAAAAATTTTGTTGCTTGCTGTGCTTTTGGTATTGTTGTTGCTGCCTGCTGCTGCTGGAACTATATTGTTGTCTACTGTAGGAAGGTTTAGAGTGATGAGAAGATGTAGATTTTTGAACTTGAGAAACACTTCCAGAAGATCCTGCTGCAGGAGGAGGAGGAGGACCTCTCCTGAATTTAGGAGGTGGAGAGTATCTACTGCTCTTCTTCCTGGCTTTTAGCTCATTTTTGGAATATCTCATCCAATTTGGGGTGTCTGGAGTGAGAGTTATGTTATGTAGGATATAGTATGGAACATCAGCAGAAGGATTAGGCTTAGGAACCGCCTTGGCAGGAGCAGTCTTCTTCTTTGCCTTTCTTTTCTTTGAACTTGTATATTCTGAGTCATCTGACTCATTTTCATCATCTTCAGAAGAATGTTCTAGATTGTCATGAAGAGCATGCAACTGCTTTAGCAAATCAGCTGAGATTCTAGGAATCTGTGGCTGTGCTTGACTTGTTGGCTCTGCAAAACTATCTGTAGCAATATGAACATTTTCTTCTTCTCCCATGTCAGCAAACAAAATATCATCCAGATTTGGCATTGGAGATTCACACCAGCTAAAGATTGGTGGAGAGAAGGCCTTTTGCTCAGGAGCTGCCTCACTAATATCTTCAACAGCTGAACTTTCAGTAATATCAGAAACTACAAAACTTGTCTTTAGTTGATCCATAACTTCAAGACTTATTGGAGCAGTATAAACTACAATAGCTTTAGAGTTTTGTACAGCAAAACTTGGTAACACATTTCTGTAAGCAGAATTAAAAAAATTCAGTAAAGAATCTAAATCAACTGTGGGATTTATAATGAAATCACCAACAGTGATTATTGGGATTCCCTCTGATACAAGAAAATCTCAAGCTAAGTCTCATGGCTGGAGATGAAGGCGAAGGATCTGGTTCAGGAGGTTTTCCCTCTCGGGGAAGTGGGGTGACGTTGGGGATGCTGGAGGACTTCAGGCGGGAAGTCTTGCAGACTATCCACTTGGCCTTCTCGACGAGAAGCGAGTGGTCGACGCCCTCGGTTCCGGTGGTTGCAGCCCCATCACTGGGAGAAAATACTCCCGGGCAGCATCCTGGGAAGGAGGTTCAGGAGGAGGTTGCCAAGAGGGATGTCATCGGGAGGGAACTTTTTCCTGGGCAGGTCATTACGGACAGGGCTTGCAAGTCGAGTTCGCAGGATGTGCCCTCTCGACAGGCTATAGGAGGGAGCCCTTTTAGTGAGCTTATCATCTGATACAAATTGGGATGCCTTTCGCCTATCTTGGCAGGAGCCCCTCCTGCTTGGCTCTTTTATTTGTCCTCCCTTGACAGTTACTGAGCGAGAATCTTCAAAAGCGTTGAGTCAATGAGCTCCACTCAACGCCAAAAGTTGAAGGGCGTTGAGAGGGTTTAGATCTCTCAGCTCCTAAAAGCGTTGAGTCAATGAGCTCCATGCCCAACGCCTTCTTTCACGACATTTTGACAACTCCGGGAGCCTTCCAAATACTTATGCGGAAGCCTTTCGACCTCCTTTGGCGAGAAGCTCTCTGAATTACCTGGCCGAACACGGATTCGCTCGCCTAACCGTCTGCTCTTGGGCGGGAACCTTCCCGGCTACTTTGCTCATCAAGCACTATAAGAACCGAGGCGTTGAGAGCATTGAGTGAAGAGACTACACTCAATGCCACCTATGCCAGAAGGCATTGAGAGCGCTGAGTGAAGAGACTACACTCAATAATTTAGGCCAGAAGGCATTGAGAACATTGAGTGAAGAGACTACACTCAATGCCTTAGGCCAGAAGGAGTTGAGACCATTGAGTGAAGAGGATGCACTCAACGCCTTAGGCAAGAAGGCTTTGAGAGTGTTGAGTGAAGAGGCTACACTCAACGCCTTAGGCTGGAAGGCGTTGAGAGCATTGAGTTCACTCAACACCTTAAGCCAGAAGGCGTTGAGTTCACTCAACGCCTTAAGCCAGAACTGTCTTCTCACCTCAGCTGGCTGGACACCTTTCGTCTATTAACTTATCTGATCCGGTTTCAGCCCAAAGCTAGCCCAAGGTTAGCCCAATCACGGGCTCTCGGGTTTCTAGGTCCCACCCAGTGAATGTGGGGTTGTACACTAGCCTCCTCCCCATCGGCCACCGCCACCACCACCTCCGTTGAGGTGGTGGCTATCACTGGGCGGCGACTCGACTGCTGGAGGGGCGGTTTCCGGCGATCCCGAAGAGGAAGCATTTTCAATCTTTTTCAATGGAAATTCAAAATGTAATTTGGCTCGATTGAGCTCGAACTCAATACATATTGATCTAAGATACTAGCACAATGGGAGAGGAGGAGAAACATGCCTGATTTCGGGCTTGGATGCGGCTACTCCGGGGGTGGCCATGGTTTTTGGCATTTTCCGGTGAACCTCTCCCAATCACGATTCTCCACCGAAAGCTTTGATCCAAAAATCAATTTCGACCAGTTGAAGGCTTCTGAAGGTGATGAAAGGGTCAAATTGAGCTTTGGGGTCCTCTGTATAGGAGATCCAAGTTTTAGGGGTTATGGTCATGGCCATTAACGGCTCTCCTTGATGGTGGCCGACTTATAACTGTTGGAAACCTCCTTGTCTTCATCAGGGGAGATGAAAGGAGGAGTTGGGAAGAAGGAGGGTATGTCACTTGGCCTACCTCCATTATTCCCCTCTCCAAATGAAACTTCCTCCTTAATTACCCTCATTACGCCTTAATTAAATCACCTAATTCAGATTAAATAAATTTAATAAACTTAGTGGGCCTTGGGCAAGGTCCTTAGCCCACTTGAATTGGCTTGGACCCTCATTTAGCCTTTAGGGTTCACTTTGACCATGGTTGACCTTGGGGTTGACTTTGGTCAACTTGATGGGTTGACTAGTACAAGGGGTGTGTCTTCAGTCCCTTGACACCACCCAATATTGATTGGATCATGGTGATGCCCCAATTAGGCCCACTTTGCTAAATAGTGTGATTTTGATTTAAATATGGCCAAGTTTGACTTTGGTCAAATCGGTCAACTTGGTGACCCCATGATGGGGCTTTTGGGTCCACTTGGCCCCTAATGACATTACAAGGCTAGGGGTGGGGTCGACTTTAGATTTTGAGGCCAATAGGAGCTCTTAGGGGAAGATTTGACCTATATTGACTTAAGGTTGACTTTGTCAATTCGGCCCACTAGATTGACCTAGCCTTGAGTCCATCGCTCAGTTGCCTCTCTCTTAGGGTTAGGAAAGTGTTAGTGAGCTTACCTTGAGGTGGTGAGTTTATGTGAGTGTGAATTAGCCTAGGTTGACTTGCGCACATTGGGTGTGCACATAGCAGTTTCCCTAAGTTCAAGCTGAGCTAGGGTCACATTAGGGCCTCTGTGCACCACTCAATCCCTAACCCTAACTTTAAGGGGCCTAGAAGTGTGAGGGATGTTACAGTAGATCCGACTGCTGCTTGGAGATCGTAGTCTTCTATTGTGTGTTCTTGGTTGTAGATCTGTCTTGCTGCATGACTAAGAGACGTGCTCGATGCTGCCTTTTCTCCTATGGCTGTTTGTTGATCTAAAGGGAAGAAATCCTTCGTACGCTTGTCTGTTAAAGTCGGCAACTCTCTCCATCAGATCCAGTCATATCATTGGTTTTTTCTTGCAGATCTAAGAGGGATAAAGCAGATTTAATGCAATCTGCTCTAGTGGAGAAAAGTTTTGCTACTAATTTGATGATTTAAAGGACTACTATTGATCATGTTCTTCAAATTTTGAAATTGCAAGGAGCAAATTCAGTTTGAAAAGAATTTGAAAAGTGAGTCACTATTGCAGTCTCTTGATTGAGATTTGAACTTTGCCACAAAATCTCTTACCTGCACAAAGTTTTCTTATGGAAGTCTGCTGATTGAGATCTAATTTCAACAATTGTATTCAGTCGGAGAGGTGGAGCAAAACAAAATTTGTTGGATTGGATCCGAAGACTTTGTTGTATTCGCACGAATCAGGTGATTTTGTTATAATTTTCTATTTTTAAAAATCAAAATAGAGATGTATCGAAAGAAGACAATGGTCGGTCTTAAAGATCTCAAGCGGTTTATTTGCATTTAGGATGAGAACCGGACTAGACACGCTTTAGAGACGGTTAGTAAGTAGAACTCTGCTTCTAACATGGTCACGCATCCTAAACAGAAACCCAAACTTAGGAAGACTAGATCGTCGATCAGTGCACCCATAGTTGCTAACACTGGCAGGAAAATTAAGAAATTTAAAGGCAAGTGCTACAACTGCAATAAGTGGGGTCATTGTGCTTCCGAGTGCAAAAAACCCAAAAGGAGTGAATCCAACACACCTAAGACTGATAGCAAAACAAACATGCTTTATCAGACTGCCCCTGCTAACTTTATTGCCATGGTTGGAAAAGGGAAGGCCAGTACTGATTGGTTGCTAGATTCAGGTGCTACATGCCACGTTTGCAACAATTCTGTGCTTCTAAAGGATGGCAACACATCTGATGAGACTGTGATTATTGTGAATGAAGACACTGCACAGGTACTCCAGACTAGGACTGCAGATCTGGTACTCACTTCAGGTATGCATTTAATTTTGAAGAATGTTAAATTTATACATATATTAACTGCTAATTTAGTTTCAATTAGCATGTTATGTGATGTTGGTATGTCATTTAACATTAGTAGTGGTAGAGTAACTTTAATGGTTAACTCGCATTATTTTGGTTGTGCTTATATAGTAAATGAGATATATAGGTTTAGTCTAGCAAGCGAAGTAATAAATCAAATTAGTTCAAATCGGATAGATCCTAACACTTTACATGTAACACCAAGACACATGAACTATAAAAATCTACTATTGCTAGCTAAAACTCACAATATTCCTTTAGACACAACAATCAAGTTTGATAAATATGAAATTTATATTTAGACCAGGATAACTAGAACACCTTTTAATCAGGTTTCTAGAAGCACATAATTGTTATTGTTAATACATTCCGACATATGTGACTACAAAAGCTTTGTCACAAGAGGAGGTCAGAAGTATCAGATAACCTTTATCGAAGACTACTCTAGATTTAGCCACATTTATCTCCTTATATCCAAAGATGAAGTTTTTTAAAAACTTTGTACATTCAAAAATATGGTTGAAAATCAACTTGATATGAAAATTAAAAGGCTAAGAAGTGACAGGGGAGGTGAATATGCATCAGGGGAGTTTAGAGATTGCCTCGCCAGTAATGGCATTATCCTCGAAACCACCACTCTATAATCACCTCAATCCAATGGTATCGCAAAGAAAAAAAAACTTTAATAAAAATGCTGAATTCTATGTTCTTGACTGTTGACACATCTGTGGCCTATTGGGGTGAAGTTGTCCTCACTTCAAATCACATTCTTAATAAAGTTTTGCATGCAAAGTTGAAACTAACACCCCATGAGCTTTGGTTTAAGAGACCTCCTAAATTTGATAATCTTAAGACTTGAGACTATATCGCTTATGTTAAGAAACCTGACTGTATGAGAGCTAAGATTAGACCTATAACAAACACTTGTGTCTATCTATGATGTGTAGAGGATAATGTTGCAGACAGGTTTCTAGATCTCTCAACCAATACTGTAATAAAATCTAGAGATGTTTTTTTCTTTGAGGATAAGTTTTTAAAAGATAAAAACGTATACTTTCAGGTCTGCTAGCCACTAGCACTAAGACTGTCATTGAGCTATAACTAAGGATCATTGACACTGAGCACATAGACAATAGTGGTTTAGCATCTAAAATGTTATCTAATATAGAACGAGTGTCTAAAGCATCAGTACAGACTTTGTGACTTACCAAGTTGAAGTTGATCTATCTACTTATAAGGAATCAATGTGATATATGGATTCTCTATTATGAAAAGAGGTCATAGATGATGAGATGAATTTTCTCTTGCAAAATCATACTTGGACGTTGGTTGACTTGCCCAAAGGGGTAAGAACCTTTGGAAGTAAGTGAGTTTTGAAAAAGAAGCTCAATCATGATGGGAGTATCACCAAATACAAAGAATGTCTAGTTGCCAAAGGCTTCACTCAAGTGAGTGGTGTTGACTACTTTGATATATACTCGCATATCTATCGCATTGCGACAATCAAGATACTTCTTGCATTAACATTTATTGAACATTTAACCATCAGATGGATGTCAAGACTACATTTCTTAATGGAGATCTGAATGAAGAGATTTATATATACCAACCTGGAAGGTTTGTCATAGAAGGTATATAAAATAAGGCCTGCAAGTTGATTAAGTCACTCTACGGATTGAAGCAATCACTAAAATGATGGCACGAGAAATTTGATACTTGTGTTAATGCTATGATTTCAAATCTATCATATTAGATAAATATTTATACGTATGAACAAGTTCAAATAAAGTTGTAATGATATGCTTACACGTTCATGACATGTTAATTCTATGTACTGATCAGTCTGAGGTGGAAGACATGAAAGTTACTTTAACAAGACAATTTAGCGTGATAAACTTAAGAGTGGTGAAAACCATCCTAGGAATGGAAGTAAACTTCACTGAAAAGGGTGTTACCCTAAGCCAGAGTCACTACATTAAAAGTTTACTAGATAAGTGGGATTACGATAATAACAAAAAAATTGAGACTTCATACGACTACATTAATATACTAAAATCGAATGAAAGTTCATCTATTAGATAGTTGGATTACTCCAAACTTATAAAAAGTCTCATGTATGCTACAACCTGCACTAGACATGACATCGCCTTTACGGTTGGCATGTTAAGTAGATTCACTAGTAACCTTGGGAAGGATCACTATGATGTCTTAGAAAGGCTAATGAGATACTTAAAGTGCACTGAGAAGTATGATTTATGATATAGTGGACATTATCCAGTGTTTGATGGGTATTTTGATGGCTCATGGTGCTCAGAAATAGCTGATAGTAGATCACTAGTGGTTTTGTATTTATACTAGGAGGAGTTGCAGTAGCTTGGAAGTCTAAGAGGTAAACATGCATTACACTATCCTCTATGGAATCAGAACTCTATACTCTAACTTCAGAAGAGTGGATAAGGTATCTAATAATGGATATTCCAATTACGAGTCAGAAAATGCATTATATTTTGATCTATTGTGACAATCAAGCCACAAAGATCATTGCAACGAATACATTATTCAATGGGAAGAGGAGGAAACTAAGGATGAAACATACCTGGTTGACTGTTGAGATTGATTTGCCAGCAGGACACGTGTATGTGGCACCGTGTTATGGCTTCCCCACCGCGTTCTAGGTCTGGGTGTTGACCCCGGTGGGCCCCCTGTGGCGGAATATCCCTACGGTCCTATGGTTGGGATTAATCCCACAATGCCTGCAGCTTTCTCCCCTCTGTGTTCATGTACCCCGCCACCCTTCATCTCAACACCTGGGTTTTGAGATGAATTGTTGGGTTAGCGGGTTCTTTCATGGTATCAGAGGGAGGTTGTCTTGTTGCGGTGGTGTGTTGAGCTTGATTTGCCAGAAGGACACGTGTATGTGGGACCGTGTTATGGCTTCCGATAAAAGGAGACAACATACACGTGTAATCTCTCTCATCTCCTCCATATTGTTTCTTCTGCCTGTTTGCGCCCTGTTCGCGCGGTTTCTGTCTCCTCTTTGTCGCTGCCCTTTGTGTGCGCGATCTATCTCTTCCTTTTTTTCCCCGCAACCTGTTTTCGTGGTTTCTCTGCCTCTTCTCTCCCCGCGATCTCCTTTTATTCATGTGTCTAGTTTCTGTTCGTGCGGTCTCTGCTCTGTTCGCATGACCTGCTTGCCTTTCTCTCTAACTCCTCCCAGTTCGCGTGGTCTTCTCTTTCTCCTGTTCGCGCGTCCTTCTCTCTAATCGTGCGACTTATTTCCCTCTGCTTTGCTCTGCTTCTTGGTCGTGGCCTTCCTTGCCGCTGGTGTGTTGACACCGTGGTCGCTGTAGAATCTTTCTTTGTATGTTGCGGCCTTCCTAGCCGCGCATCCTGCTTGTTGTTCGCCCAGCTTGGTGTTATGCCCTTCTCGCTGCGACCTGGTCCTTATTGTCGCGTCCTTCTTTCTCGCCACTTCCTAATTTTCTCGTGCGGTCTCCTGTTTGATCGCGCGGTCTCTCTTCTATGGCCTCCACCTCTTCCTCCACGCAGTCTGCCTCGGTGGTCACATCTTCCGGTCATGCCCATGTTGTTACTCACGGATGATGGATGATCAACTCTGGTGCTACCAATCATATGATGGGCAATCTGAAGTGTTTTTCTCTTCTAGAAACACATGATCGGTTGCCCCCGATCTTTGTTACGGATGGCTCTCACTCACTGGTCAATGGGACGGGAGTGGTTCAAGTCACTCCATCTCTTCGTCTGACAGATACCCTCTATGTGCCCAAGTTCCCTTGCAATTTATTATCGGTTACTGCTCTATACAAGCAACTACGGTGTTCCGTCACATTCACTCCTACTTCTTGTCCTTTTTAGGATCCGGACTCCCAACGGACGATTGCTACTAGGACTAAGAGCGGCGGCCTCTACTTCCTCGACAACGTTTATGTTCTATCTTCCTTCTCCTCCTCCTCTACAGATCTTCTCTGATGGCATCTTCGCCTTGGTCATGCTCCTCCCCTGCTTCTTCGCCAGCTTCTGCCCCACCTCCCTCTGCATCATCCACCTCTCAACTATGACACATGTTAGCTTGGAAAGCATCACCGCTCCTCCTTCCCACCAACGTAAAGTCGTGGCTCTTCCCGTCCGTTCGACCTCGTTCACTCTGATGTATGGAGTCCTGCTCCAATCCTCACCATCGATAGGGGTAGTTCATATTTTGTCACATTTATTGATGATTTCTCTAGGTGTACATGGGTGTATCTTCTCAAGGATCGCTCTGAACTGTTCTTTGTATGGACATCATTTTATTCTATGATTAAGGCTCGGTTTGATACCTCTATTAAAATCTTTCATTCTGACAATACTAAGGAATATCTTAGCCATGATTTCTCTTCTTTCTGTATGCAACATGGTGTTATTCATCAAACTAGCTATGTCTGCACTTCACAGCAAAATGGGGTGGCGGAACGCAAAAACCGTCACCTCTTTGATGTCGCTCGCACTCTGATGACATAGATGCACGTTCATCGCTCCTATTGGGGCTATGCTGTCCTCCTCTTCTGTTATCTCATCAATCGTATTCCCTCCACAGTTCTCCACGGTGAAAACCCATTCTCCATTCTTTATCCGAACAAGAATCCATTTCCTCTTACTCTACGTATATTTGGGTGCACAGCCTTTGTGCACTCTCCCGCTGCCACTTATGACAAACTCTCACCACGGGCCACTAAATATGTCTTTCTGGGGTACTCTATCACTCAGAAAGGTTATTGTTGCTTTGATCCCGTTACCCGCAAGCAGTTCGTCTCTACGGATGTCACCTTCTTTGAAAATGCCTCTTACTTCTCTCTCGACTCCTCCTCTACTCCTGCTGATCCTACTTCTCCTACCTACCCATCTGTCCCCTCTACACCTGCTGACGTTCCGCCACCTCCACCATCTCCACCCTCTCCTCCTCCGTGTCCACCTCCCATGATATCTCCCTTCTCTCTGTAGCCTTCTCTCTCTACTCTCAGGCTAGCTCTCTCCACCATGGATGCTCCGGATACTGAGGAACCCACTGACCTGGATCTCCTCATTGCTCTTCGTAAAGGGGTTCAGGCATATACCCAATACCCGCTTGATATTGTTGTTTCCTATGATCGTATTACCCTTTCTCGTAGAGCTTTTGCACTAGCTATCTCGGTCACTACCACCCCCCATTCCTACCAGGAGGCCCTTACTATTCCTCATTGGAAGGCTTCCATGGATGAGGAGATTTCTATCCTCACTGAATGGGGTACATGGACCCTCTGTCCTCCTCCCTTCAGCACAGATGTCGTTGGCTGTCGCTGGGTCTATGTGGTGAAGTTCCGACCTGACGGCAGTGTGGATCGTTACAAGGCCCGTCTTGTTGCTAAAGGCTTTACCCAAATGTATGGGGTTGACTATTTTGACACATTCTCTCCAGTTGCTCGTCTCAGCACTATCCGGGTCCTGCTCTTTGTGGCTGTCAACATGGATTGGCCCATTTCTCAACTGGATGTTAAGAATGTCATTCTATATGGGGATCTTCAGGAGGACGTCTATATGGAGCAACCTCCAGGCTATGTTGCTTAGAGGGAGACATAGGTATGCCGACTACGGAAGTTTATCTGTGGTCTAAAGCAAAGTCCTCGGGCATGGTTTGACAAGTTCAGCGGGATTGTAGCGGGCATGGGTTTTACGAGAAGTTCTGCCGGTCACTCTTTATTTATTCGCAAAACTTTCGTGGGTCTGGTAGTGCTTGCTGTATATATGGATGATATTCTTTTCACTGGAGATGATCAGGCTGGGATAACCTTGACAAAGAAGCATCTTCGCCAACACCTGGTCACAAAGGATATGAACTCTCTAAAATACTTTCTGGGAATAGAAATCTCTCGGAAGCCCAATTCTCTTGTCCTCTCCCAACGCAAGTATGATCTTGATTTGCTAAAAGAGGCAGGGTTGACTGGGGCTAAACCTGTCTGATGCCCCATGACGACTGGAGAAGATAAAACATGGACGGATGACTCTCCTCTTCTTTCAGATGTTACGAGGTACGGACGTCTGGTTGGCAAACTTAAATATCTCACGATGACCAGAACTGATATCGCCTATGCTGTAGGAAAGGTTAGCCAATTCATGCATGCTCCTAGGGAGTGTCATCTACAGTCTGCCCTGAGGATATTGGAGTATGTTAAATCAGCGTCTGGGAAAGGACTACTCTTTTAGAAGAATGGTCATTTGAAGATTGAAGCGCACTCAGATTCAAGCTATGTTGATGACAAAGGAGACCTCAAGTCAACGTCGGGATTTTGCACCTTTGTCGGGGGAAATCTTGTGAGCTAGAAGAGCAAGAAACAGTCTGTCATCTCTAGGTCCAGCGCAGAAGCAGAATATCAAAGTATGGCATCAACCACATGTGAATTAAAGTTGTTACGGGCTCTCATGCTTGACTTAGGAGAGGTCTACACCCATCCTCTACCTATGTTTTGTGACAACAAGTCCGTTATATACATCTCCAAAAATATGGTCTTCCATGAGAGAACAAAGCACATTGAAGTCAACTGCCACTTTATTCGGGAAGAAATTTTGAAGAAACAAATTTGTACTTCATTCATTACCTCCAATAAAGAGCTGACAGATATTTTCACCAAGGCAGTATCTGCCTCCTTTCTTTACATTTGCGACAAGCTGGGCATGATCGACATATATACTCCAACTTAAGGGGGAGTGTTGTTGTATGGAGACCGGGCGGTCTGATTCTGGCGGTTTAGAGACCAAGCGGTCTGTCAGTTTCTCTCCTGCGGTTTGGTGGCCGGACTGTTGTTGGTATCCGGGCGGTCTGACGGTTTGTCTCAGGCGGCTTAGAGACCGGGCGGTCTGGCGGTCTCCTATGGCGGCTTGTTCTCTCTTTCTTGTGGTGGCTGGTGGCTGGGCGGTTAGCCTATGTGTCTAACCGCGCAACCTGTTCGGCTTGTTTTCATGTTAAACCGCTTACACATGTAATTATTTAGTCTCATATTGCTTAATTGTAATCTCTCTTATCTCTTCCATTCTATAAAAGGGATGTTATACCTTTGTAATAGATACATTTTTGGATAATAAAAATTTTGTTACTCCAATTTTTCGGTCACTTGTTTTCTGTTCGCACATGGTATCAGAAGGAGGTTGTCCTGCTGTCATGGTGTGTCAGAAAATGCACTATATTTTGATCTATTGTGACAATCAAGTCACAAAGACCATTGTAACAAATACATTATTCAATGGGAAGAGGAGACAACTAAGGATGAAACATACCTTATTGACCTATCTCACAAGTCAGGAGATAATCACTCTATTGGACGTGAGATCAAAAGATAATGTGGCAGATGTTTTTACCAAGGGGATAATCTCTCTATTAGACGTGAGATCAAAAGATAATGCAGTAGATGCTCTTACCAAGGGCTTATGTAAGATTCTAATAACTAAAATATCGAGAGAGATGCGATTAAAGTCTATCTAATAGAACTTAACATCTTTATTATGTTTTAAATTTTAGAATCGAAGTCTACTTACATTCAAGTATCTAGAGTGAGTACACTGAAGTATTTCAGATGCTATCCGATGAAAGCCAAAGATGAATAGTTGTTAGTCATTCCAAATTTGATGACTTACACAATTATTTTTTATTCAAAAACTAATTTAGGTATCGTTCAAAAAGGAATACTGAAGTTGTTGATATGTGTCATGATATCATGATTATTAGTTATATCATTCCAAACTTGATGATAAAATAGTCGCAGTTTGTTTTATCATTCCAAACTTGATGGTATAACATAATTATGAAATAGTTAATAATAATCTTAATAATCGAAGTAACATGACTTGATTTTATAAAATCAAATATTCTAATTTTTTGTACATTAGATAGATATGCTGATTTGTGATTCGTTTTTCCTGATTAGAGTATTACATTATTTTACTGTTGGAACTAATTACTTTATTTTTGATAACAAATGTTTGAATTTATAGAGATTTGTCTCATGACATTCATATTGTAACTGTTTGCAAATCAAAAGGAGAATGGATGATGGAAAGTTGATTTCGGCCAGCATGATGATGATCTGTTGATTGTGTAGATCAGAGATCAGTCATCAGTTTGGGTTTTCAGTTTTATTTGATGTTATGTTTGAAAACATGAGTTTGATTTTAGATTTATCATGTGCTCTAAAACTCATATTTATGTTTCTGAAAAACTCAATTTTGTTTTTATTAACTCTTATTTTAAGTAATTTGTCATGTGATACAATTTTTATACAATATATGAGGAGATTGTTGAGATATATTGATACAATGATAACGAGTCATTAACGGGTTGATTTGGATCCTTTAGATATCCAATAACATGTCGTTGACGATTTATCATTACACCTATAAATACCCCTACTGGAAGCATTGTGAAGGTCATTTCAAACTTGACGACCACACGGTATGTTTCGAGCGCATTAACAATTATTTTATTGAGATGTTATTTAAATAAGTACTTTAAATAAGAATTTATTGTAAATGTGACATTGTACTAGACCCATACTTTTCTTGTAATATTAAAAATACAATATGTGCAAACAAAATATTTCTACCTGACACATAAATTTCATATTGATATTCCTATGGCATTAGCACGATTGCATATTCTTTGCGAGGAAAACTTAAAGTAGGATCAGGGGGAGTAAAGTATCCCGTACACTTTACGGTAAAGTGAAGACATTCAACGGCTGCCTCGCATGAATGCTCGCACACATCTCAAATCGAGTACATCTCACATCACTTTAAGATATGTGTGGGCATCCAACCCAAAGCACTTTACCCTAAAGCACTTTACTTATCCAAACAGCTAAAGTAGATTCTGTCAGTACTTACTGCATTTTTCTATAGTTTATTTAATTTAATTTGGCTAACCAATATCAAATAATTACATATAAATTTAAATATTTATAGCTTCATTTGAACAACCAGGTTGCAACGTTCCACTGAATTCAAAATTGTAAGGTCCGTATCCAAGCCTAAGCTTTGGACTGAGGGGCCCACTGGGGGCAACTGCGCCACGCCACCGCTCCACCGAAGCGGTCCCCACTCATCAACCGCAATCTCATTCAGTTCTTTAGTAGAACGTGGGCCCATGACGCGGGTTTCATGGTAAGTCATTTGGACCGTGGGGGACCACCTGATGACAGCAAAGTAAAATGCTGCCGGTGGCGCGGGTCAGTGTTTACGGCTTGATGGTCAAATCGAGCAGAGCCGTTGAGGACCTGATCTCCATCAGGACCGTTCATTTCCATCACCTCCGGAATTTAAATAATAAATATTAATATTTATGAAGCATATTACCCCGAGAAAATTTAAAAAGCTTGAAATGATATTTTTCCCGATTCTAATCAAAATTTATGATCAAATTAGTTGTGAATAGAGAGGGGCTCCTATTGGCACAACATTTTTGCTCCCTTGAGCTTGACAAAAACAACGTCATTATAGAACATTTATTTGACATGACAATGATTATGATCATAAATAGTTTTGAACATAAAAAATGGATGAATTTTCTTATGTGAGATTGGACGGTTAGTGGTCACAGACGAAGGTTCATAATTGCTATCGAGGAAAACAAAGCCTTGGTCTTAAAAAAATCTAACATTGGGTTGAATCCAAGGTTACGTGGACAAATTCCCGGTCATGAAAGGTAGCACAGCTATGTGGCCAAGCACGCCCTCTTTACGTAGCTTCAAAAAAATTGTATGTGGTCTCGATCTGCTAGGTAGTAGTGTAATGACGTGAGCAGCAGGATGCGCTCGGCAATGGTGAGGTAGAGAATGCTATCGGGCGAAAAAACCTGCCCCAACGACCGCTAAGATACCAACAACAACCCTTTAGTTTTTATTCATCCAAAAAAACTGAAAAACTCTTACAACTATTGTCTTAAATAGTTTCTTCACCGAAATGTGCTAGCTAATGAAATCCTTGGACATACAACGGAAAAGTAGATGATAAACATAAAGATATGCATGCATCAGTCCTCCCCCGCTTGAGAAGGATTCATCTCTGAATCAAAGTCCATGTCGTTGAGAGGCATCGGGGGGGCATCTTCTGGGTGGTATGGAGATAAATCAGCTACGTTGAAAGTTGCAGATACATTGTACTTGCCCGAAATTTCTATTTTGTAAGCATTGTTGTTGATGGGCTCCAAGACCTTGAAAGGACCATCAACCCGGGGTTTTAATTTGCCTGCCCTCCCTCGCGGAAAATGGTCTTTACGGAGATGAAACCATTAACCCAGGGTTTTAATTTGCCCACCCTCCCTCGCGGGAATCGGTCTTTACGGAGATGAATCCAAACCAAATCCCCTTCCGTGAATACATGTTTGCGTTGTTTATCCATACGTTCTTTATACCTTTGATTTTGATCCCTGATGCGTTGATTTATCTTGGCATGTAAGTCTTTAAATTCTTGTGCACTGGTAGCTCTTGGCTGTGCCAATTAGTGAGTGGAAGTTGGATAAGATCCAGCGGAGTTGCTGGATTTTTGTCATAAAGTATCTCAAAAGGTCTTTTGTCTGTGGTGCGATTGAGTGATCGATTAAAGGAAAACTCCGCTTGTGCAAGAACCGTATCCCACTGCTTTGGTCGATCCCCAACCAAACTAGGCAATAAATCGCCGAGGTTCCAATTTACGACCTTCATTTGCCCATCAGTTTGAGGGTGGTAGGCCGAACTGAATTGTAACTTGGTACCAAGATTCCTCCATAGAGTGCGCCAGAAGTGAATCATGAACTTGACGTCACGATCCGATGTGATGGATTTAGGAATGTTGTGCAACCAGACAACTTCATGGAGGAACAACCGCGCAATCTGGGACGCGTCGAAGGTTTTATTGCAAGCAATGAAGTGTGTCATTTTTGAGAATCAGTCGACTACGATGAGTATCAAGACGTGGTTCCGCTGAGTATTAGGTAGACCCAAAACAAAATCAATGTTGAGGTCTTCCAATAGTGACATGGGAACCATAAGGGGCAAGTAGAAGCCCACATTTGTTCCTTTCGTCTTATTCACACGGCAAACGTGGCAGCCCTCAATGTACCTCACCACATCCCTATCTAGACGAGGCCAATAAAAATGCTCACCGACCAATGCCTTTGTTTTGTCCACCCCCCACGTGTCCAGCTAGGCCGCCTGCATGATATTCATTAATGATGGCAAGGCGGAGTGACAATATGGAATACAAAGCCGATTCTACATGAAGAGAAGACCATCAAGTACTATGAATTGTTGGAAGGGTCCGAGGTGGGACTTGTTTCACGGGTGGCTGAATTGAGGGTCATCGGCTTATAGATCCTTGAATGATTCAAACCCCAAGACTCACCTGCATAGTGAGTAAGAGAGCATGCTTTCGACTGAGAGCATCTGCCACCTTTTTAAGTGAGTCGGTCGTATGTTGGATGGAAAAGTTAAAGGTTTGGAGAAACTCCACCCACTTAGCTTGTCTCGTGTTCAACCAATGTTGTCCATTAATGTATTTAAGCGCCTCCTGGTCGAAGAAAAGGATATACTCCTTGGCAAATAGATAATGGCACCAATACGTCACACTGCGGACGATGGCGCAAAACTCATCATAAATTGAATACTTTTTCCTTGTCTCGTTGAGTTTTCGCCGATGAATGCAATTGACCTCTTACCTTGGCTAAGGACGCCACCAATGTCGGTGCCTGAAGCATCACAATGTATCTCAAGTACATCCCCAAAATCCGGTAATTTCAACACCGGGGACTCCATGATTTTGCTCTTTAAAAGCTGAAACGAGGTTTCAGCGGAGGTTGTCCATGCAAAATGACCACCATTCATACAATCTGTTAGAGGTGCGATGATGGTACTAAAGTCTTTGATGAACCGTCAGTAGAAGGAGGCTAGACCATGGAAACTGCGCAGTTCGTGAAGGTCTTTCCTTGTGTCTCAATTAACGACGACGACAATCTTTTTCGGATCCATCTGAAGTCCTTCCGGCACGACAATATAGCCCAAACAATGAATTTTATCGGTGAGAAAATGTCATTTTTTGGTGTTGGCAAACATTGTTCTCGCAAGACTCCAAATACTTGTTGCAAGTGGTCCAAATGTTGTTGTTTTGTTTCGTTGTACACCAATATGTCGTCAAAGTAGACAACCACAAATTGACCGAGAAATGGTCGAAAAATGTGGTTCATTAGTCACATGAACGTGCCTGGGGCATTTGATAGCTCAAATGGCATCACTATTCATTCATAGAGTCTGTCTCTGGTTTTGAATGTGGTTTTTCATTCATCCCCGGGGCCGACGTGAATTTGATGGTAGCCGCTGCGCAAGTCTTTTCTCGAGAAAACCACTGCAGCACACAATTGATCAATCAAATCATCAAACCGAGGTATAAAAAAGCAATGGTGTTTTTATTGACAAGTGATGGTGATTTATTGACAGATCTGCTGTCAATGCACGTGCCCCAAACCATCCTTCTTTGGAATCAATAGTGCCGGAACGACACACGGGCTTAAGCTCTCTCTTATGACACCCTTGGCCATTAATTATTGTACCGCCTCTTTAATTCAGCATGCTCTGCGAGACTCATGCGATATGTAGTCTTATTTGGAATCATTGCTCCCGGGACAAGATCTATATGATGTTGGCAAACACTTCAGTGGTGCTATCTGTAACGGCCCGTTTGTCCGCCATAATTAACAATATCACTATTTGCATATAAAAGCAGGTACAACAGAAATATACATATGCATTTCATAATGAGTACGTAACATAAACATCTACTACATAACATTTTATAGTTATCTATACAGCAAGGACAGAAAAGAAATAAATCAGTAAAGTTCTACCTGAGCTCTAATGGCGACCGGTCGCTGGCTTTCCGGTTCCTAAAATTTTAGAGCAAACAACCGTTAGTCTTGCATAAAGACTAAGTGAAAATTTACCATTTTTAATCTGATGTACAGTTGTATAAACATTATAAGAAATAATTATTGTTGCAATTAAATAAGCAAACATATACCATGTTCAATAGATGCTGTCACCATGTTCTGTAATTCGTATTGCAGTCAAATCAATATAAGTAACTAACAGTATTGTTTCAGTATAGGCCATAAGAAATCATAAACAGTAAATAGTAAACATCTGCTACAGTATAGGCTATAAGACAATATTCTTTTTTGTTTTTGTTTCTTTTCATAAAGGCACTATTAAGGGTAATAAATTAATTCTGGATCAATCTCAGTATTTCAGTTTTTAGTCTTTGGGCCCGACCCCATTGGGGTCATCAGTCTCCAGACCAGTACGTATAACACGCGTTTAAGCCTTTCGGCTCGACTGGCTTGGTAATTCAATACACAATATCAGTATTATTCATTTTACATTACCCTTAATAGTTCCATGTGTCGACACATTTTGTTATTTATTGATGAGTTCTTTATTTTAATTAGTCCCCTCAGAATATTTTCTTGCTTGATTGCCTATATATGAGGTCATTCATAGCAATTACAACATATGGTATTTCAGTATAACAGTGAAATGTTTTAGGTAAAGCATAAATTAAAAAGAGAAATTCTCACCGTGGCTCGTTCCTTTTCCTTGCCCCGTCTCGAATTGACGTCGCGTCTACCTGGAGATACCATCCTTCGAAATATTTGTATAGATATAATGCATTTATAAGGCAACAACATTTTATTCCACGAGGTTGCATCCCACACAGCGACCCGACGCATTCAAGCCAACGCATGCACATTTTCATATAGCTGGCCACTCAAACATGCCAAATAAACCATAACATAACCAAAAATAGTATACCAAACAACCCACACCAACACAAAACCAGCCGACCAACAGTCCAAACAGTCCAAACCCTAGCTATACCAGCCGGCCAATAATCCAAACAGTCCAAATTATCAACTAAACCAGCCGGGCAAACGTCCCGTATACAAAATAGAAACTAGAAACAACAAAGAAAACCCAAACAGCCGGCCAAACTAGGGCACAGCTGGACAACAGTCTAGCTACATGTCCAAAAACAGCAGCCAACGAAGGCACAGTCGGCTAAAAAGGATAAAACACTCAAATCCAGCCTCAAATAAAAGAACAGCATGAAAAGGACAAATTACCTGGTTCCAAAGAAACTCGAAATTTCTCCCACCAAAGCCAACGGAGTTAAAAAATCCCCAAATTGAGCTGAAGAAGAGTCGTTTAGGGTTCGTACAAGTAGAAGATAAGAAAGGAGTATCAGATTTCACCATACCAGGCAACGGGAAGGAGAAAACCACCAAACCCTAGCTGTCGGGTTTCGCCAGGCTGCAGAGAAAGAAGTGCAAGTGCAGAAAAAAGAACAGGAGCTCGGGATTTATCTCATAGAAGCAAGACAAAATCCACCGCTGAAACCGGCTAGAATGAAAAGAAGCGGACTGAACCGGTCAAGCCAGCCCCCAAATAAGCATATTAACCAGCCAGCCCAACACATAGGCACCCTGTTGGAACACCTTATTACTAATTTGGGCCAGGATCACTATGTCTCTAGGAAACCTGTTTTTGACCTCCTGTATAGATCTAAAGGTCAATTAGAATTGAGTCTAAGGGTTAGTAGTTAGGTTTGGAAGCTTCCCTCAAGACCAAGGATTTTCAGTTTGGAGACTAAGTCATATCGTCGAGCTCAGTACGACGAATCGTCGAACTCCAATCGACGATCATCTAGCTCAACTTCGACGGATCGTCGAACTCCATTCGACGATCGCTGAGCTCAACTTCAACAAATCGTCAAACTCCATTCGACGATCTTCGAGCTCAGTTCGACGATCTTGACTCAGTATTGTTTCTCTATCTCTGAGCTCAGTTCGACGATAGTTAAGCTCAGATCGACGATCTCTGTTGTTGTCTAAGTCCAAATCGCTGAGCTCAATTCAACGATAGCAGAACTCAGTTCGACGTTTTTCTGATGAGTTAAAGGATTTTTCAAGATTCAAAATCAGAACAGTTAAGGAGTTATTCAGCAATTAATTCAGAAGATTTTCTAGCCGTTTTCATTTATTCTGGACCAAGTTTCAAGGGATTATCAAGGAATGTTTCTTTGGACTTTCCTCCAGAAGACATAGGCATTTGAGGATGCAATTAATGACAAGCCAACGGCTATTCTTGACAGAGGATGATTTTCTATTCAGAACCAGAGAATAAAATACAAGATTTTTGAATCTCTCCATCACTCAATACACAGCACAAATAAGCAGAACAAGAAGAAGAAGAAGAACAATTCATTCTCTGCTACAATTTTCTCTGGACAACATCTTTCTCAACATCTTTCTGTTCACAAGAGAAAAAGAGAAAGAGTTGTAGACATTCTTTGTCTAAAAGAACTTATACAAGAACACACACCAAAGGAGATCAACAACTGAAATCTTCTGATCTCTTTTGATTCAAGTGTTCAAGGCCAACATCTTTCAAAGACTCCAGACACCTAACATTTCAGCTGTTGCTGAAATTATCATTTGCTGGAGATCAACTTCTGAAGGCCTATCACCCTACAGCAAAGTTTCATTTCCTGAATATTTCAAGAACTCAGGGGGAGCTTTGACAACATCAAAATACACATAGTCTTCTCAGCTGCTTTGAGAAAGAGAAGACTTCCATCATTCTCTCATCCCCATCTCTGTAAAGGGTTTTTCAAACTCCCTTCAAAAGTTTGTGCTTGGTTTTTGAGCACCTTGTCAAAAGCTCATTGGTGGCAAGACACCTGATCAAAAAATCTGATTTGGTTTTTGAGCATCTTATCAAAAGCTCATTGGTGCCCAGGACACCTGATCAACTCATCCTGCAGTGGATTCCTACCTAGGATGGTAGAAGAGTGGATGTACCCAAGTTTAGGGGAACCACTATAGCTCCTTGTGTCTTATGGCTTGCTTGTCTTTATTTTTTGTTTCTGCCTGTGATTGATCTGTGATTAGTTAGGATCTGTGATTAGTTTCTTTTGTAGGTTGTAATTAGTTATCTGCTGTGATTAGATTTAATAATTGCTTCCTTGTTCACTCAGATTACAACAACTGTTGTAAAAAGTTTTTAAGCATCATACTCTATTCACATAGTCTTCTCAGCTGCTTTATGGCATAAGAGACTAGGACACTTAAACCTTAGAACTATTGCTAGGCTATCCAAGGACAACCTTGTTAGAGGACTACCTTCTGGCCCCTATAAGAAGGAAGGACTCTGCATGGCTTGTCAATTAGTCAAGCAAACTAAAAACAGTTTCAAATCACTTAATAAGAGTGATTCACCTAGGATATTGTATCTGTTACACATGGATCTTTTTAGACCCATTACAGTACAAAACCTAGGAGGGAAATCTTACACTTTAGTAGTTGTAGATGACTTCTCTAGATTCACATGGGTGTTCTTTCTGAGAAAGAAGTCTGATAACTTTAAGTGTTTGACAGAGTTTCTCAAATGTATACAGATTGAGTTCAATACTCACATTGCCCTGATCAGAAGTGATCATGGGACAGAGTTTGATTCTCTTCTTATGCAAGAGTTCTGTCAGAGTGAAGGGATCAGGCACACTTTCTCAGCTCCTAGAACTCCTCAACAAAATGAGGTAGCTGAAAGAAAAAATAGAACCCTTATTGAATCTGCCACTACATTGTTGTCAGATGCTCACCATCCTCTATCTTTTTGGGCAGAGGCAGTGAACACCTCCAACTATGTGCTGAATAGAAGTTTAATACATAAACTAAAGGGAAAGACTCTGAAAAATATAGTACCTAAACACCTAGAGGGGGGGTGAATAGGTGACCATATTCTTTTTAAACTTTAATGGCAGCAATCAGTTTTTAACACAGAATCTAATCTATTTTTGCACAGCAATCACACAGCATTCACAACAAATCACAGCACACAGAAGACACACAGTTTTATAGTGGTTCCCCAAGCTTTGGGTACATCCACTTTCCCCGTTCGCCTATCTAGCAGTGTACTAGATTCGGCCAAACTTCTCTACTATCTCAGAACCCAAACTGGTTCCTACACCTCAGGCCCAAGGCCCTACAACTCAGCTTTTCTACAAAGCCTACACTCAGCCACAAAGGCCTACACTCAGCCACCCAGGCCTACACTCAGCCACCAAGGCCTACACTCAGAGATTTCAATCTCCTACACTCAGGCTCTCAAGCCCTACACTCAGCCTTTATAATTACAGGCTTACAAAAACTTAGATCCAGAAGATCCTACAAGATAAAATGAGTATACAATTGTTAACTCAGCAACCCAAAGACAAGAGAGAGGAGTTGTGAGTTTCTTGATGAGTTCTTGGAAGAACTTAGCTGGAATCAATCTGACTTAGCTTTCTTCAAAGCTTCTTGAAAGTAGAACTCAATAAGATTGACTCCTTCTGCAGTTGATCCTTGATCTCTGCTACTTAAGGTCCAGAATAAATATGAACTCTTCTTCTCAGCCTAGTTCCAACGGCTGATTTCTTGGATAGAGCTCTCTCTCTCCAACTTCTTAGATCTGCACTTTATTCTTCAAGGAATAGCTAGATCTTCTTTGTTTGATACTTGATCAATAATGTGAACTTTATCAATCTTCAACTTCTTCCTTTCTGTAGACTGTGTATGCCTATTTATAGGCCTTCTTCATGGTAACCGGCTAGTCCGGTTCATAACTGCTTTCTAACAACTCTGACAGGTGCTGTAGACCGGCTGGAACGGCAGCTGTCAAGTCATCCAGTCAGTTCTTGAAAATTCTATAACTGTCTGTAAGTGTCGAGACTTTCTGTCTTTAAGTGTCGACACTTATAGACCAAGTGTCGACACAAGATGTCTAAGTGTCGACACTAGCCTACAAGGTGTCGACACAACTCCTTGTGTTGTTGATTCTTTATCTCGACACTATTTCTTCTTCATGTGTCGACACTGATAATGTGTGTCGACACAAGTACTTATACTTCAGTGTTTTGCTGAATTCTTCTAAGTGTCGACACATCTCCTTTGTGTCAACACATCTTCATGTGTTGAATCTGTTAAGTGTCGACACAGCTTCTAGGTGTCGACACATGTCTTCAGTGTTGATACTTGTTGAGTGTCGACACAGCTCCTATTCTTCTGTTGAGACTTCAGCTGAGTGTCGACACATCCCCTTAGTGTTGACACTTGTACTTAGAATATTTTGTTGATCTTGCTGTTCTTTGTTAAGTGTCGACACAGCTCCATGTGTCGACACTTTCTTCAAGTGTTGAGTCTTCAGCTGAGTGTCGACACATTCTTCCTTGTGTCGACACTTTCTTCAAGTGTTGACTCTTCTGTTGAGTGTCGACACATTGTTCTGGGTGTCGACACTTATACTTAGTCTCTGCTGACTTTTGCTGAGTGTCGACACAGTTCCAAGTGTCGACACTTTCTGATGTAGACACAGCTTCACTGGGTGTCGACACAACTGTTAAGTGTCGACACTGCTTCACTGGCTTTTCTTCATTGAGTGTCGACACAGCTCTTTGTGTCGACACTTTCTGTCTGGTGTCGACTCAGCATCCCTGGTGTCGACACAAATACTCCAAGTGTCGACACTGCTTGTCTGGGTGTCGACACAAGTCTTCTTAAGTGTCGACACTTTCCCTCTGGGTGTCGACACATGGACTTAGAAACTTTTTGCTTTATTCCTGCAAATACTTAACCTGCACAAGTAACTCAGAATACATCAAATACATTTTGATGTATATCATTGAGTTGGGTGAGGCTTCTTCAAATCAGGTACATTTAAACCAATGTACCCAACAATCTCCCCCTATTTGGAGAAGTCATAACCCTTAGTCAATGATATACACCATTCATAATAAAATTACAAAATGATGTAAAGCAGGATTATATACAGCAGGGTAAACATAAACATGTATCAATTACACATGTATACAAATACATCATCACAGAATAAATATGAAATAGACATAGGCATCATCACAGAACAAATATGAAATAGTTTTAACATATAACACATTGTTCTAATATCTGTCATATTCATTTCCAGAAGTTCACAAAATGTTTTATATCAAAAAGATTACAAAGTAAACTTCAAGAAAATTCCAATTCTATTTCAGTTCTGGCTCCTTAATCACAATTCCTTTTCCAACTTGAACTTTAGCTTGAACAGGAGCTTCAGCAACTTCAGCATCAGCAGGCTTCTTGCCTTTCAAGTCTTTCTTCTTAAGCTCTTCTGCTTTAATCTTCTGCCTTTCAAAGTAATGGTAAGGTTTAGGAAAGTACTTGCTACGCTCCTGAGCAGTAGGAGGTAGCTTTCCCATCTTGGCCTTCCTTCTGTATTGAACTATGGCCTCCTACCTTGATTCATGTTTCCTCCATTCAGTTTCAGAAAACCACTTATTCCTGTCTTGAATGTTATCTTTGGCAGCTTTCCAGGCAGTCAAAATAATATTCCTAGAGGTAGGGCTCCACTGCTCAAAGTCTGGTCTTTGTTCAGCTTGTTCCCTAAACCTCTTCTTAGATAATCTTGTCTCTTCTTCTTTCTGCAGTGCCTCTTGCATAGCTTCAGAAATAGGCTGAACCACTTTTTCTAGAATGACATTGGGCTTCCCTTCAGTTGGGCTGTACATGTGATGAATATCAGCTTGCACCATTTCAAAATCTGGAGGAGGGTAGATGACTTGAGCTACTTCTAGTTGCTCACCTCCAAGATAGGCAGGGTTAATTCCAGATTCAGCAACATCATTGTCATCACACAGAGGAGGATATCCAAGAGTTGCTTTGATAGAATTTGATATCCACTTAGCATGGTCAGAGCTTGCCTTGACTAACACTCTCTCCCCCTTTATGACTTCTCTAGCCATGTGATCTCTGACATCATCCTTCTGAAATCTGATTTGATTATCCAAGTATCTGACTCCATCTTTAAAGAAAGGTTTGAGCTTTTGAAGTTGTTCAGATATGGCCTTCTGGGAGTCTTGGATAGCAGTCTTAACAGCAGAGATTTCTTCTTGGAATACTTTGTCAAATTCAGCTTTAACAGCAGCAGTAGAGGTAGAAGGTCCAGCACCTATATTCTTTAATTCTGTGACAATTGCATTATGAGATGCTGTCAGATTGTCATTCATCCTGAGTTGATTTTCAAGTACATAACCTTGCTTCACAGCTATATCATCAACTTGGGCTTTTATATTCTCCTGATGTGTAGCCAAGTACACCACTGCATTTCCACCCTTGTGGAAACAGTCTGTCATCTCTTTCTTGTTAAGATTCATCTCAAATCTTATTAACTTTATGTCCTGGGCCAGATCAAATTGCAATGATTTCTGCCCTACATCCACATAAGTCTCTAGGGCTTTTCTATGTTCATCCAACTTGAGCTGCATGGCAACCATCAGATCACTATAGTCTATTGATGGTGCTGGCTGAACTATAGGTTGTGGAGCAACAGTTTGGAGAGCCTTCTTGTAACTCTGGCTCCTTCTTCTGAAGACCTGAAACTTCTTCTTCTTGGCCCTAGCAATCTCCTCATCTTCAGAGGCAGATGTGCTGGCTATATGCACCCTCTCCTTAGGGCTTGGTGGCCTCTCAGTTTGCACATCTGGTGCCTTCTCAGTTTCTTTCCTGGCAGGGACTTCATGAATGTGCACTTGCTCCCCATCAGCAGCAGCATTATCTTCTTCAGCAGCAGTAGTTTCTTTGTCAAAATCTTGTTGATTCAGATTTAAAAATAAATCTTCCATAGTATACTCTTGTGGTGAAGGAGCTGGAGAAATTCTGAGCTCTTCAACCACTGGATCAAATACATCTTGGACTATAATAGATGTGTCTTCTAAGACAACATCTGGGACTTGGTTATCCAGCTGAGTTTGCTGATGAACATCAGACAAATTAGTATCTTCCATAGGAAAATCTAAAGTATTGAGTTCAGTGATTACCTCTAGAATAATGTTGGTTGCTTGTTCACTTTCCAGTGTAGTGGGTTCATCTACAACTGGAAGCTCCCCCTGGCTTTGATCCTTGTGTATGGGGCTAGCTTGAGGTAGCTCCCCCTGGATCTCAGCATCATCTTGAGGAGCAGGAGATGTTACAGCAGGTCCTTCCTCATTCTCATCTGGTGTGAAGACAACTTGTTCTTCACTGTCTGAGCTGCTAGTGGACTCTTGAGCCACTGGAGCAGTTTTCTTTTTTTTTCTTTGGTGGAATTTCTTTCTCAGAAACTATCTTCTCAGGGGTTGGCATCTCCTTAGTCAACACCCTGTCCCATCTAGAGAACAACCTCATATCCATTTTTCTCATATGATTTATTTTTGTTCCAGCAGCTGTACTCATTACCTCTGGAATGCTTCCAGCAAGGTATAGACTTATGATCCTGCCCAGATTGGGCTTCTTCAAGCTTTCTTTGATTTTCTCAAACACTATAACAGACTAGTCAGTGTTTAGAGAGAAGATTATCCTTGTCATAATACTAAACATATAGGCAGACACTCTGCCATGCCCTCCTGGCTTGCTGAGTATGACTTTGCCAACAATCTCTGAAAGGAATTTCCCTTGATTATTCATGCCCTTTCTTAGAAACACTAATCCAAGCTTCATCTTAGGATCCAGTCCACACCAGGTTAGAGCTTCCTTGGTCTTTGAAGCAGTAACCTCATCTTCCTCTTTAATTCTTGGCAAATGAAGTACCTTCCTCAAGCTCTTTGGTGAAATCTTAACCTTTGTTCCATGAACTCTGGCTTTGATTTTGAATCCAGTTTCGTCTATCTTGGCTCCATTGAGGAATTCGAGTACCTCTTTCTTCCAGATTTTAGTAGGTTCAGAAACAAGATATTCTAACCCTGAATCGGCTACTAGGGTTACGACAGTCTTGATTTCTTGATCAGCATCATCGAAAGCATTGCGCACCAGCTCGTATCCTTTGTTGATGTTCTCCTCTAGCTTAGGCGCCATTAGGGTTTGTAGAATTTGTCTTGAGAGAAGAGAGGTGTCGACACAGAAGTTTGGTCTCGAAACTTTGAAAGCGTGTCGACAAACTAAGACAAAACCCTATTTATACCTTTCTAATTTTGAAAATGAAAAGGCGGGCAGCTAACTTAAATTGTGTCGACACTGGCATTAAGTGTCGACACTGACTTATAATGTCTCGACACATATGTGTCGACACAAGTTTAGTCAACAGATAATATGTATCGACACTTGTTTATGTGTCGACACCACTCAACTCGACTAATAGTCGAGATTTTACTTAGAGAATTCTGAGTAAAACTTAAGTGTCGACACCACATTAGATGTGTCGACACTTACTTGACATGTGTCGACACTAATATGCTGAAGTGTCGACACTAACTACCTAGATGTGTCGACACCTTATTCCTGAAGTGTCGACACCTACATTCTGTGTCGACATAGAAATCTCTATGTTTCGACACCTTTTTACTTAGCCATTTCCAATTCTGTAAACTTACTCTAAGTTTATCATTCCTAGTTCAATTTTAAATCTATTGAACTTAGCTTCTTCTAGGGGCTTAGTATACATATCAGCTAATTGATTATCAGTTTTCACATATTCCAATAAAATATCTTCTCTTTCTACATGCTCCCTAAGAAAATGATATTTAATTTCAATATGTTTTGTTCTACTATGGGATACAGGATTATTAGCTATTGAAATAGCACTAGTAGAATCACAAAAGAGTGGAGTTCTACTTACCTGAATTCCATAGTCCTCAAGCTGATGTTGTATCCACAGAAGTTGAGCACAGCAACTACCTGCAGCCACATACTCTGACTCTGCAGTGGAGATAGCCACACTTGTTTGCTTTTTGCTACTCCATGAAATTAGTCTCCCACCTAGGAATTGACAGGTTCCAGAAGTGCTTTTTCTATCTTCTTTGCATCCTGCAAAGTCTGCATCTGAATAACCTGTTAGTTCAAAATCCTCATTCCTAGGGTACCAGAGGCCTAGATAGGGAGTGCCCTTTAGATATCTCAATATTCTTTTGACTACTGTCAAATGAGACTCTTTAGGGCAGGCTTGATACCTTGCACAGACATATGTAGCATACATGATATCTGGTCTACTTGCAGTCAAGTATAATAGGGAGCCAACTATCCCTCTATACAAGGTTTCATCTACAGGTTTCCCTGCATCATCCTTGCTAAGAGACATACTTGACCCCATAGGAGTCTTCATGGTACTGGATGAATCCATACCATACTTCCTTATGAGTTCTAGGGTGAACTTGGACTGACATATGGATAAACCACTCTCAGTCTGTTTAACTTGGAGACCCAAGAAAAACTTCAGCTCTCCCATACTACTCATCTCAAATTGACCTTGCATAAGTTTTGCAAACTTTTTGAAAAGGCTGCTTTCAGTAGACCCAAATATAATGTCATCTACATATATTTGGACTAGTATAACTTTGCCTCTAGATTCCCTAAGGAATAGAGTCTTATCTATTTTCCCCCTTGAGAACTTGTTCTTAATGAGGAAACTAGATAGGGTTTCATACCAAGCCCTAGGGGCTTGCTTTAACCCATATAAAGCTTTCCTAAGTCTATAGACATGATTAGGTAGAGTTGAATCAACAAAACCTGATGGTTGTTCCACATAGACTTCCTCTTTAAGATTATCATTCAGAAATGCTGACTTGACATCCATTTGGTAAACTTTGAATCCTTGATAGGTTGCATAGGCCAAGAACATCCTTATGGCTTCCAGTCTGGCTACTGGAGCAAAGGTTTGATCAAAGTCAATACCTTCTTCTTGCCTATATCCTTTAGCAATCAATCTTGCTTTATTCTTAATGATGACCCCTTGTTCATCCATCTTATTCCTGTAGATCCACTTGGTTCCTATTATATTATGGTCTTTAGGTTTAGAAACAAGTTCCCAGACCTTGCACCTCTTGAACTGATTCAGCTCTTCTTGCATTGTTTTAGTCCATTGTGGATCTAGAATAGCTTCTTCAAATTTCTTTGGTTCAACTTGAGATAGAAAACTGGAGTAGATTGCTGCATTCTGATTTCTGCTTCTTGTTTGTACCCCTTGTGTTGGATCACCAATGATCTGTTCTACTGGATGATCTCTAAGATGCCTATTGGATGGAGGCATCCTAACTTCTGGTTGAACCTCTTCAACATCTCCATCATGCTGTACTCCTTGAACTTCATCAGCAATTGGTACATGTAGTTCTCACCCTGGACAACAGCCACTGTCTTCTACTTGCTGTCTTGCAGTAGGTACTTCTTCTATAGTAAGCTTGTCCATCTTCTTTGTTAAACCTGTGGGGCTGCATACACTACTAGACAACTCATTGTTAATAAGTTTAGTCTCATCAAATACTACATGTACAGTCTCTTTTACAACTTGAGTAGACAAGTTGTAGACTCTATAAGCCTTACTGTTGTTGTTGTACCCAACAAAAATTCCCTCTTGGGACTTGGCAGCAAACTTGGTCAAGTAAGACTTACCATTGTTAAGTATGAAGCACTTACAACCAAAGATCCTGAAGTAGGATAGATTTGGTTTCCTGCCTTTCACAACTTCATAGGGGGTCTTGTTGAGGCTTTTAGTGATGGTAGACCTATTTATAACATGGCATGCAGTGTTAACTACTTCAGCCCAGAAATATTCTGGTAGTGATGTATCACTTAATAGGGTCCTACCAGCCTCAATCAAGGTTCTATTCTTCCTCTTAACAATGTCATTTTGCTGAGGTGTTCTAGGTGAAGAAAATTCTTGAAATATCCCAAAGTCTTCACATAGTTTTGTCATGCTATCAGACTGAAATTCAGTACCATTGTCACTTCTAATCTTGACCACTGTACTGTCTAGTTCATTCTGAATTTGCTTGACAAAGTTATGGAAGACACTAGGTGTTTCAGATTTCTGTCTTAAGAAGAACACCCAGGAAAACCTTGAGTAGTCATCTACAACTACAAAGGTATAGACCTTCCTACCTAGGCTGTGAACTGGCATTGGACCAAAGAGATCCATATGCAAGAGGTATAAACACCTCACAGCATCTTTGTTTTCTATGCTTCTAAAGGTGGATTTAGTCTGCTTGCCCTTTTGACAAGCTGAGCAAATACCATCTTTAACACACTTAACTTGAGGACCATTCCTCACTAACTTTTTGCTAAAGAGTTTGCCAATAGTCTTGTAGTTAAGATGGGCTAGCCTCTTGTGCCATTTGACACAATGAGAGACTGTCTCATCAGCTACAAGACACACTGGAGAACCATTGTTCTCAACCATAATGTCTAAGCAATAGACATTCCTTTTCCTATAACCAGTCAAAATGATCTCTTGATCAGTTGACCTCTTGATATGACAACCATTTTTCACAAATGAGATGGCATACCCTACATCACTTAATTGACTTATACTTATTAGGTTGTATTTCAACCCTTTAACATAAGCCACTTGAGTAATGGTAACTAAGTTACTAGAAATGTTACCAAACCCTTTGGTGATTCCTTTTTCAGAACCACCAAAGGTTACTTTTGGACCATCTTTGATTGGAATGTAGTCCCTTAGTAATCCTCTAGTTTCAGTCATATGTCTGGAATAACCACTGTCCAAGTACCATGTTGGGGCATGGCCACTTGGACACACCTGCAAAACAGATTAATGAACCTTAGAACCCAAAGAATTCTTGGGTCCTTAGTACCTGTTAGTTTGCAACTTGACAAAGCTACCTGCAGGCTTTCCAATAGGTAGTTTGCTACACACTTTGGCACTAGCATTGTGCCAACAGTCCATTGCAAAGTGGCCAACCTTGACACAGCACCAACATTCAAACTTATTGTACCTTTGCTTAGGTACTGTCTTTGCTGTCTTATCTACAGCTGACTTGTTGAGTGTTGGGGCTTTGCCCTTGGACTTGGACTTGGACTGCTCAGTCTTTGCAGGTTTAATAAAACCCAGTCCAGCCTTGCCTTTGTGATGAACAAATTCATCAATTAAAGGTAGCACTGACTTAGGTTTAGAAAACCTAGCAACAAGCTCTCTCTCCTTCTGAAGGTTATTCTCCAGACTCTTCATTTGATCATTCTTATAGGTGATAGTCCTCATCTGAATCACTGTTATGTGCTTCAGTCTGGCTATCTCATTAAGCTTTTGATCAAATAACTTCTCAGAATCTGTTGCAGCAGCTTTGAGATCAGCAATTTCCTTTGCCTGACTTTTGGCTAGGGACTTGCTCTTCTTGTAAGCTTGCAACAGTACTTTATATTCATCTATCAGCTGATGAATATCTTCCTCAGACTCAGATACACTCTCATCATAAGATGATGATGAATCTGATTCTGTACTGGCACAAGAAACTGAACTTAAAGTTGAACTTTGTACCTTACTGGGTCCTGGCTGCTCCAGGATTTTGTCATTTTCAGTCAATGCCATCAGTCCTTGGCACTGACAGTTTTCTTGCTCATATATAGAATCCATAATCTGCATGAATTCTTCTTCTTCTTCTTCAGCAAACAACCCTATGTATGCCTCAGCATCTGACTCAGTTTCTGAAGAAGAAATATCTGACAGAGTCTTCTCCTTTTTGGCAACAAAAGACTTCTCTTTCTTGCCTTTGAAATGAGTCTTCTTCCTGTCACTAGACTCCTTTCTCTTTTCTGGACAATCTACAACAACATGGTCTTATCTATTGCAGCAATAGCACACTATTTTTGAAACAGTTGCCTTGCTAGATTTAGTCCTCTTCCTGTCCTTCTTTGAAGCCTTTTTATTCTGATATAAGTCTTCTTTTCCCTGTGAAGTAGAAGGCCTTGACCTCCACTGTTTCTTCTTCAAGAACTTCTGAAAATGTCTAGTGAAGGCAGCAAAATCTTCATCACTTTTACTGCTTTCAGACTTTGTGCTGACAGACTCATCTGACTCTGATTCAGCAACCTTGGGAGGTGGAGTTGGTGACTTACTTCTGCACTTTCTGGGGGCTTCTGTCTTGAAAGCTACTGTTCTTTCCTTGTGTTCATTTCTTGTTGATTTCTCCTCCTCTTTCCTCACTGTCAACTGCATTTCATATGACAGCAATTTGCCAAACAGTGTAGGTGGAGGAATTTCTCCCAACTTAGCCATTTCTCTAATGGCACAGATCTTGGTGTCCCAATCTTTAGTTAGGGACCTTAGGAACTTGTCATTTAGTTCATAATTACTGAACTCTCTTCCATAAGACATGAGTTCATTCACTATCCTATAGAACTTCTTATAGCACTCAGTTATGCTATCACCCTTTCCTTGTCTAAAACTTTCATACTCTTGATTTAGTAAGGATTTTCTATCTTGCCTTACTTCTTCAGAACCCTCCATATACACAATAAGAGTATCCTACATCTCTTTGGCTGTCTTACAGTGTATTAGATTCTGAAAAGTTGCATCATTTATGGCACTCACTATAATGTTTTGTGCCCTTTTGTCCATGGTGGCTAGGACAATCTCATCCTTTGTCATTTCAGAGAAATCCTTTGGTGTTCTCTGATTTGCATCTAGAACTGATATCTTTATGGGCACATATGTCCCCTCTTTGACTGTGATATAAATCCTAGGGTCTGAGGCTTCCATAAACAGCCTTACCCTTTCCTTCCAGATCCCAAATATCTCTTTCCTACATATAGGTAATTTCATGGATCCCAATTCCTTGTGATTATCTGTGGAACCCATGGTTCTTGATTTTCTTGAATCTGTAATTTGACTTAGACTGAATCTGCCAATCAGGATCTCCTCAGACTGTTAGTCCTTTTTGAGAAATCTCCCTCTGATACCACTTGAAAGATATAGTACCTAAACACCTAGAGGGGGGGTGAATAGGTGACCAAATTCTTTTTAAACTTTAATGGCAACAATCAGTTTTTAACATAGAATCTAATCTATTTTTGCACAGCAATCACACAGCATTCACAGCAAATCACAGCACACAGAAGACACACAGTTTTATAGTGGTTCCCCAAGCTTTGGGTACATCCACTTTCCCCCTTCGCCTATCTAGCAGTGTACTAGATTCGGCCAAACTTCTCCACGATCTCAGAACCCAAACTGGTTCCTACACCTCAGGCCCAAGGCCCTACAACTCAGCTTTTTCACAAAGCCTACACTCAGCCACAAAGGCCTACACTCAGCCACCCAGGCCTACACTCAGCCACCAAGGCCTACACTCAGAGATTTCAATCTCCTACACTCAGGCTCTCAAGCCCTACACTCAGCCTTTATAATTACAGGCTTACAAAAACTTAGATCCAGAAGATCCTACAAGATAAAATGAGTATACAATTGTTAACTCAGCAACCCAAAGACAAGAGAGAGGAGTTGTGAGTTTCTTGATGAGTTCTTGGAAGAACTCAGCTGGAATCAATCTGGCTTAGCTTTCTTCAAAGCTTCTTGAAAGTAGAACTCAATAAGATTGACTCCTTCTGCAGTTGATCCTTGATCTCTGCTACTTAAGGTCCAGAATAAATCTGAACCCTTCTTCTCAGCCTAGTTCCAATGGCTGATTTCTTGGATGAGGCTCTCTCTCTCTCCAACTTCTTAGATCTGCACTTTATTCTTCAAGGAATAGCTAGATCTTCTTTGTTTGATACTTGATCAATAATGTGAACTTTATCAATCTTCAACTTCTTCCTTTCTGTAGACTGTATATGCTAATTTATAGGCTTTCTTCATGGTAACCGGCTGGTCCGGTTCATAACTGCTTTCTGACAACTCTGACAGGTGCTGTAGACCGGCTGGAACGGCAGCTGTCAAGTCATCCAGTCAGTTCTTGAAAATTCTATAACTGTCTGTAAGTGTCGAGACTTTCTGTCTTTAAGTGTCGACACTTATAGACCAAGTGTCGACATAAGATGTCTAAGTGTCGACACTAGCCTATAAGGTGTCGACACAACTCCTTGTGTTGTTGATTCTTTATCTCGACACCATTTCTTCTTCATGTGTCGACACTGATAATGTGTATCGACACAAGTACTTATACTTCAGTGTTTTGCTGAATTCTTCTAAGTGTCGACACATCTCCTTTGTGTCGACACATCTTCATGTGTTGAATCTGTTAAGTGTCGACACAGCTTCTAGGTGTCGACACATGTCTTCAGTGTTGATACTTGTTGAGTGTTGACACAGCTCCTTGTGTCGACACTTGATTCTTCTGTTGAGACTTCAGTTGAGTGTCGACACATCCCCTTAGTGTCGACACTTGTACTTAGAATATTTTGTTGATCTTGCTGTTCTTTGTTAAGTGTCGACACAGCTCCATGTGTCGACACTTTCTTCAAGTGTTGAGTCTTCAGCTGAGTGTCGACACATTTTCCTTGTGTCGACACTTTCTTCAAGTGTTGACTCTTCTGTTGAGTGTCGACACATTGTTCTGGGTGTCGACACTTATACTTAGTCTCTGCTGACTTTTGCTGAGTGTCGACACAGTTCCAAGTGTCGACACTTTCTGATGTAGACACAGCTTCACTAGGTGTCGACACAACTGTTAAGTGTCGACACTGCTTCACTGGCTTTTCTTCATTGAGTGTCGACACAGCTCCTTGTGTCGACACTTTCTGTCTGGTGTCGACTCAGCATCTCTGGTGTCGACACAAATACTCCAAGTGTCGACACTGCTTGTCTGGGTGTCGACACAAGTCTTCTTAAGTGTCGACACTTTCCCTATGGGTGTCGACACATGGACTTAGAAACTTTTTGCTTTATTCCTACAAATACTTAACCTGCACAAGTAACTCAGAATACATCAAATACATTTTGATGTATATCATTGAGTTGGGTGAGGCTTCTTCAAATCAGGTACATTTAAACCAATGTACCCAACAGACTCCCTATGAATTACTCAAAGGGAAGAAACCTAAAGTTGATTATTTTAGAGTTTTTGTTGTATTTGTTATATTCATAATAATGACAAGAGATATCTAACAAAATTTCAAGCTAAAGCTGATGAAGGAGTGTTTCTGGGATACTCCATGACCAGTAAGGCTTATAGGGTTTATAATAAATCATCTCTAAAAATTGAAGAATCTGTTCATATATCATTTGATGAATCTAACATGTCTTTCAAGGAGAAGAACACTTCTACCATAGAACCTTTGCAGGAACATTCTCTTGTTGAAGATTTGAACAAGTTACAGGTCACTCAAAAGGATGAAAGTAGTGAAGATGAAGAAAACATTCAACATACTGAAGAGAAATAACTTTAAGAGCCAGTTGTTGTACCACAAGAGGAAACAACAACACAGGTTGGTGAACAATCAACACCCCCCTGTTGATTTAGTAACATCAAGAGACCATCCAATTTCCAAAATAATTGGAGACATCTCAGCTGGTGTGCAAACCAGAAATCAGGTCAACCAAAACCTGTTGCACACTTGCTTCCAATATCAAATTGAACCTCAGTCCATTCAAGATGCAGAGCAAGATCCACACTGGATCATTGCAATGCAAGAAGAGTTGCATCAATTTGAAAGGAACAAATTTTGGGAACTAGTGCCAAAGCCTAAGGATCACTCCATTGTTGGAACAAAGTGGGTGTTCAGAAACAAATTGGATGATCAAGGAGTAATTGTAAGGAACAAGGCAATGCTAGTTGCTCAAGGATATTCTTAAGAAGAAGGCATAGACTATGACCAGACTTTTGCACCAGTTGTAAGATTGGAAGCCATCGGAATCTTCTTAGCTTATGCAACATATAAAGGCTTCAAGGTATATCAGATGGATGTGAAAAGTGCATTTCTAAATGGAGACATCAAAGAAGAAGTATATGTCAGACAACCTCCAGGTTTTATCTCTCCAACCTTTCCTGATTATGTTTTTAAGTTGAACAAAGCATTATATGGTCTCAAGCAAGCTCCTAGAGCATGGTATAAGACCCTAGCATGCTTCCTTCTGGAAAATGGATTTATAAGGGGTAGAGTAGACCAAACTCTTTTCATTAGAACCCATAAGTCTCATACCCTACTAGTACAGATTTATGTAGATGATATTATTTTTGGGTCTACTGATTCAAAATTGTGCATAAGGTTCTCCAACCTAATGCATTCTAAATTTAAAATGAGTAGCATGGGTGAGCTATCCTTCTTCCTAGGATTGCAAGTCAAACAACATGCTGAAGGCATCTTTATTTCTCAAACCAAGTATGCAAATGAATTGGTTAAGAAATTTGGCATGTCTGAAGCATCTTGTATGAAAACACTTATGCCTACTAATGCTGTATTGGATGCTGATGAACATGGAAAACCTGTTGATCAGACAACATATAGAGCAATGATTGGCTCTTTACTGTACCTTACAGCTAGTAGACCAGATATAATGTTTGCTACATGTATATGTGCTAAATTCCAAGTAAGCCCTAGAGAGTCACACCTAACATTAGTTAAAAAGATTCTCAGGTATGTTAGTTGTCCAAATCTAGGTCTCTGGTATCCAAAAGACTCAGCATTTGACTTAACTGGATTTTCTGATGCTGATTATGCTGGATGCAGAATTGACAGGAAAAGCACTCGTGGAACTTGTCAGTTCCTTGGTGACAGACTTGTCTCTTGGTTTTGTAAGAAACAAACTTCTGTGTCAACTTCAACTGCTGAAGCTGAATATATGGCTGCACGCAGTTGTTGTTCACAAATCTTGTGGATTCAAAACCAACTCCTAAACTATGGCTACAACTTAGAGAAGTCTAAAATCTTTTGTGATAACACCGGTGCTATTTCTATAGCTCAAAATCCAGTCCTCCATAGTAGGACAAAACACATAGAAATTAGGCATCACTTTTTAAGGGATAATGTTGAGAATAATAAAATTGAACTCCAATATATCCCAACTGATTTGCAAAGGGGAGATATTTTCACCAAACCTTTGGATGAAAAGAAACACACCTTCTTCCTAAATCAGTAAGGAATGTTAGATGGAGGAAGTCTAAAATAAGTTCCAAGATTTCAAAACTTTAAAAATTGACCAAGACTAGGCAAACATCTTGATTTTTCTTAGTGTCTAGTGTATTTCTGGTCTCTGAACTGTGCTCGACGATTTTCCCCAAGATCGTCGAACGGAGATCGACGATTTCCGACATCGTTGACCTGAGTTCAGCGCTTCTCAGATAGTCTGAACTATCTCTTCCGGTCAACGATCGTCGAACGGCGCTCGACGATTTAGTTCTCTGAACGATCGTCGAACAGAGCTCGACGCTCTCCAATATCGTCGAACAGAGATCGACGATATTGAAGATCTTTCAGATTCCTTTAGTATCCCCGATCGTCGAACTGAGTTCAACGATCTTTCCTTTTCTGCATCAAACCCTAGTATAAAATTCATTTTTCGCCATCGTTCTCCTTTTGCGCTTTCGATTTCTCTGCAAAAATTCTCTTTCCCTCCAAACATCTCTACACTTGGTCGTTTTGTTTGTTGATTTTTGCAGGTAACAATGGCCATTTCTGTTGTTGTTCTTGCCGCAATGAAATTCGATGCCGGATTTGACATTGACATGGAGTCCTTCAGCACCACTGATCAAGTCTTTCAAGATATTTTGGAACTCTTCAAGGAGCAGAAACTTGCTACCATTATGACCACCAGAATCAAACTTGTTGCTGATGAGATTAAGGAGTGAGTCTACACTGCCCACAACCAGGATCAAAACACAATAGTTGGTTCAATTTCTGGAACTCAGGTACCCTTGACTCCAGCCATTCTGACAGAAGTTTTTGAGTTAAGTTCTGGTAGAGATTCTGCTGACCTGTCTGGAGAGGAATTTGCTGATCTGCTTGCAAGAATGGGTCACTCTGATGCTAACCCTAGCAAGCTGCTGAAGAAGAACCTAGCTGTGGAATACAGGTTCTTAGCTGATGTAGTGGGCAAAGTTTTGCTGGCCAGGCATTCAGCACATGATACCATTTCTAGGTATCAGCTGTGCTTGATGGGAGCCATAGTGGACAAGAAACATTTGAACTGGGGAGAGGTCTTCTTTGACCTGATTAAAAAGAAAATCAATAAGAATTTTGTGAATTTTGGGAGGATACTAGGGCTCTTCCTTCAGAACAGATGCCCTACTCTGCTTGTATCTTTTGGGATGCACATCAATGCATCAAAGAGACTATCTTGTGCCCTATTTGGCAAATGGGACAGGCAGATAACCAAGCCCAGCAGGCCTTCTGCAAGCACAACTTCAGGCACCAGGACTGTACCAGTCACTTCCCCTCAAGTCTCTGCTCCTACAGAAGACTTGCCTGCTGCTGCTTCTCCTCCTCCTCCAATTCAATCTCCTCCAGTTCCATCCACCATTCAAACTTCATCCACCATCATCATTTCCAGCCCATCTCCAACATTAATACCATCTCCAATTCCAACTCTACCAGTCACAGAAGAAATCTTCCATCCATTATATTCCTACCCTCAACCAGACATTGAAACATCATCCACCATTCCATCCTTCAATCTTCTTGATGATTCCTTCATGGATGACTCTCCCTCATCTCCTCCTGAGCTACCCTCCTCCTCTACTTCTTACCAACAGCTTCTACAGGAAATTATTGATCAACCCTCTTTCACTCCCTCTATCTCAATACCACTGTCTTCCATCTCCACTATACCCTCACCTCAACCATCACTTCCCCCATACACCAGCTCTCCACCACAATCACCTATTGCTCAACCTACATCCTCTATCTCTGCTCAATTGCCTGCTGAGCATGTAGATCTTCCAACCCTAGCTGACTAGTTATATGAACTGCTAGCCCCCAGGCTATCTCTTCTATTGGAGACCTCCTTGGCTCCATTACTTTAGTCAGTGGCAGCTCTTTCTGCCAGGCTATCCTCCCTATTTTTTCAGTCAATCCCTTCATCAGTGTGCCTTGATCCAGCATTCTCTGAATCTAGGCAGGGGGAGATGCCTTATGAAGTTAGCTTACCTACTGTTTCTTCAATTGTTGCTGCTACTGCTGTTGTTCCTCAAGCTCCAGTTTCAACCCCTCCAGTTGCAGTCTTCTTAGTGGACATCAGGTCCTTACTATCAGTGTTTGATTCAGTTTATTTCAGTTGTCTTCCAGAGAACATTGTAGTTCACCCATCAGAAGATCTTTCCAAGGCCATTATGCCCTTCTCTAGCTGTGACATCAACATTATTCATTCTTTTGTCAATTCAGTATATGCTGATGCTACTCCTGCTGTGTATATTGTTGATATTTTTGTTGCTGCTACAAATGTTGCTATTTCTGAGGATATGCAGACAGAGGCATATGATTTTGAGCCTTCTATTTTTGCTGATGATATTCCTGATGTTGCTGATGTTGTTGTATCTGAAAGTGTTTTATCTGAAACTGCTGCTGCCCCAACTTCTGCTGATATTACTGCTGTTATATCTTCTAAGAGTGCTGCTCCAGAAATTTCTGTGTTTGTTGTTGCTACTACTACTGCTATAACTTCTGTTGCTATTAGTGTTGTATCTGCTGCTGTCACCACTGCTGTTTCATCTGCTCCAACTCAACTACAGAAAGAATATTTGAAAAAGATTGATGCTTTGCATGATGAGCAAAGTTCTGAAAGTGATGAATTCAGGACTGATTCTGATGACTCCTCTGCCACTATTGCCAGGAAGAGAATGACAAGGAGCAAAGCTATGAAGAGAGTGCCTCCAGCCAAAGTAAAGGACAATAATGACATACCATATTACATTCTTCATGACTGCCCCATAACTGAGCATTGGATGCAATACTCCAAGAACCAACTTAAATCTATGAAGAAGAAGAGGAAGTATGAGAAAGGATCTTCTCAATTTCATCATCCTCATCCTCCTCCACCACCTCCTCCTGATGCAGGTGCAGGTGGAAGCTCAGGTGCTCAACCCTCTGCCAAAAGCCAAACCCCCTATCAGCCTCATGCAAGATCTTATTATAGGGGAAGCCAGTCCAGGGGTTCTCAATCTAGAAGAGGAAGTTACAGAGGAAACCAGAGGGAATTCCAAGTTTATTCAAAAGGTTATTCAAGGCAACATCCTTACTCCAGGGAAGGACAAACCTCATCAGACACAACATCAGGTCCTTTTCCCTACAAGTTAAAAGAAATAGTCTCCTCCAGAGCTCCTCAGGATAATCCATCCAATAGATATGAGCCACCAGTGCCCTTTGAAGATCCTGAAAACAACCCAACTGCTTGGACTGCCAGGATGAAAGAGCTTGCTGCACTGGATCAAATTAAGAAAGCTAAAGAGCAAGGCAGAGATTCTTCCAACATCACTACATTGTCTGAACAAAAAAAGAAAGAATTGGAAAGATATGCTTCAAGTAAATTCTTTGACTCTGATAGATATATGGAGCTGCATCCTGAAGCTGTAGTACCAAGGCCCAAACAGCAAACTTCTTTAGGTGCATCAGATGACACAAGATCCAAAAAGGAAGCTCTTAACTCCATTCGACGATCGTTGAGCTCAACTTCAACAAATCGTCGAACTCCATTCGACGATCTTCGAGCTCAGTTCGACGATCTTGACTCAGTATTATTTCTCTATCTCTGAGCTCAGTTCGACGATAGTTGAGCTCAGATAGACGATCTTTGTTGTTGTCTAAGTCCAAATTGTTGAGCTCAGTTCGACGATAGCAGAACTCAGTTCGACATTTTTCTGATGAGTTAAAGGATTTTTCAAGATTCAAATTCAGAATAGTTAAGGAGTTATTCAGCAATTAATTCAGAAGATTTTCTAGCCGTTTTCATTTATTCTGGACCAAGTTTCAAGGGATTATCAAGGAATGTTTCTTTGGACTTTCCTCCAGAAGACATAGGCATTTAAGGATGCAATTAATGACAAGCCAACGGCTATTCTTGACAGAGGATGATTTTCTATTCAGAACTAGAGAATAAAATACAAGATTTTTGAATCTCTCCATCACTCAATACACAACACAGATAAGCAGAACAAGAAGAAGAAGAACAATTCATTCTCTGCTATAATTTTCTCTGGACAACATCTTTCTCAACATCTTTCTGTTCACAAGAGAAAAAGAGAAAGAGCTGTAGACATTCTTTGTCTAAAAGAACTCGTACAAGAACACACACCAAAGGAGATCAACAACTAAAATCTTCTGATCTCTTTTGATTCAAGTGTTCAATGTCAACATCTTCCAAAGACTCCAGACACCTAACATTTCAGCTGTTGCTGAAATTATCATTTGCTAGAGATCAACTTCTGAAGGCCTATCACCCTACAACAAAGCTTCATTTCCTGAACATTTCAAGAACTCAGGGGGAGATTTGACAACATCAAAATCCACATAGTCTTCTCAGCTACTTTGAGAAAGAGAAGACTTCCATCATTCTCTCATCCCCATCTCTGTAAAGGGTTTTTCAAACTCCCTTCAAAAGTTTGTGCTTGGTTTTTGAGCACCTTGTCAAAAGCTCATTGGTGGCAAGACACCTGATCAAAAAATCTGATTTGGTTTTTGAGCACCTTATCAAAAGCTCATTGGTGCCCAGGACACCTGATCAACTCATCCTGCAATGGATTCCTATCTAGGGTGGTAGAAGAGTGGATGTACCCAAGTTTAGGGGAACCACTATAGCTCCTTGTGTCTTCTGGCTTGCTTGTCTTTATTTTTTGTTTCTGGCTGTGATTGATCTGTGATTAGTTAGGATCTGTGATTAGTTTCTTTTGTAGGTTGTAATTAGTTATCTGCTGTGATTAGATTTAATAATTACTTCCCTGTTCACTCAGATTACAACAACTGTTGTAAAAAGTTTTTACGCATCATACTCTATTCACCCCCCCCCCCCCTCTAGAGTATTTCAGATCTAGCTGCACTTTCACACCCAATAGCACAAAGCTTTAAACCACATCATCAGCAAACCAATCCAACCAGCCAGCCATACTCTTGAACATACAACATATATATATATAAATAAACAAGTCATGCGATCATACAACAATATTATGCGTCATCCACATCTATACCTTCAAAATGTTTCGCACATGTTTAACATACTTACAAATATATTAAGTAGCCCACAAAGCATAACATTTTCATAGTAATAACTCGCACGACGCCGAATCACAGCTCATGGCGACGCCGAATCACAGCTCATGGCAACGTCGATTGACTACTGCTTAAATCTCTTTTCATCATCGGGGACGTTACCTGTAATAAATTGAATTCGTTACACATCATCATATGATTTATTATTTAATTCAGACATTAATTAATATTGCATACCATAAAATGTGTGCGTCACACTATCGACCTAGCTCTAATACCAACTAATGACGGGAGCAGCAGGATGCGCTCGGCAATGGTGAGGTAGCCAGGTAGGGGATGTTGTCGGGAGAAAAACCCAGCTCTAGCGACCACTAAGATACCAACAACAACCCTTTAGCTTTCATTCATCCAAAGCAAAAAAAACTCGAAAAATAGTTACAGCTCCTGTCTTAAATAGTTCCTTCACCCTAATGTGCTAGCTAATGAAAAGATAAAATTATCTTTAGACAAACAACATAAAAGTGGATGATAAACATAAAGATATGTGTGCATCATAGTCTCACCAGTGCGACTACAGGAATGTGGCGTTAGATATGTAAAATATTGTATATAATAAATTGTTGATTTTGTGCCTCAAATCCCAACCCTAGGCAGAGACTGATGCTAAACACAACCTGTAGGTTCGGGTCCGTGATCCCGATCGAATTATTTTAAGGCGCACGCCTGAGACACACTAGCGTGTGTTGAGACCATATAACAGTTGGGATCGTTCTAGAAGTCAATTGATGCATCCAGAAGGAGGAGACATGAGGCATCATGTGCGGCATATGTGCAGTTGCAAATGGCCAAATTTCGAAGTGCATGCTGCAGTTTGGAGCTTGCCAAGCAGTCCTTCAATGACTGCGCCGGTATCGTGCTTGAAGGTGACTCATTTGAGACCTCTTCCAAGATTGTTTGCATTTTTGATGGATTTCATAGTGGTGACATAAAAAATGCATGTGCTGATCTCCTTAAAGATAGTCCTAGGATTACCCTATCTAGAGTCAGTAGAACTGTAAACAAGGCAGCATATCTCATCTCCAAAAGGGCATGTATAGAAGAATTTACTTGTGTTAGAGGCATGCCCCTGCCAAATGATTTGTCGTAGTTCCTTCTATTTTATTATATATATATGAGTGACAGTGCACGAGGGGGGGTCGGCATTTGTCATGCGGGCGACATTTGTCGCAGGGGCATCATTTGTCGCGGGGGCGACATTTGCCGCGTGAGCCGACATTTATTTTTGGGGTGACATTTATCGTGGGGGCAATATGGGTCATTGGAGGCGACCAAGATTTGTTGTAGGGGCGACATGAGTTGTGGGGGGCATCATTTGTTGTGGGGGCGATATTGTTCGTTGGGTGCGACATTTGTTGTGGGCATTATTGTTCATGACTCTCATCTTAATTCTCTTTGAAAAAGTTATACCAAATTTTGCGGATAAAGAAATAGGTGTAGAATTTCAACGTTCGCAAGGTCATCCCTCTACAGCATACAAAATAGACGAATAAGAGCAACAAAAACTTGGAGTTAATTTTGTAAAATCACTACTTTCGAAATAGTGGTTGCAACAAATAAAACATAGAAATAAGTTATGGCTATACAGGTTGTAATACTGAAATCTGACATACAAATAGAGAGGAAAAAAGGGGAAGAGGAAGTAGGTAGGCTTACAGTAAATAATCCCTTTTGTTACTTCACCTGAATGATTGTCGGATCACAGCATGATTCCTTCTGTTGTATATAATTCTGTATAAAAGATAGATTGTTATTAAGATTAAACAACTTATATTATAAGCTATAATTTAATACCAAAGAAATAAATGTTCATAAATTTAATTAAATATAGGTATCAGTAAAGGAGGGGTTTGACCTGTTTAAAATAGTTATCGCGTTGTTCCGGTAAGAGTTTGTGGAAAGTTGGAGTAACTGGATTTGAGTTGGAGTTGAGAGAGGTTCTTACACCCAATATCATCAAAAATCTATCATTTTTTGGGACATTAGATCAAATATTTCTTTAAAAATCATGTTCTTATTGTAAACTCCATCATGTCCGATAATCATACTATTTTTGACCAAAATTTTTGTTGTCTCTACAGAGACCCCCCCGCGATGGCGCAACGTATAACTAACCGTGGTTGAACACGTCGTTGGGTAGGTAAATTCCTATAGTACCAATTGTTTGCCCCTTTGCCTTATTAATTGTAAATGCAAAGTTTAATCGTACTGGAAATTGCTGCCTTGTTACTTCAAAAGACATTTTAGCATCGTTTATACTCTTGAGTGGCATGCATGGTAGGAACACTCTAAGACCTTGAATCAACCTCTTAATATGTCAGCCTCGATTTCATTTCTTCCAAAACTTCTACATATTAGCCTTGTTCCATTGCATAGTCCAATTTTAGGATCCATATTTTTGAGCATCATGATAAGGGAGCCTTCCTTTAAGATCAATTTGTGTGGGGGTAGATTTCCTGGGTTAATAGAGTTCAAAAATTCCGGTAGGTATAAATTTGCATGATCATCACAGACAGAGTAAAAATAGTAGTAAGTGGTCTCCACCCCAGGAAAAATATTAAGACATAATTCATTTATCTTGTTCATATCCTCATTCAGTGGAGTAATGAGTGCTCTTGTTTCCATATAACTAACATCATCAGAGTTAATATTATGAGTAGACATATTAGGAAACACAAAGTTTATCAGTCTAGTGATTGAGTCTTCTCATTCCCATCACATAGTCATATTATCAGGAATTTGGATCATGTCGTCGTCAACAGCAGGCTCCTTCCCATCCCCAACCCTAAGAAGAAAATCAGATAATTGAGTATCATTTTGAGCCCTCATATTTTTTGTAAGTTGTAGCAACTTGATATTTGCCCATAAAAATGATTCAATAATGCTCGCACAAATGATTCGTGTTTTGGTAACATTTATCACCACTGGCATGACTTGTCGAAAATCTCCACCCAGGATAATAATTGTTGGGTCCATTGATCATAATGTCCTAGATTTGAAGAAGGCTCACAAGTCAATGGTATACACATGAATGTATTTAATATATATTCAAGTTCATTGTATGCAAGTTGTACTATGTTACATTGATTAGACAGGTAGTCAGAGTCACAATGACAGTTGGACTCAAGACAGGTTACTAGATAGGTAGAAAATCACCTAAGTACAGAAGCATTGAGTGAAGGCAGTTCAATCAATGCCAAGAGACTAAAAGCGTTGACAGAACTACAAGCAGTCAAATCCGCAGTGTTGCTGACAAGAAATCTATCTAAGGACAAAAACATTGAGTGAAGGCAGATGCAGTCAAAACCACATTATTGCTGACAAGAAATCTGTCTAAGAATAGAAGCATCTAGTGAAGACAGTTCAATCAATGCCTACTCATCAAGAAATCTGTCCAAGTATAAAAGAGTTGAGTGAATACGGGCCACTCAACACCTCATCAAGAAATCTGTCTAAGGACATAAGCATTGAGTGAAGACATTACACTCAATGCCTACTCAATAGGATTTTTGTCTAAGTCAGAAAGCATTTGGTGAAGACGGGCCACTTAACGCCTCATCAAGAAGTCAGGCTAAGTTAGAAAGCGTTGAGTGTGGAAGTTTCACTCAATGCTTTCATGCAGAGAAATGTCAACCAAGTCTAGAAGCTTTGAGTGATGAAGGCTCACTCAATGCCTGAAGATGTAGAATTATGCTAAGTACTTTTGCGTTGAGTAACAAGACTTCACTCAACACCTATGCAGATTGTCTGGATATTACTAAGTCCAAAAGCGCTGAGTCATGGTGACGTCATCAAGAATTCAAATGTCGCGGGTTTTGGACGCTATATGACAAAAGTCACCGCTTGCCTTTAGTACAACATTTAATGCAAAAGAAGTGTTGTAGTTGCCAACTCCGGCTGGCCCATACTGTACAAAGAGCCATTGAACGGTGGGATACAAAAGCAGAGTCCCGAAAAAGAAGGAAAGAGCTTTTGAAGACATAACTTTTTGGTCATCTTCTTCCTCTCGACGAAGGAGAAGTTTTCGAACAACTTGCTCTATAATTAGTCTATGATTTACAGAAAGAGTTGGTTGTTGAAGAAAAACTCACTGAAGAATAAACTTGTCTTCAACAGCAAGATCAGAAATTACTTTTTTTGAGTTCGAAGGAGAAGCAGAGCAAGAGTTGGTTGATTGAAGAAACAGAGAACTGAAGAATCAGTGTGTCTTCAACAACACGTTCAGAAATATTATTTTCTGAGTAAGAAGGAGAAGCAGAGCAAGCTTAAAGCTGCTGCTCATCTTCAAGGCCTCTGCTCTAAACTCTATTATAATCAAGTCTTGAAGAAGCAGTGCTCTACAAGTATCTTCCCAGCACAAGAAGAACCATCCTGAAGATCTACTTCCCTATTGCTGAGAAGAAGTTAGGGCTGAGTTTTCTCAGTTTAGAAGGAGGCTTACAGAATCATCTCTCTGGAGTTAGTGCTCTGTAGTTGTCTTCTCAGCACAAGCAGAACATACTTGAAGATTAACCATATTATTGTTGTGAAGAAGATAGGACTGAGCTTTCTTAGTTCAGTAATAAGAAAACTCAAAGAATCATTTCTCTGGAGTCAAAATTAGGGTTGAGTTTACTCAGTCCAGAAAGGTAGACTCAGAAAACATTCTCTCTAGAGTCAATCATCAACAACAAACTCTTACTCATGTTGTAGGATCAATCATGATCTGAGTTGAAAGACTAAATTATAAAGGCTAAGTTGTAGGATCATATTGTGGATTTGAGGTAGGGCCTGTATTCCTGAGGTAGGAGATTTATTCTCTAAGTTGTAGGGCCTAGTTGCCTAAGGTAGGATTTATATGTGAATCTGAGGTAGGGCCTTTGACCTGAGGTAGGATTTGATTTAGATCTGAGCTGTAGGAGAGAGATGATCTCTGAATGTAGGACTATTCTTCTAGCCTGAGTTGTAGAACTTTTGATTAAGTCTAAGGTAGGTGATCTGAAGGATCACTAAACTATAGGAGTATTATTTACTCTGAGTGTAGGGCTTTGGCCTGAGGTAGGACTTGAAGGAAGTCTGAGTGATCCTGCGGGATCTGTGTTGTAAGCTTTTTGAGCTGAGATTGGAGAAGATTATCTTGTCTAACACACTATTAGAAATGTGGGAGGAAAAGTAGATGTACCCATACCTTGGGAAACCACTATAAATACTGGTGTGTTGTGTCTCATTCTTGAAAGCAAACTCAATAAGCTAACTAACAACACACTAAGTAAAAAAGGTAGTCATAAAGACTAGGAAACCTATTCACCCTCTCTAGTTGTATAACTACTCTTGAAACAAAGACTTTCAAGTGGTATTAGAGAGAGGTTGTTCAAAAAGGACTTAACAGTCTGAACAGATCTCCAAGAGTAGTTAAATATTATCCCTTCGGGTTTAGGAGAGAACCATAAGGAGTTGAGCTCAATGAATCTTCCAGTCTGCAAAAAGGAAAACTTTGGGATATGGAAAGAGAGAGTCAGACTATTCATGGAAGCTTCAAACCCCAGGATCTTCATTACAGTCCAAGAAGGACCTTTCATCCCCATGAAGGTCTCTGTCTTAGATATCAATGTCCAGACTCCAAAGAAGTATACTGAAACGACTAAGGATGAATTCATCTTGGCAACTATGGATAAGAGGGCACAAAACATCATTGGCAATGTTATAGATGACTCTACCTTCCAGAACATGGTCTACTGCAAGACAACAAAAGAGATGTGAGATTCTCTTATTATTTATATGTAAGGGGCAGTGGAGGTGAGGGATGACAGAAAATTCCTCCTAAATCAGCAATTTGAAGCACTCAAATAAGGGAAGAAGGATTCCATAGCTGAATGCTATGAGAAGTTCTTCATAATAGTGAACAGTCTAATCACTTATGGCAGAAAATTCACTAACTATGACCTGAATGACAAGTTTTTGAGATCCCTAAACAAGTAATGACACATCAAGTTATGTACTATCAGAGTAGTTGGCAACTTGGCCAACATATTGCCCCAGAATCTGTTTGGGAAGCTGTTATCCCATGAGATGCAGCTGAACTCTAGGAAAGCTGAAGAGGATGCTGCCAGATCTCTCAACAAGGAGAAGACCGTGGCCTTCAGAGCCGAATCCACAAGAAGAAGCAGGGGAAAAGACTCTGTCTCCGCCAAGAAGAGTTGCTGAGTCAAAATGCTCAGATCCCAACTCCTCTGAAGATGATCTATCTGATGGAGAACTGGCACTGTTCTCCAAGTAGTTCAAGAAGTTACTGAGCAGGAGGAGACAATAGAAGAACAAAGGCTCTTCTAGCTCTACCTCAAATAAACACTACTCCAACAAGGAAAAATCCAGAAATGACCACTTTGGGGAAAGGTATAACTATAAACAGAACAAATATGTTAAGACTAATGTTGTTTGTTACTATTGAAACAGGAGTGGATATATCATTGCTGACTGTCCAGTTAATAGGAAGGAGCAGATGAAGTCTGAAGGTAAAAAACATCACAGGGACAAGAAGACTGAAAAGAGCTTCTTGGCCAAGAAGAAAGTAAGCCTATCAGACAGTGATTCTGAGTCTTCAGAATTAGATAAAGAGGATGCCTACATTGGTCTCATGACTATTAAAGAAGAAGTTGAACATCCTGCTGCCACATCTAGCATAAGGGCCCCACTGTCCTCTGTTGACAGTGACAGTGAAAAGGATGAGGAGTTCAGTCTCATGGTCATATCAGAAGACAACCAGGAAAATTATATTCCTGATGAGGTATATTCTATCCCTAGCTCTCCCTTTATCTATGAGTCTGGATCAGACGAGAAACCCACTTCCTCCAGTGGAAATGATGATTCTGAATCTGAAGATGATGTCAATTAATTAATTGACAAGAATGGTGCAATTCTGGATGCTCTGAATAAGATCAAGAGACTTGTTAAGAAACAAGCTGAGGAGATTGTCTCTCTATAGCAAGCTACTTCCCTATAGTTTGAGTCAGCACCCTTGCTTGCTCAGATGAGGAGGGAAGTTAGTCAACTGAAGACAATATCAATTATCCAAATTAGGACCATTAACCATAAGAACATGATCATCTTGGATCTTGAAGAGAAGCTTCTCAAGGAGAAAAAGATTGTGGCTGAATTCTCTAAGCCCAAAATAGTACTGCCACTGATTGACTCCTTCACCTCTCAAAATATAAGAGATGTTTGGGGTTTAAGTGGAACTCTGGAGCTGCCCATTCAAAAGGGAAAGGCAAAGCTCCTATAGAGCCTCAAACTACCTTTCATAAGATAATCCTCCCTTCCAACAGGTATGACCATGACATCATGTATCATCATTGGAAGAATGGGAATTCTTCTTGTAAGAATACAAGGGTATCTTGCAATGAAAGGAGAAAGGACATGGGTTTGAGTGCACTAAAGGCTCCCCATGAGAAAATCCAGATGACCCATCATGGAACATTTGTATTTGGTGCTCCAGCCCCCGCACTCAAGGATAAGGCAGTAGCCTATTCTCAAGTTCCTTCATCAAACTCCTTGACTAAGGGTAAGTTAGTCAGTAAGCCACTCCTGGCAGTTTCTGAAGCCATAAACTCCATGTCAGGTAGAAAGATGACATTTTTTGGCACCACTCAGAATAAGCCACGTGCATTCACTGGCAGACTAACTTTCAGTTAGATACTAGCTGAAAGAAATAAGAAAAAGATTTCTGCTCTCCCCTATAAACATACAACTTCTTCCAAGGCTGTTCAGAAGAAGAGATACAACATTCATGAATGTTGGTGCTGTGGTAAAGTAGGTTACTTTGTCATAGATTATTGACATAACCCTAGTGTGCAAGGGTAAGGATGAGTCTTACTGTCAGGATTGCTATTGGTAGACATGTGTATTTTCAAGGTAATAAGAACCAAGGACCCAAACCATTTTAGGGTCCTAAGGTAAACTAATCTGTGTTTGCAGGATAGTCCAAGTACCCATGCAATATAAATATGGTACTTGGACAATGGATGTTCTAGACATATGACTGGAACAAGGAGCCACCTAAAGGATTACACTCCAGTTGTTTTCTTGGGTGGAGATTTTCGACAGGTCATGCCAGTGGTGATAAATGTCACCAAAGCACAAATCATTTGTGCCAGCATTGTTGAATCATTTCTATGGGCAAATGTCAAGTTGCTACAACTTACATAAAATATGAGGGCTCAAAATGATGCTCAATTCTCTGATTTTCTTCTTAGGGTTGGGGATGAGAAGGAGTATACTGTTGATGACGACATGATCTGAATTCCTGATAATATGGATATGCCATGGGAAGGAGAAGACTCAATCATTAGCCTGATACATTGTGTTCCCTAATATGTCTACTCATAATATTAACTCCGATGATGTCAAATATATGGAAACAAGAGCACTCATGCTCCACTTAATGAGGATGTGAACAAGCTAAATGAATTATGCCTTAATATATTTCCTGGGGTGGAGACCACTTACTATTCTTTTGACTCTATCGGTGATGATCATGCAAATTTATACCTGCCAGAATTTTTGAACTCTATTAACCTAAGAAATCTACCCCCACACAAATTGATCTTAAAGGAAGGCTCCCCTATCATGCTGCTCAGAAATGTGGATCCTAAAATTGGACTATGCAATGGAACAAGGCTAATATGTAGAATATTTGGAAGAAATGTCAACGAGGCTAACATATTAGGTGGTAGATTCAAAGGTCTTAGAGTGTTCCTACCACGCATGCCACTCAAGAGTGCAGAAGATGTCAGAATGCTTTTCGAACTAACAAGGAAGCAGTTTCTAGTACGATTAAGCTTTGCACTTACAATTAATAAGGCAAATGGGCAAACAATTGGTACTGTGGGAATTTACATACCGAATGGCGTGTTCAACCACGGTCAACTATACGTTGTGCCATCGCAGGGGGGTCTCTGCAGAGACAATAAAAATTTTAGTCAAAAATAGTACGATTGACGGACATGATGGAGTTTACACTAAGAACATGGTTTTTAAAGAAATATTTGATCCGATCTCCCAAAGAATGACATATTTTTAATGATATTGGGTGTAAGAACATCTCTCAACTTCAACTCAAATCTAGTTACTCCAACTTTCCACAACCTCTTGTCGGAACAACAACGTCACAGCTATTTTAAACAGCTAAAACCCCTCCTTTTTTGATACTTATATTTAATTAAATTTATGAACATTTATTTCTTTTGTATTAAGTTATAACTTATAATTTAAGTTGTTTAATCTTAATAGCAATTTGTCTTTTATACAGAATTATATACAATAGAAGGAATCATGTTGTGATCCTACACGCGTTCAGGTGATGGAACAAAGGGATTATTTACTGTAAGTCTACCTCCTTCCTCATTCTCCCTTTTTTCTCTCAATTTGTAGGCCAAATTTCAGTATTACAACCTGTATAGCCGCAACTTATTTCTATGTTTTATTTGTTGCAACTACTGTTTTGAAAGCAGTGATTTTGCAAAATCAACTTCAAGCTTTTGTTGCTCTTATTCATCTAATTTGTATGTTGTAGAGGGATGACCTTGCGAACATTGAAATTCTACACCTATTTCATTATCTGCGAAGTTTGGTATAACTTTTTCAAAGAGAATTAAGATGAGAGTCATGAACAATAACACCCACAACAAATGTCGCCTCCACGACAAATGTCCCACCCACGAACAATATCGCCCCCATGATCAATATCGCCCCTACAAAAAATGATGCCCCCCACAAATCATTTCTCCCCCATAACCAATCTTGGTCGCCTCCAACGACCAATATTGCCTCCACGATAAATGTCTCCCCAAAAACAAATGTGGCCTCTCACGGCAAATATCGTCTCTCGATACAAATGTCGACCCCGGGATAAATGTCACCTCCGCGACAAATGACGCCCCCGCGACAAATGACTCCCCCGAGACAAATGACGCACCTGCGACAAATGACTCCCCGCAACAAATGATGCCCCGCGACAAATGACGTCCTGCGAAAAATGTCACCCCCACGACAAATGTCGCCAGCACGGGGACCCCCGTGTACTGTCACTCATATATATAGACCCATACCACCCTTCAAGAGGGAGGAGACATCATGTTTCAATTAACACGTCTGAACCACATGGCCATGTATATAGAGCGTGTGTCGTTTTGACGGGTTCATGGTAGTTGCAAAACGGTTGTCCATGAAATGACACGCTCATTGAGGCACTCAGCCATATGCAAAAGGCATGTTAATCTTTTTTCTTGTGCAGAGTATTATATACACTTCGGGTCATTCTATCTTATGTGTGAAAATTTTGATGGTAATTTTTGAAGTAGTTTTGGAGGTTTGAGATTTCATCTGAATTCAAAAAATCGACGATCGGCCTATAACTGCCTTTGCTTTGAATAGTGAAAATCTCACAGTCAATGTCTCTGGATGTAGCTCATCTTGGAGTGAACCATGTAATTCTCCGTCATTTGTGATTGTTTATTTTGCTAGAAATTTAATATTTAAAACATTACAAAGTAATTGTTTTATAGGAGCCAAGTTGATGTTTGATGTTTGAGCTCCTCATTTTAGAGGAAAAGCTCCAAAACCAAAAATAGAGAGAATCCAAATTTTGGAGGGAAACTTTAATGAAGATTTGTTGAAATCTTTTAGTCCCACATTGCTTAACACCACTCTTTAGAGTGAGTATATAACTAAATTCACCTCTTCTTATTTGTTCAAAAGTACATAAGGAAAAACTATTAACCACACGCGAGCGAACCATACCAGATTTAGATTTCAGATTTGGGGAATAATTGAATTATATTATTTTACAAAATAGATTGACACTTTTGAAACCTAATATTTTTGAGTTACGTCGACATGTGTCAACTTCTCTAAGCTGCGTCGAATTCCCCAACATGGGTCGATATGCATCAAATAGTACTCGATGGATGCGTGGACTTTCATTGCTTCAATTTCCCTTGTGTCGATAAGCTTTCGACGTATGTGTTGATTGGACCTCTGTCGATCTGCATGCACATGAGTAGCGTTGAGTAGATCTTGACGTGCGTCGACAGGTACTCGACGCACATTTCATCGACTTCTCTTGTTCACGCCCATTGCACATATTTTATAACCGCTTCTTTTACACGTTTTCTCACAATTACTGTATACATTGGAATTCCAAAGTTCTCTACATGATTAAAAACTTACTAATTATAACCGTTGAATTTTATTACGTGATAAATTTTCTCGCTGTTTTATGAGACTCCTTTATAATAGATTTTCTGATTTATTTACTGATGCTCTGAGAATTTCCAGTGGCTCTTGCTCTCTTGCTCTTACACTGAGCTTCAACGTGATTCCATTTTCTTGATGTTTGCTTCATCAAGTGGGAGTTCGGGTGCTATGTGCTTCTTCGATATCTGTGCACATCAAAGTTTTGGAATCTAGCCAAGTGTTGTACCTTGAAGAAATGAGAATCGGTTGAAAGTCCTGCCGGAGGGTGGTGCAACTTCTTTACTACAGTGATCACACTCCTTACCCAGACTCGATTCTAAATTATATACTATTCTTTTTTATTTCTCACCTCTTCCATTTCTACTAGTTTTAAAATCTTATTTTCAAGATCTGGATTATTATTATTAATTGTTTTCAAAACAAAAAATTTCAATCATTTTGGAATATATTTAAAAATATTCCTACAATCTAAAGAAGTTGTAGATGCACATCATATAATCTTTTGTGAAAGGGTCGTGTTGGGCTATATATTATCCCACAAACTGTCTAGTACCAGTGAGAGTCCGTCATTGTGTATTACTTAGGAAGTCCAAAACTAATAAGATAAAAAAATTAAAATAATTAAAATGCTGTTCTTTGTTTTCATTCTCATATGCAATACAATTTATTTTTGTATTTTAAATTTCAAAAATCTGTAATGACATCTAGATCTGAGGATTCAGCTGGGATCAAACCTAAGAAATTTAATATAAATGGTTTTCATCATCGTTGGCAAACTCAAGTAGAATATTGACTTAATAACTTAGATTTTTTATCTGCCATTTTTGATTTTTAAACTGCTGAAACCGAAAACCCCAGCGATGCAACAGCAATCACCTCTTTCCTTTCATTGTCTTCATCCTCTAGTGCAAATACCGTCAGAACATATGTTAGATGTGTCCCTTATAGTGATCCGGTAGACATAGTATCATTGCTGAAAATGAATCCTTGGTGCCTTGTCAGACAGCCTTTACAATGTTTTCTTTCAATATTATATGACTAAGGATTTGTGATTTGCTCTTAAAGCGCGCTATAACCTTGACAATGTAGGTATAGAATGCTACAATATTTCAAACCTCCACAAATTTAAGATTGATGTTTCAAAGTCTATCAATCTTCAACTCCATCAAATGGATGAGAAGTTGTCCAAGATCCGAGTTGATGGCTCAATTCTTTCTGAAAGTTATTTAGTAACATGTCTTATCGACTCTCTTCTTGATTCTTGGTCCAGCTTTAGCACTAGAATAACGTATGACCAATCCAACCTCACTTATATTTAAATCCAAAATGTTATCCGCATAGAGGAGGAATATAAGAATAAAAATTTAAAAATCCCCAAAGACCTTGCTCCTAAAATAAATCTGACTGAATATCATAACAACCATTCTTCGCATCACCGCTTCAAAGCCAAGGGCAAAAGCCATAAGAAATCTTTCCGTCCAGGTTCCCGCGATCAAAAATCCAATCATCCTGAACCTGGATCTTCAAATGGAAACCCAGGTAAATGGAAATGGTATTCATTTGTGACCGCACAAATCATTCGTAAACCAATTGCTTCTACAAAAAAAGCTGAACCTGTGGTTGGTAAATCCCATGGCTCCAAGCCACATGCCAACATGACCCAAGCACCAGATCAGCATATCTTTAGGATATCAGTGGAGGAAGTGTGATCTTAGGAAATGTTTCATCGGCACAAATATTTGGATGCGGGCGAGTGGATCTTAGGTTATCATCCGGGAATGCACTAGCCTTGCATGACGTGCTTTATGTGTCAAAAGTTAGGAAGAATCTTGTGAGCAGATCTTTGCTAATGAAGAAGGGTTACAAAATTGTTTTAGAATCAAACAAAGTTGTAATAACTCTTCATGATAATTTTTTGGTAAATGATTTTTCTGTGATGGTTTGTTTAAATTTAATATTGATGAATTAGAAGTTAATCAAATTCATCATCTTTAATTCCAAGATCCTCTTCTAATTTTTTGCATGCTAGATTAGAACATGGAATCCCGATTGTATCAAAAAAATGATGTCCTTAAATCTAATTCCTAAATTTAATATTACGCCAAGTGCTAAATGTGAAGTTTGTGTACAAGTCAAATTTTCTACAAATCATTTTAAATCAGTTAATAAAACTTCAAACATTTAGAGATAATTCACTCGGATGTGTGTGACTCGATCCGCCAACCTACTAGAGGTGGAAATAAATATTTTGTAATATTCATAGACGATTTTACCAAATATTGTTGCATATATTTATTAAAAACTAAAGATGAAGTACTTTTATATTTCAAGATTTTCAAAGCAGAAGTAGAAAATCAAATAGGACCTTCCATCAAAATTCTTAGATCCAACCTAGGTGGAGAATACACTTCGAATGAATTAACCCAATTTTGCCAAGAATAAGAGGTAATACATTAAGTGACTGCACCATTTTCACCCTGATCGAATAATGTAGCTGAACGTAAAAATTGGATCTTGATTAACATGATCAATGTCATGTTAGCCGAGTCAGGTGACCCAGAAAATAATTGGGGAGAAGTGTTGCTCCCCTCTTCTTTCATTCTTAATAGGATTCCATCAAAGCAAAGTGATAAAACTCTTACGAATTATTTAAATTAAGAAAGCCATACCTCCAAATTCTTCGAGTGCGAGGTGTCTAGCTAAGGTAGCGGTTCTCGAACCAAAAAGAAAGAAAATAGGACCTAAAATAATAGACTTCATTTTATAGGATATGCATCAAATAGTAGTGCTAATAAATTCTTATAAGCAACTTTCTTATTAGTGAAGTCACTAATACCACTATTATAGAAGCTAGAGATGCAGTGTATTTTGAAGATAACTTCTCATATAAAATGAATAACTCATCTAAACAATCTACTTGTTCAACTCAACCTTCTTCTTCTATATACTCATTTAAAAATGATGAACTTAAAAGAAGCAAAAGAGTTAAAATCGAACGAATCTTTGGGGGGACAACTTCACTTACCTAGTTGAAGGAGAACTTAATTCATATGAGGAAGCTATGACCTCATCTAATTATCCCTTTTGGAAAGTGGCCATAAATTTAGAAATTAATTATATACTAGAGAATAAAACATGGATTCTAACAAATCTACCACCCGGTTCTAAAGTCATAGGTTGTAAATGAATCTTTTAAAAAAACTAATTCTGGATGATTTTATAGATAAATATAAGTCTCGCCTTGTGCAAGGACTATGCTCAAAACAAAGATTAGATTATTTAGACACATATGCTCTCGTAGCTAGGATCACTTCTCTTCATGTTCTAGTCGCCTTAACTTCGATTTATAAGATGATCATCCATCAAATAGATGACAAACCTACCTTCTTGCATGAAGAATTAGAAGTCTACATGACCCAACCCGAAGGTTTCGTAGTTAAAGGTCAAGAAAACAAAGTTTACAAACTAATTAAATCTCTTTATGGTCTAAAATAATCCCATAAGCAACAGTATCAAAAATTTGATTTCGTACTCTTATCTTTTGGATTTAAATCTAATGAATTTGATATGTGTATTTATGCTAAACAAGATGAAAATGAAATTGTTTTGTTTTGCCTCTATATAGATGATATCTTAATATTTGGGAATTCAATCAAATTAATGATATCAAAAATAATTTATCATCCAAATTTGATATGAAAGATTTGGGTATAGCAAATATCATTTTAGGAATGAAGTTATCCAAATTTGATACTCGTATATCATTGTCTCTTTCTCATTCGATTAAGAAAATGTTACATATATTAAATTTATATGATTCCACTCTCATGTCTACTCAATATGATAGTAGCATAAGACTTTATAAAAGTATTGGTGAACCTATAGATAAATATAGGTATGCACAAATGATAGGATCACTATTATACATAGCTAACCGCACAAGGCCCGACATTTCCCATGACATAGGCCGATTAAGTAGATATACTAGCAATCCAAGTGATGATTATTATATGATGTCAATTAGAATATTTAAATACCATCTCATAGCTATAGATTATAGTTTAGTATATACGGGTTTTCCCGAAGTACCAAAAAGATATTCATATGTCAATTGGGTAACTGATTCGTTAGACGTTAAATCCCCAACTGGCTATGCATTCATCCTTGGAGGAGCTGCCATTTCATGAGTTTCTACAAAACAAACTATTATTTCAAGAAGCACCATGAAATCCAAGCTTATAGCTTTAGACACTACATGTGCCGAAACAGAATGGATCAAAAATTTACTTTCTGAAATGCCTTTATTAAAAAACATATTCCTACTATTTTTTTGCATTGTGATAATAAATATGTTATTGATTTAACTGTTTCTAATGTAATAATTTCAAAATGAATAAATTCATGAGAATCAGGTACACATCAGTGAAGCAAAGAAGAAAAGAAGTGATATCACTCAACTATGTAAAGTCAAAATTGAATCTAACTGATAATCTTACCAAGGAATTGTCCCGATGGGAGATTTTGTTTTCCTCGAGGGGAATGTGGCTTAAGCCCACATGATTTGCTGCAAATGGTGGATACCCAACCCATATGATTGGAGATCCCACGAATTGGGTTCAATGTGGTAGAAACGAAGTTGTTGATGTAGCGTAGTTGGGAGCACAAATTTAAAGGTTGAGAAAACCTTCTCCCCATTCATATGATGTTGTGCACTACATAACAGTTTATAATGAACTTTAAGTTCTTAATGGTTGCCAATGTCATATATTTTTGAGAGATATTTATTATGAAATATCTCTTGAGGCACCACCTATGTGGGGGTAGTCGTGAGGCCGCGACTTTGGGATTTGCCCTACACCCAAATAACCCTCATGAAAAATCAAGGAATGCATGCCATTAATGCGCCCACCACTATAATCCAAGTACAACCAATCTTTTGTGTGCTTATTTAATTTATCGATCAATAATTTATAATTCAAAGTCTCTGAAATATTATACTCTTCGGTAGAGGAAATATGTACTAAGTACAAGTTCAAGGTAACCATTTCTCCTATACCCATTGCATTAGATACAACTTGATGAAATAAATTTGTATTTGATTTTATTTATTATTTGTGATATCAAATTTATGAAGTTTGCATTTTGGTTTTTCGCTTTTGTGAGAGATTGTTAGAAATTTAATATATAAAACTCATTTTGATAGAAAAGCACTATAATCAAATTTTTAGAGGGAAACTTTCATAATGGAAAAGATGATCTTTAGTCGGGTGATTTTGGCCTCTAGTGGCGGGTGGCTTGCGTCTCTCTGATTCGGCATCTGGGCGGGGTACTCAGCCTTTTCTATGGCCATCTGGTTTGTAGAGATCTGATTTGTGATTTTTTTTTCTCTTCTTATCTGGGTATATTGTTGTCATTGTTATTCTGCTCGTTTTGTTGGGTTTGTGATGTATGAAAGATTTAGGGGTAGCTTGGGGGAAAGCTCTTTTGTTATCTCCAGTAGGGAATGAGGAGGTTGTTGTGCATGTTGAAAACTTGGTTTTTGATTTGAAGGTTGTGCTTGTCTTGGTTGGCTGGGTTATTTCTGCAAGATCTCTTAATTTTGATGCATTGAAAAGTACACCGTCTTATTTCTTTAATACTATCAAACCAGTCTCATTCAAACAATTAGGGATGGATAGATTTGTAGGCATTTTCTCACATGTGTTGGATTTACGGTGAATCTTGGAGGGTTACCCATGAATTTTTGATAAGAACCTCATTGTCCTTGCTGAAGTTACGCCTCGAGATACCCCGTGTAGCATTCCTCTGATTTGGTGCCGCTTTCGAGTTCAGATTTGGGGGCTCCCTTTGTAGTTTATGATGAAAGGGGTGGCGGCCATGATTGGAAATAAGATCGGCTAGTTTCTTGATATATAATCAGACTAGCATGTTGTGGGGGCCTTTTTTATGGATTTTGATGCTCATTAATGTTGATGTTCCGTTGTTTCGGGTGGTGAAGCTCAGGCTTGCAAATGCAGAACTCTGTTTGGCCGCAGTCAAGTATTAACGTCTTCCGAACTTCTGTTATTTTGTGGTGTTATTGGGCATTCTTGCAAATTATGTCATTTCTATCTTGAAGAAAATTTTAGTGATCTGAGTAATAGTTCGCCCTTTGGTCCATGTCTTCGGGAGACCAATTCCATGTTGAATTTCTTTATTTTGAAAAGGTCCACATGCCCAACCTTCGCTCCTCTGTCGTTTTACACTTCCCCACTGAAAACTCCCTTACCAACCCCTCCTCTTTCTCCAAGTTTTCACCGCCTTACCTACAACCTCCACTCTGCATTGTCTCGTACGGCGAAAACTACAGCTCTTTACCTTACATCAATAACATTATTGCATACCTATGATTCTATTGAACCCACTACCCCACCGTCATCCCTCTTCTCTACATCTATAAATCCATCATTTGATTCTATTTTGCCTATTTCACCACTGGCATGTGCGCTTCGCAACATGCACTTTCACTCCCACCATTAACTTAATCCCAAAAGCCCTCGCGGGCATTTTGTGAATCCATCGTCCCCTTTGGCTTTTAGGACCAACTCTCCAATCCCACCTCATTAAGGCTGATGGGATGGCAGCCTATTACCATGACTTTGGCATTACCAGATGCTCCTATGCGTGCAACAAGGCGTGGCAGTTCATCAAGGATTAAGGGATTTTCGCTTTGGGTGACACATCATCGTCCTCAAAAGCGCTCGGCTGCTACCGGTTTTGATTATGATTTCCCTAATGTGGATAAGAAGGGGAAAATGTGTGGTTATTGATCAAGAGCTCTATTTATGGGTCCGGGGGAGTAAAGTGCAAGTGCAGGCATCCAACGGCTCACGTGGATGCCCACACACATCTCAAAACGAGTGCATCTCATCTCTCTTTGAGATGTGTACGTGCGGGCATCGAACGCGAGCCGTTGGATGCCCGCACTTCACGGTAAAGTGCACTTTTGCACTTTACCTCCCACAGACCCTCTATTTTTTGGCAGGGTATACGATGTAGCCTTGCTGCTCATCATAAAACTCTTGTGCTGGAACTATCAGGGACTGGGGGACACCTGCACAGTTTGCCACCTTAGTGAGATTATCAGGTCTCATCAGCCCTCCTTAGTCTTTGGTTCAAAGACTAGATTATCTTGTAGCAAGACGAATAATTTGAAGAAATGATGGAACTTAGATCGAATTTTGGTGGCGGATCGTGGAAATAATGAGCGCATTTTATTATTTTAGGAAAAAGCTGGATTTTCAGCTTCAATCGTACTCTGCATATCATATTGACATTATTATTGATGACGATAATTTGTTGGCTCCATGGAGATTCATTGGTTTTTACGGTCATCTGATGGCTTGCTACAAAAAGTATACATGGTCTCTTCTTCAATTATTAGCTTCGGTATCATCCTTGCCTTTGGTGTGTGCTGGAGATTTTAATGAGATTCTTTCTCAGTCAGAACTGGATACAGTCAGGTTCGGCGCCTGGGATGGCAGATTGAGGATTTTCACTCTACTCTGCTATAGTGTAGGATTTCAGATTTGGGTTTTCTAGGAGACAAATTTACATGGTCAAAACGGCGGGTGATCCCATTTTCGGTTTGTGCTAGGCATGGTCAATTTTTTGCCTCAGTATCTTGGAGGTCTCAATTTGCTAGCGCTTTGATCAAGCATTTACGGACGATATATTCCGACCATTGCCCTATTTTGCTTGAGCTGCAGGCAAGTACTTAGGCTATGTTTGGGAGGACTTTCCGGAAAGGAAAAGGAGTGGTAGCAAAAGGAAGGTGGAAAAATGAGCTTTTGGAAAATGTATATTGCAAAAGGAGATCCGTTTGAGTGAATTTTTTTGCAGAAATTTTTAAAAAGAAGCATTTTATAAACTGTTTGGCAAATCTCGGTTGCAGAGATTTTTTTATTAAAATTGCGCACATTTTCTGCCCGAGCGTGAATTTTCCGGACAGACGAGAATTTTTCGCCCGGGACCGAATATTTCGCTCGGATGCGCATTTTACGCCCGGGCGTGAATTATTCGCTCGAGCGCGAACTTTTCGTCCAAGCTTGAATTTTCCGTCGGGGCGCGGAAAAAACGCGTCCGGACAAAAAAAATGCTCCCGGGCAAAAAATGCGCGCCTGAGCGAAATATTCGCTCACGTGCAAAATATTTGTGCACGGGCGAAATATTCGCGCTTGGGCAAAATATTTGTGTCGGGGCGAAATATTTGGGATCAGGCGAAAATTTTGCGCCCGGACGAAAATTTTGCGATCGGGCAAAAAAATCACGCCCGGGCAAAAATTTCGCGACGGGGCGAAAACATCGCGCACGGGTGAAAAAATTACGATTGAGCAAAAAAACCGTGATCGGGCGAAAAAACTGCGACCGGGCGAAAAAACTACGCCCGGGGGAAAAATCGCTCCCGGACGAAAAATGCACTATCAGGCAAAGAAACAACGCCCGGGCGAAAAAATTCACGCCCGGGAAAAAAATTCGTGCCTGGGCGAAAAATTCGCGCCCAGGAGAAAATTTCGCGTCAGGCGAAAAAATTCGCGCTCGGGTGAAAAAATTTGCTCTCTGGCAGAACATTCCGCGCCCGGGCGTAAAATTCGCGCCCGGGCGAAAAATTCGCCCCCGGGCGAAAAATCTGCGGCCGGGCAAAAAAATCCGCGTCCGGGCGAAAAATTCGCTCCCGGGCGAAAAAATCCCCCCGGGGGAAAAAAATCGCGCCCGAGCAAAATATTCGTCTAGAGAAAGGCTAGTGTTTTTGCAGTGTTTTCGAACGTGGTCCATAGAAGTAAAATGTTTTTGTAGCATCAACTGCGTATCGGGATGAGAAAATACTTTTCGAAAACTTGAAAAGTAGGAGACTCGTGACTTTTCAAATAGAGGAGAAAAATGAGTTCATTTTGTGTATTTTCATTCTTGAGTTCATTTTGTTATAACGGTAAGCACATACACGTGCTCGCCACCCCTCAAAATAATTCGACCACAAATTCGCAGAAGGAAGACCGAGACAAGTAGTTGATACCAAATTGTAACACATCTGTCCGTCACGTAAAATATAACATAAGGTCCAGTCGGGGCCCACGCCATATTCCACGGACAGTCAGCAGAGTTATAGGTTAATATCAAAAAGACCAAACGAATCCTAATGCAGATCATCCTAGCGAAGCTTTATTGGTTAATTGAACTCAAGTAACACTTTTACGGACAGTCAACAGAGTTACAAGTTAATATCAAAAAGACCAAATGAATCCTAAGTCAGAACATCCTAGCAAAAGCTTCATGGGTTAATTGAACTCAAGTAACTCATGAAGTTTCCTATATGGTTTAATATAGTGGACATTCGTGTTACTTGAGTTCAATTAACCCATGAAGCTTCCGCTAGGATGATCTGAGTTAGGATTCATTTGGTCTTTTTGATAGTAACTTGTAACTCTGATGATTGTCCGTGGAATATAGCGTGGGGGCCCGGTTGGACCTTCTGTTATATTTTACACGGCGGACAGAGGTGTTACAATTTGGTATCAGTTACTTGTCTCGGTCTTCCTTCTGCGAATTTGTGGTCGAATTCTTTTGAGGGGTGGAGAGCATGTGTATATGCTTACCGTTATAACAAAATGAACTCAAGAATGTCCACTTAGGAATGAAAATGCATATATTTGAGGAACATGTGTGTTCCTATTAGTCGTGGTGTGCCTTATATGTGGTCCCTAAATTGTGTATTTTACACTTTTACGTAACTCGAAGTGGTGCGGGACAGTTTGAACCATAACATTCTATGGAGAGTGCATCACCAGCTGATGTGCCCACACCTCCCCCTTCTGCGAAAATGATACGCTTAGTTATCGTGTCAGTGTTTGCTATGATAAATGTACAGACGACTGGGCAGGTGCGTCCTGCTATGGTCCCGGACTAGGTTGGTGTTGTTGAGCCTATAACTGTTAGGCAAGGGCCTGTTGAGGCTTTGGTTGAAAGGCGAGCTACTGAAAGGCAGCTGAAGCACTTCATGAGTTTTAGTACTCTTATGTTCACGGGCGTAGGATCCCCAACGCAGACGGAGGGCTGGCTTTCGCATGTCAAGAGAGTATTGATGGCGATTGAAACATAGCAGTGGCAGAAGGTAACCTTGGCCACTTTTCTGTTGGAGGGAGAGGCTAGGATTTGGTGGGATGAGTTGGAGTTACACTACTTTGTGCACAGACGATTATCTGAGATCTCGATGGAGGAGTTTCGAGATTGTTCTTGGCAAAGCATCTGCCTTCATCGCAGCAGATTGTCATGGAGAATGAGTTCCAGCGCTTGACTCAGGGCGAGAGTAGTGTGGATAACTACGTGCATGAGTTTACTAGGTTGGGACGCAACACGGGGTCTACTTTTGCGGACGAGGAGTGTGAGACCAATAGGTTCTATGAAGGACTTCGAGATGAGTTGAGGTTACTTCTCTTGGGTCCGATGAATCAAGGGTTTCAAGTAATGGTTAATACGGCTCGTTTGTCGGAAAAGGACATGAAGAGGGTGCAAGGCAAGATGGACTTGGCTGTGATAAAGCCCGAGTTCAAAGTGTCGACTTCTTCAAAATCATGTTTATAGAAGTGGAATAAGAAGTCGAAGTATTCTAGGCATGCTCCATCTATTGTCACTTCTAGAGCAACATTAGGGCAAAACACTCGTACAAGTTACACTAGTGGAAAGCCAGGGCATTTTGCCCATGAATGTACCAGTGGCCTTCCAAGGAAGGATAAGAAGGTAGGAGCATCTTACGTTGAGATGGGAAAGGCGGTGGAGTCCACTGCATCCTAATATGCTCTAGCTCAGTCAAGGGTTTACAATCTTAGTCAACAGGATGTCATCAAACAGGCTGATGTCATCATAGGTACGAGTAATATATAGTTTTCATGCTTTATATACATCAGACAGTGTAAATTGTTTGTGTATAACTCGATAAATGAAATTTATACGCCGCTCCTGCCTTAACCAAAATGATATTTATACGCCTAAATGGTCTGAGACAAGGTAAAATTTTGAACTCGCCCCTGCTGGGCAAGGTGGTCTGAACTCACTTCTACTGGGCGAGGTGTTCTGAACTCACCCCTGCTGGGCGAGGTGCTCTGAACTCGCCCGTGCTGGGCGAGGTGCTCTGAACTCGCCCCTGCTGGGTGATGTGATCTGAACTCGCCCCTACTGGGACAGGTGATCTGAACTCGCCCCTGTTGGGTGAGGGATCTGAACTCTTCCCCTACTAGGTGAGGTGATCTGAACTCGCCCCTACTGGTCGAGGTGATCTGAACTCGTTCCTACTAGGCGATGTCTTCTAAAGTGTCTTTCTTAGGAATTTCTGATCTCGACGAATTACGAGTTATACATTAATCATTTCAGAATTACTTCGACCTAGAGCTCACTTTATCGTGGAGTTTCTGACATAACTATGCCCCTTGATCTAAATGTACACATTCGATATTTGAGGGTGTAAATTATTATTTAGGCCCATTAACTTTTTCTCTAATATTGATATGAGATTCAATTTATTTCTGTAATTTCTTTTTCACCTACAAGCCTGTCAAGAGGTATATTTGACCGGACTTCACTACTCCAAGGCCGTACTGTGCCGTGGTACAAGATTATAGCTTTCAGTATCATCCAGGACGATGCATTCCTACCGTCGAGCGGTAGGGGTGACAACCTAGATTGCTCTTAGGTGATCCAGGGTTTTAAAGGGGCAATTGATCCCGTTCCCTGCCTTAATTTCTTTTATATGCTTTATATACTTTATTGAAATGAACTTGACCAGTACGAGACTGGAGTAGTACTGAATTGAAAGTTCTGAACTGAAATGAATAAAGGAAACAAGACCAGTGCAAGACTGGAATAATCATAAAGAAAATGGTTAGTAGTCCAATCGCTCCACCAGGAGGCTTGAGTTCCATCTCCTATCATAGGAAGCACATTCAGTTTAATCTCCGTTCTCAGGAGGTATTTTCAGTTCCTTCTCCGCTCTTATGAGACATTCGCAGTTCCTTCTTTGTTCTCAGGAGGCATATCCAGTTCTATTTTTGTTTTTAATATGTCTTGCTGGTTATACCAAATATTAAGATCTGATAATAATTTGGTTGTGCCTTTTTAATCACGGCTTAATTGGATTAGAGGTTTATTAGGAGTTACACCCTTATTATTAGTCGAGGATAATTTTGCAACTCATTACACATACTCTTATTTTTCGAGCGTGTCCCAAATTACCCGAGCGTCGAGGCGCTCGACGGTTGCTCAAAATCTCAGAATACCCGGAGCTTGGTCACTTGCCCCGACAACTTTTGTTGATAAGACCATTTATTATTCATATTAGAAAGGGTGGTCGCGCGCTCTAATTTTCACTTTCGAGGAAAATGAGTGTAATAAATTCCAAGCGCAACCCTAGGCTCTAAGAAACTGAGGAAAATTTAATTTTGATCTCTAAGCCCCCTAATTTTGATACAATCTTTAAGGGGGCCTAAATTGAGCACATAAAAATTTTCATAATTTTTCAAGAGTTTTGGGTCTTTAATTTGATCGTACAATTTTCATTTTGGCTTTTAAAAATAATAAATTAACTCCAAAAATTCTCAAAACTTTTGTGGAGGAAGCCCTTGGTACGGGGAACATTTTTCATGTTGATTACTTTTCCCCCAGAGGCATAGAAATGTCCCAAAAAATTTCTCAAAGTTTTTATGATAATCTGGTCTGCTGATAGCAAATAAAGAATATCTTGTGGCTGAGATCGAGCTGGTACTTAAAAATTACCCTTCCGCCCCCACAGCGGATCGACTGCAAATCCGCTGTAGGGGGCGCTGATGTTGAGGCGGGGGCGGGATTTAATAAAATCCCGATCGTCCGATCTTAATCATCAGATCGGGCGGCTGATGCTCTTTGCCGACGGCAGATAGGGATAACCACTGCCACCGTCGGTCACCGACGTTGCTCCCGGCAAGTTCGTCGGGGGCGGCGAGTCCCTGGGTGGTGGCCCGGCGGCCTGCCACCCCCGGCCACCGCCTGATTTGGCTAACCCGAGAGCGGGGAAAGTCGTCGAGCGGAGCTCCATGAAAAACATCGAGCTGAGCTCGACAAAACGTCGAGCAGAGCTCTTTGGCGCCACCGCACCACCCCCGCCTCTCCGGCGTTGAGCCCAGCCCCGTAACCACCCCTGGTCGGCGCACCAGAGGTAGGGCTCTTCTCTGGTGATGGTCCGGCGACTATCCGCCGCCGGCCGCCGCCAGAGGCAAAACAGAGCAAATGCTCTACCTCTCGGGTGCCGCCGGAGCGGCATTTTTCGGTGGCACCCCGGCTTCCCCCCACCGAAAAATGTCATCCTGGTGGGTCAAACCTTCTCCAGTGCTACCCCAGCGGGGGAAGAGATCAGCTTTCCTGCGGCCACCACCCGACCTGGAGCATGGGTCGGGTGGTGTCGGCGGCGCTCCGACCGCCGAAGGGCCCATGCAGGACGTCCAGAAGGAGGGGAAGGGAGGGGAGAAGTTTTTACCTGTAGAGGAGGGGCTTGGGAGGGGCCGGCTTGGTTGGCCATCCAAGGTGGTGGTGGTAGAGCTCGAGCTTGCCTTTTCCGTCGACCTGAGCTCTGACAGAGATTGGGGAGGGTGGGGGAGTTTCTCTTTAAGCTTGTGAGGGGATTACCAGGGGACGAGGCCTTTATATAAGTTGGAGGGGGAGGGGATCTCCTACCCTACCCAATGTGGGATTAATACCTCCTTAGGGAGGGATTAATCTCCACCATCCACTTGTCTAAGGACATCTAGAGGCTTAAGGCAATTCCCTTATGTGGAAAAATGAGGTTGGGCCCCTTATGGGCTTGGGCTTTCATAAGTGGGAGAGGAAAACGAGGGGAGTGGGGAAAAAGTTGGTGGGCCACTACTTGGGCCCATTCCTTCCCATCTCAATAATTTGTGGCTCTTATGGGTAAGGGGACAATGTACTATTTTCCCATGGAGAGGGGGTGGCCTCCTCCTTAGGTGATTTTTTCAAAAATATGTAAAAGGGGAGGGTTTGACCAAAGTCAACCCTGGTGGGTCAACTCATGGGGGTCAAAGTTGAAATAGGTCCAAGTCATCAGGGTTGGGTCGAAGTTGGGGTGTTGAGTCACAATTGGTGTGCGCACGCTTTTCGGTGCACAACTGAGCTTGATTGGACCACGGTTTGACCACCCATTATTGAAACTGACTGGAACCAATTCTATTGACTTTGCATTGACTATACGAACCCAACGCTACTGACAGGGGTTGAATCGTAGTTCGTTTGGTAAAAGTTCAAAATATGCGCGTCGCGGTGCGCTAAAATGGTCAAAATGTCTATATCCGCCGTTAGATCTTGAATCGCAACGCGGGAGTTCTGATGCGCTCGTATCGACTATACGAATCCACATGAACTGACGGAACTCAAATCGGGGTTCTCTAAGCCGATATCCAGAGTCTGGCTCTCGTGGCGTTTTACGAGGAATGATTACATCCACCACATGATCTCGGGGTTCAACAGAACGAGTTCCGACGTGCTTGTATCGACTATACGAGGTCACAGGAACTGACAGAACTCAAATCAGAGTTCTCTAGCTCTATTTTCTGCTGATGGTTACCTTCTACTGGCTCATGGGTAGGAGTTCGGGTTACTTTTATTGGGTCTTCTAGGGTTTTGGTGGCCTAGTAAAAGTTGGGATGTTACAGTAACCACTCGCATGACCTCCCGTAGTGGGGAAAATGCGTGGTTAAAAAAATAGTGGTCTGCATTTAACAAGATTAATACGAATATTAAGTTATAATCCCGCGAAATATTATAAAAGTAATTATAATATTTTGGCCTGTTAATAAAAATCACGGTGGTTATGGTGTGCGGATAGAAGCGTAACCACCATAACCACCACCCCGGAGCCTATAAAAGGAGCTACATGGCTCCTCATTTCTTACCTTTTTCCTCCGAGTCCTCTTCTTTCTCAAGTTGAAGCTCTGCCAAATTCCTCCTACGAGCTGGACCCGATCTGCACCCGAGCTACAAGCGAGTCAGGTCAAGGCCACCCGACGAAGCCGAATCTCTCAAGTTTCAAGTGGCCCCGCAACCGCGAGTCCAGACATTCAGCTCCCGCATTCAGGAATTGACAAGCTGCTATCCGAAGACCACCGCGCAAAACGCGATTTGTAACAACTCCCGGCGCGACGACCTATCGTCCGCCGCGTGCAATGTGTTCTCTCACCCCATAATTGTAACGATCGATGGCTTGTCACCCTCGACTTCACAAACCAGATGTAGTCGACAGGAAATAGTGGATTTTGATCGGCACAAATCCGGTCACGTGATTTTTACCCAGTTGAGGGGTTTTTTCACGTTAAAACTGCTTGTGTACAACCAACCTACTCTTTTGACTGTGTGCGCGTTCGACCATTCCGAGAGCTAAGACGGTCCAAGAATTCCGGCTTGACCGGGACGTTGAGTTAGAGCGCAACAAATATATTGTTCTTATGATGATTCTCCCCAACTCCCCCTGCCTCCCTCTTCGCGGAACCATCACCGTTGTTGGATTCAACCTCGCCTCCATCAACTGCATAACCTCCGGCTACTTCGAGCTCCAGCCAAAAGAATGCCTCACCCTCGTCAACGACATCACCGTTGGATCCGCCCTTGCCTTTATTGTCTTCTTCGAAGCCGAACCAAAACAGGGCCTCTCCGGCGGTTATTGACAGTCAGCAACGGGAGGAAGGGGGAGAATCGTGGTCGGCAACGGATATCAGGAAAATAAGGCGGAAGTTTGTTTTTTGGCTATTATTAGCGAGCATATTATGTGTGTTTTTTATGTTTTGACGTGCTGTCAATATTCAAAGCCGGGTTGTCAATATAAACACTCTATATTAAAGTGGTGTCATGCACATCATGCATGTTCTCCATAAGTTGATTATGTAAATAGTGCATACAATGCATCACCTATGAATATTGGGCAATCAATTTTGATTTACATTTATGCTTAGATATAATACTTAATATTTAGATTAATAGTTGTCGTAATGTAAGGCTCCGTCAAAATATTTTTTGTGCGCGTAACACATCATTGACCATCGTGTGTGACCCCTATCACACCGTTGTTTTTTACAAGCACGATTTTTTACACGTGTTCGATCGAAAATACGATCGTTTTTTCCGTATGACCGGATTCTATTTTTTTACAAACAATCTTGACCATTGGATGGAGGATCATCATCAGTATTTTATCCTGCACAGTCATCTTTAATGATCACTGTGCATTAAGTGATGTATTTGCTCCGTGAAGTTCGGAAAACCCCCCACCATCATTGAATGTATGTTTGACATGAGAACTGATATGACCACCACATAAAAAATAAAACAAGTGTTGTGCCAACTCAATGCTCATGACAAATCTAATTAAAGTAAACCGTCTTAACACATGAAGCGGTCGAATGCGCACACAGTTACAGAGTAAGTAAAGAAGTGCACAAGACCAGTGGCGGATCTAGGAATTTTAACTGGGGGGAGGGTGGATGAACATCAACTTTCCCCAACAAAACTTTTTTTTGAATGAGAATTTTAAAAGGGGGGGCCGAATATTAACTTCCTCTAACAATTTTTTTTTTGAACGTCTCCATCTTACCAGAGTCGCTTCTCCCTCATCCGGAAACCGTTCTTGACGTATAAGTAGTCAAAATTCATTGCCTCGACGTGAGGAATCCAAATCAACTATGTATTTTACAAAATTCTTGGGGGGGGGGGGGGGGCAGCCCGCTCCCCTTAGATCCGCCCCATGCACAAGACAATTTTAACGTGAAAAAAACTCCTCATATGGGTAAAAAATCACGTGACTGGTTCGGTGCCGGTCAAATCTCACTATTGAATGTGATTTACAGATTGTGAGTGAAATCGAGGGAGACAGTCTGCTTCTCGTTACAACTTGGAGATGAGAGAGATTACAGACGTGTTCGGTGGGTGACAGTACGGCTCATGCGAAGCTCAGTTTATATAACTTTTTGACAGCGGCGGACGCTCTTGGATGCTGCACAAATGTCGAACACTGTTACAGGGCGTGTGGAGATGCATTGGTGGGGACTTGCAGATTGTTGCGCACGTAAGAGATTCCTTGGAATGGCTGACGAGACGTCTTCTTTCTTGTAGCGTTATGGACCTAGACAAATTCTCCGGGTGGCTCAACGGGAGGGGTGGCTCAAAGGAGGATTTCAGCAAAGTTCTGGCCTAAGGAAGAAGAAAACTGAGATGAAAAAAAATTAGAAATAAGAGGGGTTTTAGAGTCTTTTTATAGACTTGTATGGTGGTTACAATAATTATTCGGTTATCCGCACACCGTAACCAATCAAATTACAAAATGTATACTATATTTAGCATAGTTTTAAGCGAATATTAATTTATATATTTTCATACACACACTATAATAATTTTCTCCAATAACGATGGTGGTTATGCATGTGGTTATGTGAGTGGTTATCCATGCAACAGTTAGTAGTGATCGCGAATGGACGATCGGACGACGAAGAGGGGACCACCGCCAATGTGCGGTGACTCCTCGGTGGCGGGAGACCGTCGAGGGAGGAAGTTGAATGACGGCCGACCGTGAGTGGGCAAGAAGGGAGGCTGGGCCTAGCGTCGGCCGTCTGCAGCGCAGTTGTCCGACCCAACGGGCCCGACCGGGGGGTCGGGGTGCGACCGCACGGGGGGGGGGGGGGGGGGGGGGGGGGGGGGGGGCTGGGGGGGGGGGGGGAGCCCCTTGGTTGAGGGTTCGGCCGCCGGTGAGTGAAGACGGCCTGCCGTTTTGGCCGACCGCAGACGGTTTGCGCGCATAGTGGAATCCCGTGTGTGAATCATGCGGGGGATCGGGCATGCCGATCGCGTGCGCGGGTAATACCTCTATGATTCCCACCAAGTTAGTCGGGATCATGGGTGGTCGACTAGTTGCACGTAATTTTCTCTATATGTAACTTGGCCCCATCAACTAATTTTGTACATAAGAGTTAATGAAGTTTCTTTGTGGAGGTTTGACGTTCACGAGAGAAGATTCATAACCACCATGTTCACGATAGCCATCGCCCGCTAAACGAAGCCATCACACGTTCACGACTGCCACTGCACCATGAGCATCAAAGATCATCGTGCGTGGAAAAAGATTCGTTTGGTGGGTGAATTTATGATTCAACGGTGAAGATTGTTTCCATAAATACTAATCATGTTCAAAAAAAACTTTTCTCGTAAGAAATAACAGTGTAATAATGCATCTCGCCCCATAACTTTGATACACTAGACGCCCAAATAATTATCTCTCATTCATGTCATTAATTCGGTAACGTCGATATTCCATCGGAGAGAAAAAAAAGCAGCACAGGGGTAGTACGGTCAATTGATTAGTTAAATTTTTGTTTATTTTTTAAAATTTCCCCTCTTGACCAACTTCGCAAATCCCAACGAACTGACCTCGAGGCTCGGATTAGCTTTGGTGCTGGTAGAGAGAGAGAGAGAGAGAGAGAGAGAGAGAGGCACTTGGTCTGTGAACTTCCGCCCCACGCTCCCCTCTCAACAAACACAGACGGTTTCTTCAGATAGATTTTAGTCGAAGCGTTCTCTCTTCCAACTCTTCCTCTTCATCTTCTTCCAACTCTCCCTATTCCTCTACCGCATTCTCTCTCTCACTCACTCTGTAGTTTCCTGGGAGAATGCCAAGGAGGGTACATTGAGCGATCAGCTTAGTTTGGTGGCTGCTTTAGATATCTGACGACTTCTGAGGGATTCGCTCCTCTATATCAATGTCCTCTGTTTTTGAGGACATACTGAAGGAGCGCGGGACGAGCCTCAGCGACATGGATTTGGCCTCGAGGAAGACAGTGGAGGCTGGTGAGAGAAACGAATTTCTTTCACATAATGCTTATTTTTTCTTCTTCTCTTTGATTTCTGGCTTTTATGTTTTTACCTGCTTTTATTTGAAGCGAACCCTTCTGTTCATGCACTTATTTAAATAATGAACACGTTTCTCGATCTGAAGAGGAATGATAATTTGAATAATTTGGTAGTTTGTTTGAAGATTTAAGTTTATCTTAGCAAATTAGATTGGAACGGCTATACAAACTACAAGAGTACCTAACATGAGTGGATCTATTTCCGATTGGTGTGATTAGCTTGATCATTTGATTTATCTTGTGTAATTATTACCTCAATAGTTCTTATGAGTTATGATCTAGAGAAATATATAGAGATCCGTATGAGTTTGATCATCATTTAAAAAGGAACTGTTCTGAACAAAAACAACAGATTCCAGACGATACGAAGCAGCACGTTGGCTTAGAAGAACTGTGGGGGTGGTTGGTGCCAGAGAATTGCCAGAGAAGCCTTCAGAAGAAGAATTTAGGCTTGCATTGAGAAGTGGATTGATCCTTTGTAGTGCAATTAACAAGATTCAGCCTGCAGCAGTTCCAAAGGTTGTTAGCCTGTGAATTTTTTGAGTTATTTCTTGTTCTAAATTTAAATTTCAATAGTTTCCTTCCTTGGTTGTAGATTGTTACGAATCCAGGTGATTCACTTGTCATCCAAGATGTAGCTGCCTTGTCAGCTTATCAGTACTTTGAAAATGTGAGGAATTTTCTAGTTGCTGCTCAGGATATCAGCCTCCCCACATTTGATGTGTCCGATTTAGAGCAGGTCTGCTTTCGATAGTAATAGACTAATCATTGACAACTCATGATATAGTCGCTTAAAAACGCTTTCTATGTACTTCAAGAACACTTGTGATAGTAATATACTAATGATTGGAAACAAGTAATATGTGTTTCTGAATTTTGATCTATTTTAATTTTGTTCTGGTTTTAATGAGCTTTTATAATGTGAATGCTGTAAATCTGTTGTCAATATTTTAACTTATGCTTATACTGATTCCATGTTTCATATGGAAGTCATTGTAATTTTGTCTCATAATGATTATTTAGGGAGGGCAAAGCTCAAGAATTGTGAACTGCATCCTGGCTCTTAAATCCTATAGTGAATGGAGGCAAATGGGTGGTGGCGGATCCTGGAAATTTGGTGGGAATGTTAAGCCAACTGTATATGTAAAAGCTTTCATGAGGAAGAACTTGGGTCCTTTCTCAAATTCCTTCACCAGGTCTCAGTCATTGGATGCCCGAGAAATAAATTGTGATGAACAGAGCTTAAAGAAAGTAGAATCACATGACATGGTTGTAATATCAAAATGATCTTTTGATATTTACTTATTTGTGCACTATCCTGACTATTTGCATTAATATTTTCAGTCTTCTCCTTTGAATGTGCTCGTCAATTCATTTCTATTAGAGAAGAAGCCCGAAGAAGTACCAATGGTATTGCTTTTTTGTGCTGGTCTTACAACTTTATTCCTGACTTTTTCTGATTGGAAGTGAATTTATTATCTTGAATCTTATGTCTCAGCTTGTGGAGCTTATATTAGGAAACTTTATGGAGGAGTTTGAACGCCGCATTGCAAATCAAAATGAGCTGGTATACTTATACTATTTCAGCAAATAAGCATTTTTTACAAAAAGTCTTTTCTAATATCTTATGGGGGTTGGAGTGGATACTTCATTCCTATATGCATGTTAAATATTCTCCAACTTTCTGCAAACTCCCATAATAACCATCCTATTTTCTCTTCTTGACGATCATTCTCTCTTTGCTGATGACCATTCTTCTGGAGTCGATACTGCGACCATCACAGGAATATCGAAGGCCTGATCGTAGCCGCGGTCTTTGGCACATGGTCTTGTGCTACGAAGCAAAATCAATGATTGTGATCCAACACATAGATCCAACAGAGAGCATCAATTCCATATGTCCAGCATTTAAAGAAGAAAAATCAAAAGTGCTTACCCAGAAATCGGCGATCCAAGGTATTCGGTTCAGGTGCCCGACAGTTTGCCTTTTCCTTACCGTGCTGACCGCGAGGTCGCGCGATCAGCTTTCTTTAGCTGCGGAGATCGCGAGGTATCCCTTTGGGAGAGCTTGCGGTCAGCCTTTTCCTGACCGTGCTGGCCGCGAGGTCAGCTTTGTCTACCCGCAGAGACCGCGAGGTCTCCCCCTGTGAGAGCTCGTGGTCAGCCTTTTCCTGACCGCGCTGACCGCGAAGTCACGCGGTCAGCTTTCTATAGCTGCGGTGACTGCGAGGTCTCCCCCTTGGGAGAGCACGTGGTCAGACCTTTCCCAGTAGTCGGCGGGGCCAGGCGACCTCAACCACTAGCCGCACGGTTAGAAATGCTAGCCGCGCGGTTAGCCTTTTCCTACCCGCGAGGTCGCCCTCCCCGGGTTGCCCGAGTTGTCTCAGCCTGCCCGTCCGGGCAACCCCCTATTCCTATAAATAGGGTTCCAACCCTCTCTTTGGAGGGGGGAGCTCAGAGGCAGAACACGCAAGGCTAACTTGCGATTACGTTTCGCCAGACCGTGCGACCTATTTCAGAAACTTGGGCGACCTGTTTTTTCTAGTTGCGAGACCTCTCCTGAGCGGCCTGGGCGAACTCCTTTGCCTAGTCGCGACCTTTCTTTTCCTCTTCATCTTTGACTCGAAATAACCTACTACTCACAACCACATTCCTTCAGTTCGGGCAACAAGACTTTTTTCCCTCTGTCATCCGACCCAACTTGCGGTAGTGCGCAGAGAGTTGGTATCGACATTTTTGGTGCCAACAAGGAGATCAACGAACGAGATTCAAAATTGTAGGTCAAAGTCTTAACAAAGACCCACATGTCACGCACCACCAGATCGCAGATCAATGCACACACAGAATTAAAATTAACGTCGTCTACCCATTATTAAATAAATAAAATTGTATAGTTATGGGATAAAATTGCCAATGTCTATTTTATCAATTGTTACATTTTTGTTTTATATAAAAACCATGCTTATCCTGTAATAGTTTTAAGTTTGAGTTAATGAAATGCTTAGTTTCGTCTCCTTCCCTCTCGTTCTTCTCTCCCAGTCTACCACCCTCTCTTCATTGGTCCTTATTTTGTTCTTAGCAATATCGGTAAGAGTTTTTATAAATCGGTGCTCTCGTCCCATTGTCATCCTCGTAGTTGACAGAACTCACTCCAAAGATGTAAACCAACAAATTATGATAGTCTAAGACTTCGTTTGTTTCAGCGTTTTCGCCGGGCGTTTGGAGCAAACGCCGCCGGACGGCGGGTAAACAAACGGGGCGCCGACGGCGTTTGCTCCGTTTGCACCCACCACAAGAAGAAAAAGTCCCTCAAACGCCGCTTTTCCAACCCCGCCTCCCCCCCTCCGGTTCCAACTCTCCATTTCGACCCGCCGGGAGCAAACGCCACCGCCGTACCAAATGAAGCCTAAGACAATTCAAGAAGAGCAACATACATGCCAAACTCAACTCGACGAGTTGAGCTACCACTTCAACACTGAAATTAAGACTAAAGAAAATCTGTTCGTGCAACAAATTATTTATACGAGGGACCAGGAGGCCGACCAAATTGAGACTCTCCTTCAGGAAATGCATACAAAATTTGACAATCTTCACTGCTCACTTGAGAAAAGCAAACATTGTTCTCAACAACGCTGTCAAGAACCATACCAAGTACATTGACGATGACAAGGACATCTAGAGGATTAACACATGAATTCCCTATCACTGTTGACTTACATTAAGGTTTAGCTTTAAGCTCTTATATCTTTATCCTTATCTTAAATGAGCTCACCAAACATATCCAACAAGCAATACCTTAGTGTTTATTGTTTGCGGATGATATCGTTTTGATCGATGAGATGCTTGAGGGTGTAAACGCAAAACTTGAAACTATAAGAAAAGACATGATGTACTTGGGCATTAGTGAGATTATGACTAAAGATAGGGCACAATGGCGACAAATGATCCATATAGCCGACCCCACTATAGTGGGATAAGGGCTTGAGTGTTGTTGTTGTTGATATGTTATGATTATAACATAAAATATAAAGCTGAAAAACAAAACACTGTAGCAAATACATTATCACAAGTCACTTAAAATCCAAAACCCCGACAACTGTGTGTAACGGCCCGATTGTCCGCCACAATTAACAATATCCCTAATGACATATCTAATCAAGAACAGCGGAAATGTACATATGCATTTCATAACGAGTACGTATCTGAAACATCAGCTACATAACATTCTATATACAAGTACAGAAAAGGCAATAAAGCAGTAAATTTCTACCTGAGCTCTAATGACAACCGGTCGCTATCTTTCCAGTTCCTAAAAATTTAGAGAATACAACCGTTAGTCTTGTATAAGACTAAGTGAAATTTACCTTTTTAATCTGCTGTACAGTAATAGTTTTATCATAGGAATTAAGTACATGTGTAATTAAATAAGCTAACATATAACAGTTCATTTCATTCATGACATAATTTAGAGCATGTTCTGTAATTCGTCTTGCAGGCAATTTAATAGAAGCAACTAACAATAGTGTTTCAGTATAGGCTTAGGCTATAAGAAATCATAAACAGTAAATACATAAACAGTAAACAATAAACCTCTGCCAGTCAAGCTATACGACAATATTCTTTATGCTTGTATTTCTTTTCATATAGGCACTATTAAGTGTAATTCAATGAATTCTATATCAGTCTCCGTATTCCGTATTTCAGTCTTTGGGCCCGACCCCTTTGGGGTCATCAGTCTCCAGACCAGTACATACAACACGCGTTTATGTCCTTTCGGCTCGACTGGCCTGGGAATTCAGTACACAACATCAGTATTCTTCATTTTATATTACCCTTAATAGTTCCATGTGTCGACACATTAGAGTATGTATGATGAGTTCGTTATTTTAACTAGTCCCCTCAGAAATTATTTTCTTGCTTGATTGCCTCTAAATGAGGCCATTCATAGCATTTGCAACATATATAGTGATTGTATAAAGCAGTTTCATGATAGCAGTGAAATGTTTAGGTAAAGCATACATTAAAAAGAGAAATTCTCACCGCGGCTCGTTCCTTTTCCCTGCCCCGTCTCGAATAGACGTCGCGTCGACTTGGAGATGCCATACTTCGCAATATCTGTACATATATAAGACAACAATATTTATTTCACGAGGTTGCATCCCACACAGCGACCCAACGCATTCAAGCCAACGCATGCAACATTTCATATAGCCGGTTACCCACACAAACAGTCCACATGACAGCCCACAAAAACAGCCCACAAACACAGTCCAAACAGCCCACAAACACAACAGCTACCAATGAAACCATCCGGCCAAACAGGCCAAAAAAACAGCAGCCAACACTGACACCAGCCGGCCAAACAGGCCAAAAAAAAACAGCAGCCAGCAAAACAACCAGCCGGCCAACAGTCCAGAGAAGACAGCAAAATAACCAGCCGGCCAACAGTCCAAAAACAGAAATTAAACTAGGGCACAACTCCAAAAACAGCAGCCCACATGGGTACAGCCGGTCACAACAACAACTAAAACCCTCAAGTAAAAGAAAAACATAAAAGGAAGCAAGTACCTAGTTCCAAGAAACTTGAAAGTTCTCCCACCACGGCCAAGAAAGATCCAAAGTTCCCAGAGTAAGCTAAAGAAGAGGCGTTTAGAGCTCATACACGTAGAAGAGAAGAAAGGAGCAGAAGATTTCACTATACCAGGCGACGGGAAGGAGAAAACCACCAAACCCTAGCTATCGGGTTTCGCCGGGCTGCAGAGAAGATGCGCGAATGACGAATAGGAGAAAGGACTCGAAATGTCATAAGAAAAAGCCACCGCTAAAGCCCTATATAGAAAGGCCGAACCGGTTAACCCAGCCACACAGCCAACCCAGCCCAAAAGCACCAACCAGCCAACCCAGCTCAAAGCACCAACCAGCTAACCCATTTATAACATTACCATATAGGATTAAACCCGCAACACTAGCAAATCAAGCCAACCAGCCATACTTTTAAATTTACAACAAGTCATGCGACAATATTATATGCCGTCCACATCATAAGAGCAACAAAAACAAAATGTTATACATACAACAATATTCAGTAACTCGCAACACATAGCATAACATATTCATAGTAAGAACTCGCATGACGCCGAATCATAGCTCATGGCGACGCCGATTCACAGCTCATGGCGACGCCGATTCAATACTGCTTACCTCTCTTTTCATCATCGGGGACGTTACCTGTAATAAATTAAATTTCGTTACACATTATCATATAAGTGATTATTTACTACAAACATGACATAATATTACATACCAAAAATGTGTGCGTCACATGTCTACCCTCCTTAAATAATTTTCGTCCCCGAAAATCATTCTTCCATATTATCAAACAGTACAAAAAAAAGATTTCGCATTGCATCTTCACGTTCCCACGTCGCTTCGTGCCTAGGGTGACCCTTCCACCAAACTAGCACAAACGTCACGTCTCGATTTCTTAACTGTTTGCTTTGCCGATCTATAATCTGATATGGTTCCGTCGGGCTAGAGAGGTCTGATTCAATTTGTACATCTGTGGTTGCAACAATCGTTTCAGGGTCACGAACATACTTTCGTAATGCTGACACATGAAATACATGATGCAACCTTTGCAACTCTGCTGGTAGCTCCAAGCGGTAGGCAACATCACTTACCCGCTCCACGACTGAAAAATGGTCCGACATAACGCGGACTCAATTTCCCAAGTCGTCGGAAACGTGTAACTCCTTTGAACGGTCTGAATTTTCAAACATACCTGGTCACCGACTTGAAATTGCACAAGACGATGACGGACATTATAGTATTTTTGTTGCCGATCTTGCGCTACCTTCATTCGTTGTTGTATCAACTTTACTTTTTCATGCCATTTATCAATTTTCTCCCGGTTATACAGTGTTCGCTCCCCCTCGTCAGCCCAACTTAATGGTGTTCGACAACGTCGGCCATACAATGCTTCAAAGGGTGCCATCTGGATAGACGATTGGTAGCTGTTATTATATACAAACTCTATCAAGGTCAGATATTTTTCCCAGGAGCCTTTTAAATCCAATACAACCATACGCAGTAAATCTTCTAAAAACTGTATTGTTCGCTCCGACTGCCCATCTGTTTGAGGATGAAATGTTGTGCTAAACAATAACTTTGTCCCCAAACGTTTGTGAATATATCTCCAATTTCCCGACGTGAATCGACCGTCGCGGTCAGAAATAATGGATCGGGGAATCCCATGCAATTTTACAATAACATCTATGTACAGATCATTCAACTTTTCAGGTGGTCCATCTTGTCGCACGAGAATAAAATGTGCGCTCTTCGTTAAGCGATCAATAATTACCCAAATACCATCATGCCCCAATTTGCTGCAAGGAAGACCGAAAACAAAATCCATCGCAATGTCTTCCCACTTCCATTCTGGTATGGGTAAGGAATGCAAATATCCTCCAGGTTTCTGGTGTTCTGCTTTCACCAGTTGACATGTGTGACAGGACGCAATATACGCTATTACGTCCTTTTTCATTCCAGGCCACCAGAAATCCTCCTTCAGGTCATGATGCATCTTCGTTCGTCCTGGGTGAATTGAATACGGTGTGTTATGTGCCTCATATAGAATATCTCTTCGTATGTTGTTCACATTCGGGACACACAATCGCCCGTTCATCAGTAATAGCCCATTCTGTTCCGTAAACTCGCCAGTCTCTCCATTCTTTACTTTCTTTTGCAATTCAGCGAGAAACGGATCCTTTGGCAAAGCTGCTTTAATCCTATCTTTCAATGTATATCTGATTTGTAATTGAGACAACTGAGCTCGCTTGCTTTCCGGTGTAACGAGTGGAGTGATTTGCATCTTTTCCAACTCATACACTAATTGTGCTTCATAACCAGACAAAACAGATAATCCACCTGTGTTCTTGCGGCTTAAGGCATCAGCAACCACATTTGCTTTGTCAGGGTGGTACTGCATATCGACATCATAATCTTTGATAAATTTTAACCAACGACGCTGTCGAAGGTTCAAATCCTTCTGAAAATATATATATTTTTAATTTTTGTGATTCGTAAAAACCTTGCAGCGTACGCCATATAAATAATGTCGCCAAATCTTTAGGGCAAAAATCACGGCAGCCAGTTCTAAATCATGGACTGGGTAATTTTTCTCGGCATCTTTCAACTGTCGGGAAGCATATGCAATTACTTTTCCGTGCTGCATCAATACACAACCCAAGCCTTTGTACGAAGCATCACTATAAATCTGAAAGCCTTCCGTCCCTGACGGCATAGTTAAAATCAGCGCTGTAGTCAGTTTTTCTTTTAAGATGTCAAATGCGATCTGACAGTCATTTGACCAATAAAACAACATATTCTTCCTGGTTAGCTGGGTCAACGGTAAAGAGATCTTTGAAAAGTTCTTTAGAAAACGTCGATAGTATCCTGCCAAACCTAGGAAACTTCGTACTTCTGTCACTGTTGTCGGTTGCGGCCAACTGAGGATAGACTCAATCTTTGCGGGGTCTACTGCCAAACCCTGCTCCGTTATCACGTGTCCGAGAAAGGACACTTTTCTCAACCAAAATTCACATTTTGAAAATTTGGCATACAGTTGATGTTCTTTCAATGTTTGCAAGGCCAATCGCAAATGCCAAACATGTTCTTCGTCTGACGGGGAATAAATCAGTATATCGTCAATGAACACAATCACGAATCGATCCAGATAATCTTTAAAGACCCGATTCATTAGATCCATAAATGCTGCTGGTGCATTGGTTAGCTCAAACGACATAACCATAAACTCATAATGACCATATCTGGTACTGAACGCAGTTTTGAAAATATCTTCTTCTTTTATCCTTAGCTGGTGGTAAGCAGATCGCAAATCCAACTTAGAGAACACTCTAGCATTGACAAGTTGCTCGAATAAATCCTCAATACGAGGAAGAGGATATTTATTCTTCACAGTCAACTTATTGAGTTCACGATAATCTACGCACAGCCGTAACGTTCCTTCTTTCTTCTTTACAAACAATACGGGGGCACCCCACGGAGAGGAACTTGGGCGAATGAAATTTTTATCAATCAAATCCTGTAGCTGCACTTTCAATTCTGCCAATTCCTTTGGCGCCATACGATATGGTGACTTTGCCACCGGTCTAGCCCCTTGCTCGAGGTTGATTTCAAATTCAACTTCTCTCTTTGGAGGGAGTCCAACCAACTCTTCCGGGAATAACTCTTGAAATTCACATACGACTGGAATTGTCGTAATGTCTTTCTTTTCTTCTGAAGGTCCTTTCACCATTACCAAAATAGCTTGACCGCCCTTCCGGATTTGTGAAAGCGCTTTCATTGCAGAAATTAACATTTTCGACACTTCACCTAATCCTCGATACGTAATTCTGCTTTGATCTGCACATTTTACGTATACTTCTTTGGTCTTACAGTCAATCACTGCCTCCTGTTGGGTTAACCAGTCCATGCCCAGAATAATATCAAACTCGGTCAAGGGAAGAACCACTAAGTCCGTTGTAAATGACTTATCATTCAGGGCAAACGTAATAATTACTCGTTATTGTGTAGTGAGTATCTGGTTATTTGGTAACGTAACGTGCAAAACTTCTTGTACCCGATATGGTTTTGCCGCAATTGCATTCAATATTGTGGTAGAAATAAAGGAATGGCTTGCTCCCGTATCAAATAACAGTTTAACTAAATAATTACCGATAGGGATAATACCTGATTCAACGGTGTCATCCGTCTTTGCCTCTTGCTGATTCAGATTGAACACCCGCGGCTGCACTCGCCGTTCTTGTCCTTGACGTTCTTCTATATATGCTCCTGCTGGCACGGAAGTAGAATCTGAGGCTGCGTACTCACCTCCCGTAGAACGACCCATCAAATACAACCTCTGGCCCTATGACACTGGAAACTGCTGTGCTGCTCTTTGTCCTTCTCGGTTCCGAGGGCACTCCCTCTGTCGATGCCAGGCTGACGGCACAAATATCAAACGTTGCTTCCCACTAAACACTGCCCCTTGTGGCTTTTGCCACACTTGCCACATCGTTGCTCAACTGTCGGTGCACTGCCACTGCTTTCAATGGGACGAGACCGCTTTCCTGAATCACTTGACTTCCCTGATGTGCTCGTCTTGCTCGAGGACTCCTTACTAGAAGACGACCACGTTGATCTTTTCTTTGCAAAGTCCCTTCGCTTTTGTGTTTTCTCCGCATCAATTTCCATCAATCGGGCTTTCTTCACCAAAGCCCCATAGTCTGTGATCTCCATCGGTATCAGAATCGAACGAATACTATCTCGCAGTCCTTCCTGGAAGCGTCAGCATCTTTCTCTCTCATTAGGCACAAAGGCCTCTGCATAAAACGCTAAATTGGCGAACTCTGTTTCATATTCCAAGACTGATCGAGGACCCTGTACCAAACGCAAAAACTTATCCTGTAACAACTTCTTTTCTGATTCTGGGACGAACCAATTGGTAAACGCTTGAATGAAAGTGGCCCACGGAATACTTGCTTGTGTGCGGCCCGCCAATCTGCCACGCACACTCTGCCACCACCGCTTCGCTTCTCCTTCCAATAAAAACGTGACCAAACCCACTTTTCGTTCATCTGGACAAAGCATCACTTCCAGTATTGTCTCAATGCGTGAGATCCAATCCTCTGTTTCCAAGGGCGATAACCGTCCCCGAAACATTGGTGGCTTCAACTCCAGGAATTGCTTTAAATCGACATCCAACTGCCTCTGCTGTGACGGTCTTGCCACTTCCGGTACTGGTGGAGGGGGCACATCTCTAACCATTTTAATAGCCTCTGCCAGCATCCGCGTCAGATCCATTAATTGCGGTGGTGTCTGTTGCTCTGTCTGTGAGGGTATCATTTGCGGCAGCTCTTGCTGGGCCTACCCCGATGCACTTTCCTCAGACATTACCTCTTGGTCTTCCTGCGCATCCATCAAAATCACACTTAGATGGATTTACCGATAAGCATACATACTCGTTATGGCCAGGGTGCAATTGAAAACCTGGCTCTGATACCGTTAAATTGTAACGGCCCAATTGTTCAGCACAATTAACAATATCCCTAATGACATATCTAATCAAGAACAGCGGAAATGTACATATGCATTTCATAGCAAGTACGTATCTGAAACATCAGCTACATAACATTCTATATACAAGTACAGAAAGGCAATAAAGCAGTAAATTTCTACCTGAGCTCTAATGACGACCGATCGCTGTCTTTCCGGTTCCTAAAAATTTAGAGAATACAACCGTTAGTCTTGTATAAGACTAAGTGAAAATTTACCTTTTTAATCTGCTGTACAGTAATAGTTTTATCATAGGAATTAAGTACAGGTGTAATTAAATAAGCTAACATATAACAATTCATTTCATTCATGACATAATTTAGAGCATGTTCTGTAATTCGTCTTGCAGGCAATTTAATAGAAGCAACTAACAATAGTGTTTCAGTATAGGCTTAGGCTATAAGAAATCATAAACAGTAAATACATAAACAGTAAACAATAAACCTCTGCCAGTCAAGCTATACGACAATATTCTTTATGCTTGTATTTCTTTTCATATAGGCACTATTAAGGGTAATTCAATGAATTCTATATCAGTCTCCGTATTCCGTATTTCAGTCTTTGGGCCCGACCCCTTTGGGGTCATCAGTCTCCAGACCAGTACGTACAACACGCGTTTATGCCTTTCGGCTCGACTGGCCTGAGAATTCAGTACACAACATCAGTATTCTTCATTTTATATTACCCTTAATAGTTCCATGTGTCGACACATTAGAGTATGTATGATGAGTTCGTTATTTTAACTAGTCCCCTCAGAAATTATTTTCTTGCTTGATTGCCTCTAAATGAGGCCATTCATAGCATTTGCAACATATATAGTGATTGTATAAAGCAGTTTCATGATAGCAGTGAAATGTTTAGGTAAAGCATACATTAAAAAGAGAAATTCTCACCGCGACTCGTTCCTTTTCCTTGCCCCGTCTCGAATAGACGTCGCGTCGACTTGGAGATGCCATCCTTCGCAATATCTGTACATATATAAGGCAACAATATTTATTTCACGAGGTTGCATCCCACACAGCGACCCAACGCATTCAAGTCAACGCATGCAACATTTCATATAGCCGGTTACCCACACAAACAGTCCACATGACAGCCCACAAACACAGTCCAAACAGCCAACAAACACAGCAGCTACCAATGAAACCAGCCGGCCCAACAGGCCAAAAAAACAGCAGCCAGCACTGACACCAGCCGGCCAAACAGGCCAAAAAAAAACAGCAGCCAGCAAAACAACCAGCCGGCCAACAGTCCAGAGAAGACAGCAAAACAACCAGCCGACCAACAGTCCAAAAACAGAAATTAAACTAGGGCACAACTCCAAAAACAGCAGCCCACATGGGTACAGCCGGCTACAACAACAACTAAAACCCTCAAGTAAAAGAAAAACATAAAAGGAAGCAAGTACCTAGTTCCAAGAAACTTGAAAGTTCTCCCACCACGCCAAGAAAGATCCAAAGTTCCCAGAGTAAGCTAAAGAAGAGGCGTTTAGAGCTCATACACGTAGAAGAGAAGAAAGGAGCAGAAGATTTCACCATACCAGGCGACGGGAAGGAGAAAACCACCAAACCCTAGCTATCGGGTTTCGCCGGGCTGCAGAGAAGATGCGCGAATGCCTAATAGGAGCAGGGACTCGAAATGTCATAAGAAAAAACCACCGCTAAAGCCCTATATAGAAAGGCCGAACCGGTTAACCCAGCTACACAGCCAACCCAGCCCAAAAGCACCAACCAGCCAACCCAGCTCAAAGCACCAATCAGCCAACCCAGCTCAAAGCACCAACCAGCCAACCCATTTATAACATTACCACACAGGATTAAACCCGCAGCACTAGCAAATCAAGCCAACCAGCCATACTTTTAAATTTACAACAAGTCATGCGACAATATTATATGCCGTCCACATCATAAGAGCAACAAAAACAAAATGTTATACATACAACAATATTCAGTAACTCGCAACACATAGCATAACATATTCATAGTAAGAACTCGCACGACGCCGAATCATAGCTCATGGCGACGCCGATTCACAGCTCATGGCGACGCCGATTCAATACTGCTTACCTCTCTTTTCATCATCGGGGACGTTACCTGTAATAAATTAAATTTCGTTACACATTATCATATAAGTGATTATTTACTGCAAACACGACATAATATTACATACCAAAAATGTGTGCGTCACACTGTGTGCCTCCAGATGTTATCTGTTCCAACCTCTTCAATCTTAGATTGGAACAAGAATAGGCAACTGACCCTAAAACACAAAAATTACTCAATAAGATTACATTAGATCCTGTATCACTACTGGAGTGAAAAATTAAATGACATTACATATATTATAAACATAGAATATACATTCCAGAACATTCATCGACAAAACTCAAACTAATACAAGAGGCACATGACAGTCGCTTTAGAGGACATTCTGGAGCTAAAGGCACATTCTATAGATTATAAAATCAAATTTATTGTAGAAATTTGAACAAAGATATAAAAAATATGTTACCTAGTGCGAATTATGCCAAAAGGCCAAATTAGAAAATCATTTGCCTTACGGTTTACTAAAACCATTCCCACTCCTAACAAACTATGGGCATTTATTGATGAATTTTATTATGCATTTATTTCTATCTCAATCATATACTAATATAATGTTAGTAATAGATATATTTTCGAAAGTGGTTTACTTTGCCCCCAAAGAACATCCACATACATGTCCTATCATAGCAATAATTTTCTGGGAAAACGTTGGGAAACTTCACGGTACCTGAAACTATCGCATCAGATTGGGATATCATATTTTTGAGTAATGTTTGGATCAAGCTCTTTAAAATATAGGGAATATATTTAAAACATAGTTCAACATACCACCGACAAATCGACGACCTCACTGAGAGGGCCAACCGATGCCTCGAACAATATCTACTATTGTTCTTTTATGATAATCCCCAAATATAATCATTTTACCTTAATTTTACAGAATATCATCATGATATGACTTTTAAGTGGTCACCCATCCCGAGACTACTCTCGCCCTAGCACGCTTAAGTAAGGACCCCGAGGATATGGGACCTCCAACCACCCACCTGCAGGAATGGTGAGGGGTTGGGTGCTTGGGTTGCAGGCTGGACGACGCCAGCTGGGTCCTGCTAGGTCTCCCTCGGTGGATGTGGTCCTGATTGGAGCCGAGCCTAAGTCGTCACATAAAATGCACTTTTATGTAATGCCCAGGTATACTACGGGTGCGCTACAGGTCCACACACCAGTGACCCCAACCCGTCTCCACAGATCTGATCGGCCGCAACCGATAATTCCAGCGGCGGGTTATTGAGGCAGTGAATTGAACCCCATACCTCCTAGATAAGGGAGCTCTAAACTGGTCGTCATCACCAACTGAACTGCAGCTCAATTGGTGATGAGGAATGTAGAAACTCCATAGTTAAGCGTGCTCGAGCAGGAGTTATCTCAGGATGTGTGACTCCCTGGGAAGTCCCTGTGCTGTCCACTTAACTATCGAGTTTCCCTCATCAAATGGGGGTTGTGGGCACCAACAACTCACTTGTGAATGGAGAGGGGCTAGGGTGCTTGGGCTGCAACCTAGTAATAATGCCAGTGGGGGATAGGCCAGGACGAATTTCGGCTGATAACCTCCTTGAGATGGGATGAGCCGGTCACCAGGACGTTATAATAAAAAGTGCACTTCTTTTGTGATGACCCAGTACTGGCTCCAATCAGGACCACGTCCACCGAGGGAGACCCAGCGGGACCCAACTGGTGTCGTCCGGGCTGCAACCCAAGCACCCAACCCCTCTCCATACCCGCAGGCGGGTTGTTGGAGGGCCCACAACCTCCATTTGATGAGAAAACTCCCGTTATGGGGGTTGCTCAATTGGTGATGTGGTGTGGAAAAACTCTATAGTTAAGTGTGCATGGGCTATAGTAGTTTCGGGATGGGTGACCCCCTGGGAAGTCCCTGTGCTACCCCTTAACTGGATTTTCCTCATCAAATGGAGGATGTGGGCCCCAACAACCCTCCCGTGGGCATGGAGAGAGGTTGGGTGTTTGGGCTACATCCCAGACGACACTAGCTGGGTCCCACTGGGTCTCCCTCGGTGGACGTAATCCCAATTGGAGTCGGGCCTGGGCCGTCACACGTGGTCTCATTTCATTATAGAGAACCAATAGGTCTATGAGCTATTGTTGCGCTATAGCTCCTAGACTAGCTGACCTGTTTTAATAATCCCGCGATCACGGTTGTTTAATCCTCTCGAGGATTGATCAGACGACTTTGCTTAATTCTTAGCAGCCCATTGACCATTGCCAAGTCAACATTCTTGCCATCTCGAGCCTCTCACACAAAGGGTCAAAGCTCTTTATCAAGCGCTGTCGCCTCCCGCACTATATCTGCAATAATATAATGCAGCTTGATTTAGTTCAAGCTTGTCACAGTCGTGCCTCTACGTGCAACACATGAAATGTGCAGGGATTCAAAATTCCTTACCAACCGCTCACTATGCGCCTCAATCCAGTTGCCTTGACCCGAGTACTTCCTACTCAAAGCATCGGTCACAACATTCGCCTTCCTATGCGTGCACTGGATCTCCACCTCATAATATTCTACGAACTCAATCCACATGCCCTGTCTCATGTTTAACTCCTAATCAAGGAGATAATGTAGGCTCTTGTGATTTGTGAAGATCTCTACGTTAGCCCCATAAATATAATACCTCCGTAGCTTCAAGACAAAGATTACAGTTGCAAGCTCCAGATCGTGTATCAGGTTGTTACTCCCATGTGGATTTAACTCCCTCGAACTATAGGCAATCACTTTGTCAGGCTGCACCAAAACACATCCAAGATCACTGCCCGATGCATTGCTGTAAATCTGGAATCCTTCCGTCTCACTGGGAAGACTAAGGATCGACGCAGTAATCAACCTCTCTTTCAAACACTGAAAGGTTCGATTAAAATCCAGTGCCCACACGAACTTGTGTTCCCTATCGAAGCCGTCTGGTCTATCCATTAGAGGATTAAACGATTGTGATCGTGGGATTTAAACAAGTCGACCCGTCTGGGAGCTATCGCACGGTGCTAGCTCCCATGCAGACAGTATCTCCCAGATTCCTGAGCTCCAGAACCTACTGGTTTCTTGCAACTCCCTGTAGCCTATCACCCAGTGGTATCTATTTGATCGTCAGACGCCCTTGGGGGGTGAATAAGGGTATTTTAATTTTTTTTATAAATTAATTTCAATAACAAAAATATTCATTCAACTCACATTGAAATTCAGAATTAATAATTTCATAAAGAGAAGTACATGATTTTATTTCAATAAGAACGATTATAAAATTGTGATTATTATAACGCTAGAAATCGAGGCGGCGTGTAGAATTTATCTTTTGGTTTTCTATACCGACTCTCCCTAAGAGTTGATTGACTTTATCCTCTCCCTAGGTTTGCCTCAAGCCGCCCCTAGACCTAATCCCTAAGTCTAGTCGCCTAATTCACATGACAATTTCCTCCCTAAGTTGCATACGGACAGTTGCCACCACACTTGCGGCAAATCAAGTTAACACCAGGCCAAGCACGAGTTGTTGTTTCAGATGCGCCGCTCTTTCTTCACCAGGTTCGACTGGATCTCCATATTTGTCTTCCTTCATTTCACAGCCATCTCTATATTACTTGATCAAGGGGTGACTCAAAACGGTAGAAACATCGCAGGTTATCCTTCCGCTAGGGCAACCAGAGCACCCATAAAAAAGAGCAGCGATGATGAAGATGAAGCACTGAGGACAATGGTTTAATGGGGAAGGTATTTGTTACGAAGCAAGATCAACGATCACGATCTAACACAGATCCAACTGAGAGCATCAATTCCACATGTTCAACATCAAAGCAGATGAAGCAGGAGACCAACGAACAAGATTCAAAATCGTAGATCAAAGTTATGACAAAGGCCCACATGTCACCACCAAATCGCAAATTAAAGCACACGCAGATAACGCTGTTTGCCCATTATTAAATAAATGAAATTGTATAGATATGGGATATGTGCGAACAAGAAAGAAACAGTCCGAAATTTGGAATAACATAATTTTTATTATCCAAAAAAATGAGTATTACAAAGGTATAACCTCCCTTTTATAGAATTGAGGAGAGGGGAGATATTACAAATAAACAATGTGGGACGAATAAATAATGTTACAACCGGCTATACATAAAATCAGACCGCACAGGCCGCGCGGTTAGACGAGTAGGCTAACCGCCTGACAGCTACTATAAAGAGAAGTGAAGCCGCTAGGAGAGACCGCCAGACCGCCCGGTCATCAAGTCGTCTGCGTCAAACCGCCAGACCGCCCGGTCTCCAATCAGCAACAACTCGGCTACTAAGCCGCTGGATAGAAGCTGCTAGACCGCCCGACTACCAAGTCGTCAGAGTGAAACCGCCAGACAGCCCGGTCTCCAAACCGCCAGGCACAAACCGCTAGACCGCCCGGTCTCCATACTGCAACACTCCCCCTCAAGCTGGAGCATATATATCAATCATGCCCAGCTTGTCGCAAATGTGAAAAAAGGAAGCAGACACAGGTTTGATGAAGATATCTGCCAACTCGTTGTCTGAAGTAACGAACGGAGTGCAAATTTGTTTTTTCAAGATCTCTTCTCTAATGAAATGACAGTCCACTTCGATGTGTTTTGTTCTCTCATGGAAGATCGGATTTTTGGAGATATATATAGCGGTTTATTGTCGCAGAACATAGGTAGAGGATGGTTGTAGACCTCTCCTAAGTCAAGCATGAGAGCCCGTAACCATTTTATGGGTATTGTTATTTGTACACCTATTTTGGATATTTGACACCCAAAATATGTCAAATTTAAACTATTTTTTAAAAAACAAAAACTGATATTTATACCCAAATTCTTTCCGCTGAACACTAATCTCATTTTTCCGCATAGCCCTCGCTCCTCGGCCGCTCGCAGCGGTGATCTTCCCCGATGGTCTGTCCAAGGCTCGCCTCCTTTCATCATGGATCTTCCTTCCCTCCCTCGCATCCGCTCCCTTGCCGGCAACCTCTCATCGCAACTCGTGGAACTGAGCCCTCTCCGCTAACTCCCTCGCACCTCTCGCAACGGCGTTTGATCGCCGACCTTCCTTCCACCCTCACGGCTGTCCGCTCGCCGTCAACTCCTCTTCCCAGAACCTTTACAGGTAAGCGTCGTGTCTTCCTTATGCTGAAGATCCATGTGTTGTTGCACCACCGCTTCATCGAATTTGCATCCACTTCTAATAGTCTAGTTAACATTCTCCGAACGCCCCTAATTTTTTTGAAATTAAGAGAAACAAATAATATTCTCATGTTTGGCCGTTTGGGTTCGATTTGGAAATGTTTTTGGAAATGTTTTTTAGATGTTTTTTGGAAATGTTTTTGGAAATATTATCTGCAGAGACGTATATTTTGGAAATGTTTTTTTGGATGTTATCTATGCAAAAAATATTTTTCATGTTTGGGTACGATTATCATATATGGGTACAAATATCAGCTTTGGGTACAAATATCCATGAGTTACAAATATCCATTTATGGGATATAAATAACAATACCCCATTTTAATTCACATGTGGTCGACGCCATACTTCGATATTCTGACTCTGCACTAGACCTGGAGACGACAGACTATGTCTTGCTCTTCCAGCTCACAAGGTTTCTCCCCCACAAATGTGCAAACGCCCGATGTGAACTTGCGATCTCCTTTGTCATCAGCATAGCTAAAATCCGAGTACGCTTCAATCTTTAAATGACCATTCTTCTGAAACAGTAGTCCTTTATCTGGCGCCGATTTAATATATTCCAATATCCTCAGGGCAGATTGTAGATGACACTCCCTAAGAGCTTATGAACTGACTAACCTTGCCTACAACATAGGAGATGTCGGGTCTGATTACCGTGAGATAAATGAGTTTGCCGACCAGACGTATGTACCTCGTAAGAGTAGGCGAGTCATCTGTCCAGGTTTTATCCTCTCCAGTCGCCATGGGGCATCGGACAAGTTTAGCCCCAGTCAACCCTGTTTCCTTTAGAAGATCAAGAGCATACTTACGTTGGGAGAGTACCAAGGAGTCGGGCTTTGGAGAGATTTCTATCCCCAATATCATTCGTGACCAGGTGTTGACGGAGATGTTTCTTTGTTAAGGCTACCCCAGCCTGATCATCTCTAGTGAAAAGAATATCATCCACATGTATGACAAGAACCACCAGACCCAGGGTGTAACGACCCGGGTTTAGGCTACCCGCCGCCCCACGACATCGCTACAGGGTTGCTGTAATGCCCCCGAATTTTTGATAATTATTTGATTTGGTAATGTCACATTTATGACGTCAGAGCGTTACTGATGCAGGACGACGCGTAGGGTTTACGCGTCTGTCGGCCTTTTTCTAGAAACCCTAAATGTATGCAATGAAATATGACTTTTAGCAAATAATTGAAGCGGTTGTTTCGCAGATTTATGAATTTAAGCAACGTTTTATAAAGCACGAGAAAGACTATTTTTGCTTAAAAAGGATTTTCTTAAATTGATGGTTCAAATTTAAATCCGGGGAAGAAAGTTCGCAACTTTCGTTTCGTTCCCCTTGTCGTAGCAAAACGGAAATCGTGAACTCCAAATACGTTTCCGTTTGGAGTTTTCGACGTAGCGTTTGCTGACTAAATTCGGGCGAAAACCCAGCAAGAATCTAAATATCCTAATGAAACAACTTAGACACACACAAAGGAAGGAGAAAGAAACAATTACCCACGAAAGAGACGTCTTCCGTACTCGAAGTCGATGACGATCACGCGAGGAACTTTTCGTCACCTTCGTTCTCCGCTCCGAGGTCGGCCGCTATCACATACGGGCACCAAGGAATCAAATCACCCCACACAAGGTGGTTCCACGGAATCACTCAATAAGTAAGGAAGCCACAAACTAACTGATGTAGGTAGGCTGTGGAGTGAACTCCTAAGACACCTGCTAGTGACGTGAGGGGGGGAGGGACTCACCCTAACCAATGAGTATATGCAAGACAATATTAATCAGGCGAAGTAATCAAAATAAGCAACAGAATAGCATAATAAACAAGACATCCATTCAAAAGGGGAAAACAATTTTCCTTGAGCGTAAGATAAAAGCGTTCCTCCGCACGGAGGGCTAAATTTAAGCGCGCGGCGAATTAAGCGTCCTGCAAAGCAAGAGGTTCACAGGCAAATACAACGTGCTATAATTCCATCAATCAAGAGATCCACAACGTGCACAATATTTTATACCAACAACAATAAAATCCACACAAAGAACAAGTACAAAATCTGGAATATAAAACTAGGGCTGTAAAATCCAATAAAGCTGAAAACGTGGAGGGAAAATGAAGGTTTCCGGGTGGCGCGAGGATGGATCGAGTAAGGGAGGGTGGTTCCACGGGAGGAAGGAGGTAGAAGGACAGATCTGGTGGGCTGGCTGGGCGCTGGACTGGATCCGGCTAGATCCAGTCCCGATCTGGACAGATCTGGTCGGATCTGTCCAAATCCGGTGAGGGTGGGCTGATATGGGAGGGGCGGCTGCTGTATGTGGGTATGACGGCAGCAGTTTGGAGGGGGTGAGGGCTAGGAAGGAGGCGGTAGCAAGGGGGGGGGGAAATAAGATGCGGCGATGGGGGATTAGCGGGAGAAGATGGCTGCCGGCTGTAGTTGCCGGTAGGGGTGCGACTGTTGGTGGGCGGCTGGTTGTGAGGGTTTGGCGGTGGAAAATCGGAGAGGGGAAATCAGATGCAGGGATTCAAGACAAGATAAACAAGGAACCTTACCCAAGGAATCGGCACCAAGGGCTCCACGGCGTCGGCACCGCGGAATGACCACTGGAAATGAGGAAGAAGCCTTCTCCTAATTTCAGCAATAGAGTTTCCTGCAGCCCTAGTATTCTATTTATAAGAAAGCAAAGATAGGGCAACCGGAATCGACGGCTATGATTGGCCGGCGGTTCCGTCCCCATAACTATATAAAATAATATCCGAAATACAAAGTGCTATATATGAAAATGAATCTAAACGACGAGCCAGGCGCATCCACGGTAACGGATCGCCGGTCCGATCAAGTCCGTCGGCGCGAATATACGAAGGTGGGGTCCGCCTTGCGCCGAGGTGCGCCAGATGGTCCCCCATCAACTCCCCCCGACTGAAAAGCCTTCATCTCCGATGAATGGAGATGGTCGTACTGTAGTCGAAGTCCGGGGGCGAGTCGATCAAGCTCAGCAGCAACAACCCAAGTGTCGTCGGAGGAAGAATGCCCAAGCCAGCGAACTAAGTACCGACACACGGGTCCATCAGTGGCGGTGACGAACTCGTGTGCAATGATCTCTGTAATCTGCTCGACCCTCTGCTCTCGGAAGAAGTGGTCCGGTGATGGTGGTGGTGCAACAGGTGAAGCCACCGGTGGTGAACTCCTGGGGAAGTGGGAATCAAGTGGAGGCTGGGTGGTGGGAGAACTGGGTGGTGGTAGGGACTCGGAGGGCTGCCAAGGTAGGGATCGGGGTACTCGTGGGGTGGAAAGTAGGGTGTCAGGTCCTCAATATTGAACACAGGGTGGATACCCATGCTCGCAGGAATGTCTAGCTCGTAAGCATTCAACCCGATCCGCCTCAAAACAGTGTAGGGCGCAATTCGCCTGGCGCTCAGTTTCTTAGCAGGCCCCTGAGAGAGCCGCTCCGCACGAACTCGCACTATCACCTGTTCGCCAACCAGAAAATGTTTCTCCCGCCTATGTCTGTCTGCCAGTTCTTTATAATGTTCGTTGCTTAAATTGATTTTACGCCTGATAGACTCATGCAACTCATGCAAATGACGTGTGAAGGACTCAGCAGACTCACTAGGACGTGACTCAGTCGGGACTGGTATAAGATCAATAGGCTTCCTAGGGTCATAACCTGACACTGCCTGAAACGGACTCAGACCGGTCGACCTATTGACGGAACTATTGTATGCAAACTCAGCTATAGGGAGCACTGAATCCCAGCTAGACGCATGCTCACCAACTAGACACCTCAGCAGGTTACCTAAACTTCTATTTACTACCTCAGTCTGACCGTCCGTCTGAGGGTGGTATGCGGAAGAGAACTTAAGTGTGGTCCCAGTCTTCCGCCATAACGTCTTCCAAAAGTAACTAACGAACCGCACATCCCGATCGGACACAATGGACTTTGGGAGACCGTGTAATCTAAAGACCTCGCTCATAAATAAGGCCGCGACGCGGGGGGCATCGACGGTCTTACTACATGCAATAAAGTGCGCCATCTTAGAGAACCGGTCGACCACCACAAAAATGGAATCATGCTTCCGCAGGGTGCGCGGAAGTCCCAACACGAAGTCCATACTAATGTCCTCCCAAGGACGATGGGGAACGGGTAAAGGAGTGTATAGACCCGTGTTCTGCTTTGTTCCCTTGGCCGTTTGGCACACCCGGCAGTGTCGAACGATACGAGCCACATCTCTCTTCAAACTCGGCCAATAGAAACGATCTTCTACTATAAAAATCGACTTATCTCGCCCAAAATGGCCGGCGCGACCCCCGGCGTGTAGTTCCCAAACTAAATAATCACGATATGAGGTATTGGCCACACACAAGCGGGAGCCCCGGAACAAATACCTGTCAATGATCCGAAACCCCTCAACAGGATCCGGAGGGTCCTTCGATAACGCGGTGTAAATCTCAGCAAAATCTGGACAAGTGGGGTAGTCCAAAATCACCCTCTCGAAACCATCCACCTGGGCCCGCAATGTGTGAAGTAGAGAGACTCGACGAATGAGTGCGTCGGCGGGTTTGTTCTCAACACCGGCGCGATGTTTGAGAACGTAGTGGAAATCCTGTAAATACTCTACCCACTTCGCATGGCGATGACTCAGCTTCCTCTGGGAGTCGAGGTAGCGTAGGGCCTGGTGATCCGAATACATCACAAACTCTCGGGGGAGGAGGTAGTGTCTCCAATAACGCAGCGACTGGACAATAGCATAAAATTCTCGATCGTAATTCGAGTATTTTTGCTTGGCTTCATTCAGTTTCTCACTAAAGTAAGAAACTGAGTGTCCCTCCTGACTCAACACTCCTCAAATACCTACTCCCGACGCGTCACACGCGACCTCGAAGGCTCTGCTTAAATCGGGGAGTCGCAAAACGGGGGCGGACGTCAGCTTGTCCTTAATCTCTTCAAATGCTCGAGTGGCCGCGGCGGTCCACTGAAAATCTCCCTTGCGCAGACAACTAGTGAATGGGGTCATAATCGAGCTAAAACCCCTAACAAATCTCCGGTAAAAGGTCGCAAGTCCATGAAAGCTACGGGCCTCATGAATGGTCGATGGTATGGGCCACTCGTGGATGGACTGGACCTTCTCAGGGTCAACTGACACGCCTGAGAAAGAGATAATAAATCCCAGAAAATGGACTGACTCGGCTAGGAAGGAGCACTTCTTCAAGTTGATAAATAATTTCTCCTTTCGGAGAATATCGAATAGGAGCCTCAAGTGCTCGAGGTGGTCTGGCTCGGTGTGGCTATAGATCAGAATGTCGTCAAAATAGACGACTAGGAATTTGCCCATATAGGGCCGTAGGACCTGGGTCATGACTCGCATAAACGTGCTCGGGGCGTTCGAGAGCCCAAATGGCATGACCAGCCACTCATACAGACCGTCCTTCGTCTTAAACGCCGTCTTCCACTCGTCTCCCTCTCGAACCCTAATCTGGTGGTACCCGCTTCGGAGATCGATCTTCGAGAAGATCTCGGCTCCGGACATCGTGTCTAATAGGTCGTCTAGACGAGGGATCGGGAAACGATATTTTACCGTAATCTTGTTGATAGCTCTACTATCAATGCACATACGCCAGCTGCCGTCCTTCTTAGGGGTAAGAAGGGCGGGTACGGCACATGGACTCAGGCTCTCACGGATAAACTGCTTCCGAAGAAGCTCATCAACCTGCCTCTTGAGCTCAGCGTGCTCAACAGAGTTCATACGATAATGTGGCAGATTGGGGAGCGAGGCCCCCGGAACTAAATATACGGCATGCTGGATGTCCCGCAAAGGGGGTAACTCGTTAGGGAGCTCCTCTGGCATAATGTCTGCAAACGCATCTAGTAAAGGTCGCACGACAGGAGGAGCCTCAGATGTGGGGCCATCAGATGCCATAGTGGCGGCCACCACATACATGATACCAGCATCAGTGTTGTCTCTCAGGAACTCACCACATCGAAGGATATGCACGGGTCTCGAGGCAATCGTGCTAGTGGACGGCTCGACCCGGCCCTTAGGCCTCTCTCTGGGCTGGGTGGGAGATAAAGTGATCTTCCGCCCTTTGTCATAGAAGACACACGTGTTCGATCGACCGAAGCACGTGACATCGCGATCAAATAACCAAGGGCGGCCTAACAGAACGTGGGCGACGTCCATAGGGATGACATCACACCAAACCTGGTCCTCGAAGGATGCGATGGTGATAGGAACGAGACAGCGCTGGGTAACCTGGATAGCTGTCTTATCAACCCAGATGACATGATAAGGATGTGGGTGAGGCTCCGCCTTCACCTGCATACGGTCTAGACCCTTTTGGGCCACGATGTTCACGCAACTCCCGCTATCAATAGCCAACTTGCAGGGTCCGCCTGCACTCGGGAAATAGGTGTAGAAAATGGTGGTGCGGCGCCAGTCCTCATCGGCACGGGGGGTGTGTAGGAGGCGTCTGACCACTCCCACCTCTAATGAACGCTCAACGTCGCTCTCCCATCCCTCCTCAACGGTGGTAGTGATCTCCTCGGTAACCTCTTCCTCTCCCTCTACTCCTTGCTCCTCATCCTCGATCAACAGACTCCGCGTGGGGCAGTGGGCCGCCACGTGTCCTCTGCCCGAGCATCTAAAACACTGGATACCCCCAGGCCTCTGGCCCTCAGTAGCGACAGCTTTGCCCTTCAAGTCAGTAGTGACCCGTGAGGGTGGGGCGGCTGTAGCCGTCTGGGCTGGAGCGGGCTTCCTAAACGTCGATGACTCCGTCCGGGAGGGGAACTGCCTCGTACCAGGTGTACGAAGGTACTGCTCGTACTCAAGGGCGAGCTGGAATATCTGGTCCACAGTCTCCAGACGATGGGGAATCAGCTCTCTCCGGAGATCCGATCGGAGTCCAGCCTTGAATCGAGAGGCAGTGGCAATAGGCTCCTCCGAAATATCACTCCTAACGACTAGCTCGTCAAATCGAGCCATATTCTCGGCTACGGAAAGTGTCCCCTGGCGTAAACTCTGCAGCTGGTCAAGTAGCTGATCACGGTAGGAGGCAGGAAGGTACTTATCCTTAAGCCTCTCCTTCATATCATCCCATCTGGTGATGGGGTAATAACCATCACGCTCTAAGGCTCGTTCCACACTAATCCAATACACCTTGGCTTGCCCGACCAACTTCATCTTGGCAAACCGGACACATCGATCATCACTCATATCGTACCAATCAAAGTAGTGATCCATGTCTAGGAGCCAATCACTAAAGACCTTCGGGTCCAGGCGGCCATCAAAGGTCGGGGCATCAAGACGAATCCTACGGGTAATGTCAAAGGCACGGTCGCCTCTCCGCGGGTCAGGATAATCGTCAGGATCGTCGTCGCGATCATAATCGTGCCGAGCGGGTGGGGGTCCGCGCTCGTGTCAACCCGGTGGATAATACTCGTCTCGACGCTGGTCATAGCGATCGTGTGGAGGTACACGGTTCCTAGGGCCAGGTTGACGTGGTATGCGGTAATCTTCCCGCGGGGGCGGGGGTCGGCCACGTGCTGGCTCTGGGTTCCGCCTCGCAGGCGGGGTGGGGACTCTCGCAGGGATCTCACGACGATAACGGTCTGCCGGCGGCGGGTCATCTCTGACTCGCTGGCCGCGACGGGGAGAGTCGTCTGGGTCATCTGCGATCTCATCGTCATGTAAGGAAGGAGCATCCCTAGCGTGCTCTAGCCGATCTAGGCGGCGATTCACCGCAGTGATATCGTGTCGCACGGTCTCAAATTGGGTGCCTAGGGCATCAAAGCGTTCTAAGATAAGACGCTCAAAATCCGTGGTGGCGGCGCTCGAGTTCGAGCCGGCCGCTCGCTCGTGGGTGACTTGCGGATCTACCATGCTTCTAAATGTCCTACCGCTACGGAGCATGCAAAATAGCCCAACCTGGCTCTGATACCAACTGATGTAGGGTAGGCTGTGGAGTGAACTCCTAAGACACCTGCTAGTGACGTGAGGGGGGGGGGACTCACCCTAACCAATGAGTATATGCAAGACAATATTAATCAGGCGAAGTAATCAAAATAAACAACAGAATAACATAATAAACAAGGCATCCATTCAAAAGGGGAAAACAAATTTCATTGAGCGTAAGATAAAAGCGTTCCTCCGCACGGAGGGCTAAATTTAAGCGCGCGGCGAATTAAGCGTCCTGCAAAGCAAGAGGTTCACAGGCAAATACAACGTGCTATAATTCCATCAATCAAGAGATCCACAACGTGCACAATATTTTATACCAACAACAATAAAATCCACACAAAGAACAAGTACAAAATCTGGAATATAAAACTAGGGCTGTAAAATCCAATAAAGCTGAAAACGTGGAGGGAAAATGAAGGTTTCCGGGTGGCGCGAGGATGGATCGAGTAAGGGAGGGTGGTTCCACGGGAGGAAGGAGGTAGAAGGACAGATCTGGTGGACTGGCTGGGCGCTGGACTGGATCCGGCTAGATCCAGTCCCGATCTGGACAGATCTGGTCGGATCTGTCCAGATCCGGTGAGGGTGGGCTGGTATGGGAGGGGCGGCTGCTGTATGGGGGTATGGAGGCAGCAGTTTGGAGGGGGTGAGGGCTAGGAAGGAGGTGGTAGCAAGGGGGGGGGGAAGAGGATGCAACGATGGGGGATTAGCGGGAGAAGATGGCTGTCGGCTGTAGTTGCCGGTAGGGGTGCGGCTGTTGGTGGGCGGCTGGTTGTGAGGGTTTGGCGGTGGAAAATCGGAGAGGGGAAATCAGATGTAGGGATTCAAGACAAGATAAACAAGGAACCTTACCCAAGGAATCGGCACCAAGGGCTCCACGGCGTCGGCACCGCGGAATGACCACCGGAAATGAGGAAGAAGCCTTCTCCTAATTTCAGCAATAGAGTTTCCTGCAGCCCTAGTATTCTATTTATAAGAAAGCAAAGATAGGGCAACCGGAATCGACGGCTATGATTGCCGGCGGTTCCGTCCTCATAACTATATAAAATAATATCCGAAATACAAAGTGCTATATATGAAAATGAATCTAAACGACGAGGCAGGCGCATCCACGGTAACGGATCGCCGGTCCGATCAAGTCCGTCGGCGCGAATATACGAAGGTGGGGTCCGCCTTGCGCCGAGGTGCGCCAGATGGTCCCCCATCACTAACACCTTAAAATTCACTCGCCCTCACACTCAAGGTGGATCCACGTAATATCGAACACTTGTGGTGGATCCACGAAATCTCTAAGCGAGAATTCACTAATTCCAAATTCAAGATCCTAACTCCACAAGAACTAAGTCAATTGTTCCCTATGCAGGAAATACTAAATTAAATTCTAATCATCCTCACACAGGAGTCAAACTAAACAGAGCAAGCTAAACATTTTAATCACTGAGTTCCTTACGTAACAGTAACATTAAATCATTAACCAAACTTCACAAAAAAAATAAGCTACTGTTCAGCATCACTGTCAGCGGAGGGTAAACAAGGCCGCAACCATGGCGGAAGGCAGCAAGGCAGCAACTCAAATGGGAATCCACAAAAAAATCCTAATTCACTCCTGATATCACTCCTAATAACAACGGGAATTACTCCATTAACAGTTACAGGAAACTTCATCAATCAACAACAACTAAGCATATCACACTAACAGGAAGCACACCAGCAGGAGCCTCTTACATACATTCACGCCTAATGCTATCTGAAAGCACACGCCTAACACCTACAGGAATTCACACAGAAATCGCATAGACCAAACTCACGACATCAAGCAATGCATCTCAATATTCATCATCAACACCACAAACGATTACAGGGATCCCCTTTATATAGGGTTCTGAACAAAAACGAACAGGAAAAACTGAAATGCAATAACCTCCATGGGCGGCCATGGCAGAGCTCCATCGTTGCTGTGGGGAAGTTGCGGAAACTGCCGGAAATAGGGCGTCGTGGCAGCGGACTGGAGTATGGAGGCCGCTCGACGTGGGGAGCAGAAGAATCTAGGGAGGAATCGTGGGGCGTCGTGGCTCGTCGTGGAGGAGAGGCGTGCGCAAGCTCTGCGGGCTTCGTCCCTTGACGCGGCGTCAATGGCGGAGTGCGGGCGGAAGATACGACAGATGAACAGTGACCCGGCCTGCAAACCTAAACCAGACCCGCTCTTTACTTATATATATATATATTTATATTCATTATATATATATATTATATATATATATATACATTATGTGTATACATATATATAATTATATATATATATATATTATTTATATATATATATTATATATATATATATATGATTTTGTACACATATATATACATAAGTTCTATTTAACAAACTCCCAAACATAACGACGCGCGCAGGCGTGCGATATCATGGCTACGCACGCAGACGTGCAACGAACTAAAATTGACAACATAAACTTGCAAAATTAAAATGCAATAAAACATAAACTGAAAATGCGACGACGGGTTTTTTTTTCCCGACGTGATCGGATTGGTCTTCACCAACTCCCCCCCTCTCGAAATCACTCATCTCTGGTGAGTGGACCAAGTGGTAATACGAGAGGATCAACATTCATGCCAAGTATCTCTGAAAACCATCATCGGTAGTGGTCACTGTCCAACATATGCTCGGAAACTGTAATAGAGTATTCTCCTGGCGTCTCATGCTCAACCTGAAACTGGTAGTGAAAAATAGAAGGAACTACAATGAAAGTGTTAGTAGCGGAATGAATGAAGGTATGTCTTGAATGTGGCTCCTCACTCTCACTCACCAACCCAGAAGAAACAAATGGAGGAGAAGACAATGGAGGTTCTAAAGACTCATGCGAGTAATCGTAGAATTAAGTCAGATTGGCTACGTTAAAAACAGGATTTGCTTCCCAAACGGAAGACATTTCAAGTCCATACGCATTTTGCCCAATCCGATTTACTACTCGAAATGGTCAAGTTCTACAGTAGCTAGCTTCTTTACGGTACCAGAAGGAAACCGTTCCGGATCTAGCCGAACCATAACCAAGTCATGCATTTTAAAATTAATAGCTCTTTTATGCTTTAATATGAGTTGCATAAAAATCATAAGTGTTATGCAATTTTCCGCTCAAAATTTATTTTTATACAAATCATGCAAATGCAAAGATGACTACTAACACAACGAACGCCATAAACCGATGGTTTCAGATATCAAGAGCAACTCCTGAGAGAGGTACATGATCAGGAGGCTCAGAGGGTGGATCATAAAAGAATTCATCGCGGGGGCGATGATCACTCAAGTGCAAATCAGAGACAATAGTGACCAAATGTATCAACATAGTGTGCGAATTGTCTCTGCAAGTGTGCGTGACAAGATATAACTTCAACGAATCAGTGCGTGCACCCTCAAACTCGACTGTGTCACTAAAGATGGAAACATCCCAAATGTGCGGTGAACCTATATGCGGATCATCTGGTGGTTCACCGGGAGGGGTATAATAAAATTCGTCGCAAATGCGACGTGTACAGACGTAAGCTCCAAAAATAGATGGAGTGCTCTCAGATAAATGTGCACGAAGTGTGATAACTGTAATAAATGTGCTAAGGGAAAGTAAGGCATCAGGAGGCTCACCAGGTGGGACATAGAAGAACTCACCGCAAATACGATGGTCAGTAAGTGGTACGTCGTATAACTCATCTAGAGTGCGAGTCACTAGACGGTTATACCCAAACACTATCGACATCAAGTGAGACAATGGAGCAGGTATCCATGTCTTAAAATTCACAAGAGTACTATTCAGATAAAACTCATTCGCATAAGGACGAGGTGGCTCATCTGGAGGCTCCATAGGAGGGTCGTCAAATGACTCATCAGTCGAGTGATGGTCCTCCAGAAATGAACCAACAGAAGGGGTCATACTCCCAGATAGGGTAGAAGTGACTACCTCGTGATCACTACTAAGCTCTCGGCTCTCGATCGTAATATCATTCGGTGCGCCATCAAGTGTGGTGTCGTGACTCGATGCGCCATCGGGTATGGTGATATGACTCAGTGCACCACCAGGTGAAGTGTGTAAGGAATCTACACTCAAAAGAGAGCTAGTAGATATAGCCTCATGAGAGGTTTCACTAAGTGGAGCAGACTCACATGTGGGTCGACTCCACGCATCTGGTATTAGAATATCAGACCTAGTGGGTGATATCTCTCTGGTGTGGACAGTGGAAAGCTCTTGCTGACCCTTAACGTCTATCATCATGTTTGTCCTCGGGACACTAGAAGGATCACTAAGTGTGGTGTACTCTTGACGATAGTGACCTCTATAGGATTCGTGAGTGTAGTCGTGACGATCGCCCATATCATAATCAAGTCGTGCTCGTGGTTAGTCATGAGTTCTACGAACATGTGGTGGTGGTCGCACATGTACAGACTCAGGTTTCTCATATAAAGGAGATGTGTAGTATCAATAACTAGAGGTATACTGAACTCTATTCTCATAATATGGTGTCGAATGACCACTAGAATCCACTCGAGTACGAGGATAATAATGACGATGGTCATCGTACTGATCGTCCCTAACATAATGAGATCGTATTGGTGGGTCAATACGTTCTCTGGAAGTGGTATACGGTGATCGAGTATAGTCATCAAAATATCGTAATGATCTCCATGATAGATCACTATGGGGGTGGGTGAAAGTGTAGTCCTGATCCTCATATAGTGGATTTCTCCTAAATGTAGATCTTCCTACATAGTGATGAGGAACATCGTAATGTGCCGGCACAGAATGCTCATATCAAATTTGATGCGGCATTGACGCTTGAGGGAGTATTTCTAAATTATTCACTCTACCTCTAAGGTTTTCTAATCTTTCACGCATCTGACAGGTACTCTCAGTTAATACTGTCATTTGGTGGACGAAAGGTAAAAACCATTGGGGTGATTCTTCCCCTTCGTTCCCATGTCTCGATTGACCGCGTTCAACGCGATGCATCATATTTCTATGCAGATACATGCGAACAAACGTCAAATGCAATGTATGATTATGCTTAAAAAAATCCTTTTTTAAATTTTTTTTTTTAAAAAAAGCTATGCGGGTTCCTATTCTACACAGGGCGCATCCCAAAACATAGAAAAATTTAGAACCTCCCTCTGATACCAATTTGATGCAGGACGACGCGTATGGTTTACGCGTCTGTCAGCATTTTTCTAGAAACCCTAAATGTATGCAATGAAATATGACTTTTAGCAAATAATAGAAGCGGATGTTTTGCAGATTTATGAATTTAAGCAACGTTTTATAAAGCACGAGAAAGACTATTTTTGCTTAAAAAAGTTTTTCTTAAATTGATGGTTCAAATTTAAATTCGTGGAAGGAAGTTCGCAACTTTCGTTCTGTTCCCGTTGGCGTAGCAAAACGGAAATCGTGAACTCCAAATACGTTTCCGTTTGGAGTTTTCGACGTAGCGCTTGTTGACTAAATTCGGGCGAAAACCCAGCAAGAATCTAAATATCCTAATGAAACAACTTAGACACACACAAATGAAGGAGAAAGAGACAATTACCCACGGAAGAGACATCTTCCATACTCGAAGTCGATGGCGATCACGCGAGGAACTTCTCGTCACCTTCGTTCTCCGCTCCGAGGTCGGCCGCTATCACATACGGGCACCAAGGAATCAAATCACTCCCCACATAAGGTGGTTCCACGAAATCACTCATAAGTAAGGAAGGCACAAACTAACACCCTAAAATTCACTCGCCCTCACACTCAAGGTGGATCCATGTTATATCAAACACTTGCGGTGGATCCACGAAATTTCTAAGCGAGAATTCACTAATTCCAAATTCAAGATCCTAAATCCACAGGAACTAAGTCAATTGTTCCTTATGCAGGAAATACTAAATTAAATTCTAATCATCCTCACACAGGAGTCAAACTAAACAGAGCAAGCTAAACATTTTAATCACTGAGTTCCTTACGTAACAGTAACATTAAATCATTAACCAAACTTCACAAAAAAAATAAGCTACTGTTCAGCATCACTGTCAGCGGAGGGTAAACAAGGCCGCAACCATGGCGGAAGGCAGCAAGGCAGCAACTCAAATGGGAATCCACAAAAAAAAGTCCTAATTCACTCCTGATATCACTCCTAATAACAACGGGAATTACTCCATTAACAGTTACAGGAAACTTCATCAATCAACAACAACTAAGCATATCACACTAACAGGAAGCACACCAGCATGAGCCTCTTACATACATTCACGCCTAATGCTATCTGAAAGCACACGCCTAACACCTACAGGAATTCACACAGAAATCACATAGACCAAACTCACGACATCAAGCAATGCATCTCAATATTCATCATCAACACCACAAACGATTACAGGGATCCCCTTTATATAGGGTTCTGAACAAAAACGAACAGGAAAAACTGAAATGCAATAACCTCCATGGGCGGCCATGGCAGAGCTCCATCGTTGCTGTGGGGAAGTTGCGGAAACTGCCGAAATAGGGCGTCGTGGCAGCGGACTGGAGTATGGAGGCCGCTCGACGTGGGGAGCAGAAGAATCTAGGGAGGAATCATGGGCGTCGTGGCTCGTCGTGGAGGAGAGGCGTGCACAAGCTCTGCGGGTTTCGTCCCTTGACGCGGCGTCAATGGTGGAGTGCGGGCGGAAGATACGGAAGATGAACAGTGACCCGGCCTGCAAACCTAAACCGGACCCGCTCTTTACTTATATATATATATATAAATAGTTATGTATATACATATATATAATATATATATATATATATATATATATATATATATATATATATATATATATATATATATATATATATGATTTTGTACACATATATATACATAAGTTCTATTTAACAAACTCCCAAAAATAACGATGCGCGCAGACGTGCGACATCATGGCTACGCACGCAGGCGTGCAACGAACTAAAATTGACAACATAAACTTGCAAAATTAAAATGCAATAAAACATAAACTGAAAATGCGACGACGTGCATTTTTTTTCCGACGTGATTGGATTGGTCGCCACCAGTTACTTTTTAACGTCATGTTGACGGCGCTGTACCGTTAGTGCATCTTCGTGTTCGTTAGGTTTGTTTGACCAAATTTTGGGGTTTTTGACGAGATTGAAGATTTTCATATTGGAAGAATTAAGTTTGAGTTTTTGGATTTGCTTGTCCAGTTTTGTTGCGGTCCGGGCGTTTTTGGAGTCTCGGCGCATATTTGAAGTTTTGCGATATTTATGCTTGTTGTAAGCATGTGATGATAATGTCTCGAGAATGGTGCGTCAGATTCTAGTTTTTTTTGTGTTCGCCGTTAGATTCGTAGCGCCTACTTTCGTCTACGACGCGAATTTTGTTCATATCGGAGTGGATTTAGTCTGTATCGTTGACTGATTCTGATATAGAAGACAAATCCGAGTTTCTGAAAAATGCCCCGACTTGTTCTCGAGAAAGCCTTAACCTGTGCTCAAGAAAGCCTTGACTTGTTCTCGAGAAAGCCTTGATCTATTCCCGAGAAGCCGGGAGTTGTTCTCGAGAAGTGATATTCTTTCTCGAGAAGCCTTGCTTCACTCTCGAGAAATCTTTATCTGTTCTCGAGAGGCCCTCTTCAGTACTCAAGAAATCCCTCTATTCTCCTCGGGAAGTGCTGCTTATTCTGTTCTCGAGAAATCCTTAGTTGTTCCCAAGAGTTCTGCTAGTTCTCGAGAAGTCCTGTGTTGTTCTCGGGAAATCACATGTTGTACTCGAGAAATCCGAAATTTCTTCTCCAAAAGCTCAGTTTTGTTCTCGAGAAACATTATGCTCCTCCCGAGGAATCCAAAATTTCTTCTCGAGAAATCCAAGCCCCTTCTCGAGAAATCCAGGGCCCTCTCGGGAAATCCAACGTCGCTCTCGAGAAATCCGGTTCAGCCGACCCCTGTACATTCTCTTAATTATAATAATTTTAATATTATATATATATATATATATATATATATAAATATATATATATAAATACACTTCTCTTTCTTCCTCTTCTTTTAAAGCCGACCTTTTCCTTCCCGTCATTCCCGCACCAGAGAGGCGTGAGCGAGAGAGAGAAAGTCATTCGTGAATCTTCCGGTGGCCGCCGACGGTGCTCCGGTGCTCGAAATCTTCAACGGAACGTAGATCCGGAAAACTCTCAACGAGTGCTACGTCATTGTGGTAAAACTTTCCCCATTTCTTGAGTTTTTCTCGTTAGAGTTTTTGGCCCTAACTTCTATTTCGGCCATTTTTGTTTAGATTCCGACATCTACCGCCTTCCTTAGCCCCGATCTACGACGAGGTGCGATTTAGAGGTCTTTTCCGGCAAAACCAAGACAAGTGAGTTTTTTCCCTCTTCCCTCCTCTTCCAATCTTGATGGAATTGCTAACCTTCCTTATTTAGTGATGTTATCATGATTATCTTTCGGATTAATAGTACTGTTTTAATATTTTACTTGAGATCCACTTGTATTATTAAGTTCTTGATATGATAATCCAACCTTGTAGCGTTGTTAATGATTTTGATGATGTGTTTAAATAATTGGCTTTTAATCGTCCCTAACCATCATGTAGGGGGTGCTAGAGTATATTTAAGGTCTTGAATCTTTCCTACAGGTTGATCAACCGTTTCCAAAATCTAGCGATGTTTAGTAGAATCCGATGTGCCATATCTTGAGATATATCACGTGTTTTCTTAGTTACGGGAGTTGTGTACGAAACCACCACCGCAATGTTTGTTTCCTTTATTAGTACCTTGTGGAACTCTACCAGGTGTTTGTTTGGGCGTCTGTCGGTGTATGGTGGAGTTAGTGATTCTCCCGTCGCAGTTAGACGAATATTTATCCGTGAGGATGTGTCCGGATGAGTGACCACCCCGCCTGTATTTTTTAGGTAGAGTTGACCACATGTGGCTAATAAAGTTATGCAAATTCTTCCTTATGATTTAATCATGTTTTCCACCTTATAGTCTTGTGCATCTGGTGTATTTTGATGTACGTGACGATTCACGTAAGTGTTCCTTTCCGATTTTGGTAATTTACTTCTGTACTTTTGGTCTTGGGTTGGTACCCCTTATGACCTGTACTTGCTTTTTTTTAAATTTTCTGCCATCACTTGTACCTTCTTGCTGAGGTGTTCTGTCTTTGGAATGCCTCAGGTTCAGAGCAGTAGCAGGTAGTGGAGCTCGCTTCCTTGACTTGCAAACAAACTATGGAATTCCCATTGATGCTTGTCACGTATTACTAGGACGTCCATGTCTTTATGACCATGATGTAACTCATTTAGGGCGAGCCTACACATATGAATTCAAATTCAATGGCAAGACCGTTATCCTTAAACCAAGTCCGCCTAAAGATCCGTCGGTCTCTTCTAAAGATAAGATTGTGCCCGTAGAGAAGAAAACGTTAAGTTTGATAGGTAGGAAGGAGTTTGAGCGTGAGACCTTTATAGACGGTGTTATGTATGTGTTTGTTTGTTTGCAAGTCAAGGAAGATGGCTCCTTGCTTTGGAGTTTCAGTGCAACAACGTTGGTTGTGACTTTCTCCTCGCCGTCGCGAGGTAGTTTGTCGTTTTTAGTTTTGCTTTACCTAGTTCAGATATACTTTTGGTTCTGTGGGTTCGTGTTAGGTTGTTGACGCCCACAAAGTTTTTGATTTTTGGACACTTTGCTAGCTGCTAGTTGTTTTCTTTCGCATTGTTTGGATTACTTGCTCTCTGGGATGTTTTATGCTAAGACTGCATGTTAGATATTTTAAGTATAAAATATAAGGATTTATATCATCATATCATGACATTTTTTTAAAAATGAACAACACCATATTCTAAAAGTTATAAAAAGCTCTTTTCCTACTTATATTAAAGTTAGGGGTCTGCACTTCATGTTACGTCGTATAATTCTCATGTTTACATTACATTCAGAATATATAAAACTAAGTATTTTCTGATGCGTATTTCTACTTCCTCTAATACTCGTGGACTAGCCAATTCACGGAACCGAGGGACACGGTTAATCTACGTAACTCATATTATGTTTTACAACCTTAAATCATGTATTTTTTTATGAAGAACCATATAAGTAGAATTTGCCTGAAGGGATGCAGTTGTCTCCTGCACGGCGTGACATCACGGCGTGTATTTTCTCTCGCTCTGACGTATTATTTAATATGGAGAAAATGCGGGTTGTGACAGCTGCAGCCCGTGCCACCGAAACCCCTCTCCGACCGGTTTCTCAGCACGGCGGGTTTTTGAGCATGCCAGGTTTCGAACCTAACACCTCCTTAACAAGGCACCTTCAACAGCCCTCATCACGGGTTGTAGCCCTGTAGCGATGCCATGGGGCGGTGGGTAGCCTAAACCCGGGTCGTTACATAGGGAGGTTTTGCGAATGAATAATGAGTGATCTGCAGAACTTCTTGTAAAACCCACGGCTGACACAATGCCGTTAAACTTGTTAAACCAAGCCCAAGGGCTTTGTTTTAGGCCATAGATGACCTTCTTCAGCCTGCATACCCGTGTCTCCCCCTGAGCAACCTACCCAGGAGGTTGCTCCATGTAGACATCCTCCTGAAGATCACCATAGAGAAATGCATTATTGACATCTAGTTGAGAAATGGGCCAATCCCTGTTGACAGTCACAAAAAGGAGAACCCGAATAGTGCTGAGACGAGCAACAAGAGAGAATGTGTCAAAATAATCAACACCATAAGTCTGAGTGAAGCCTTTGGCGACAAGGCGAGCCTTGTAACGATCCACACTGCCGTCCAGACTGAACTTCACAACAAAGACCCAGCGACAACCAACAATATCGGTGCCCAATGGAGGAGGGACAAGGGTCTATGTACCCCGCTCAGTGAGGGTGGCAATTTCCTCATCCATGACCGCCTTCCAATGAGGAACAGTAAGGGCTTCCTCGTAGGTGCGGGGAGTGGTAGTGGCAGAGATTGCCAATGCAAAAGTCCTGCGAGGAGTAAGACGAGCATAGGAAACAATAGTAGCTAGTGAGTGCTGGGTACATGTCCGCACCCCTTTGCGAAGAGCAATGGGAAGATCTAGGTCGGCGTGTTCCTCAGTATCCGGTGCATTCGCGGCGGAGAGAGCTGACCCAGGAGTAGAGAGAGACATCTGTAAAGAAGAGGAAGATAACAGAGGTGGAAAGAGAGGAAGAGACGGTGGATATGGTGGAGGAGGAGAAATCTCGGTAGATGTAGATGGAACGGAGAGGACGGTAGGAGAAGCAAGAACAACAGGAAGAGAAGAGGAGTCGTGAGAGAAATAAGATGTATTTTCGAAAAAGGTTACGTCCGCAGAGACGAACTGTTTTTGAAGAACAGGGTCAAAACAACAATAACCTTTCTGAGTGGTAGAGTTACCCAGAAAGACACATTTGGTGGTACGTGGGGAGAGTTTGTCACGGGTGGCGGAGGGAGCGTGCACAAAAGCCGTGCACCCAAAGATACGCAGAGGGAGAGGAAACAGATCGTTGCCCGAATAGAGAATGGAGAATGGGGTTTGACCGTGGAGAGAACAGTGAAGGGAATGCGATTGATGAGATAGCAGGAGATGAGAACGACATAGCCCCAATAGGAGCGAGGAACCTGCATTTGTGTCATCAGAGTACGAGCGACATCAAGGGGGTGACAGTTTTTGCGTTCCGGCACTCCATTTTGCTGTGAGGTATAGACACAACTAGTTTGATGAATAATCCCATGTTGCATACAGAAAGAAAAATCATTACTAAAATATTCTTTGACATTATCAGAGCGAAAGATTTTAATAAAGACATCAAACTGAGTTTTAATCATAAAATAAAAGGATGTCCATACAGAGAATAACTCAGAGCGATTTTTTAAAAGATACACACACGTACAGCGTGAGAAATCATCAATAAAAGTTACAAAATATAAATTACCCCGACTTACTGTGAGGGTAGGAGCAGGACCCCAGACATCGGAGTGAATGAGGTCAAACGGGCGGGAAGATCCACGACCTTGCTTTGGTGGGAAGGAGGAGCGGTAATGCTTGCCAAGCTGACATGCGTCACAATTGAGAGGAGGACTGTGCGGAGGGATGTGGGGCAGAAGTTGACGAAGAAGCAGTGGAGGAGGATGACCAAGGTGAAGATGTCATTGCAGAAGGTCTGTAGAAGAGGAGGAGAAGGCGGACAAAGCGAAAACGTTGTCGAGGAAGTAGAGGCCGCCGCTCTCAGTCCCAGTAGCAATCGTTCGTTGGGAGCCCGGATCCTGAAAAGAACACGAAGTAGGAGTGAATGCGACGGAATACTGTAGTTGCTTGCATAGAGAAGTTACAAATAATAAATTGTAAGGAAACTTGAATATGTAGAGAGTATCCGCCAAACGAATAGACGAAGTGACTTGAACCACTCCCGTCCCATTGACCGGTGAGGGAGAGCCGTCCGCAATGAAGACAGGGGGCAACCGATCATCTGTTTATAGGAGAGAAAAACACTGAGTATTGCCGGTCATATGATTGGTAGCGCCAGAGCTGATCAACCATTTTCCTTGAGTAACGACATGGGCACTACCCGAAGACGTGACCACAGAGGCGGACTGCTTTGAAGAGAAGGTGTCAGATAGAGCCATATAAGAGAAGAGAGTAGAACAAGGGGAAGAGACCGCACGAACAGAAGAAGAGACGCGCGAGAACAAGAAGGCTGCGAAGGCAGGTCGCGCGAACAAGGAGAAGACAGGTCGCGCAAACAAGGAGAAGAGACCGCGCAAAACAAGGCAGATCGCGAAGATAGGCAGATCGCGAAGAGACCGCGCGAACAAGGAGAAGAGAAGGTCGCGAAGACAGGTCGCGCAGAGAAAGATCGCGCGAGGACAGGTTGCTTCAAGACAGATCGGGCGCAGACAGGCCGCACGAATAGAAGAGAAAAGACCGCGCGAAGGCAGGTCGCGCTAAGACAGATCGCGCGCAGACAGGCCGCGCGAACAAAAGAGAAAAGACCGCAGGAAGAAGAGAAGGTCGCGCAAGCGGGCGCGAGCAGAGAACAAAGACAGGCAAACCGCACGAACAGGCCGCGCGGACAGAGAGGGCACGCGACAGTGATAAACAACACGGACAGAGGGCGAAAAAAGGAAGATCACATGAAAAAGGAAGCCGCGCGAGCAGGCCGCAAGAAGAGAGGGCAAACCGCGCGAATAGAAGAAGCTCACAGAATCAGGTGGAAAAGATCGATTCCTCTGATACCATGTGCGAAGAAGAAAGAAACAATCCGAAATTTGGAATAACAGAATTTTTATTATCCAAAAACGTGAGTATTACAAAGTTTTACCCTCCCTTTTATAGAATGAAGGAGAGAAAATAAATTACAAATAAGTAATGTGGGACAAATAAATAATGTTACAACCGGCTATACATAAAATCAGACCGCAGAAGCCGCATGGTTAAACGAGTAGGCTAACCGCCCGACAACTACTATAAAGAGAAGTGAAGTCGCTAGGAGAGACCACCAGACCGCCTGGTCATCAAGTCGTCTGCGTCAAACTGCCAGGCCGCCCGTTCTCCAATCAGCAACAACTTGGCTACCAAGCCGTTGGAGAGAAGCCGCTAGACCGCCCGATTATCAAGTCGCCAGAGTGAAACCGCCAGACCGCCCGGTCTCCAAACCGCCAGACACAAGCCGTCAGACCGCCCGGTCTCCATACTGCAACAGGATAAAATAGCCAACAACTATTTTATCGAGTGTTATATTTTTGTTTTCTATAAAACCACGGTTATCCTATAACAGTTTTAAGTTTTGAATGAATGAAATGCTCAGTTTGGTCTCCTTCCCTCTCGTTCTTCTCTCCTAGTCTATCTGCATTTCTTTCTTGGGCTTTCTTCTTTAGTTCTTAGCAATATCAGTAACAGAGTTGTTACATCTAGTTTGTGGTGAAAACAACACCGCCATTTGCCAAAATAAGTGAAACATGGTTTTGGTGGTTTGCCAGAAACACCTCAGGTCAAAACCATCTAAAAATGACCTTATGTTTTGATTTGGCTTATTGTAGAGAAAGGTTCAAACCTTGTATATACTTCTTGAATACAGAAAAACAAGTATGAGTACAAATAAATGAGAGATAAGAGAGGAAAATCTAGCTATACAAACAATGTGAGACTAAACCCAAAAACTTACACGGGCCAAGTTAATGGGCCAATAAAATATTTTTTCCTTGTATTCTTTAACACTCCCCCACAAGATGGAGCGTACAAGTCGTAGACACCAAGCTTGGACAAAAACTGATAGTAGAGATGTCGTGGTAAGGCCTTGGTGAGGATGTCAGCAATTTGCTGAGCAGCAAGAACATGTGTTAACTCTATCTTCTTTAACTGAACCTTCTCCCGAATGAAATGACAGTCAACTTTAATATGTTTTGTCCATTCATGGAAGACTGGATTCTTGGCTATCTGTATAGCAGCTTGACTGTCGCAAAATAAAGTGACAGGTGAGGAGAGCTTGACTCCTAGATCATCAATGAGACCCTCAAGCCATGTGAGCTCAGATACAACTGCTGTCATCGATCGATACTCGGCCTTAGCAGATGAGCGAGCAACCACAGACTATTTCTTGCTGCGCCATGTAATAAGATGACCTCCAAAATAAGTGCAGTATCCACTTGTGGAACGACGATCATCCAACGAGCCAGCATAATCAGCATCAGAGTATGCAATCAGAGATAAAGGAGATGAAAAGGGCTTGTAAACAAGTCCTTGTCCAGAAGTAGTCTTCAAGTATCGAAGAATATGCTCGACTGCCTGAAGATGAGAGATACGTGGCTCATGCATGAATCGACTGACAACTACAACAACAAATGATATATCAAGTCTCGTAACAGTGAGATATATCAGCTTTCCCACAAGACGACAATAATACTCTGGATTCGGAAGGAGCAAATCAGAGTCCGAGGCATGAACACAAAGCTTGTGATTGATATTCATGGGAGTGTCAGCAAACTTGCACCCAGAATAGCCCGCATCATGAAGTAAGTCAAGACAATACTTTCTCTGAGATAACACAAGCCCATCAGGTCTCCGAGCCACTTCGAGACCAAGGAAATATCGAAGGCTTCCCAGGTCCTTTGTTTGAAACACAGTCGTCAGATGTTGTTTGATCATCCTTATTCCTGGAAGATCGTCTCCTGTAATCAAAATATCATCCACATATATTAACAGAATCACTGTGCCTGTTGGACGATGACGAGTGAACAGAGAGAAGTCGGCCGAGCTCCGAGTGAACCCAACAACACTAACGGTCTTACTAAATTTATCAAAACATGCTCGAGTAGATTGTTTGAGAGCATAAAGAGACTTCTTCAGACAACAGACAAGAGACTCCCCCGTGGTCTCAAACCCGGGAGGTTGCTGCATATAAACGATCTCCTGTAAGTCACCATTAAGAAAAACATTTTTGACATCCAGTTGGTGCAATGCCCAGTGACGGTGAACCGCGAGGGAGATCAACACACAAACACTATTGAGTTTAGCAACTGGTGAAAAAGTCTCATCATAATGTAGACCATGTTGTTGAGTGAAACCGCGAGCTACGAGACGAGCTTTCAGACGGTGAACCGTACCATCCGGACCCTGTTTGAAGGCAAACACCCACTTACATCCCACACTAGATTGTCCAGGAGGAAGTGAGACCAGATCTCATGTGTGGTTTGCCCAAAGAGCAGACATTTTCTCGTCCATAGCCGCCCGCCACCCGAGATGTTGGAGAGCCTCCTGTACAGAATTAGGGGCAGAGATAGAGGATAAAGAAAGAGCACTTTGTCGGAGTTCCGGAGAGGCGGTGAAAAGAGACATAGTTGGCCAGCGGGTGGGCAGTGGAACCTGTTGCCGGATCCGCAGGCTGCAAATTATCATTAGAGCAGGGCAGCTCCCGTAGGGCAGTAGACGAAGAAGGACGTCGAGTGTACACACAAATGATAGGTGGTGTAGGTGGGGTTGGTGTACATAATTAGGGGTAGAGATAGAGGATAAAGAAAGAGCACTTTGTCGGAGTTTCGGAGAGAGACGGTGAAAAGAGACATACTTGGCTAGCGGGTGGGCAGTGGAACCTGTTGCCGGATCCACAGGCTGCAAAACATCATTAGAGCAGGGCAGCTCCCGTAGGACAGTAGACGATGAAGGACGTCGCGTGTACACACGAATGATAGGTGGTGTAAGTGGGGTTGGTGTGGGAAGAAGAGGTGAAAAGTTTGCATGAATAGGGATAGCAGGCCGCGGTAGATGTGGCAGAAGAGAAGAATCAGATGGTTGAGAGTAATATGACTAATCTTCGAGTAAGGTGACATCAGCAAAAGTAACAACCTTGCGATCCTTGGGAGAAAAACAAACGTAGCCATTCTAAGTCCGAGAATAACCCACAAACATATATTTAGTGGCACGGGGAGCATGTTTGTCAGTGGACGGGCCAAGATGATGAACAAAGCACACGTAGCCAAACACGCGAGAAGTGATGAAGAAAGGAGATTTGGAGGGAAACAACATATTGAAGGGAACCGTAAAATTGATAATAGAGGAAGACATGCGGTTAATAAGAGTGCATGAGGTAAAAACCGCAAAATTCCAATACTGTTTGAGAACATTCATTTGAATCATAAGAGGGCGGGTGATCTCAAACAGGTGTCGATTCTTGCGTTCAGCAACGTCATTTTGTTGGGGGTATATGCACAGGAGGTTTGATGAATGATCTCAAACTCAGCACAAAGGTGCGCAAAGACATGACTAGTGTATTCACGGGCATTATTGGTGCGGAGGGTTTTAATTGTAGTGAAAAACTGGTTGCGAGTTTCAATGGAAAATGTACGGACATCGGGTAATTCAGAGTGGACACAAAGGAGATACAACCAGGTCACTTGAGAGTAGTCATCTACAAATGTGACAAAGTAACGATATCCAAAAACATTCGCAATTTTGTAGGGTCCCCAAATATCGGAGTGTAGTAGTTCAAAGAGAGCAGGACTCCGAGTAGGATGTTGTGAGAATGTAGACCAATGATGTTTCCCATAGATACAATACTCACACGTGAACTCTTGGAGGGACACGTCGGGGAGAGATTTTCTGAGTATGTTTAGAGGAGCATGACCAAGACGTCGATGCCAATCAACGGAGCTAATAGAGGACAACACCGTTAGGGGAGATGGGTCAAGGATATATAGACTATTCGACAATGCCCTTTTCTGATGATCGTTTACGTCTTGCGATCCTGCACAACACACAAGTTGAAAGAAAAATTACATCACAATCGAGGTCAGTAGCGAGTCGACCAACAAAGAGAAGGTTGAAAGGAGAACCCGGAACATGAAGGGCAGAGCGAAGAGTAATGGATGGAGTGAGGTGAATATCTTTCCGCGCCAGAAACAGGAATTGCGTCCCCACTAGCAACAGTAATGAACTTGGGATGCACAAAGTTCAAATATTGTGGTGGTTTCCGTGATGTAATGTGGTGAGAGGCCCCAGAATCCAAAATCCAGGATGAGCTATGAGCAAGGCAGGAGGTACCACCATCGGAAATAGACACTGCAGAGCCCGAAGGATAGCTGATCATCGTGCAAGGAACAGTCCGCAGCGGTCATGGTGACAACGCGCCCGCGGCAAGAAAAGGCCACCACAAGCGCAATAATAAAAGATCCCGCAGCGGATAGAAACAAGCCGAAGGTAAGAATCCTGAGCTGGCAGCGCATTTAGGAGAAGACGACAACAAGAATAGCGGCGTAAACGAGAAGCCGTAGGCAGACCGCACGAACAGCCAAGTCGAGACGGTAAGACACCTGGGCGGCCAGCGACCAGAAGAAACAGAGGCCGGCGAATAGACACTCGACCGGGCGGTTAGAGGCAGACTGCAACAGGAGCAAAAACCGGCGAACAGGTACTAGGCCGGGTGGTTAGAGGCAGACCGCACCAAGATCAAAAACAAGGTCTAGCCGCAGGAAGAGCCTAGCCGCAGCGGGAAGACAGAGGCCACAACGGAAGTAGCCGGAAGGAGAGAAGTCCTAGTCGCAGCGGTCAGAAGGCAGAAGAGGCCAGAAGAACAGGAACTTGACCGGGAGGATAGAGACAGACCGCAACCTACAATTAACCCGGAGCGGTTAGAGAAGAGAGGCCACCTTGAGAGAGAATAGGAGAAGCCGCACGGTCGCGGTATCAACACACCAGCGGCAAGAGCCCGTGACCAAGATACGGAGCCCGCGGTGGGTAGAGAAGCCGCAATGACTAAGGAAGCCGCAACGGTTAAGCGAAGTCCGCGCGAGAAGCACGCAGCGACAGGGGAACTGCAGCGGGTAGGGAAGCGCGGCGGGTAAGGAAACCGAAGCGACTAAGAAGGAAACGAAACCGCAGCGACTAAACAACGAAGACCGCACGGTCACGGTGAGCACACCATCGACAAGAAAAGATGTCGCGACCAAGATGCGGTACATGCAGCGGATGGGAAAGGCGTAGCGAATAAGAGAAGTTGCAACGACTAAGAGGGGAAGCCGCGCAAGAAGAGAGGGGGGAGGCAAGAAGACGGGTAGAGAAACAGACCGCGATGAGAAGAGGGAGAGGGCCCCACGAGTCCGAGAGATTTATAAAAGGGAGCGCGGGGGGGGGGGGGGTGGGCAGAGAGGGGGAAGCCACTAGAGAGAGAGGGGCGGCTAGAAAGCTTAGCCGCGGTAAGAAAAGGAGGAGGCCGCAAGACAGAGCGGTTAAGAGGAGAACAAGCCGCCCGCTTAAACCGGAGGAGCGGGCGGTTAAAAAAATAGACCGGACCGTACCCCTCTGACACCATGTAGAGAAAGTTCAAACCTTGTATATACTTCTTGAATACAAAAAAACAAGCATGTGTTCAAATATATAGGAGAGAGGAGAGGAAGATTTAGTTATACTAACAATGTGAGACTAAACACAAAAATCTACATGGGCCAAGTTACTGGGCCAATATATATTTTTCTTAGTATTCTCTAACACTTATTATTAACAGCTTCTGAAATGTTGTATAACTCAACAGATGAAAACAACTGTGAAGGGTTTGCAAGATGATAGTAAATTATTTTGTAAACTGAAAATTCCAACCGACTCGTCCTCTGCTTCTTCCAAATGAATGTATGATATCTTTTATATATTCTTTTTGTTCAGCCTAGGACAAATATTAAGTTTTTACTGTAGAGGGTGATATTCAAATGTGTTAGAAAAGCCCATTTAAGGGCCCATGTTGTTTCTTCTTTTTCCCTCTTCTTGTATTAGTCCCACATCATGTATTAGGATTTCTCTCTTCCTTCTTCTCATATATAAGTGTGTGTATACCTGTAACTATTACTGGGAATATAGATATACAAGGTTTTGGGCCTATTTCTACATGGTATCAGAGCCAGGTTCCCTCTAGCTGCGGACTGCCTTTTCTGTCCGCTCCGCTCTCCTGCGGACTGCCACTCTGTCCGCTCCGGTCTCCTGCGGACTGTCTTTCTGTCCGCTTCTCTGCGGACTGCTTTTTTTTTTGTCCGCCTTCCCTGCGGACTTCCTTTTTTTCTGTCCGCTCAGCTCTCCTGCGGACTGCCTTTCTGTCCGCTCCGGTCTCCTGCGGACTGCTCCTCTGCATCCGCCTCTCCTCTCTCTCTCTCCGTGGTTCCACCCTCCTCAGGCTTCTTATAGCCATCTTCTGCTCTGACTCGTGGGGCCCACCTCTTCTATCCGCTGCGGGCGTTCCTTCCTGTCCGCTGACCGCTCTCTTGTGTCCGCTCGAGTCTCTTTGCTCGCGGACTGCTCCACTCTAGCTCGCTCTGCTTCTGTCCGCTCGAGCCTCTTTGCTCGCGGACTCCCTATCCGCAATCTCTTGCGGACTGCTCCTGTCCGCTGCGGACTCTCCTCTTGTCCGTTGCGCGCTCCCTCGCGGACTCCCTATCCGCAATCTCTTGCGGACTGCTCCTGTCCGCTGCGGACTCTCCTCTTGTCCGTTGTGCGCTCTTCTTCTCTCTTGCTGCGCACGCTCTCTTTTATAGCCTTTTCTCTCTCCGTGGGACCACCTTCTTACCCGTCCGCTGCGGCCTCTCGTCAGTCCGCTCCTGCGCTCTTTGCTTGTTCGCGGCCTGTCTTGCCTGCGGCCTCTTTTCTGTCCGCCGCGGCCTCCCTACTCGTCGCGGCCTCCTTCTCTGTCCGCTGCTAAGATCTGCCTGACCGTGCGGGCTGTCTCCTTCTCGCCTGCATCTTGGTCGCAGTTTCCTCCGGCGCTTCCTCTGCCCGCTACGACCTGTCTCTGCCCGCTGCGGCCTGTCTCTGTCCGCGCGGCCTCTCTCTTCCCGCTGCGGTCTGCCCTACTCGCCTCGACCGACTCCAGTCCGCCGCGGACTGTTCCTGCTCGCCGCCGGCCTCCTTCTGCTAGTCGCCGGCTTCCTCTCCGCTAGCCGCCCGGCCTCGTCTCTGTCACCGCATGGCGCCTGCTGCTTCAGCTGTCACCTCTGTTGTGTCCTTCTCTACGGAGGGTATCACCTGCCTCTCTCATCATCCTTGTTGGATCGTTGATTTTGGCGCTACTCACCATATCTCCTTCCAGAAGCCCCCAGAATATCTCCAAATGCCTCATCCTGCTCGCATCACTGTGGCCAACGGTGACACCCTCCCGTCTTTGGCTCCGCTGATCTTCAGCTTACGCCAACCCTTTCTCTTTCCTCGGTCTTCACGTTCCGGGGTCTCCTTCAATTTATTATCAGTTAGTCGTCTCACACACGACCTTGACTGTTGTATTACATTTTCACCCTCTTCTTTTCTTATGCAGGATCGCCGCACCCGGAGTACCATTGGTCAGGGACAGCTGGTGAATGGGTTGTACATCTTGGATATCCCACCAACTCTTCTCTCCACCATCTCTACTGTTGATTGGCATTGCCGTCTTGGACATGCTCCCCTTCCGATTCTCAAGCGGGCTCTTCCTGATATATCTTTACAGGAGTTCTCCTGTGAATCTTGTGTCTACGGCAAACAACACCGTTCCTCTTTCCCCCAGCGTGTACTACTCCCTTATCGTTAGTTCATTCTGATATTTGGGGTCCTTATAGGATCCCTAGGATTTTTGGCTTTCGGTATTTTGTCACGTTCATTGACGATTACTCCCGTACCACGTGGCTCTATTTACTACATGATCGCACTGAACTTCCCTCTGTCTTTCGCGCCTTTCTACTTGAGATGCGTACGCAGTTCGCCACTCCTCTCAAAATCATTCGCACTGATAATGCTCGGGAATATACGGGTCGTGCCTTCTCCACTCTCTGCACTGACTTTGGTGTCATCCATCAAACTTCTTGTGCGTATACCCCTCAGCAAAACGGGTGGCCGAACGCAAAAATCGTCATCTTCTCGATGTTGCCCGCTCTCTTATGTTCCAAATGCACGTTCCCACCGAATATTGGAACTTTGCTGTTTCCACCGCCTGTCATCTCATCAACCGCCTTCCCTCCTCTGTCCTTGACTTTGCCTCGCCCATCCAACTCCTCTATCCCTCCATCCCCCTCACCTCTCTCCCACCACGGATCTTCGGGTGTGTTTGTTATGTCCACCTTCTTGGCCCTCTTTCCGACAAACTTGCTCCTCGGCCGCCAAGTATATGTTTGTTGACTACTCCCGCACTAAAAAGGGGTACGTCTGCTACTCTCCTACTACCGGCAAAATGGTCGTTTCTGCGGATGTCACCTTCTGTGAAGACCAGCCCTTCCACTTATCCAGCACCACCTCGTCTTCTGCTCCCTCGTCTTCTGCTCCATCTCTTCCCCGGCCCGTTGTCCCGGTCACTCCATCTGTGCCGTCTTCTTCCTCCTCCCCCCCGTTCCTCCTCGGGTTCCTCCACCGCTAATCCGTGTCTACTCTCGTCGCCCATCCAAGGATGCTCCCGTGCCCAGCTCCCTGCTGCCAGCGATAGTTCGGCTGCGGTCGATTGCGCTCCCGTCTCTACAGCTCATCCCTTGGCCAACTACGTCTCTCTACATCGGCTAACACCGCCTCACTACGCATTTGCCACCTCCCTTTCCTCTATTTCTCTTCCTAAAAATGTGCAGGAGGAGCTTCACCACCCAGGATGGCGGGCTGCTATGCACGATGAAATGCAGGCTCTCTGGGCTAACCAGACCTGAGATCTGGTTCCTCTTCCTGCTGGCCACACCCCCCTGTTAGCTGCAAATGGGTCTTTGTCATTAAACATGCGGCGGATGGCACTATCGACCGTCTGAAGGTCCGTCTTGTGGCCCGGGGGTTTACTCAGCAACATGGCCTTGATTACGAGGAAACATTCTCTCCCGTGGCAAAATTGAACACGGTTCGCGTTCTTCTCTCCTTGGCTGTTCATCGTCACTGGCCCCTTTATCAGCTGGATATCAAGAATGCCTTCCTCAACGACGATCTATAGGAGACCGTTTTTATGCAACAGCTCCCGGGTTTGAGACCACGAGGGAGTATTTGGTCTGTCATCTTCGCAAATCCATTTATGGTTTCAAACAGTCCCCGCGTGCGTGGTTTGAAAAGTTCAGTAAGGTGGTCTGTGCTAGTGGCTTCACTCGGAGCTCGGCTGATTTTTTCTCTCTTCACCCGACATCGGTCCACTGGGACTGTGATTCTTCTGGTCTACGTTGATGATATCCTGATTACTGGCGACGACACGGCAGGAATACAACAGATCAAGGCACAGTTGAATTCTGCCTTTCAAACCAAGATCTGGGCAACCTTCGGTACTTTCTTGGGCTCGAGGTCGCCCGACGCCCTGATGGTCTTGTGATATCTCACATTTTCAAAGGAAGTACTGTATGGACCTCCTTCGTGATGCAGGTTATTCTGGGTGCAAACTTGCGGAGACTCCTATGGACGCAAATCACAAGCTCTCGGCCCATAGCTCTGACTCTGACAAGCTACTTACAAATTCGGATATTACAGACGCTTGGTTGGGAAGCTGATCTACCTTACGGTGACTCGACCAGACATCTCATTTGCTGTAGGAGTTGTGAGCCGTTTCATGCACGCTCCTCGGACATCTCATCTTCAAGCTGTCGAGCGCATCCTTCGATATCTCAAGATCGCCCCGGACAAGGACTCGTGTACAAGCAATCCATCTCTATCTCTTGTCGCGTATTCTGACGCTGACTACGCAGGTTATCTATTGATGATAGACGCTCCACAATGGTTTCTGCACTTACTTTGGTGGACACACTCATAACTTGGAGTAGCAAGAAACAGAATGTGGTTGCGCGTTCCTCTGCCGAAGCTGAGTACCGGGCTATGGCTGCTGTTGTCTCTGAGCTAACCTGGCTTGAAGGCCTTCTGGGAGACTTAGGTGTTCGTCTTCATCTCGGCAACCTTATTTTGCGAAGTCAAGCAGCAATCCATATTGCCAAGAATCCGGTTTTTCACGAACGAACAAAGCATATCGAAGTTGACTGTCACTTTATCCGGGAAAAGGGTACAGTCAAGAATATAGATTTGGAGCATGTTCCTGCTACGACCAAGTTGCGGACCATCCTGACGAAGCTCTCTCCAGGCCGCTATACTATCAGTTTTATCCAAGCTTGGCGCCTACGACTTGTACGCTCCAGCTTGCGGGGGAGTGTTAGAAAAAGCCCATTTAAGGGCCCATGTTGTTTCTTCTTTTTCCTCTTCCTTGTATTAGTCCACATCATGTATTAGGATTTCTCTCTTCCTTCTTCTCATATATAAGTGTGTGTATACTGTAAACTATTACTGGGAATATTGATATACAAGGTTTTGGGCCTATTTCTACAAAATGTATAGAATATCAATTGTGTTCTAGGTTATCAGTTACCTACTTGATTATGTTTTTTTAAAAAAATGAAACTAATATATATGTTCATGATGGTCTAATTGTACTGTAGAGAAGAGAGATGGAAGTGATTAAATGCACAATGCCGAACCAAGAGACCTTCGACAGTACTGTGAAAAATGTAGGCACATCAAAGAACAAGCTTTTCAAGCAGTGCTCCATTCTGGATCAACAACAAAGAAAATATTCATGTAACATTTAATTATTTTATTTTTTCTTAATGCTCGTTCTCAATGTTCATAAGGGTGACTAAATTTTTATGCTGACCATCTACCTAACACATACCCTCACCAAAGGATCCATATAGCCGATTCCCACTATAGTGGGATAAATGCTTGAGTGTTGTTGTTGTTGCTCTTTTCTCAATGTTAGAATTTTCTTGTACTAATTGTTAATTTTATATGTAGTTCCTAAGTACATGATCTTCAAACTGCTAGAGCTTGCATGGAGTTCATGCAAATGGAAATACTTGGAGGAGCTCCAAATTCTTGGTATGACATTGAAATAAGAATCTTAAACTTGTATCTATATTTTTTCCGATCTTTACCTGTCATGCCACCCCAAAACAGGGAAGCATATGCACAGTTTTGCTTTATGTGGCATCGGTTATCGTACAGTTCTTGACGAAAATTAGAAGCTTTTTATATCAGGTGCAAGAAATCAAAGGTAGTTTTATCAAAATTATCTAAGCTTGTCTATCTTGACATATATTTGTAAATGGAATTCTTTGTACCAATTTTCTACACATTTTAGGAAGTATTCGTGTGTATTGTCGAGTTAGACCAAATTTTTCGGGTCAATCAAGTATCAGCACTGTTCGATGTATTGAGGATGAAAAATATTACACTCATCACCTCTGGTAGATATGGAAATGAAGGGCACAGAACTTTTACTTTTGCAAAGTGTTTGGTCCTTCAGCTTCACAAGGTCATTATACTCTTGTGCTTTCAAATCCGTATCTCATTATTCGCTGTTCTGATTTTCCATAATGTTCAGAGGAGGTCTTCTCAGTACTCAACCTTTGATAAGATCTGTTCTTGATGGCTATAATGTTTGCATATTTGATTATGCCAGACTGGGTCTGGCAAATCTTACACTAATGGTAGGAATTTATAGAAGAATATGACTTGCTTAGTTGTTTATGGTGATTCTTTTTATAAATTCGTGTGTAGTATTCTTGGATTTGGAACCTAAAGCATTTGTTCCTCTCTTAATTGCAGGAGTGGACCAAACATACTCGACGCACAAACATGGGTTGTAAACTATAGAGCACTGAGCGATCTTTTCAACCTTGCAGAAAAGAGAAAAGGCACATTTACATATGAAATTTCGGTACATATGATTGAAATATATAATGATCAAGTGCGAGATCTCCTTGTTTGTGATGGTGTGAATCGTAGATATCCTTTTAGTTGTTCATTAGTGGATTTTATGAGAATAGAAAGTTTTATTATTTCTCATTACAACAACACTCATGCCTTTATCCAACCATAGTGGGGTCGGCTATATGGATCTTTGTCGCAATTACGCCCTATCTTTTGTCATAATCTCACTAATGCCTAAGTACATCATGTACTAGGAAGAGTCAACGAGGCCTTATAAATCACCGTACATTGTGATAATTATTGCCTGCATACAAATGTCTCTCTTGATTGCCGAGATGATTTTTCATCTGGTGCGATTGCACACATAGCAATCTCCCATAGTATGAGTGACAACCTGCTGGAAAAAAGAAAAGAGAGGGGCATGGATACTCCTACATGTGGAAAATACCATGCCACACCTACCAACTTGACCTAGGGAGTCTACGACCAGAGGTTAAGGTACCAGTTGGGCATCTGTAGAGCTTTCCTCTCAAGAGTCATCCAATTGGGCTATAGGTATCATAGACAGAACTCATTCCTCAGAAAGGATGTCGAGGGGGTTTTAGGCACCCATCGCTCGGAGCTTATCCAGAGAAAGGTATCAGAGCGATTACGATACCTCTGTTGATGCGTGACAAGCTATTAAAATCACTCAAATCATCATAGCTTCCCACATATGCCAGCCGTGAGCGTCTCCAATGGAGCAATTGTAGTGGCCTTACAACGGTGATAGAGGAGGCAAGCTTATGCAGTAGAGAAGGCCAGAGACTTAAAGACCTCCGCGAGACAGTTGGAAACGTGCGATCGCAATTCAAGAGGGTTTAAGTAAGTTTCAGGGACTGTTCGAAGGGAATGGTTACTTATTTAGAGTCCTCCGCATAATCGGATCCGGATATCGCGCATCAAGGGGGAAACATGTAAGTTGTGTTATGATATATAAGACCCTTTGTTGGATCTCACACCAAGGGAAAAAAAGGTTAATAATTGGCAAAGCAAAAAATTTTAAAACTAACTGTTCACAAGCAATAATTAAAAGGAAGTGTGCAAGGGATTAAAGTACTGATAGAAGCGTCTCTTGCACGACGCAATTTAAAAGTACGAATTGAGTTAATGACTTTGTTGTTTTGGTCTCTGTAGGCTACGCTGTGATCTTTTGGACCTCTTCTTTAGTCGGAAGGTAGTTCTTCCTTCATTGCTTTGTCGACTCGTGGGGGGTGGGGGGTGAACTCATAAATTGTGTTAACCGAAACTGATGTAACACTCCTAGCATTTTTGGGATCACTGCGGACCCTAAAACTGCCTCCCCTTAGAGGGAACTTCACGACTTGGTGAAAAGTAGAGTCCATTGCCTGATGCTCGTCAGGAGAGGTCTCTCAAAGATATCGTTGTAGTTGCTCGGGAGTGTCGATCGCCAAGAATGTTTCTTACCTAGTGGTCCGCACATTGTAATTGAGAGCTTAATTCTTCCTTCGATTTCTTTTCTTTCACTTGAGAAACCATATAAAGGACAATCACACTCCTTCAACGCTGTGTTATCAAGGAGAGTGCCGAGGCGCGGACGCACTCCATTGCTCCTCAGCAAGGCTTAGGAGGACGACGTGCCTCAGGCCCGCCCAGGAGCCCAATTCGCTAAAATTCAGTGAATTGGGCGTCCAATAATGGAAAATCAACAAATGGGCGCCCAATTCATGTAAAATCAACGAATTGGGAGCTCACTTTGCTGATTTTCAGGGAATTCCTAATTCGCTGATTTTCAGCGAATTGGGCGCCAATTCGCTGATTTTTCATGAATTGGGCGCCCAATTCGCCGATTTTCCATGAATTGGGCGCCTAATTCGCTGTTTTTCCAAGAATTGGGCGTCCAATTCACTGGTTTTATTTTTTTCTCATTTTTGCGCCTTGCGTGCCTCAGGCGCGCCCTAGGCTTCCACTTTGTGCCTCTGTGCGCCTTGTGCTTTAATTAACATTGTTTCAGCGGTTTGCTGGTGTTCATGGCGTCGAACGCCAGATTGAAGAGAACGTTAAACGAACTGCCGGTGTCCATCATAATTCTTGACACAGAGTAGTTGCGCAACACTTCCTTGATTTAGGATTGTGTCTTGAAAATGATTCTCACCATCTTGGGGAGGTCTTCTTCCCCCCGGGACACCTCTCCCTTGAGCGAGAGCACCAAGAGTGGTGGAAGCAATCTCCGTTGATGAGGACGCTTGATGCTAGCCTTCTTGGACGATTCGAGGCCAACTCCTCTATGAATGCAATTTATCTGGACAAGAGGGCCGGAAGTCCTCCACTTCACGCATTCTGAGCCTCCTATGATCCCGAGGGTATCAACATCTTCCTGATCTATGCACTTGCAACGATGGGCTTGAGCTCCAACCATCTCCTTCCCAGTCCAGGAGGTGAGGCACCGCTGACTTTACTTGCTAGGAGTTCATTCAGCTTACCTTCCTTGAGCAGCTTCTCAATCAGATATCAGAGGGCTCTGCAGTTCTCTGTGTCGTGCCCATATCACGGTGGTAGTTGTAGTAGAGGTCTTGCTCTTGTTCCTGAATTAGACTTTAGGAGTCCGCTGTAACACCCCAAAACTCAAAATAGCGAAGTGGGGACGTTTTGGGCCAGTTTGGGTTCTGGCAGAAGGCACACGGCTGGGACACGGGCGTGTCCCAGGGCGTGTCAAGCGTTGTGTCGACACTTAGCCGCGAAGTCGTCGAGTTATACTCGACGATTCGTCGAGAATGGGCACACGCCTGCGAAACGGGCGTGTCGCAGGGCGTGTCGGACCCGTGTCGACACTTAGCCGTGAAGTCGTCGAGTTATACTCGACGATTCGTTGAGAATGGGCACACGGCCTTGCGACACGGGCGTGTCGCAGGGCGTGTCGACCCGTGTCGACGATCGTCCCGGGGAGTCGTCGAGATTCACTCGACGATCGTCGAGACAAGGCACACGGCCTAGGACACGGGCGTGTCAAAGGCCGTGTCATCCAGTCGTCGAACTGCACACGACGAAATGTCGAGACCTGTACAACGGCCTGGGGCCCAGGCGTGTCAAGGTGACACGGGCAAGGACACGGGCGTGTCCTAGAACCCGTGCAGTGCTCGGGTTGAAAATGGGGGAAAATCATGGGGTACACGGCCGGCTCACGGCCGTGTCAGCTGGAACACGGGCGTGTCAGCTCGAACACGGCGTGTTCGATACCCGTGTGAGGGTCCAGGAGATTCGATTTTGACGGCGAATGCGGCACACGGCCATGGACACGGGCGTGTGCCAGGCCGTGTTCGGTCCAGATTGGGCATTTCAGCCCCGAATCAAAGCCGTTCGTTTCCTTGATTGAAGATCCAACGGCTGGGGGTTGTTCCTGAGAGGATATTACCCGGGAGTTGACTTGAAATCCATCATTTTTCTTCACTTGATCATCTCTCCAAACCCTTGGAGAAAGAGGAAAGCCATTGGAGGAAGAAGAGCTAGATCCGCCATTGGAGGAGCTTCGGAGCTCCGAATCGCAAGCCGACTCCGGATCCACGGAGGCAACGCAAGTGCGGTGATTTCTATCCGATTACTTTTCGATGGCGCCAAAGAGGAACTCAAGGGTAACGATCCTCACCTTGAGCACTAATAGCTCTCTTTCTTAGCATAGGAAGCCCGCTCTCGCGAGTTTGCGGAGAGTTGGAGGCGTTCCTTCGGGTAGATATGTAAAGTCCCGTTGTTTAGAGTCCGTATGCGAGAACGGACATAGGCATTTTGGTTGAAGCCTACCCGGACATGTTAGTCCGGATCGGTGATGTTGCATTGCATAAGGCCGGAGAAGACTCCGTGCTATTGGTTGTTTTCGGGTTTTCTACGCGGTAGATTGCAGCAGGGAGCCTTGGGGACTAACCCAAAGGTGCACCCGGAAAACTGGGCGGATACGAGATCTTGCCAACTTGGAGGCCTGAGAGCCAACTCGAACATAACTGAGTTATGTGACTTGCGGTAGAATGGGACTCGGTGAAAGTTTGACCCGCGCAAATGGCTTAAATTGTCGTTGCGAAGTGAGCACGGGTTAGATGGAGCCGTACCCGCTTTATGTCGTCCGGTTAGAGCGACCTAAGGTTACGTGGAACTCGCCGTTGGCATAGATGGGAGTCTTCGGTGGTCAATGGCTTAAATTGACGTGACCAATACCAAGAAGACGAATTGCTCATAGGTTTGGCCGTCTTAGAGGCGGTGGTGAGTCCGGAATGTTAATGGCTTTAATTGACGTGACATCGACCGGTTCACCGAGAATGTGCCCTGAGTGCACGGGGCGTGTGGCCTTACGAGCCAACGTCTGTGATGTTATGGCTATGGTTTTATATTACTCGCTTATGCTAAGGAAATGCAGAGAAGGAGCATCGCCGCCCCGAGTTGGGGGCGGGATCGTTATAATTTGGTCAGCATTGCTGACCGTTGCCTTGTTTTGCCACCGTGCGGTGGATTGTTGCTTGCAGGTGCAGCTGGACCAAGCGGTCAATAGCGGGCTAAAGCCCTTTTTGCGAAGCTGGCCCTCGAAGGCCCAAGTAGAAGTGTTTACTGCTTTATTCATGTATGACCGGCCTGCGTGCCGTGGTTTGTAAAACATGTAATTTTCAAGTGAAACACTTTGTAAGGCCTTAAGGCCGATTTTTGAGTGTTTTGTATACATTCCTAATTATTGTAATAGTGGACATTCGTGCTCTAATGCTGGGTTCTTGTTTACAACTTATATAAACTGCTTCCGCTAGAATGCTCTGTGTAGGACGTTGAGATTGGTTGGATGGTTTCCATACGTAACACACGGTCTGTCTGTGGTATATGACGTCGGGCCCCGGCCGGACCTACTGCTATATACTATGCGACGGATAGGGGGTGTTACATCCGCAACCTCTTGAATCTAGGTTGCCTCAGGAGGATCTCTACCACCTATTCCATGGGAAGGCCGACGTCGGTATACTCCTCTTGGGCGTCACCCCATTGCTGGAGGGTGAGTTGGTATGTAGCTAGAACTGGAGGATGAGACAATCTCCTACCTTTTCGAGGGAGATGAAGCGACATGGGCCTTATCGATTGGAAATGCTGATGAGGTTGATATGGAAGACGGTGCTTGAAGTTCCTTCCACGTTGTACTATGAGGGGTTTGGAACTCCTAACACAATCAGTTCAATCGCTGAAGGGAAGCAGGAGGTCGGGAGGTGGAATCTCGAGCTCGTTACTGGACAAAATCGGTAAGAGAGGAGACAAAACCCTGGTACGTTGTTCTCCCTCGATGAAGAGGTTGGCCGCCTCTATCAACTCCCCATAGGACTTTGGCCTCCTTTTGCTGACTTCAAACTTGAAGAGGCCATCTTGTTGGCCAAAAGTGAAGACACTTTGGTAGAGTCCACATCATGGATCTACAGGATTTGATCTTGAAACTTGCCCATGTATTGGTCGAGGATCTCGGTTGCTCCATGTATAATCTGGAAGAGCGCATCTGGGCCTCTCTTCTTCTTTTTAGAGATTGCAAACCTTAACATGACCTTCCTCCTTAGCTTGAAGGATTTGATGGAGCGAGGAGGCAACTCATAAAACCATTCCCACACTTTTCCATCGAAGGTTGTGGCAAACATTTTGCAACGGATCCTATCATGCAACGGATCCTATCAGAGACGGTCCGAAGCGAGGTTGCAAAGTCAAAAGCTTGAAAAGGGTATGCCGTGTTGTCTTCCCCGAAAAACCTAGAGAGTCATAACTTTTTGAATTTGTCCTGGACGGGCTTGTGCTAGCATGGTCAACAAAAGGTGAAGCTGTTTCGTACTCTTCTGAGGATTCAAGAAAATCCTCGAAGTTTAGAGCTCTACCAGGGTTGGCGGCTACTGTTTCTCTGAAAAATTTCTTCGTTGGGCTGCAAAACCTTTTAGTGCAACGATGCATTAAGGGCGGTCTCGCATTAGGAACAGTGGCCTCTTGCTGGAGGGGTGCTTCCATATTGATGAGTTGGGAGACCATCTCGAACAACAAGTTAAACTTGTACTCAAATTCTTCCCTAGTGATTACACCAACTTCCCCTAGGTGGGAGCTCTCAGGCGAACTCTGCAGTGGCTGACGTCTTCCAACCCTTGCGATGATTTTTTTCAGTCACTTGAATCTGAAGGTCGCATGTTTGTTTTGTTGGAGCCAAAAGTGTCCCTAACCTCTACACTCAACTATGAACTGCTGAAAGACGAGGGAAACCAATAGCTGCAATTGATCAACTACTAATCACAAAGAGCCGGAGATAGAAAGGATGGAGAGAGGAAAAGTTTGCCGCCAACAGCTATACCAGGTTTCTCGCAACTGCAGGCCTTGGCTGCGAATGATTTTATTTCTTATCAAAAGAGATCTGTTACAGAATAATTACAACCAAATAACAAAAAACTCAGTTATCAAAGAGAGATGAAAGCTTGAGTCTGCACCAATAAGGAGGCCTTGGCTTAAGTTCAATTTCCATTTTTGGATATTATGTTCTTATTTATACTAATTGGGGCATGTCTGAATGGATAAATACCAAAACTACAGGCACCCCAGGGTACAGGAGAACCGAACAGGGATTAGAGATAAAGAGACGGTGCATATACAATAGGGTGTAACCGCTTTAATTTAAAGGATGGGGCGGTCTTTGAGTAGTGTCCACCCATGTTGTTTGACACTAAGAGACTCTTTGCTCATCTGAGGCTGATTGGCTCTTGCTGGGGTCACATTATTCTGGTCTAACACAATTCACCGCTCAACATTCAGAACTGTATAACATCTCTTGTCTAATTACAGTGCGGTAAAAGTTGACATAAAATCCCATATGTGTCTCTCCACTTCAACCAACCTGCTTGGATTCTATGTATCACATCTTTATTTACACCTCCATCTTTTGAATTATCGATCATAAATATTTAAAACATTCACTGCTATAAATATCTTGGTCACCCAACTTAATGACAGAGTCATCTGTCCTTCTAACATTACTAAATTTAAGCACCATATACTAGTTGTAATATAATTAGTTTATTTCAAGTCATCTTTTTTTGTATTTACCCCGCGTTGGGGTAATTTGGTCTTTTTTCTTTTTAGATTTTTCCCTTAAGTATATGTATGAGTAAAGGCTCTCTTTGATGATTAATTATTATTCTTCCTTTCCACTTGGCATCATAAGCTATTCCCTGCCGCTGCTTCCTGCTGTTAACGATTGCTTCTTCTCCAGTGTCGCGCAACCTGCTGCGGCTATTCCTTGCTTCTTCTACTCCAGTCGCTGCTCCTTCTCCAGCTACTATTTCCAACCGCTGCTTCTACTCCAGCCCATCGGGTTCCTCCTCTACCAGATTCTCTCCAGCCTGCTGTCTGCTACTGTTGCGTCCTGTCTACTGCTGATCTCCCGATGCTGCCCGCTGCTATCCGTTGCTCCTCTCCTGGCTCATATATGCTGAATTAGAGCTCCAGCCACTATTGTTTTTGGTTTTTTGGCTCCTTTTCCTTGTCAATATGGGTGATCCCGATTCTTCGGTATCCGTTCCGGGTGTGATCCAGCCTCAGATGAGTGACCATCAGCGGCCCCATGGCCACTCCAACTCGTTGAAGATTACTACGGTTCCCTTGGATGACACGAATTATTTTGAATGGTCTCGTGCTGCCCAATATGTCATCCGTAGCTAACAGATGTTTGGATATATCAAAGAGACGATTATGGAGCCCCCTGTGTCGGATCCCTCTTGAAAGCGTTGGGGTTCTGAAAACTCTGTAGTTGTTTCTCAGCTCTCGTATTCGATGTATCCTGAGGTGTATCAGAGTTATATGCTGATGGACTCGGCTTTCGAGATCTGGACCTGTGCTCGCGAAACATATTTTCAGATTGGCAGTTCTATCCAGGTTTATGAGCTTACTTGCCCCATTTTGTGTTACACCAAGGATCGATGATTGTTTCATCATTCTTCTCGGAGTTTGAGCGTCTATATCAAGAGTTGGACTACTTTGTGCATTTCACTCCAGCGTTTACTGTTGATGCCATCCAGTTAAAGCAAAGGGAGGACCGCTTCATGTATTCTTGATGGGATTGAATATGGAATTTAATATGGTTCAGACACATGTTCTCCACCGCTCTCGTCTTCCCTCTCTTCGGGAGGCGTTCAATATGATTCTAGGTGATGAAGACTTCCGCAAGTCTCTCAGTGTTATGGCTCTTCCTGATCGTTCTTCCCTGACTAGTGTTGGTCGTGGTCTCATTCCTACTCCTGGATCTTCTGTGCCTATCTGTGATTACTGTGGTCGAAGGGGATACTCTCTGGAGGCATGTTTTAAACTTCATCCGCATCTTGCACCTTCTGGAAGTGGTCATGGTCGGGGTCGTGGATCAGGCCGCGGGGGTCATAGACACAGTGACTACCGTTCTCATGATACTGCTTACACTAGTTATGTCTATGATGAGTCTCAGTCTCCCGTTTCTTCCTCTCTTACAACACAAGAATTGGATATTTTTCGCCGCCTGCTTCACTCTCAGCCCGATCCGGTCACTAAAGGCTCTACTTCTCTTGCCACCATTGTTATGCCTAGTGCTCTTGCTGCCACCACCTCACCTTCTGAATAGGTGCTCGACTCCGGTGCCACTCACCACATGACTGGGTCTTCCTCAGGTTTTCTCTCGGATACTCCTTTGTCTGGAAAGGAGAAAGTCATTTTTGCTAATGGATCGTTACCCTCCATTGCGGGCAAGGTAACATCTCTTGTTCTCCATCCATATCCCTTCCATCTGTTCTTCATGTTCCCTCCTTTCCTCACAATTTACTTTCCATCAGCAATATTACAAAATCTCTTAACTGTTTCGTAACTTTCTTTTTCGATTTTTGTGTTTTTCAGGAACTGGGTACGAAGAGGAACATTGGCAGTGGTAGGTGCAGTGAAGACTTGTACTACCTAGACACTCGTCCACTCTCTCAGGCCCTTTCCTGTTCCACTGTTACTGCGGAGGATGTTCGCCGCTTGCATCTGCATTTAGGACACCGTACTCCGTTTATCTGCAAAAATTATTTCCTGTTTTTTACTTTTTCTTCAGAATTTTTCTTGTGATGTATGTGATAGGTCTAAACATGTGCGACAGAATTCTTCACATCTTTCTTTTCCTAATAGTGTTCCCTTTGATTATACATTCTGATGTTTGGGGCCGTCCCCCATTCTATATTTAACTGGTTTTCGATGGTTTGTCACTTTTATTGATTGCTTCTCGCGTGCTACGCGAGTTTATCTGTTGAAAAAGAAAAGTGAAGTTTTTCCGTATTTTTAAGCTTTTCATAAAATGTTACAAACACAATTTAATGCATATATCCATGTTCTTCGAATTGACAATGAGGGGAGTATGATGATCGTGGTACCTTTGACTCTTACCTCATCTCTCACAGTATCATACACCAGAAAACTTATGTTTACACCTCTACTCAGAACGGAGTAGTCGAACGAAAAAATTGGCACCTTTTCGAGGTTGCTTGCTGTCTCCTATTAACGATGCACCTCCCTAAATCCTATTGGAGTGATGCGGTACTTATTGCTCACCTTATCAACCGTCTTCCTTCTCATGTCCTTTTTTTTACTACTCCTTTAGCTCGTCTCTCCACCTCTGACGTGGTTCATACTTCTCATTTGCCACCCCGTGTCTTTGGGTGTGTCTGTTTCGTGCATGTGCACCAACCCCATCGTGACAAATGTGACCCTCGGGCTTAATGTTGTGTCTTCCTTGGTTGTTCTTCCACGACCATATGATATCGCTGTTATCACCCCCCTCCCGGCATCTATTCTGTACCATGAATGTCACCATCCATGAGGGGGAGCCCTATTTTCTGCCCTTGACTCATTGTTTTCATCAGGAAGAGAGTAGTAGTTATACAAGTGTTACTCTTGTTCCTCTTCCTCTTCTCCCTTCCATCTCCTCCATTCCTTCCACTCATTCCACTCCGGTAACCATAGCTTCTATTCCGGTACCGAACTCCTCTACTACGCTTTATCTTTTTTCCCCTGTATATTGTCGTCATTCAGGTACACAGGCCACCGCAGCTCCACCTCTACCAGTGCCGACTTCAGACTCAGATTCTGATGATGCTAATCTGCATATTCCTCTTGCTTTGTTAAAGTAGGGTAAAACAACTTGTATGCAATATCCTATTTATAATCATATGACTTACCATCATCTTACTCCAATTCACCAGACTTTTGTTTAATCTCTTTCCCTAGTTGTTACTCCTAAGTCATGGCAGGAAACTTTGGAGATACCTGCTTGTACACAAACTATGCAAGATGAGATGTCTGCTTTGGACAAAAATCACACGTGGGATATCTCCGCTCTCCCTTCAGGAAAAAAGCTATAGGTTTCGATTGGTCTTCTCTATTAAGCAGAACCAAGATGGCAAGGTGGAACAGTACAAACACCTCTGGTCGCTCAAGGATACACCCAGACTCAAGTAGTTGATTATCAGGAAATGTTTGCTCCTGTAGCAAAGATGGACTCTATTCGAGTTTTACTATCATGTGCTGCTTGCCTGGGACCTCCATCAGCTGCACGTGAAAAATGTGTTCCTCTATGGTGAGCTTGAGGAGGTGTACATGAAATGTTCTCCTGGTTTTGTGAAAAAGGAGCTGAAGTGCTTGTCTGCCGCCTAAAGAAATCCTTATATGGCCTGAAACAATCACCTAGGGTCTGGTTCAGGTGATTTCTTACGACAATGCTTAAGTTTGTTTATAAGCAAGCCCAATCTGATCATACCTTGTTTATCCGGAGACATGAACAACGTGTTGTGGTTCTCATTGTCTATGTGGATGACATCGTGATTACTGGAAATGACACAAAGGAGATTGTCAATCTTAAGACCCTCATATCTGCTTAATTCCAAGTGAAAGACTTGAGAAGATTACAGTACTTTCTGGGTATAGAAGTGGTCAGATCTGAGCAGTGTATCTTTATATCCCAACAAAAGTACATATTTAATCACCTAAAAGAAACTGATATGCTTGGTTGTGTTCCTACGAACACCCCTATGGAGGAAAATCACAAGATTGATGAAGATGGTGATGATGATCACACAGATGTATCAAGTTATTAAAGATTGATTGGAAAACTTATATATCTATCACACACGCCCTGACATTACGTATGCAGTCAGTATCCTTAGCAGATATATGCATTCTCTCAAAATCAGACATCAAGAAGCTGCGTATCGCTTGCTGTGATATTTGAAGAAAGCCCCTGGTCATGATCTCTTATTTTCCAGAAACAACTTGAAGATTGAGATTTTTACTAATGCTGATTGGGCTGGATGCCGTGATGACATAAAGTCCACAACAGAATATTGTTTCTTTGTTGGTGGAAATCTTACGACGTGGCGTAACAAGAAGCAGAATGTTGTTGCTAGATTGAGTGCAGAGGCAAAATATCGTGCCATGTCCCAAGGACTATGTGAGGGGCTATGGCTACGTACTCAGTTACAAGATCTGAGTTTCTCTGTGACAGCCCCTTTCTTCTTGTTCTGCGACAATAAAACAACGATTAACATTGCTCATAACCTTATCCAACATGACAGAACAAAGCATGTTGAGATTGATCGACACTTTATCAAAGATCACTTGGATAAAAAGATAGTTATCACTCCTTTTGTTCAGTCGAAAGATCAGCTGGCCGATATGTTTACCAAAAACATGAGATGTGATGCACCGATGATATCCAAAGACTTGGGATGACCGGCATTTTCCGCCCGAATTGAGGGGGAGAGTTGTAATATAATTAGTTTATTTCAGGTTGTCTTTTTCTATATTTACCCCGTGTTGGAATAATTTGGTCTTTTTCCCTTTTTAAGTTTTTCCCTTACTCAAGTAAATGTATGAGTAAGGGCTCTCTTTGATGATTAATTATTATTCTTCTTTTCCACTATACTCTATCTTTTTCTTGCTCAACCTAAAACCTCTCTTTTCTAAAGTGGCTCACTAAGATTTAAGTTTTGCGCTTACACCCTCGCGCATCTTATCGACCAAAATAATATCATCTGCAAACATAAACACCAAGGTTTTTCTTTGCATATTGCCTTTTTAGCTTCTTTTTTTGGTGACGTTATACCTTGTCAAGTTTTCACCATTCCTACAAGTATATAATACTTTAATGTTAGCTCTTTTTGCCCTTATTTTGTCTTGCACTTTCTTTTTCCACGATCAAAATTTTTTATGTGGGGATGCACGACCTTTTGACTCTCAAAGTATGTTTTTTCTACTTATTCTTAAATGTAAAAACATAACTTTTCATGTGATAATATGATCAATATAATGATTATCAACAAGTTGTTTCATAACAAATGCCTTGAAAACAACATGTTTTCCGTCTTCAACTCCCACCGTCAATTTTTTTGCAACACTTTTATCCTTCTATTGAATTTATTATATTTAGTTTACACATCAAACACTACTAGCATGTGTTGTGTTCACAAACTTTCTTTTGGTTTGACTTTACAATTCATCCATTTTGCGAGTCAAAAAATAATCAATTTATGTTTTACTTGGTCCGCTCTTAAACCTAATTAAATGTTCTTCTCTATTCATGAATAACATATTTATCACAATTAACTTACGTGTTATGACAAAGTCTAGAATAACTCTTCCTTTGTTGAAACCCAAAAACTGTTCCAACTGCGTTCAGACAAGGGGATGCCCAAAGATTAATAGTTTATTAGTTGACTGGCATGAGACTTGACTAGAAAAAGATAGCGAACACAAATAACAGCTCTGTACTACATACAAATAAGACCTGCGTGCTGTAGCGAGGAGTTCCCGCCGGACGCCCAGAAGTTTATAGGAACTTCCCCTCCTAAAGCCATTGCTGAGCTCGGCACAAGTGAGGCGGACACTGAACTCGCCCACCATAGCGGGTGATGATGCCTTCTACTTGTGTCTCAGGGTACTATTTATAAGCAAATCTAAGGAGGAGAGGGGTATGGTCTGCGAATAGCCGCTCTCGCCTTAATCAGAATGTTATTCCCAGATTTATACGGGACGCGAGTACTCTCCTAAAGGCCGCCAAGTACTCTTATGGAGGCCGCTGAGTACTCCCGACGAGTACTCTCGCCAAGTACTCCTAACGAGTACTCCTGTCAAGTACTCTCTTGTAGTGTCTTTCTTGGATATTTTTGATCTCGATGAATTACGCGTTATACACAATTCCCATTTTTTGGGCTTGATACGGGATCAAAAAAATAATGTAGGATCAGGGGTTCGGTGAGATGGACGCTAGACGACATGCCACACAAAGTCCCTCCCAGGACTGGGGCTCAACTAAAGGAGAAAATAGGCTGACACCTCCCAGGAGAGGAGCTCAATTGGAGGTGGAGAAGAGTCGACACCTCACAGTAGTGGAGCTCAACTAGGGGTGGAAAAGTGTCAACACCTCCTCAGAGCGAAACTCAAATGGAGGTAGAGAAACTCCACACCTCACAGGAGTTGAGCTCAACTGGAGGTGGAGAAAACGTCGACAACTCACAGGAGTCGAGCTCAATCGGAGGCGGAGAAAAGATCGACACCTCACAGGAGGCAAGCTCAACTGGAGGTTGGGGAGATGAGTTGAACTCGGGTGGAAGGTAGACGACATGTAGGAGGGGAGATCGTGCAAGGGCCCGTACTACAACAACAATTTTGTCAAGGATTTGGACTCACTCGAGGGGGCAAGTAGCCATCCTGCAAGGTAGGAGCCCATTGCATAGGCCCGGTCTATGCCAACTTTTTGCTCAAGGAGTCCACTCGAGGGGGAAAGTAACCAGCCTGCAGGGGAGGAGCCCAGTGCATAGGCTCGGTCGACGACAACACTCTGCTTGAGGACATCAACTCACTTGAGGGGCAAGTAGTCAACAAGCAGGAGAGGAGTTCGTGCAGGGACCCAGACTACGACAACATCGCAGCTCAAGGGATTCAACTCACTCGGGGGCAAGTAGCCGGTCCAGTATACAGGAGAGGAGCTCGTGCAGGGACCCGAACTACGACAACAATACAGCTTGAGGACTTCATCTCACTCGAGGGGGAAAGTAGCCGGTATGCAGGAGAGGAACATGTGTAGGGACCCGAACTACGATAACAACATAGCTCGAGGACTTCAACTCACTCGAGGGGACAAGTAGTCGGTATGCAGGTGATGAGCTCGTGCAGGGACCTATACTACGACAACAACATAGCTCGAGGACTTCATCACACTCGAGGGGGCAAGTAGCCGGTATGCAGAATAGGAGCTTGTGCAGGGACCCAGACTACGACAAAAACACAGCTCCAATACTATCAACTCACTCGAGGGGGAGAGTAGCTGATATGCAGGAGAGGAGCTCGTGCATGGATCCAGACTACGACAACAACACAACTCGAGGACTTCATCACACACCCTTGTTCGCCTTTGGGGACATCATACCCCTTTAAGTGGATGTCTGCTCTCGATTTTACGAATTTTGCTATAAAAGACAATGTTGTTTTACACAATGAATAGTGATAATAAAAAATAACTCACACTGATTTATGATGACTTTCCTTGTCGAAGTGAGGTATGGGTAATAGCCCTTTGATTCTTCATCAAAAAGTATAAGCCGCTAAATAAGATCATCTAGAGTATAAACACCCATCTCAAGTAAATACTCCCCGAATATAGATTTCTTTTGGATCTTGTAGAGATGAGTCGTTGGCAATGTCCTTTCCTGCATGATTCATTGAGGAGATGAAACGAACAATAATTGCTGTAATGATTACCTCGCGAGTGTGAACTCGCGAAATTAAAGAGAACCTTTCAAATATGAAGTCACGGGCCAACATATATCGAGGAGGTGAAATGAATACGATAGTTGCTGAAGCGATGACCTCTCAAGTATGAACTCGCGGAATTAAAAAGAATGCCCTGGTCTCCGAAGTGATGACCTCGTGGGTATAAGCTAGCAGAATTAAAGAGTGCCCTGGCTGCTGATGTGATGACCTCATAAGTATAAACTCGCGGAATTTAAAAGAGTACCCTGTTGTTGAAGTGATGACCTCGCGAGTATGCACTCACAGAATTAAAGAAAATGCCTGATTGCTGAAATGATGACCTCACGAAATATAAAAGAATACCCTGTTGCTGCAGTGATGACCTCGCGAGTATGCAATTGCGGAATTAAATAAATGCCCTGATTGCCGAAGTGATGACCTCACGAGTATAAACTTGCGAACTATAAAACAATACCCTGTTACTGAAGTGATGACCTCACAAGTATGCACCCACAAAATTAAAAAAATGCCCTGATTGCTGAAGTGATGATCTCGCGAGTATAAACTCGCGGAACATAAAAGAATACCCTGTTACTGACTTGCTGAAGTGATGACCTCGGGAGTATGAACTCTCAGAATATAAACAAATATCACGAGTATGCACTCGCGAAATTAAAGAAAATGCCCTAATTGATGAAGTGATGACCTCACGAGTATATGCTCGTGGAATATAAAAGAATACCTTGTACTGAAGTGATGACCTCGCGAGTATGTGCTTGTGGATTAAAAAAAAATCCCTGATTGTTAAAGTGATGACCTCACGAGTATAAGTTTGCAGAATATAAAAGAATACCCTATTGCTGAGTGATGATCTCACGAATATAAAAGAATACCCTATTGCTGAGTGATGGCCTCGCAAGTATGAACTCGCAAAATATAAAAGATTACCCTGTTGTTGAAGTGACGACCTCGCGATCATGCACTTGTGGAATTAAAGAAAATGCCCTGGTTACTGAAGTAATGACCTCTCGAGTATAAGCTCGTATAATATAAAAAAATGCCATGTTGCTGAAATGATGAACTCGCGATTATGAACTCACGAAATATAAAAGAATACCCTTTTGCTGAAGTGATGACCTTGCGAGTATGCGCTCACAGAATTAAATAAATTGCCCTGATTACTAAAGTGATGACCTCACGAGTATAAGCTCGCGAAACATAAAAGAATACCTTATTGCTGAAGTGATGACCTCTTGAGTATGAACTCGCAGAATATAAAAGAATACCCTATTGCTGAAGTAATAACCTCACGAGTATGCACCTGCAAAACTAAAGGAAATGCCCTGATTGCTGAAGTGATGACCTCGCGAGTATAAACTCGCAGAATATAAAAGAATACCCTGTTGTTGAAGTGATGACCTCGCAAGTATGAACTCGCGAAATATAAAAGAATACCCTGTTACTGAAGTGATGACCTCGCGAGTTTGCACTCGCGAAATATAAAAAAATACCTTGTTGCTGAAGTGATGACCTCGCGAGTATGAACTCACAAAATATAAAAGAATACCCCGTTGCTGAAGTGATGACCTTGCGAGTATGAATTCACAGGATATAAAAGAATACCCTGTTGTTGAAGTGATGACCTCACTTATAAGCTTGCAGAATATAGAGGAAAACACCATAATGGTTGAAGTGATGACCTTGTGAGTATAAACTCGCAAAATATAAGAGAATACCTCGCGAGCATGGACTCGTGGAATATACATTTCACCTTGACTGTATTAGGTGGATCCTTCTTTACGGCTGTCATTGTGGTCGAAACGTAAAAGTCAACGCTATTTGCAAATCATATGGTACTCATTGGTTTTACCCAAAGCACCCATGAACATTAATATAGACTATGTATGAAAAGGTGTTAACACTAAAATTGGTGAAAACAATGGCAAAACAAGTGTGATCTTTGACCTTAAGACCCCCTACACAGAGTTTTCAGGGGTTTCGCTGCCCGGTCAGCGGACGGGGATCAAGGGGTAGCGCCCCTTGAGGGGTCCGGGGGAAACACCCTCGATTTTATTTTTTATTTTTTGCACTCCAACTCGCCTAAATTCGAGCTCGTCTAGCCTTGAAATCCCTTCTCACTGAGCTCGATTTCATCTCGTCTACACAGGATCACGTCACATCTTGTGAGTAGAGTATGCGGGTAGAATATATGTGAGTAGAGTGTACGCAAGTAGAACAAATGTGTGCATAATACTTGCGAGTTGAATATCTGCGAGTAGAATAACTGCGAGTTGATTGAGCTCGTCAACCGAGGTCTACATAGTAAACTCGCCAACTGAGTTCGCCAAGATGAAGGAGTCATCCATTTTGAACTCACCTGAGTTGGAACAGTTGAGAGGGTAAAAACTTAATTGATTGATAAAAGAGTACTCCCCACACCTATATATGTAGGGGAGAAAGATACAAAGACAACAATCCCCTTATGGGTAAATACAATAGAAGAGAAATAAAAAGACTTGATTTCAACTCTCCCCCTCGAGTCGAACGGTAGATATCCGTCATTCCGAGCTTATGAGTATCATCAGTGAAGACATCAGATCCTAGACTCTTGGTGATGATGTCAGCCACCTGATCTCTGGAGTGAACGAAGGGTGTGACTAAGCTTCCTTTTTCAAGATAATCTTTGATGAAATGACGATCCACCTCAACGTGCTTCGTCCTGTCATGCTGAACTGGATTGTGTGCTATGCTAATGGCAGCTTTGTTGTCACAGTACATGGATATGGGAGCTTCCTCCTGAAGCCCCAGATCTTGCAATAGGGTACGCAACCACGGGCCTTTACAGAGGCCTTGAGACATTGCCCGGTACTCAGCCTCGGCACTAGATCTGACCACCACATTCTGCTTCTTACTACGCCATGTGACCAGATTTCTTCCAATGAATGTGCAATAACCCGTTGTAGATTTTCGGTCATCGTGGCATCCAGCCCAGTCAGCGTCAGTGAAAACATCGATCCGCAAATGATTGTTCTTAGAGAACATTAGCCCCCGTCCTGGGGACTTCTTCAAATACCGGAGGACACGGTAAGCCGCCTCCTGGTGTCTGACTTTTGGGGCATGCATGTGCCTACTCAGGATCCCAACAATATATGTACTTTGGGGCTAGTATGTGAGAGATATAAGAGCTTTCCCACCAATCTTTGATAACTGGAGGCATCTGTACGATCACCATTGCTATCCTCATCGATCTTATGGTTCTCCTGCATAGGGGTGTTTGCAGGGGCACAACCGAGCAGACCGGTCTCCTTTAGCAGATCCAACACATACTTGCATTGGTAGATAAAAATACCTTTGTCAGAACGGGTCACTTCAATTCTTAGGAAGTAGCGTAGCCTTCTCAGGTCTTTTACTTCAAACTCAGCTGAGAGACGAGCCTTCAACTTGGAGATTTCATCTGTGTCATTTCATGTGATCACAATGTCATCAACATAGACAATCAGAACAATAATTTTTCCTTCATTCCTCCTGACAAACAAAGTATGATCAGAGTGTCCCTGCTTGTAGCCAAACTGGATCATGGCCTTGTGCAATCTACCGAACCATGCCCTCGGGGACTGCTTCAGCCCATACAAGGACTTCCATAGGCGACAGACAAGGATCTCTTGTCCCTTCCTCACAAAACCTGGAGGAAAGACCATGTACACTTCTTCCTCGAGGTCTCCGTGCAAGAACGCATTTTTGATGTCCAGTTGATGAAGCTTCCAATCTAAAATCACAGCACAAGATATGAATCACACGAATAAAGTTCATCTTTGCAACAGGTGCAAAGGTCTCTTTGTAATCAATCCCCTGAGTCTGGGTATAACCACGAGCAAAACCAACCGGGCCTTATATCGCTCGACTTTCCCATCTGGATTCTGCTTGACTGAGAAGACCCATCTTGAACCAATGGGTTTCTTGCCAGGAGGAAGAGGGATGATATCCCATGTGTGATTCTTCTCCAGAACGGACATTTCTTCCTTCATTGCTTGAGCCCATACTGGAATGCCAAGTGCCTCTAACCATGTCTTAGGAATAGAGATCTCGGACAAGGAGGATATAAAAGACTGGTGAGGCTTAGAGAGATGATTATAAGAAACATGGTTAGAAATGAGGTGTTCGGTACACCGGGCCTTACCTCTTTGTTGAGCAATGAGAACATGTAAATCAGCATCAGGATCTGAGTCCAATGACAGCATTGGCAGCGGCGGAGCAATGACGGGCTGTTCACCTGGTTTTCGACAATGATAAACATGAGTTAGCGGCGTGATGAGAGATGGATGATGGGAAAGGGGTATATGAGAGATATTTGTAGTGGATGGTATAGTGGAAGGTATATGCGGGGTATATGTAGTGGATGGCATAGTAGGAGTAGGAGCGGTACCAATCACAGGGGGGATAACAGGAAGAGGAACGATATCGATAACATCATAATCCTCCTCCCCTTGACGATGAGAAGGAGTTAAAGTTAAGTAATAAGATTCGTCTTCGCGAAACGTCACGTCCATGGTGCAGTAAGTACGTCTGGAGGGTGGGTGATAACACCTGTACCCCTTGGTGGTGGTGGAATAACCAAGGAAAACACAACGGATAGCTCGAGGATCGAGCTTGTCACGAAGTGGCTGATGAACATGAGCAAAACAGACACACCCAAACACGCGGGGTGGAAGAGAAGAGGTATGAACAACAGTTGTAGAAGAAAGACGAGCTAGATGGGTAGTATATGCTAGAACCCGTGAAGGAAGACAGTTGATAAGATGAGTGGCTGTCATGATGGCATCACCCCAATAGGGTTTCGTAAGGTGCATGGAGATGAGGAGACAACGGGCAACATCTAGGAGATGCATGTTTTTGCGTTCTGCCACACCATTTTGGGTGGAAGTGTAAACACACATGGTTTGATGGATGATGCCATTTCTCGAGAGATAGGCCCCAAACTCACCACGATCACCATATTCCCCTCCATTGTCGCTTCGAAGAACACGAATGGTTCCATTGAACTGTGTTTGTATCATCTTATGAAAGGTTTGAAAAACAGAAGCAACTTCTCCTTTCTTCTTCAAAAGATAAACCCACGTAGTACGAGAAAAAACAATCAATAAAGGTAACAAACTATCTATAGCCAGTTAAAAGGTACAATCTGGGAAGGTCCCCAGACATCAGAATGTATAACAGCAAAAGGTGTACTACTATGAGAAGATAAATGAGATGTTGAATGACGAACATGTTTAGACATTACACATACATCATATTTCAAACTAGGAATAAACTGAGATAAAACATGAAAGAGTTTCTGAAGATAAACGACAGACGGATGACCAAGGCGCAAGGGCCAGCGGCGAGCGTCAGTAGCAACAGAAGAAGAAAGTGCAAGAGATGATGGTGTAGTATCTAGGTAGTACAGACCACCACGATTCCCACCACTGCCAAGTATCCGCTTTGTATCCAGTTCCTGAAAAATACAAGAGTCAGAGAAAAAGGTTATAGAACAGCTAAGAGATTTTGTAAGATTGCTAATAGAGAGTAAACTGCGGGGAAACGAAGGAACATGCAAGACGGAAGAGAGAGGAAGAGAAGGGGAACATGAAAAAAGACCCTTGCCAGCAATAGGAGACAAGGTACCATTAGCAGAGACAACCTTGTCCTTACCAGACAAGGGAATGTAGGAGGAAAAACCTGTAGAGGACCCGGTCATGTGGTCAATGGCTCCGGAGTCGATGATTCACTCAGACGGAGGAGACACATCGACATGGGCAGTGGGCATCGCAGCAGTAGCAAACAAGGAGGAAGTACCACTCAGAGTGGGATCAAACTGAGAGTGAAGCAGCACTTCAGTAAAGGCAGAGCTGTCATGGAGAGGAACCACAGTGCTGAGGGAACGTCGACGATCTTCATTGCCAAGAACCATACTGAAGGCCTCTCAGAGAGATGGAAGAGGAGACCGATGAAGAATATTGCTGCAAACCATATCCATCTCCATCCCCAAACCCATCAAGAACACATGTAGGCGGAATCGTTCATCTCTCTTCTGCAACAGGACTGCATTGGCAGTGCATGCAGGTGTAAACTGCTCAAAGTTGTCCAACTCCTGAGAGATACACTCGAACTCGGAGTAATAGGTGGAAACTGTCATAGATCCCTGCCGTAGCTCCAATATACGGCGGGTGAGCTCATAAACCTGAGTGGAGTACCCAATATGAGAATTAGTCTCCCGTGCTCGAGTCCAAATCTAGTAGGATGAGTCCATTAACATATAACTATGGTACACCTTGGGGGACATAGAATGGAGAAGCCAGGATACCACCAGAGAATTTTCAGAATCCCATCGCGGCCAGGAAGAATCCACCCTAGATGGTACCACCTTAGTCCCATCAATGTATCCAAACAACTGATGACTGCGGATAACATGTTGTGCTGTACGAGACCATTCGAGGTAGTTCGTTCCATCATGTGGAACAGTGATGATCTTCAAGGAGCCAGCATGGCCAGATGGCCGTTGAGGTTCACCTATCTGGGAAGCCATAACCATCAGGGATATAGAATCAACTGCAGCTGAGGAATCATCTATGACGAAGGGACAGAAGGGCAATGAGCTAACCGAACAAAGAAAAAAAACGCAGCTGGCACGATCAGAAGGCTGGCTGCAACAAATGAATCTGCAGAGGTAGCAGATAGATCATGCAGGAGTAGCAACTGACAAAGGATCAAGATCTGGCTGCATCAGGAGTAGCAACGATGACGCGACGTCGATATCGGGACTGCATCGGCAGAGGTAGCAGAGAGATTAAGCAAGAGGGGATCGATGTCAGCGAGAGTGAGAGCTAGAGGTGTCGATGTCGACTGCAACAACAACAGTCGTCGATGTCGGGCAATGAGAGAGCGGCAACGACCGCAGCGGGTAGTAGAGTGCGGGTAGCAGAGAGCGGGAGCGCAGGCAACGTTTTCGACGATGCTTCATGAGGAGACGACCAACTCTTTCAGCATCCCCCGCTGCCAGTGAGAGAGCCGTGGGGCTCCATGCGCGACGGAGGCGACAAAATCACGGAGGGCGAGCGGCCGAACGACGAAATCGCAGAGATGGACGATGAAGGGTGAGCTGCGGCGAGAAGCGGTATTAGGGTTCTGGTATTTTCCTCTGATACCAAGTTGAGCGGGTAAAAAACTTAATTGATTGATAAAAGAGGACTCCCCACACTTATATATGCAGGGGAAAAGATACAAAGACAACAATACCCTTATGGGTAAATACAATAGAAGAGAAATAAAAAACTTGATTACAACTGGAACTTTCCTGAGCTGGAACTGGCCTAAACTGGAGCCACCTAGCCGGAGCTCGCCCAACTGGAGCCCACCTCAATTGGAACTCGCCTCAACTAGAACTCGCCTAAACTGGAGCTATCCTAATTGGAACTCGCCCAACTAGAGCTCGCCTGAATTGAAACTCATCTCAGCTGGAACTAACTTAAATTAGAGCTCGCCCAACTGGAGCTCACCTGAACTGGAACTCGTCTCAGCTGGAACTCGTTTAAATTGGACTTCGCTTCACATTCTTCCCAGCATGGCTCGCCGTGAGGTTTCACACTAAATTTTCTTCATCTGATCACGGTCCACGCTCATCGCTCCAAAAATATTAAAACTGGAAACCGATTCAATTACGTTCGGACCAAGGGGGTGACCAAACATTACTAGTTTAGTAGTCAGTCGACTCGCGTGAGACTTGGCGAGAAGAAGCTAATGAGCACAAAGAACAGCACCAGAATGCCCATAAACATGACCCCTGTGCTGCAGCGAGGAAGTCCTGCTACTGTTGGATCGTTATGCGCCCTTAGATGGGGGGGGGGTGAATAAGGGTTAACACAAATTTAGCTCTTAGTCAATTCTACTTGGTGAAATATTTATAGAAATCAAAATCAATTTTTCTTAACCAAAGATGAACACTTAAAAAATCATAAGAATACAAATGATTATATTTTATTTAATAAGCGTTAAAAATCCAAATACAAAGATTCTCTATAAAGCTAGAGATAGAGGCTATGAAAAAAACTCTTTTGATTTCACCGGTCCATCTACCAAGAACCGGTCCGGATATAAGTATCTCTTCCTAGATCTTGCTATTAGCCCCTAGATCTCAGCACGATCTAGTCGTTGCACACAAGGTGGCGAAAACTCCCTAAGTCACACAAGGACCTAGACGCCACGCATAAGGCTGCGATTTTCTCCTAAGTCAAGCAAGGACTTAAACGCCACGCACAAGGCGATGATTTCCTCTAACGATTACAATGGTGAAATGATGAATTACAAAGAATAACTTTCAGAATAAAAACTCCCTCTAAATGAAGTGTTGAGATGTTGACGAATCCTCGTAAAGGTTGCTTGAGATGCCGCGTACGATTTGTCACTTTTTCGCTCTTGAACCTTCTTTGGAAGATGAAGTTTTCTGGAGGCCGGAACTCTCTGAACAAGTTTTGCACTAGATGGAGTTTTCTGGATGCCGGAGTTCTCTTGAACCTTTGCAAGGATTCGCCTAATAGTAGAAACAATATTCTTACTTTTAAAAGAAGATTTAGAAAATTTTTCTTTTTGGCAAGGTGATCATAAAGTAAGCTTTATGTCTAGCAAATGTAATCCTTTAATTAATTTATTCTTGAAAAGTTTTACAACAAATTTTGTGCTAGAATGTCCTAGTCTCCTATGCCACAATTTTAATTCATCATTTTTGGAAATAAAACATTTAACACTAGAATGAGATAAATCATGAAAAGTTATTGTATAAACATTGTTGATTTTTGGTGCAGTAAAAATAATTTCATTAGTTTTAGAATCTATGATTTTGCGAAGGTTTGAAGATGATTCAAATGAAACATTTAAGTCTCTATCACATAGTTGACTTATAAAAATTAAATTGTGTTTCAAATCTTCAACATATAAAACATTTGAAATAGAGAAGAAATTGTTACCCACTACACCAATGCCCTTGATTTTCCCTTTGTTGTTGTCTCTGAATATCACTGAACCTCCTTTCTTCATCTCCAGGCTAAAGAACTTTGATTTGTTACCCGTCATGTGTTTAGAACACCCTGAGTCCAAGTACCACACGTCTTCTCTGTCCTCAGCCTGCCAACAAACCTAAGAAGAATATGAGAGTGAAGATCTGATTATCCAAGTGGTGCCACCCATACAATAGGTTGACGCCTTAAGTACCCAGATTTGTTTAACATCACACAAGCTTTTTTTCCTGCATGAGTCCATGGTGTGACCAAACCTATAACATTTGACACAAGTAATAAAGAGAAATGAGGCTCTCTTTAACAGTTTTTAAGGACTCTTACCGGAAGAGGAGGTAGTATTGGGAGAATGAATAATATTTTCATTGTTAAAAGTCACTTTTCGAGAGTTTTTGTTATCGCCGACAATAGTGGATATCGTCAGACGATAGCTTCCAGTGACGTATCCAAGTCCGAACTTAGCAGATCCATGACATTGGTTGGCTAATATCATATCTAGGGATTTTTGGCTAACTCCAAACTTTTTAATTGCCATATTTAGATTATTAACTTTGGCTTTCAAATCGGTGTTATCTGTTACCAACATGACACACTGGTTTGAGAACGCCTTCTTGTCATTTTGAACTTGAGATTGAAATTTTTTTAACGCTCTCTCTAAGTCCTTTTTCTCTTTGGTAAGAGTCAATTTTTAAGTTAAACTTAGCGAGAGTGTTTTCTAATACTTTCACTCTTGTCGAAAAGTGATCGCACTCTTGACAAGAGATTTTCTGTTTTCCAAGCACTTTCAATTCATTAGTCAATTTTTTTTAATAATATTTTATTTTCAGATTTTTAAAGATCAATATCTTCAAGACTCTTTTTAAAAATTTGCAAGTGCGTAGAAATTCAGTATAGAGTTCATCATAAGTTGGAGGAGTTACCTCAGTGTCGCTCTGGACACTGCATTCGTCTTCTGATGGTGAAACGCTCTTCCCCATCAAGCACATGTTGGCTTCCTCATTTTCTTCTGAATCTGAATCACTCGTACCTCCAGATGAGGTATCGTCCCAAGTCTCTGCCTTCAAGACCTTCTTCTTGCTCTTCTTCTCTTGCCTCTTTTCTTTCTGCTCTTTCAAATATTTTTGGCATTTGCTTCTTATATGTCATTTTCTTCTGCAATGATAGCACTCTGGTAGTAGGCGCACATCATTATCCTTAACTTCTCCTTTTCCTTTACCTCTCTTGTAAGAGAAATCCTTTTTGTTGAAAATTTTTTTGGAGTTTCTCCTCTTTGGATTCCTCATGAATCTCTTAAATTTCCTTACAAATAATTTTTCTTCATTCTCTTCATTATCTTCATCAATATCGTTTTCTACTTCTTCGTTCGATTTTAACGCCAAAGTCTTCTGTTTTGGTTCCAAGGTTTATTCTTGATGTTGAATTTTTAGCTTCTCCTCATGAGTTTTGAGATTCCCAATAAGGCTCTCAATTTGTAGTGTTTTAAGATTATGAGATTCCGAAATGGCGGTCACCTTAGGATTGAACTTCGGGGGAAGTGAACTCAAAATTTTCCTTACTAAATCACTATTGGAAAAGGTCTTTCCAAAGACTTTTAAATCATTTACGATCTTCGTAAATCGTGAGTACATTATGTCAATGTCTTCATCCACTTCCATTCTGAACTTCTCAAATTCTGACTTCAGTTGGAATAGCTTTGAATCTTTTACCTGCGAAATACCTTTATGAGTAACTTCTAATAAATTTCAAAAGCTGTTTCACACGCACAGACTCTATTAAATTCCGTTCTATCTAATGCACAGATTAATGCGTTCATTGCCTTAGCATTATTTTTGCATCTAAGTTTGTCATTTTCATCTCATTTGTCTTTTGGTTTTTCCATGGTTACGCTGCCAACGATTATTGTCGTTGGAGTGTAACTAAGTTCTACCATGTTCCATACATCGATGTCTAACGCTATTAGAAAACAACGCATCTGTGTTTTCCAATAGTTGTAGTCAGTGCCCGTAAAAAATGGTGGTCTACTAATGCCTTGACCCTCTATAAAAGCGTGACTGTGTTGCGCCATGACTCCCGGTGGTGAAACCTATTTGGAGTAACCTATGCTCTGATACCAAGTGTTGAATCGTGAGGCGCCCTTAGAGGGGGGGGGGGTGAATTAAGGGTTAACACAAATTTAGCTCTTAGTCAATTCTACTTGGTGAAATAATTACAGAAATCAAAACCAATTTTTCTTAACCAAAGATGACCATTTAGAAAATCATAAGAATACAAATGATTATATTTTATTTAATAAGCGTTAAAAACAAAATACAAAGATTATCTATAAAGTTAGAGATCAAGGCTATGAAAAATAAACTCCTTTTGATTTCACTGGTCCTTCTACCAAGAACCGACCGACTATAGCGTATCTCTTACTAGCCTCTCCCTAGATCTCACCACGATCTAGTCGCTGCACACAAGGCGGTGAAAACTTCCTAAGTCACACAAGGACCTAGATGTCACGCACAAGACATCGATTTTCTCTTAAGCCACATAAGGACTTAGACGCCACGTACAAGGCGACGATTTCTCTAACGTTTACAATGGTGAAATGGAGAATTACAAAGAATAACTTTCAAAATAAAAACTTCCTCTAAATGAAGTGCTGAAGATAACGACGAATCCTCACAAAGGTTGCTTGTGATGCCGCGTGCGAGTCGTCACTTTTTCGCTCTTGAACCTTCTTGGGAAGATGAAGTTTTCTGGATGTTGGTGCTCTCTGGACAAGTTGCACGGGAAGGAACACTCGAGATAATGAAAGTCGTAAACTCCACAGAAAAATGAGCCAAATTTATACTTTGGAGCTATCGCCGGCGATACTGGCTATTGCCTGCCAGCGATATCATATCTGGCTGCCACGTGTCCCATGATTCTGAGGATTCTGCGGGATGATCCGATCGTGGCCAATCATGCGCTATCGCCTGGGTGATATCGATATCACTGGGCAATATCATATTTTAACTGTACGCCGTGGAGATCATGCGGTAACTGTCCCGTGTACTATCGCTGATGGCGATACTGGATATCGCCAGGCGATATCACCTTAACTTCTCTTCTCAATCCAGAATCTAAGCCCAAATGATTATAGTGTTAGACCTGTTATATCTGCACACCATAAACTCACTATGATCAAATATGTTGAAGTATTAGACCGGGCGGCCTTGCGGTCTGATCCAGCAGTTTGTTGACCGAGCGGTCTGGCGGTCTCACTCTGAAGCCTGAAGACGGGCGGTCTATCGGTCTCCCATTGCGGCCTGTTCTATCCTGCTGGAGTTGCCGAGCGGTTAACCCATCTGTCTAACCGCGCGGCCTGTGCGGTCTCCTTTATTTCTAGCCGCTCAGTACTGTAAATGTTTAGTCCCACATTGTTTGTATACTCTCTCTCATATCTCCTCCATTCTATATAAGGGAGGTCATACCTTTGTAAATGATATCTTTTTTGGATAATAAAATTTCAATTATTCAAAAGTCTATCCGTTTGTTCTTTCTTATTCGCTACTTTCTACATGGTATCAGAGCACACGGTCGTTTCCTCCTGATTGTGTGCGCTCTCTGATTCTCACGGCTTGTTTTCCGCTTTCCGCGCCCTGTCTCGCGGCTTGCCTTCTCTTCTGTCCGCTGCCCTGTTCGCGCGGCTTGTTTCTGTCCGCTGCCCTGTTCGCGCGACTTACTTCTTCTTGGTTCTCTTCTCCTGCTACTATTCGTCGCCGCGACCTGTTTCGTTGTCGTCGCGCTCCTGGTTCTTTCTTACCTCTCCGACTTCCTAGTCGTTGCGGCCTGTTTCAGTTCGCCCAGCCTGCGACTTGTTGTAGTCGCTGCTTCTTGCCTCCTCTTCTCTTCTGTTCGCTCGGTCTTTTCAGTCCGCGCGACCTCTTCCCCGCTGTGCCTTTGACTGCTTTCTAGCCGCTTGTGTTCGCGCGGCTTCTCCCTTTTTTTTATCCGCTGCGGTTTCTTGCTGTGTTCTATGGCGACTACTTCGGTCTCACCACTACTCCTGCATCTCCTTCTCCACTCCTCCTTCGGGCAACCTTGGCACCCTTTCTAAGCTTGTTGGCTCCAACTATCCCGATTGGAGCGTTTCTTTCACTTTTCTCCTTCGCTCTCAACGCAAACGTCATCACCTCACCGATGACCCTCCTCCTCGTACCTCTCCTGAGTTTGATGACTGGGATGCGAGTGATGCTCTTGTCCGCACCTGGCTGGCCAACAGCCTTTCTGATGAGTGCCTTCCCGTCATTCGCCATGATGAGACGGTCAAGGCCGCCTGGCTTCACCTTGCTGCTCTCTATTCCAAGGGGGCCAGACGTCCCGCATTTATACTCTCTATGCGGACCTCTTCGCCCGCCCTTCCATGTCTCCTGCTGCGGCTTATCAGCAGGTTCAAGCTCTTGGTGCTGAAATCCTCCAGAATCGCCCGTTCTCTGCGGACTTGGCCGAACAGCACAAACACTTCCAGGAACTCCTGGTTGTTTGTTATCTTCTTCGACTTCCAGATTCTTATGATATGATCCGCCAGCAGATCTTGGGTGAGGCGGAATCTCCTACTTTGGATGTCACTGCGGCTCGCATTACCGTTGTTACTTCGCTGCTCCAATGGCCTCTGTTGGCCTCCCCTCTTCCCAGGACTCCTTTGCTCACCAAGCTCAGAGGGGGGGACCTAGTGGTCGCGGCCCCTCCGGCGGACGGGGTTCATCCCGGTTCCTCTGCTCTCACTGTGGTCGTACCGGCCACTCTGTTGACCGCTGCTGGCAGAAACATCCTCATCTTCGCCCTCCCGGTGATGCTCCTTCTTCGGCCTCCGCCTCTTCTCGGCCGTCTGCCTCTGTGGCGACAACGTCAGGTAGTGCCCACGTCGTTACCCAAGGTAAATGGCTGATTGACTCCGGTGCTACAAATCATATGACTGGCAGCCCTCATTGCTTCTCCCGTCTTGAGACACATGACCGCTTACCCCCGGTTCGTGTGGCGGATGGTTCCCCGTCCCCGGTTCATGGGACGGGCATGGTTTCAACTCACCCCCTCGCTTTGCTTGGAGGACACCCTCTATGTCCCGAAGTTCCCGTGCAATTTGTTATCAGTTACTACTTTATGCCGGCAACTTCAGTGCTCCGTCTTATTCACTCCCACTACTTGTTCTTTTCAGGACCCGAGGACCCAGCAGACGATTGCTACTGGGACTGAGAGCGGCGGCCTCTACTTCCTCGACGATGTTTCCGCTCTGTCCGCCTACTCCTCCACCGATCTCCTTCAATGGCATCTTCTCCTTGGACATCCTCCTCCTCGGATTCTTCGCCAGCTTCTGCCCCACTTACCTCCTACCACTTCTCCGCTCAACTGTGATGCGTGTCAGCTTGACAAACATCATCGCTCCTCCTTCCCAACGAAGCAAGGTCGTGGCTCCTCTCGCTCGTTTGATCTTATTCATTCTGATGTATGGGGTCCTGCTCCCACCCTCACTGTTGGTCGGGGTAGTTCCTATTTTGTCACTTTTATAGATGATTTTTCACGCTGTACCTGGGTGTATCTGTTAAAAGATCGCTCTGAACTCTTTTCTGTTTGACAATCAATTTATTTTATGATTCAGACTCAATTTGCTATTTCTGTTAAAGTTTTACGTTCTGATATTGCCAAGGAATATTTGAATCATGAGTTCTCTGCATTCTTTCACCAACATGGCTTGCTTCATCAAACGACTTGTGTTTACACCTCCCAGCAGAATGGGGTGGCGGAGCGTAAAAACCGTCACCTACTTGATGTTGCTCGTACTCTCATGACGCAGATGCACGTCCCTCGCTCCTACTGGGGCTACGCTGTGCTCCTCGCCTGCTATCTCATCAATCGCCTTCCCTCCACAGTTCTCCACGGCCAGACTCCCTTCTCCATTCTCTACCCCCACAAGGAACCTTTTCCTCTCCCTCTCCGTATCTTTGGCTGTACGGCCTTTGTTCACGCTCCCTCCGCTGCCCGCGACAAGCTTTCCCCCCGTTCCACCAAGTGTGTCTTTTTGGGGTACTCTACCACTCAAAAAGGCTATTGCTGCTTTGACCCCCTTCTCCGCAAGCAGTTTGTCTCCGCGGATGTGACCTTTTTCGAGAATGCTTCCTATTTCTCTCCTACATCTTCTCTTCCTTCTGATATCTCCGTTCCTTCCACGCCTCTCGACGTTTTCCCACCTCCGTCTCCTCCTCCACCAACTCCTTCCCAGTCCGTCTCCCCACCCACCCCTCCACCCTCCTCTTCGACGCCGTCTCTCTCTAGTCCCGGGCCAGCCTTCTCCGCCACTGACGCTCCGGTCGCTGACGCTCCCGTCGCTGACGCTCCCGTCGACCTGGATCTTCCCATTGCTCTTCGCAAAGGGGTGCGGGCGTGTACTCAACACCCGCTTGCGGCAGTTGTTTCCTATGATCGGCTTTCTACTTCTCGCAGGTGTTTTGCCTTGGCTATCTCTGCTACTTCTACTCCCCGCACCTAGCAGGAGGCTCTTGCTCTCCCTCATTGGAAGTCTGCCATGGATGAGGAGATGGCTACTCTTACTGAACGGGGTACCTGGACCCTGGTTCCTCCTCCCGTGGGCACTGATGTGGTTGGCTGTCGCTGAGTCTTCGTTGTGAAGTTTCGCCCCGACGGCACTGTGGATCGCTACAAAGCCCGGCTGGTGGCCAAGGTCTTCACTCAGACTTACGACATTGATTACTTTGATACCTTTTCTCCGGTTGCTCGCCTCAGCACCATCCGGGTTATCCTTTCTGTGGCTGTTAACCGGGATTGGGCTATTTCCCACCTTGATGTGAAGAATGCCTTTCTCTATGGCGATCTTCAGGAGGACGTCTATATGGAGCAACCTCCTGGGTATGTTGCTCAGGGGATACACGTGTATGTCATTTGAAGAAGGCCATTTATGGCCTAAAGCAGAGCCCTCGGGCATGGTTCGACAAATTCAGTGGTATTGTGGCTACCATCGGCTTTCGAAGGAGTTCGGCCGATCACTCCTTATTCATTCGCAAAACGGCCTCGGGACTGGTGGTTTTGGCCGTATATGTGGATGATATTCTTCTTACTGGAGATGACCGAGATGGGGTGGACTTGACGAAGAAGCACCTCCGTCAGCACTTGGTCACGAAGGATATGGGCTCCCCGAAATACTTTTTGGGATAGAAATCTCTCGGAAACTTGACTCGTTGGTTCTCTCCCAACGGAAGTATGCCCTTGATCTTCTACAAGAAGCAGGATTGACAGGTACAAAACCGGCTCGGTTTCCCATGGCTATTGGAGAAGACAAAACGTGGACGGATGACTCGCCTCTTCTATCTGATGTCACAAGGTACAGACGTTTGGTAGACAAACTCATCTATCTCACAGTGACTAGACCCGACATCGCCTATGTTGTAGGCAAGGTCAGTCAGTTTATGCAAGCTCCCAGGGAGTGCCATCTTCAGTCCGCCCTGAAGATTTTAGAGTATATTAAAGCAGCACCAGGCAAAGGGTTACTCTTTCAGAAGAATGGTCATCTGAGGGTTGAGACCTACTCAGATTCAAGTTACGCAGATGACAAAGGCGATCGTAAATCCACATCAGGTTTTTGTACCTTTGTTGGAGGTAATCTCGTGAGTTGGAAGAGCAAGAAACAGTCTGTTGTCTCCAGATCCAGTGCAGAAGCCGAATACCGGAGTATGACGTCAACCACGTGTGAGTTAAAGTGGTTGCGGGCTCTCATGCTTGACCTGAGCGAGGTATATGACTGTCCTCTCCCTATGTTCTGTGACAACAAGGCCGCTATATACATATCCAGAAATGCAGTCTTCCATGAGAGAACAAAGCATATAGAGGTTGACTGTCGCTTCATTCGGGAAGAGATTTTGAAGAAACAGATTTGTACTCCATTTGTCACCTCTGACAAGGAATTGACAGATATCTTCACCAAGTCGGTTTCTACTTCTTCCACATTTGTGACAAGCTGGGCATGATTGATATCTATGCTCCAGCTTGAGGGGGAGTGTTGAAGTATTAGACCGGGCGGCCTTGCGGTCTGATCCAGCGGTTTGTTGACCGAGCGGTCTGGCGGTCTCACTCTGAAGCCTGGAGACCGGGCGGTCTATCGGTCTCCCATTGCGGCCTGTTCTATCCTGCTGGAGTTGCCGAGCGGTTAACCCATCTGTCTAACCGCGCGGCATGTGCGGTTTCCTTTATTTCTAGCCGCTCAGTACTGTAAATGTTTAGTCTCACATTGTTTGTATACTCTCTCTCATATCTCCTCCATTCTATATAAGGGAGGTCATACCTTTGTAAATGATATCTTTTTTGGATAATAAAATTTCAATTATTCAAAAGTCTATCCGTTTGTTCTTTCTTATTCGCTACTTTCTACAAAATACAAACGAGATTTGTTATTAGCAAAACAAGAAGTGTGAAACGCATGCTCCAACAGCTACACACCGGAGACTTGGCGAGAGAGAAGCTAGTGAGCTCTAAGAACGTTACTAGTCGACTCACATGAGACTTGGTGAGAAGAAGTAGTGAGCACAAAGAACAGCTCCAGAATGCCCATAAACAAGACCCCCGTGCTTAGTGAGGAGGTCCTGCTACACGCCCAGAAGTTTATAGGACCTTCCCCTTGTTGAGCTCGACACGAGTGAGGCGGACACTGAACTCGCCCACCATATGGAGGGGGGGGGGGTGAAGGTGTCTTCTACTTGTGCCTCAAGGTCCTATTATAGGCAAATTCAAGGGGGAGGAGGGTATGATTTGCGAACTGCTGCTCCCGCCTTAATCAGAATGTTATTCCCAAACCTAGACGGGGTGCGAGTACTATTTTGAAGTCCGCCGAGTACTCCGCGCCGAGTACTCTCCTGCAGGTTGCCGAGTACTCTCGACTAGTACTCCCGCCGAATACTCCGATGAGTGCTCTCTTGCAGTGTCTTCCTTAGACATTTTGATCTCGACGAATTAAAAGTTATATATCATTCTTTATTTCTTTTTCCATACCCAAATCTCATGAACGTCTGCATAATCAATATTTTCCTTCCTATCCTATTTCAATTTATGTCTCCTCCCATGAGAATCCTTTCGCTTTGTGATATTTCTCTTACCAAATCATCTAACTGTTCACAAAATTGCATTTTAATACCTTCACTTAATCCTACCTGTGGCGCATAAGCACTAATCACATTAATATTTTCTTCCTACGACTTTAAGAGTTGAGATTCTATCACTTTTTTATTTACCTCTACAAATTCATTTCTCCAAGTAGTTACCCACATAATACTTGTTCCATTGTTTTTTCCTATATACCATAATTTCTTTAAGTTTGTAAATTTTCCTTAATAATTAAAACATTAGAAATCAAAATGGGTACACAAAATGGTCTAAATGTACCTAATGCAAACTTGGTAGTGGTTACTTCAACTGCTGATGTGATTGATCTCATGAATATTGGGTTTAAGCATCGTATCGTTGGTGCAACAGCTTTGAATGATCACAGTAGTCGTTCTCACAGGTCTGTTTTGTTCATAATATCTTATGTATGCCAGGTAATTTAGCTGTTTCAGTGCTTGTTATCGATTAATCTTTTTTGCAGTTGCCTAACTGTTCATGTTAAAGGAAGAGACTTGACATCAGGAACTATTCTTCGTGGATGCATGCATCTAGTGGATCTTGCGGGTAGTGAAAGAGTTAATAAGTCTGAGGTTACAGGAGAGAGACTAAAAGAAGCACAATATATAAATAAATCCCTTTTAGCCTTGGGTGATGTGATATCTTCCCTTGCACAGAAGAGTTCTCATGTACCTTACAGGAATAGCAAACTTCACAGTTACTTCAAGACTCTCTTGGTAAACTTCTTAGTTTAACAAATTTAATTTGGAAACCTTTTTATAGAAGTTGTTATTGTAACAAGGGTTTTATCACTGCATGAAATGTAGGAGGACAAGCAAAGACGTTGATGTTTGTCACATAAGCCCTGAAATAGATTCCATAGAGAAACCATTAGCACACTTAAATTTGCTGAAAGGGTTTCTAAGGTTGAGCTTGGTTCTGCTCGAGTAAATAAGTGTGTGGAGATACTAAAGAACTTAAGAGCAGGTTGTGAATTGATTGTTTATTTTTTATAATTTAATCATTCTCATCAAACAAGAAGTTAATTTTTCTTTTGTCGCAGGTAGCTAGTCTGAAAGAAGCATTGGCAAGGAGAGAGGGAGATGAAGAGCACTCCCAAGCTGTTACACCGACATCTGATCCATCAACAATGAAGACTGAAGCACATGGAGCGGATGCTCTACGTTACCAAACAGCAAGCTATAGACAACCTATGGAGGAAGTTGGCAACATAGAGGTAATGATGCAATCACAGATAAAAGGATCATGCTCCATGCATCAGAAACCTCCTTGTAGTAGATAATCTTACCGTTTTGACTCTTTTGCATTTGTATTTTCCTTAGATATTTCCATATGTTAGATACCATAGTGCAGTTTTATCATGATCTATCTCTTTCCTTGTAAGTTCCTTAATTTATAAAGTGCAAACTTCTCTAAGTGATAGAAGATGAATTTTTTCTGCTAATCTTTTTTCATCTTCTTTTTCCCTGCACCTTATGAAAATTTCTCTTCCTCAAAGAAGTCCCAACAATGGGTGGTCCTGTTGAGCCATCTCCGGCTCATGGTGGATAGCATTCATTTCAAGAACTTGAGGATGCATTCTTGCATGAAATCTTTTCCACATGGGTGCTACATTGTCATTGCAATGATGGCTTCATTGGAAGGGAAGGTTGATTAATTTTTCCAATACCTGCCTCGATCGTACTTGCCAATTGTGATTGCATATGCAATTTTGAGATGTTAGTGAATCGCATAATTGATCTCCTAACAATTTTTTGCTTAGTTATTTTGTCTCAAGTATTTATCACATCAATTGCGCGAGGTTCCATCCTTTCAGCTAGCTCCCCTCTCCTAAACTATGGGCTTCAGTAAGCTGGGTGAGGAAAATTCCACGGAGATATGATGTTTCACATTCCTATTAACTAACTACTTTCTAGCAACTCACTGCTCTTACCCCAATCCGCCATGACCATCAATATTCCTGTCAAGCACCTAAATACACCAAGAGGCAATCTGATGGGGATCATGATCGAAGCTGCCCATTTTATGCGGATCGACGACCCGAAAATTTTAGTTATTTTTTTTGTTTTTTGTGATTTTATATTCATGTATTTTAGGGCTGTCATGATCGGAGAATCATTACCGCCCATGATGACCCCTATTGTCTATATATTAAGGGCAAGAGCTCCTCATTTTAGGGGCATTGAAGGATTGAGCATTGAAGCCCACCTTTGGTCATTTTGGTGCCAAGGACAACCCCGGGGTGCAAAGACTGGCATTCCCTCCTTCCCTTGCCGACCATAGCAAGCACCCCTCCTCCATTTCCTTGGCCGACCACCCTCTCTCCCATTCTATCCCTCCCACTAACAACCGACCACCTTGCCTCCTCCATTCCCCTTTACCGACCACCCACCATCCTCCCTTCTTGTAGTGGAACCACTTTCTTAACACACTCCACTAAAACTCCATAATAGCCCCTTAAAATTCATCTCGGGCGATCACTAAAATATAGTTGAGCAAAATGAACTGTAAATTATATTAGGGCACACACTTGGCTATTTATAGCCTCAACATAAATGTTCAATATTACAACACTCTTCCTCAAGATTGGCGAAAGATTTTCACTAAGCCCATCTTGTTACATCCCCTGGTCATATCCTCTGAACTGAGTCTATTGGTTAAAGTCTGCAACATGACCCTTGGTCGAGACGTGACTCAACTCCAGTAGCCCACTACCAGCTTCTCCTTTATATAAACCTGTCAATCTCTCTATGCTTGGTTCGATCGTGTTTACTGGATTATTTGCAATACTGATGGCTGACTGACTGTCACACCATTGCTTCACCTATCTCCTTGATCTAACTTCAACTCCACAAGCATCCCTCTTAACCATAGGAGCTCTGCAACCCTAATGTCATGGATCTGTACTCTGCCTCTGCTGTCGATCTAGCCACTACTGACTGTTTTTTTACTCCTCCAGGAGACCAGGTTGCATCCCACAAATATGCAATAGCCTGAAGTGGACCTCCTATCATCCACACAGCTTGCCCAGTCAGAGTCGCAATAGACCTCAATCTTCACGGCCCATTACTTCTGAGGTCAGCCCTTCCCAGGAGCACTCTTCAAGTATTACAAAATCTGGTACACTTCATTCCATATGACCCTTCTTTGGATCATGCATATAGCGGCTCACCATGCTCACAGAAAGGAGATATCAGGGCGAGTGTGGCTCAAGTAATTCAACCTCCCACTAGCCTTTGATACATCTCACGTATACTGATTCCCCGGGCCTCTCCACCCAGTTTACACCTCTGATCGATTGGCGTTGCAGCAGGTTTGCAGCCCAACATCCAGTTTCAGTGAGCAGATCTAACGCGTATTTCCTTTTGGAAAGGACTATCCCCTCTGCCTCGTAAGCAATTTTAATCCAAGTAGCTAAGAAGGCCCAGATCCTTCACCTCAAACTCCTTGCCCAGAGCTCCCTTGAGGCGACCAATCTCCTACTCATCATCCCCCATAATGATCATGTCGTCCACATACACACAAGCATGGTGATGTGACCTTCATTAGCCTGAAAAACATTATGTGATCTGCATTGATCTGGTGATATCACATCCTCATCGCTTTTCTGAACCTGTTGAACCACGCGCGGGGTGACTGCTTCAGCTCATAGAGATTTTTCTTCAACCTGCGACTCTGCCTTCTGTCTTGGCTATGCCAAACCTTGGTGGTATATCCATGTACACCTCCTCTGCTAGATCTTCGTGAAGAAATGCATTCTTCACATCTATTGGTGCAATATCCATCCACCATTCACCGCCAGGCTGATCAGATTCCTAACAGTGCTCATCTTTGCAACATGTGCAAATGTCTCGTTGTAGTCGATGACATAGGTCTGTCTGTATGATACAATCGTGGATAAATTCCAGGAGGAATCTGACAAGGGGAAGAGCCGACGGGGATGAGCTAGAATGAAGGAGGACGAGAAGAGACGAAATTAGGGAGCAACCCTAGAAACTCATACATTCCAAGATAAAGATTACAAGGTTCGTCGACGCTCTTATAGTGACGAGGAGCGAATATAAAGGAATACTGGAAATTAGGAAAATATTGAAAATACTAAAAATGCGTCAACAAACATAGCAACCTTTTATTATTAAATATTCTCCGCGGTCTCTGTGGGCCCTTGCAATATACGCACCCGGCGCGCGTAGACTTGTCATAGTGGCTCGTCGTCGTGTAGTTCCGTAACATTTGGACCCGTAACACTCCTACTTCCTTCCTTCAAAATGAGTTTGCCTCAAGCTCGTGTACCAAGCGGTTAGCCAGATCATCTGGTACCTTGACCTCCTGCCAGACCAAGGCCAGGTAGCACGTAGCAATGGCGGTGATGTTGGTGATTGTGGCGGTGCCATAGGAAAGACAGGCGGAGGAAGTAATGACATCCGCAAGGTCGGTGGGGCGGTGGTGAACAATCGCTACAAGGATGTCAGAGACGCGACAACTAATAGAAGGAATGGATCCATCGGGGGCAGCAATGCGACCAAAAGAGGCGGCGATGCGGTCGGTGAAAGCGGCAGGGTAGGGGCGACCAAGAGAGAGTCGGGAGTTGGAGAACAGTGAGATGATCAAATGGGGTAGCAAGACTGGAGCGACAAAGTAAGTAGCTGGTAGAGGGGGCGACAAGTTTACTGACGGGGCGGCAGAAGAAGCGGTGATGCGGCCGGTGGAAGCGGCGGAGGGACGAGCACCGTATAGAGAGTGGTGCATTAGTGACTGTGGAAGAGATGGCTGTTGGAGTTACCATGGTGATCTGGAAGTGGTCAAACATGTAATCTCACTGCCAACGCGATATGAGCCTGCAGGGTCGCACATAAGAGATGTGGAGAAGTTGGATGATTGACTGTGTTGGTAAAGGTTACCAATCACCGACCTGAATGGGGTTGTGGGCAAAGTGTTGCCTTAAAGGAGAGTCGGGTTGGGCAATGTGTTGCCTTGGTGGATTGGTGCTCGGATTCTCGCCGATCGACGAGAATCGTCGAGTAGTGTACTCTGATTCTCACCGATCGACAGAATCGTCGACCCTGTTCGACTGTTCGTCGGTGATTCTCGACGATCGACGAGATCGTCGTCAACCTACGATTCGACGTGAATCATCGGGCATTCTCGCCGATGATCTCGCCGAATCTGCTGGTGATTCTCGCCGACCGATTCTCGCTGACTGGTTCTCGCCGATCCTAGCCGATATCGCCGATCCTTAGTGATTCTCGACGATCGATTCTCACCGATCGGCTGGTGATTCTCGCCGATTCTGGAACCCTATTTCTGGGGTGGTCTGCGATAGCGATTTTCCTAAGTCTATTTTATACTTTAGGTATAAAATTGAATACTTAGGGTTTTTGGGCTTTATGCCTTTCAAGCTTTTGGCAGCCGATCAAAACGAAATCGACGGAAGGTTCCGCTCGCCGTTCGTTCGCTCGCACGATCCGCGCCGATCCCGAATCCCCCGACGGAAGGGTTCCCGCCGCCGTGTTCGCTCCGTCGACCACCTCTTCTCCAGGCGATCGTCGCTGGCGCTGCAATCCCTGGCGTGGACCTAGCAGTCCGTGGGAAAGCAAGGTGCGGTCTTTCTCCTTCCCGATTCACCGTGCGACGGTAAGATCGGCGTTCTCCCGCTCGTGTGGATTTCTGCAGAGACGTGGATATTATTCCACGTAGAACTCTCCACCAGCAAGAACCGAAGCTTGGAGCATTCCGTTGAGTTATGACTCAACGCCACCGAGGTAATTTTTGCCTAGTTGTTTGTTAACTTCTTGATTCATTATCATGGCCCGATCCCATTTTTTTTGGGTTTTCTTGATGTTTTATCTTCCGCTGCGTGCACAAGTGTTGTGCCATCCTCATAGAGAAACCCAACAGTGGTATCAGAGCCAGGTTGCGGCCATGATTGTTGTTTTGGAAGTTTTGTTATTCCAGTGCGTGTAAACCTAGAGATTTAGAAGTGTTCTAAATGTCTAGATTTAGTCTTGGTACCCCTCCAAGAACGTCTGGAATTGCGTGGGGAATTTCTAATTGTTTAGAAATTGTGATCTCCTTAGCAGTAACCATCCCTCGATTTTGTTTTGGATTTGAATCCAACAAAGTGAGATGAGCTTGTCTACTGCTTTAAGTTGAGTTGTCTTTGCCTTTGTCCAATGCATGTAAATCTGAGGATTTGGAAGTTTCCGGATGTTCAGATTTATCCCTTTCTTCTATCAAATTGTTGATGGTGTCAGGATGTGCACATAAGAGGATGCATGTGGTTTTAGAAATTTGTATTTTCCTTTGGATGTGCACATTGATCAAATGTTGATCATGGTTAATTGTTAACCTATAATTAAAATCCCTTCATCAAATATTAAGTGTTCGGATGCCTTCCGATGGATGACACTCTTCCTGCCTCGATCGATGAAGTGTGGGCTTGCCAAAGCAAGGTGCATTAATCTATCTTGGTAAGGGTGCGAGCGGATAATTGTGATATCCCACTGTCGACATCGGGTCCAGCTTAACTAGGTGACCTCAAAGGTTGAGTGCCTAGAGGCATATGGGTTGGCATGCACCATATGATGGATGCGAGTAAGGAGTTATTCACCAACCATACAAGAATTGCATGAGGATGCAATTGGCAAGCGTTGCCTACCTAAATAACCGCATCGTGAGAGGAAAGCCAAAGCTGACTCATTGTGTTGGTGAAATACGGATCTTGTCCACTAAGAGAGTAGCTCGCATGAACTCTCCGAATTGTTAGTGAGGGCTATCATTTCGAATAAAATAGTGGGAGTGTTTTAATTGAAGTCCAAATTAAAATAAATTGTATTTGAAATTTTGGTACTGATTTTATTCTGCATAAATTCTTGTAGAATTCCATGGCAAGTGTTTCACACTCCACTTTGTCTCTGAGAGCCATCCTTGAGAAGGATAAGCTCAGTGGGACAAATTACATGGACTGGTATAGGAACCTGAGAATTGTTCTCAGGCAAGAGCGAAAGCTCTATGTCTTGGAAGAAGAAGCCCCCGAGGTGCCGACCGGGGAACTCTTCCCGTGCTGAGAAGGATACTTATAAGAAGTATACTGGTGATGCTTTAGATGTCGAATGCCTTATGCTTGCCACTATGAACTCTGAGCTTCAGAAGCAACATGAGAGCATGGGGTGCAAGGAGATTGACGAGCATCTCAAGAAAATGTTTCAAGGGCAGACTCGTCAAGAGAGGTTCGACATCACAAAAGCGTTGTTTCAGTGCAAGATGGGAGTTCGAGACTCAGTAGGGACTCACGTACTCAAGATGATTGGGTATATAGAGAACCTTGAAAGACTGGGTTTTCCTCTTGGTCAAGAGTTGACCACAGATCTGATCCTGCAATCGTTGCCGGACAGTTATGAGCAGTTCGTCTTGAACTACAATATGAATGAAATATACAAGACACTGCCCGAACTCCTAGGCATGTTGAGAACTGCCGAAATCAATATGAAGAAGGCCAAGCCTGCCAGCCCCATACTGATGGTGCATAAGGGCAAGGGCAAGGCCAAGGGCTCTAAGAAGACGAAGGTGGGACCTAAGTCATATCTTGAGCCCAAGTCTTCTGCACTGATGAAAAAAAAAGCACGGTGAAGGAAGGGAAATGCCACCACTGTGGCAAGGCTGGTCATTGGAGGAGGAACTGTCCTTCGTACATTGAAGGTCTGCAGAAATTGAAGGGAGGTATGACTTCCGCTTCAAATGTCTACGTTATAGAGATAAACCTTTCTGCTCCTTCATCTTGGGTATTGGATACCGGATGTGGTTCTCACATTTGTACAAATGTGCAGGAACTGGGAAGGAGAAGATTGCTGAGTAAAGGGGAGGTGGACCTCCGCGTCGGCAATGGAGCAAGAGTTGCTGCTGTAGCCGTAGGGGTTTACCGTCTTTCTTTGCCCAGTGGGCTTGTAATAGAACTAGATAATTGTTATTTTGTTCCGGCCATAACTAGAAACATTATATCTATTTCATGTTTGGACATGATTGAATTTTCTTTTATAATTAAGAACAACTGTTGTTTTATATTTAAGAATGATGTTTGTTATGCTGTAGCCCAATTGTTTAATGGTCTTTATGTTTTGAACTTGGACCATCTGATCTGTAATGTAGAAAATAATAAAGACTAAGAACAAATGACTCAAACCCTACATTTCTCTGGCATTGTCGTTTGAGTCATATCAACGAGAAGCGCATATCCAAGCTCCATAGAGATGGACTTTTGGACTCATTTGATTATGAATCATTTGAGCGATGCGAATCTTGTTTGTTAGGCAAAATGACTAAAGCTCCTTTCACTGGTTATACTGAGAGGGCTGAGGATCTCTTGGGTGTTGTACATAGTGATGTATGCGGACCTATGAGTTCCATGGCTAGAGGTGGGTATTTCTACTTTGTTACATTTACTGATGATTTCAGTAGATACGGATATGTGTATCTTATGAAGTGCAAATCCGAGACCTTTGAAAAGTTCAAAGAGTTCAAGAATGAAGTAGAAAACCAGTTGGTTAAAAGGGTTAAAGCACTCCGATCTGATCGAGGTGGCGAATACCTGAGTCATGAGTTCCGTGATCATCTGAAAGAGTGTGGTATTGTATCACAGCTCACTCCACCTAGAACACCACAACATAATGGTGTGTCTGAGAGGAGAAATCGTACTCTGTTAGACATGGTACGTTCGATGATGAGTCATGCAGACTTGCCTGTTTCCTTTTGGGTTTTGCCTTAGAGACTGCTGCAATGACATTGAATCGCGCTCCAACGAAAACGGTTCTGAAGACACCATATGAGATATGGACTGGGAAGCGTCCTAGTATGTCGTTCATTAAAATTTGGGGCTGTGAGGCATACGTGAGACGTCAAATGCCTGACGAGCTGGAACACAAATCGGATAAATGTTATCTGGTGGGATATCCTAAGGAAACGAAAGGGTATTACTTTTACCTACCGTCTGAGGGCAAAGTGTTTGTCGCAAGGACTGATGTCTTCTTGGAGAAAGAGTTCTTATCAAGAAAGACTGAAAAGGTAGAGCTTGAAGAAGTTCAAGAACCACATGTAATCAATGAACCAGAATTGGATTCTGAGACAGGACTACAAGATGTTGTAGCTAGAGAACCTGCTCAGGGAACACAAGTCCTACGTAGATCTGGTAGACCGAGGTTTGAGCCTGAGAGATATGGATTTCTCGTGTCTCAAATAGGTAATGTGTTGCTTATGGATCATGATGATGAACCAGCAAGCTACCAAGAGGCTATGAATGGACCGGACTCCGACAAATGGCTTGAGGCTATGAAATCCGAAATGGACTCCATGTATGCAAACCAAGTTTGGAACTTGGTGGAACCACCTGAAGGGGTACGACCCATAGGGTGCAAGTGGGTCTTCAAGAAGAAGACCGACATGGATGGGAATGTACAGACATTCAAAGAGCGACTGGTGGCTAAGGGTTTCAAGCAAATTCATGGTATTGACTATGATGAGACCTTTTCCCCTGTTGTCATGGTAAAGTCCATAAGGATATTGCTTGCTGTTGCTGCGTATTATGACTACGAGATCTGGCAGATGGATGTCAAAACGGCTTTCCTTAATGGAAACCTCCTTGAGGAAGTGTATATGACACAACCCGAGGATTTTGTATCCCCAGATGAAGCCACTAAAATATGCAAGCTGAATAAGTCCATCTATGGACTGAAACAGGCCTCTCGAAGTTGGAATCTTCGTTTTGATGAGAAATCAAAGAGTTTGGTTTCATCAAGAATGAAGATGAGCCTTGTGTTTACAAGCGAATCAGTGGGAGCATTGTTGTCTTCCTGATATTGTATGTAGATGACATACTGTTGATTGGGAATGACATTCCTACCCTGAAAGTTGTTAAGAACAACCTAGGGAACTGCTTTTCAATGAAGGATTTGGGTGAAGCGACTTACATACTCGGTATTAAGATCTATAGAGATAGATCGAAGAAGTTGCTGGGTTTGACCCAGAGCACGTACATCGAAAAGATGTTGAAGCGGTTCAACATGCTTGAGTCCAAGAAAGGATTTTTGCTCATGTCTCATGGTGTGAATCTCTCTAAGGACCAGTGTCCAAAGTCTTATGAAGATAAGGACCGCATGAAGTTGATTCCATATGCTTCGGCAATTGGATCAATCATGTACGCGATGTTATGTACTCGACCCGACGTCTCCTTTGCTTTGAGCATGACTAGCAGGTATCAGTCAGACCCCGGTGAGTGTCACTGGATTGCAGTCAAGAATGTCCTGAAGTACTTGAGAAGGACTAAGGATGTGTTCTTGGTGTATGGTGGAGAGGAAGAGCTCGTTGTAAGTGGTTACACGGATGCTAGCTTCCAAACTGATAGAGACGACTCCAAGTCTCAGTCAGGTTTTGTGTTTTGCCTGAATGGAGGAGCTGTGAGCTGGAAGAGTTCCAAGCAAGAGACAGTTGCTGATTCTACAACAGAGGCCGAGTATATCGCCGCAGCTAATGCGGCGAAGGAGGCTGTATGGATTAGGAAATTCATCGGCGAGCTTGATGTAGTTCCTAGCATTGTTGGTCCCGTAGTTCTCTACTGTGATAACAATGGTGCAATTGCACAATCTAAGGAACCTAGATCCCATCAACGCTCCAAGCATATACTTCGGCGGTTTCATCTTATTCGTGAGATTGTCGAACGAGGAGATGTAAACATTTGCAGAGTGCCGACTGAGGAGAATATTGCGGATCCACTGACAAAGCCTCTCGCGCAGAGAAAGCATGATGGTCATACTAGATCGATGAGTATACGATACCTAAATGATCAACTCTAGTGAGAATCTTGTGGATTGCATGTAAACATGTATTTTGTTGGCTATTTGTTCATATGATGGACAATGTACCTAGTTTTTCTCTTACAATTAATGGCAAGTTCTTTATTATGAGTTTTTCTATATGATAGTTAAATGTTAACATAATAGATACTCTTAGAATGTTCGCTTCCATGGGATATCAAGCACGTGACTTGAATGTGAGAGCCTATGATTTATTTGAAGCTTCATTCTTAAAAGGTCCCTGGTCCAGTATCATCATAGAAGCTAAGGGTGATGATGGTACATGAAGGCTAGCACGTGCGTTGACTGATGACCGGTTCTCACAGGTCATGATATTGTGATATCAAGTCATCACGTGGGTACTTGTTAGTGAACAAGTTGTACTGGACAGACCCAACCTGAGACTACTCTGTGGATTGTCTTCCAATCGTGTCACGAGTAGGTCTCAATTGACAATGGTGTTGTGGTCCTTTAACCTGAAGTCACAGCATTCATCAAGTGAGGAAGAGCGTGCTTTGATGCCATCTAAAGTCTTCCTTGAGAAAGGTTGATGATAAGGGTGGTTGTTGGGCATGTTACGAATCATTTGAGTGTTTGTGTGTGAGCAGATATGAGATTTGTCCTCCTGTATGATAGGAGTTGCATCCATGGGCCCCTTGATGGAACTGGACTGAGAAATGCATGGTCATGCTTGGTTGAGTCAATATGAGATATTGGACTCACCATTCTCTGGAAGTCCGTCCTGGATCAAGAAATTTGGATTGAGCTATTACGAGGGTGACACGGTCCATGCCTCTAGTTCTTTCCGGATGTAAGGGACAAAGGGACAAAGACAACGCTGATACATTGGTCATAAAGGCTTATGAGTTATAAACTCTTATTGCTTGGGGAGCAATGATGCATTGCTAGATGCCGCTCATTGTTTGTGAGGTTTTTGATTTGATACTTTCAAGATCAAGTGAGAGTCTGTTGGAGTTACCATGGTGATCTAGAAGTGGTCAAACATATATATCTCACTGCCAACGCGATATGAGCCTGCAGGGTCGCACATAAGAGATGTGGAGAAGTTGGATGATTGACTGTGTTGGTAAAGGTTATCAATCACCGACCCGAATGGGGTTTTTGGGCAAAGTGTTGCCTTAAAGAAGTCGGGTTGGTAAGGATCGTCGACCGAGAATCGACGAGTGTCGTCGACCCCGGCTCGACGATCGACGAGAATTGACGAGTGTCGTCGACCCCGGCTCGACGATCGACGAGAATCGACGAGTGTCGTCGACCCTGGCTCGACGATCGACGAGAATCGACGAGTGTCGTCGACCCCGGCTCGACGATCGACGAGAATCGACGAGTGTCGTCGACCCTGGCTCGACGATCGACGAGAATCGACGAGTGTCGTCGACCCCGGCTCGACGATCGACGAGAATCGACGAGTGTCGTTGACCCCGGCTCGACGATCGACGAGAATCGACGAGTGTCGTCGACCCTGGCTCGACGATCGACGAGAATCGATGAGTGTCGTCGACCCCAGCTCAACGATCGACGAGAATCGTCGAGTATTGTACTCCGATTCTCGCCGATTCTCGCCGACTGATACTCGCCGAAACTGGGACCCTATTTTACTGGGTGGTCTGCGGATAGCGATATTCCTAAGTCTATTTATGCCTTCGGTATAAAAGGGACACTTAGGGTTTTCGGGAATTATGCTTCTGGCAGCTGATCGAACCGAATCCCGCGACGGAAGCGTTCCGCCTTTCCGTTCGTTCCGCCAATCCCGGATCCCGCCGCCGACGGAAGTGTTCCGCCGCCGCCGTGCTCGCTCCGTCGACCTCCTCCTCTCCGGCGATTGTCGCTGGTGTTGCTTTTCCTGGCGCGGACCTAGCAGTCCGTGGAATCGCAAGGTGGGGTCATCATCCTTCCCGATTATCCGTGCGACGGAAAACTCGGCGTTCTCCCGCTCGTGTGGATTTCTGCAGAGACGTGGATATTATTCCACGTAAAACTCGCCACTAGCAAGAAGACGAAGTTTGAAGCATCTCCGTTGAGTTGTGACTCAACGCTATTGAGGTAATTTTTGCATAGTTGTATGTTAACTTCTTGATTCAACTACCATGTCCCGATCCCATCTCTTTTGGGTTTTCTTGATGTTTTTATTCTTCCGCTGCGTGCACAAGTGTTGTGCCATCCTCATAGAGAAACCCAACAATGAGCTCGTGCAGGGACCTATACTACGACAACAACATAGCTCGAGGACTTCATCACACTCGAGGGGGCAAGTAGCCGGTATGCAGAATAGGAGCTTGTGCAGGGACCCGGACTACTACAAAAACACAGCTCCAGTACTATCAACTCACTCGAGGGGGAGAGTAGCTGATATGCAAGAGAGGAGCTCGTGCATGGATCCAGACTACGACAACAACAAAACTCGAGGACTTCATCACACACCCTTGTTCACCTTTGGGGACATCATACCCCTTTAAGTGGATGTCTGCTCTCGATTTTACTAATTTTGCTATAAAAGACAATGCTGTTTTACACAATGAATAGTGATAATAAAAAAGAACTCACACTGATTTATGATGACTTTCCTTGTCGAAGTGAGGTATGGGTAATAGCCCTTTGATTCTTCATCAAAAGTATAAGCCGCTAAATAAGATCATCTAGAGTATAAACACCCATCTCAAGTAAATACTCCCCGAATATAAATTTCTTTTGGATCTTGTAGAGATGAGTCTTTGGCAATGTCCTTTCCTGCATGATTCATTGAGGAGATGAAACGAACAACAATTGCTGTAATGATTACCTCGCGAGTGTGAACTCGCGAAATTAAAGAGAACCTTTCAAATATGAAGTCACGGGCCAACATATATCGAGGAGGTGAAATGAATACGATAGTTGCTGAAGCGATGACCTCTCAAGTATGAACTCGCGGAATTAAAAAGAATGCCATGGTCTCCGAAGTGATGACCTCGTGGGTATAAGCTAGCAGAATTAAAGAGTGCCCTGGCTGCTGAAGTGATGACCTCATAAGTATAAACTCGCGGAATTTAAAAGAGTACCCTGTTGTTGAAGTGATGACCTCGCGAGTATGCACTCACAGAATTAAAGAAAATGCCTGATTGCTGAAATGATGACCTCACGAAATATAAAAGAATACCCTGTTGCTGCAGTGATGACCTCGCGAGTATGCAATTGCGGAATTAAATAAATGCCCTGATTGCCGAAGTGATGACCTCACGAGTATAAACTTGCGAACTATAAAACAATACCCTGTTACTGAAGTGATGACCTCACAAGTATGCACCCACAAAATTAAAAAAATGCCCTGATTGCTGAAGTGATGATCTCGCGAGTATAAACTCGCGGAACATAAAAGAATACCCTGTTGCTGACTTGCTGAAGTGATGACCTCGGGAGTATGAACTCTCAGAATATAAACAAATATCACGAGTATGCACTCGCGAAATTAAAGAAAATGCCCTAATTGCTGAAGTGATGACCTCACGAGTATAAGCTCGTGGAATATAAAAGAATACCTTGTACTGAAGTGATGACCTCGCGAGTATGTGCTTGTGGATTAAAAAAAATCCCTGATTGCTAAAGTGATGACCTCACGAGTATAAGTTTGCAGAATATAAAAGAATACCCTATTGCTGAGTGATGATCTCACGAATATAAAAGAATACCCTATTGCTGAGTGATGGTCTCGCAAGTATGAACTCGCAAAATATAAAAGATTACCCTGTTGTTGAAGTGACGACCTCGCGATCATACACTTGTGGAATTAAAGAAAATGCCCTGGTTACTGAAGTAATGACCTCGCGAGTATAAGCTCGTATAATATAAAAAAATGCCATGTTGCTGAAGTGATGAACTCGCGATTATGAACTCACGAAATATAAAAGAATACCCTTTTGCTGAAGTGATGACCTTGCGAGTATGCGCTCACAGAATTAAATAAATTGCCCTGATTACTAAAGTGATGACCTCGCGAGTATAAGCTCGCGAAACATAAAAGAATACCCTATTGCTGAAGTGATGACCTCTTGAGTATGAACTCGCAGAATATAAAAGAATACCCTATTGCTGAAGTAATAACCTCACGAGTATGCACCTGCAAAACTAAAGGAAATGCCCTGATTGCTGAAGTGATGACCTCGCAAGTATAAACTCGCAGAATATAAAAGAATACCTTGTTGTTGAAGTGATGACCTCGCGAGTATGAACTCGCGAAATATAAAAGAATACCCTGTTACTGAAGTGATGACCTCGCGAGTTTGCACTCGCGAAATATAAAAAAATACCTTGTTGCTGAAGTGATGACCTCGCGAGTATGAACTCACAAAATATAAAATAATACCCCGTTGCTGAAGTGATGACCTTGCGAGTATGAATTCACGGGATATAAAAGAATACCCTGTTGTTGAAGTGATGACCTCACTTATAAGCTTGCAGAATATAGAGGAAAACACCATAATGGTTGAAGTGATGACCTTGTGAGTATAAACTCGCAAAATATAAGAGAATACCTCGCGAGCATGGACTCGTGGAATATACATTTCACCCTGACTGTATTAGGTGGATCCTTCTTTACGGCTGTCATTGTGGTCAAAACGTAAAAGTCAGCGCTATTTGCAAATCATATGGTACTCATTGGTTTTACCCAAAGCACCCATGAACATTAATATAGACTATGTATGAAAAGGTGTTAACACTAAAATTGGTGAAAACAATGGCAAAACAAGTGTGATCTTTGACCTTAAGACCCCCTACACAGAGTTTTCAGGGGTTTCACTGCCCGGTCAGCGGACGGGGGTCAAGGGGTAGCGCCCCTTGAGGGGTCCGGGGGAAACACCCTCGATTTTATTTTTTATTTTTTGCACTCCAACTCGCCTAAATTCGAGCTCGTCTAGCCTTGAAATCCCTTCTCACTGAGCTCGATTTCATCTCGTCTACACAGGATCACCTCACATCTTGTGAGTAGAGTATGCGGGTAGAATATATGTGAGTAGAGTGTACGCAAGTAGAACAAATGTGTGCAGAATACCTGCGAGTTGAATATCTGCGAGTAGAATAACTGCGAGTTGATTGAGCTCGTCAACCGAGGTCTACATAGTAAACTCGCCAACTGAGTTCGCCAAGATGAAGGAGTCATCCATTTTGAACTCACCTGAGTTGGAACAGTTGAGAGGGTAAAAACTTAATTGACTGATAAAAGAGTACTCCCCACACCTATATATGTAGGGGAGAAAGATACAAAGACAACAATCCCCTTATGGGTAAATACAATAGAAGAGAAATAAAAAGACTTGATTTCAACTCTCCCCCTCAAGTCGAACGGTAGATATCCGTCATTCCGAGCTTATGAGTATCATCAGTGAAGACATCGGATCCTAGACTCTTGGTGAAGATGTCAGCCAACTGATCTCTGGAGTGAACGAAGGGTGTGACTAAGCTTCCTTTTTCAAGATGATCTTTGATGAAATGGCGATCCACCTCAACGTGCTTCATCCTGTCATGCTGAACTGGATTGTGTGCTATGCTAATGGCAGCTTTGTTGTCACAGTACATGGATATGGGAGCTTCCTCCTGAAGCCCCAGATCTTGCAATAGGGTACGCAACCACGGGCCTTCACAGAGGCCTTGAGACATTGCCCGGTACTCAGCCTCGGCACTAGATCTGACCACCACATTCTGCTTCTTACTACGCCATGTGACCAGATTTCTTCCAATGAATGTGCAATAATCCGTTGTAGATTTTTGGTCATCGTGGCATCCAGCCCAGTCAGCGTCAGTGAAAACATCGATCCGCAAATGATTGTTCTTAGAGAACATTAGCCCCCGTCCTGGGGACTTCTTCAAATACCGGAGGACACGGTAAGCCGCCTCCTGGTGTCTGACTTTTGGGGCATGCATGTGCCTACTCAGGATCCCAACAACATATGTACTTTCGGGGCTAGTATGTGAGAGATATAAGAGCTTTCCCACCAATCTTTGATAACTGGAGGCATCTGTACGATCACCATTGCTATCCTCATTGATCTTATGGTTCTCCTCCATATGGGTGTTTGCAGGGGCACAACCGAGCAGACCGGTCTCCGTTAGCAGATCCAACACATACTTGCATTAGGAGATAAAAATACCTTTGTCAGAACGGGTCACTTCAATTCTTAGGAAGTAGCGTAGCCTTCCCAGGTCTTTTACTTCAAACTCAGCTGAGAGACGAGCCTTCAACTTGGAGATTTCATCTGTGTCATTTCATGTGATCACAATGTCATCAACATAGACAATCAGAACAATAATTTTCCCTTCATTCCTCCTGACAAACAAAGTATGATCAGAGTGTCCCTGCTTGTAGCCAAACTGGATCATGGCCTTGTGCAATCTACCGAACCATGCCCTCGGGGACTGCTTCAGCCCATACAAGGACTTCCATAGGCGACAGACAAGGCTCTCTTGTCCCTTCCTCACAAAACCTGGAGGAAAGACCATGTACACTTCTTCCTCGAGGTCTCCGTGCAAGAACGCATTTTTGATGTCCAGTTGATGAAGCTTCCAATCTAAAATCACAGCACAAGATATGATCACACGAATAAAGTTCATCTTTGCAACAGGTGCAAAGGTCTCTTTGTAATCAATCCCCTGAGTCTGGGTATAACCACGAGCAACCAACCGGGCCTTATATCGCTCGACTTTCCCATCCGGATTCTGCTTGACTGAGAAGACCCATCTTGAACCAATGGGTTTCTTGCCAGGAGGAAGAGGGATGATATCCCATGTGTGATTCTTCTCCAGAGCGGACATTACTTCCTTCATTGCTTGAGCCCATACTGGAATGCCAAGTGCCTCCTGCCATGTCTTAGGAATAGAGATCTCGGACAAGGAGGATATAAAAGACTGGTGAGGCTTAGAGAGATGATTATAAGCAACATGGTTAGAAATGAAGTGTTCGGTACACCGGGCCTTACCTCTTTGTTGAGCAATGAGAACATGTAAATCAGCATCAGGATCTGAGTCCAAAGGCAGCATTGGCAGCGGCGGAGCAATGACGGGCTGTTCACCTGGTTTTCGACAATGATAAACATGAGTTAGCGGCGTGATGAGAGATGGATGATGGGAAAGGGGTATATGAGATATATCTGTAGTGGATGGTATAGTGGAAGGTATATGCGGGATATCTGTAGTGGATGGCATAGTAGGAGTAGGAGCGGTACCAATCACAGGGGGGATAACAGGAAGAGGAACGATACCGATAACATCATAATCCTCCTCCCCTTGACGATGAGAAGGAGTCAAAGTTAAGTAATAAGATTCGTCTTCGCGAAACGTCACGTCCATGGTGCAGTAAGTACGTCTGGAGGGTGGGTGATAACACCTGTACCCCTTGGTGGTGGTAGAATAACCAAGGAAAACACAACGGATAGCTCGAGGATCGAGCTTGTCACGAAGTGGCTGATGAACATGAGCAAAACAGACACACCCAAACACGCGGGGTGGAAGAGAAGAGGTATGAACAACAGTTGTAGAAGAAAGACGAGCTAGATGGGTAGTATATGCTAGAACCCGTGAAGGAAGACAATTGATAAGATGAGTGGCTGTCATGATGACATCACCCCAATAGGGTTTCGGAAGGTGCATGGAGATGAGGAGACAACGGGCAACATCTAGGAGATGCATGTTTTTGCGTTCTGCCACACCATTTTGGGTGGAAATGTAAACACACATGGTTTGATGGATGATGCCATTTCTCGAGAGATAGGCCCCAAACTCACCACGATCACCATATTCCCCTCCATTGTCGCTTCGAAGAACACGAATGATTCCATTGAACTGTGTTTGTATCATCTTATGAAAGGTTTGAAAAACAGAAGCAACTTCTCCTTTCTTCTTCAAAAGATAAACCCACGTAGTACGAGAAAAACAATCAATAAAGGTAACAAACTATCTATAGCCAGTTAAAGGTACAATCTGGGAAGGTCCCCAGACATCAGAATGTATAACAGCAAAAGGTGTACTACTATGAGAAGATAAATGAGATGTTGAATGACGAACATGTTTAGACATTACACATACATCATATTTCAAACTAGGAATAAACTGAGATAAAACAAGAAAGAGTTTCTGAAGATAAACGGCAGACGGATGACCAAGGCGCAAGGGCCAGCGGCGAGCGTCAGTAGCAACAGAAGAAGAAAGTGCAAGAGATGATGGTGTAGTATCTAGGTAGTACAGACCACCACGATTCCCACCACTGCCAAGTATCCGCTTCGTATCCAGTTCCTGAAAAATACGAGAGTCAGAGAAAAAGGTTACAGAACAGTTAAGAGATTTTGTAAGTTTGCTAATAGAGAGTAAACTGCGGGGAAACGAAGGAACATGCAAGACGGAAGAGAGAGGAAGAGAAGGGGAATATGAAAAAAGACCCTTGCCAGCAATAGGAGACAAGGTACCATTAGCAGAGACAACCTTGTCCTTACCAGACAAGGGAATGTAGGAGGAAAAACCTGTAGAGGACCCGGTCATGTGGTCAATGGCTCCGGAGTCGATGATTCACTCAGACGGAGGAGACACATCGACATGGGCAGTGGGCATCGCAGCAGTAGCAAACAAGGAGGAAGTACCACTCAGAGTGGGATCAAACTGAGAGTGAAGCAGCACTTCAGTAAAGGCAGAGCGGTCATGGAGAGGAACCACAGTGCTGAGGGAACGTCGACGATCTTCATTGCCAAGAACCATACTGAAGGCCTCTCAGAGAGATGGAAGAGGAGACCGATGAAGAATATTACTGCAAACCATATCCATCTCCATCCCCAAACCCATCAAGAACACATGTAGGCGGAATCGTTCATCTCTCTTCTGCAACAGGACTGCATTGGCAGTGCATGCAGGTGTAAACTGCTCAAAGTTGTTCAACTCCTGAGAGATACACTCGAACTCGGAGTAATAGGTGGAAACTGTCATAGATCCCTGCCGTAGCTCCAACATACGGCGGGTGAGCTCATAAACCTGAGTGGAGTACCCAATATGAGAATTAGTCTCCCGTGCTCGAGTCCAAATCTAGTAGGCTGAGTCGATTAACATATAACTACGGTACACCTTGGGGGACATAGAATGGAGAAGTCAGGATACCACCAGAGAATTTTCAGAATCCCATCGCGGCCAGGAAGAATCAGCCCTAGATGGTACCACCTTAGTCCCATCAATGTATCCAAACAACTGATGACTGGGGATAACATGCTGTGCTGTACGAGACCATTCGAGGTACTTCGTTCCATCATGTGGAACAGTGATGATCTTCAAGGAGCCAGCATGGCCAGATGACCGTTGAGGTTCACCCATCTGGGAAGCCATAACCATCAGGGATATAGAATCAACTGCAGCCGAGGAATCATCTATGACGAAGGGACAGAAGGGAAATGAGCTAACCGCACAAAGAAAAAAAACGCAACTGGCACGATCAGAAGGATGGCTGCAACAAATGAATCTGCAGAGGTAGCAGATAGATCATGCAGGAGTAGCAACTGACAAAGGATCAAGATCTGGCTGCATCAGGAGTAGCAACGATGGCGCGATGTCGATATCGGGACTGCATCGGCAGAGGTAGCAGAGAGATCAAGCAAGAGGGGATCGATGTCAGCGAGAGGGAGAGCTAGAGGTGTCGATGTCGACTGCAACAACAACAGTCGTCGATGTCGGGCAATGAGAGAGCGGCAACGACCGTAGCGGGTAGCAGAGTGCGGGTAGCAGAGAGCGGGAGCGCAGGCCACGTTTTCGACGATGCTTCATGAGGAGACGACCAACTCTTTCAGCATCCCCCGCTGCCAGTGAGAGAGCCGTGGGGATCCATGCGCGACGGAGGCGACAAAATCACGGAGGGCGAGCGGCCGAACGACGAAATCGCAGAGACGGACGATGAAGGGCGAGCTGCGGCGAGAAGCGGTATTAGGGTTCTGGTATTTTCCTCTGATACCAAGTTGAGAGGGTAAAAACTTAATTGATTGATAAAAGAGGACTCCCCACACTTATATATGCAGGGGAAAAGATACAAAGACAACAATACCCTTATGGGTAAATACAATAGAAGAGAAATAAAAAACTTGATTTCAACTGGAACTTGCCTGAGCTGGAACTGGCCTAAACTGGAGCCCACCTAGCTGGAGCTCGCCCAACTGGAGCCCACCTCAATTGGAACTCGCCTCAACTAGAACTCGCCTAAACTGGAGCTCGCCTAATTGGAACTCGCCCAACTAGAGCTCGCCTGAATTGAAACTCATCTCAGCTGGAACTAACTTAAATTAGAGCTCGCCCAACTGGAGCTCACCTGAACTGGAACTCGTCTCAGCTGGAACTCGCTTCAGCTGGAACTCGTTTAAATTGGACTTCGCTTCACATTCTTCCCAGCATGGCTCGCCGTGAGGTTTCACACTAAAGTTTCTTCATCTGATCACGGTCCACGCTCACCGCTCCAAAAATATTAAAACTGAAAACCGGTTCAATTATGTTCGGACCAAGGGGGTGACCAAACATTACTAGTTTAGTTGTCAGTCGACTCGCGTGAGACTTGGCAAGAAGAAGCTAATGAGCACAAAGAACAGCTCCAGAATGCCCATAAACATGACCCCTGTGCTGCAGCGAGGAAGTCCTGCTACTGTTGGATCGTTATGCGCCCTTAGAGGGGGGGGGGTGAATAAGGGTTAACACAAATTTAGCTCTTAGTCAATTCTACTTGGTGAAATATTTATAGAAATCAAAATCAATTTTTCTTAACCAAAGATGAACACTTAAAAAATCATAAGAATACAAATGATTATATTTTATTTAATAAGCGTTAAAAACCAAATACAAAGATTCTCTATAAAGCTAGAGATAGAGGCTATGACAAAAACTCCTTTTGATTTCACCGGTCCATCTACCAAGAACCGGCCGGATATAAGTATCTCTTCCTAGATCTTGCTATTAGCCCCTAGATCTCAGCACGATCTAGTCGTTGCACACAAGGCGGCGAAAACTCCTTAAGTCACACAAGTACCTAGACGCCACGCATAAGGCTGCGATTTTCTCCTAAGTCAAGCAAGGACTTAAACGCCACGCACAAGACGATGATTTCCTCTAACGATTACAATGGTGAAATGATGAATTACAAAGAATAACTTTCAGAATAAAAACTCCCTCTAAATGAAGTGTTGAGATGATGACGAATCCTCGTAAAGGTTGCTTGAGATGCCGCGTACGATTTGTCACTTTTTCGCTCTTGAACCTTCTTTGGAAGATGAAGTTTTCTGGAGGCCGGAGCTCTCTGAAAAAGTTTTGCACTAGATGGAGTTTTCTAGATGCCGGAGTTCTCTTGAACCTTTGCAAGGATTTGCCTAATAGTAGAAACAATATTCTTACTTTTAAAAGAAGATTTAGAAAATTTTTCTTTTTGGCAAGGTGAACATAAAGTAAGCTTTCTGTCTAGCAAATGTAATCCTTTAATTAATTTATTCTTGAAAAATTTTACAACAAATTTTGCGCTAGAATGTCCTAGTCTCCTATGCCACAATTCTAATTCATCATTTTTGGAAATAAAACATTTAACACTAGAATGAGATAAATCATGAAAAGTTATTGTATAAACATTGTTGATTTTTGGTGCAGTAAAAATAATTTCATTAGTTTTAGAATCTATGATTTTGCGAAGGTTTGAAGATGATTCAAATGAAACATTTAAGTCTCTATCACATAGTTGACTTATAAAAATTAAATTGTGTTTCAAATCTTCAACATATAAAACATTTGAAATAGAGAAGAAATTGTTACCCACTACACCAATGCCCTTAATTTTCCCTTTGTTGTTGTCTCCGAATATCACTGAACCTCCTTTCTTCATCTTCAGGCTAAAGAACTTTGATTTGTTACCCGTCATGTGTTTAGAACACCCTGAGTGCAAGTACCACACGTCTTCTCTGTCCTCAGCCTGCCAACAAACCTAAGAAGAATATGAGAGTGAAGATCTGATTATCCAAGTGGTGCCACCCATACAATAGGTTGACGCCTTAAGTACCCAGATTTGTTTAACATCACACAAGCTTTTCTTCCTGCATGAGTCCATGGTGTGACCAAACCTATAACATTTGACACAAGTAATAAAGAGAAATGAGGCTCTCTTTAACAGTTTTTGAGGACTCTTACCGGAAGAGGAGGTAGTATTGGGAGAATGAATAATATTTTCATTGTTAAAAGTCACTTTTCGAGAGTTTTTGTTATCGCCGACAATAGTGGATATCGTCAGACGATAGCTTCCAGTGACGTATCCAAGTCCGAACTTAGCAGATCCATGACATTGGTTGGCTAATATCATATCTAGGGATTTTTGGCTAACTCCAAACTTTTTAATTGCCATATTTAGATTATTAACTTTGGCTTTCAAAGCGATGTTATCTGTTACCAACATGACACACCGGTTTGAGAACGCCTTCTTGTCATTTTGAACTTGAGATTGAAATTTTTTTAACGCTCTCTCTAAGTCCTTTTTCTCTTTGGTAAGAGTCAATTTTTAAGTTAAACTTAGCGAGAGTGTTTTCTAATACTTTCACTCTTGTCGAAAAGTGATCGCACTCTTGACAAGAGATTTTCTGTTTTCCAAGCACTTTCAATTCATTAGTCAATTTTTTTTTAATAATATTTTATTTTCAGATTTTAAAAGATCAATATCTTCAAGACTCTTTTTAAAAAATTTGCAAGTGCGTAGAAATTCAGTATAGAGTTCATCATAAGTTGGAGGAGTTACCTCAGTGTCGCTCTGGACACTGCATTCGTCTTCTGATGGTGAAACACTCTTCCCCATCAAGCACATGTTGGCTTCCTCATTTTCTTCTGAATCTGAATCACTCGTACCTCCAGATGAGGTATCGTCCCAAGTCTCTGCCTTCAAGACCTTCTTCTTGCTCTTCTTCTCTTGCCTCTTTTCTTTCTGCTCTTTCAAATATTTTGGGCATTTGCTTCTTATATGTCATTTTCTTCTGCAATGATAGCACTCTGGTAGTAGGCGCACATCATTATCCTTAACTTCTCCTTTTCCTTTACCTCTCTTGTAAGAGAAATCCTTTTTGTTGAAAATTTTTTTGGAGTTTCTCCTCTTTGGATTCCTCATGAATCTCTTAAATTTCCTTACAAATAAATTTTCTTCATTCTCTTCATTATCTTCATCAATATCGTTTTCTACTTCTTCGTTCGATTTTAACGCCAAAGTCTTCTGTTTTGGTTCCAAGGTTTATTCTTGATGTTGAATTTTTAGCTTCACCTCATGAGTTTTGAGATTCCCAATGAGGCTCTCAATTTGTAGTGTTTTAAGATCATGGGATTCCGAAATGGCGGTCACCTTAGGATTGAACTTCGGGGGAAGTGAACTCAAAATTTTCCTTACTAAATCACTATTGGAAAAGGTCGTTCCAAAGACTTTTAAATCATTTACGATCTTCGTAAATCGTGAGTACATTGTGTCAATGTCTTCATCTACTTCCATTCTGAACTTCTCAAATTCTGACTTCAGTTGGAATAGCTTTGAATCTTTTACCTGCGAAATACCTTTATGAGTAACTTCTAATAAATTCCAAATTTCAAAAGCTGTTTCACACGCACAGACTCTATTAAATTCCGTTCTATCTAATGCACAGATTAATGCGTTCATTGCCTTAGCATTATTTTTGCATCTAAGTTTGTCATTTTCATCTCATTTGTCTTTTGGTTTTTCCATGGTTATGCTGCCAACGATTATTGTCGTTGGAGTGTAACTAAGTTCTACCATGTTCCATACATCGATGTCTAACGCTATTAGAAAACAACGCATCTGTGTTTTCCAATAGTTGTAGTCAGTGCCCGTAAAAAAATGGTGGTCTACTAATGCCTTGACCCTCTATAAAAGCGTGACTGTGTTGCGCCATGACTCCCGGTGGTGAAACCTATTTGGAGTAACCTATGCTCTGATACCAAGTGTTGAATCGTGAGGCGCCCTTAGAGGGGGGGGGGGTGAATTAAGGGTTAACACAAATTTAGCTCTTAGTCAATTCTACTTGGTGAAATAATTACAGAAATCAAAACCAAATTTTCTTAACCAAAGATGACCATTTAGAAAATCATAAGAATACAAATGATTATATTTTATTTAATAAGCGTTAAAAACAAAATACAAAGATTATCTATAAAGTTAGAGATCGAGGCTATGAAAAATAAACTCCTTTTGATTTCACCGGTCCTTCTACCAAGAATCGGCCGACTATAGCGTATCTCTTACTAGCCTCTCCCTAGATCTCACCACGATCTAGTCGCTGCACACAAGGCGGTGAAAACTTCCTAAGTCACACAAGGACCTAGATGTCACGCACAAGACATCGATTTTCTCCTAAGCCACATAAGGACTTAGACGCCACGTACAAGGCGACGATTTCCTCTAACGTTTACAATGGTGAAATGGAGAATTACAAAGAATAACTTTCAAAATAAAAACTTCCTCTAAATGAAGTGCTGAAGATAACGACGAATCCTCACAAAGGTTGCTTGTGATGTCGCGTGCGAGTCGTCACTTTTTCGCTCTTGAACCTTCTTGGGAAGATGAAGTTTTCTGGATGTTGGTGCTCTCTGGACAAGTTGCACGGGAAGGAACACTCGAGATAATGAAAGTCGTAAACTCCACAGAAAAATGAGCTAAATTTATACTTTGGAGCTATCGTCGGCGATACTGGCTATTGCCTGCCAGCGATATCATATCTGGCTGCCATGTGTCCCATGATTCTGAGGATTCTGCGGGATGATCCGATCGTGGCCAATCATGCGCTATCGCCTGGGCGATATCGATATCACTGGGCAATATCATATTTTAACTGTACGCCGTGGAGATCATGCAGTAACTGTCCCGTGTACTATCGCTGATGGCGATACTGGATATCGCCAGGCGATATCACCTTAACTTCTCTTCTCAATCCAGAATCTAAGCCCAAATGATTATAATGTTAGACCTGTTATATCTGCACACCATAAACTCACTATGATCAAATACAAACGAGATTTGTTATTAGCAAAACAAGAAGCGTGAAACACATGCTCCAACAGCTACACACCCGGAGACTTGGCGAGAAGAAGCTAGTGAGCTCTAAGAACGTTACTAGAGTCGACTCACATGAGACTTGGTGAGAAGAAGCTAGTGAGCACAAATAACAGCTCCAGAATGCCCATAAACAAGACCCCCGCGCTGTAGTGAGGAGGTCCTGCTACACACCCAGAAGTTTATAGGAACTTCCCCTTTGTTGAGCTCGACACGAGTGAGGCGGACACTGAACTCGCCCACCATGGGGGGGGGGGTGAAGGTGTCTTCTACTTGTGCCTCAAGGTCCTATTTATAGGCAAATTCAAGGGGGAGGAGGGTATGATTTTTGAACTGCTGCTCCTGCCTTAATCAGAATGTTATTCCCAAACCTAGACGGGGTGCGAGTACTATTTTGAAGTCCGCCGAGTACTCCCGCCGAGTACTCTCCTGGAGGCTGCCGAGTACTCTCGACTAGTACTCCCGCCGAATACTCCCGATGAGTGCTCTCTTGCATTGTCTTCCTTAGACATTTTTGATCTCGACGAATTAAAAGTTATATATCATTCTTTATTTCTTTTTCCATACCCAAATCTTCCATGAACGTCTGCATAATCCATATTTTCCTTCCCTATATATCAATTTATGTCTCCTCCCATGAGAATCCTTTCGCTTTGTGATATTTCTCTTACCAAATCATCTAACTGTTCACAAAATTGCATTTTAATACCTTCACTTAATCCTACCTGTGGCGCATAAGCACTAATCACATTAATATTTTCTTTCCTACGACTTTAAGAGTTGAGATTCTATAACTTTTTTATTTACCTCTACAAATTCATTTCTCCAAGTAGTTACCACAATAATACTTGTTCTTTAAGTTTGTTAATTTTCCTTAATAATTAAAACATTAGAAATCAAAATGGGTACACAAAATGGTCTAAATGTACCTAATGCAAACTTGGTAATGGTTACTTCAACTGCTGATGTGATTGATCTCATGAATATTGGGTTTAAGCATCGTATCGTTGGTGCAACAGCTTTGAATGATCACAGTAGTCGTTCTCACAGGTCTGTTTTGTTCATAATATCTTATGTATGCCAGGTAATTTAGCTGTTTCAGTGCTTGTTATCGATTAATCTTTTTGCAGTTGCCTAACTGTTCATGTTAAAGGAAGAGACTTGACATCAGGAACTATTCTTCGTGGATGCATGCATCTAGTGGATCTTGCGGGTAGTGAAAGAGTTAATAAGTCTGAGGTTACAGGAGAGAGACTAAAAGAAGCACAATATATAAATAAATCCCTTTTAGCCTTGGGTGATGTGATATCTTCCCTTGCACAGAAGAGTTCTCATGTACCTTACAGGAATAGCAAACTTACACAGTTACTTCAAGACTCTCTTGGTAAACTTCTTAGTTTAACAAATTTAATTTGGAAACCTTTTTATAGAAGTTGTTATTGTAACAAGGGTTTTATCACTGCATGAAATGTAGGAGGACAAGCAAAGACGTTGATGTTTGTCCACATAAGCCCTGAAATAGATTCCATAGGAGAAACCATTAGCACACTTAAATTTGCTGAAAGGGTTTCTAAGGTTGAGCTTGGTTCTGCTCGAGTAAATAAAGTGTGTGGAGATACTAAAGAACTTAAAGAGCAGGTTGTGAATTGATTGTTTATTTTTTATAATTTAATCTATCATCAAACAAGAAGTTAATTTTCTTTTGTCGCAGGTAGCTAGTCTGAAAGAAGCATTGGCAAGGAGAGAGGGAGATGAAGAGCACTTCCAAGCTGTTACACCGACATCTGATCCATCAACAATGAAGACTGAAGCACATGGAGCGGATGCTCTACGTTACCAAACAGCAAGCTATAGACAACCTATGGAGGAAGTTGGCAACATAGAGGTAATGATGCAATCACAGATAAAAGGATCATGCTCCATGCATCAGAAACCTCCTTGTAGTAGATAATCTTACTGTTTTGACTCTTTTGCATTTGTATTTTCCTTAGATATTTCCATATGTTAGATACCATATGCAGTTTTATCATGATCTATCTCTTTCCTTGTAAGTTCCTTAATTTATAAAGTGCAAACTTCTCTAAGTGATAGAAGAAGAATTTTCTCTGCTAATCTTTTGTCATCTTCTTTTTCCCTGCACCTTATGAAAATTTCTCTTCCTCAAAGAAGTCCCAACAATGGGTGGTCCTGTTGAGCCATCTCCGGCTCATGGTGGATAGCATTCATTTCAAGAACTTGAGGATGCATTCTTGCATGAAATCTTTTCCACAATGGGTGCTACATTGTCATTGCAATGATGGCTTCATTGGAAGGGAAGGTTGATTAATTTTTTCCAATACCTGCCTCGATCGTACTTGCCAATTGTGATTGCATTATGCAATTTTGAGATGTTAGTGAATCGCATAATTGATCTTCCTAACAATTTTTTTGCTTAGTTATTTTGTCTCAAGTATTTATCACATCAATTGCGCGAGGTTCCATCCTTTCAGCTAGCTCCCCTCTCCTAAACTATGGGCTTCAGTAAGCTGGGTGAGGAAAATTCCACGGAGATATGATGTTTCACATTCCTATTAAACTAACTACTTTCTAGCAACTCACTGCTCTTACCCCAATCCGCCATGACCATCAATATTCCTGTCAAGCACCTAAATACACCAAGAGGCAATCTGATGGGGATCATGATCGAAGCTGCCCATTTTATGCGGATCGACGACCCGAAAATTTTAGTTATTTTTTTTTGTTTTTTGTGATTTTTATATTCATGTATTTTAAGGGTTGTCATGATCGGAGAATCATTACCGCCCATGATGACCCCTATTGTCTATATATTAAGGGCAAGAGCTCTCATTTAGGGGCATTGAAGGATTGAGCATTGAAGCCCATCCTTTGGTCATTTTGGTGCCAAGGACAACCCCGGGGTGCAAAGACTGGCATTCCCTCCTTCCCTTGGCCGACCATAGCAGCCCATCCTCCATTTCCCTTGGCCGACCACCCTCTCTCCCATTCTATCCCCTCCCACTAACAACCGACCACCTTGCCTCCTCCATTCCCCTTTACCGACCACCCACCATCCTCCCTTCTTGTAGTGGAACCACTTTCTTAACACACTCCCACTAAAACTCCATAATAGCCCCTTAAAATTCATCTCGGGCGATCACTAAAATATAGTTGAGCAAAATGAACTGTAAATTATATTAGGGCACACACTTGGCTATTTATAGCCTCAACATAAATGTTCAATATTACAACACTCTTCCTCAAGATTGGCGAAAGATTTTCACTAAGCCCATCTTGTTACATCCCCTGGTCATATCATCTGAACTGAGTCTCTTGGTTAAACAATCTGCAACATGACCCTTGGTCGAGACGTGACTCAACTCCAGTAGCCCACTACCAAGCTTCTCCTTTATAAAAAACCTGTCAATCTCTCTATGCTTGGTTAGATCGTGTTTGACTGGATTATTTGCAATACTGATGGCTGACTGACTGTCACACCATAGCTTCATCCTATCTCCTTGATCTAACTTCAACTCCACAAGCATCCCTCTTAACCATAGGAGCTCTGCAACCCCTAATGTCATGGATCTGTACTCTGCCTCTGCTGTCGATCTAGCCACTACTGACTGTTTTTTACTCCTCCAGGAGACCAGGTTGCATCCCACAAATATGCAATAGCCTGAAGTGGACCTCCTATCATCCACACAGCTTGCCCAGTCAGAGTCGCAATAGACCTCAATCTTCACGTGCCCATTCCTTCTGAAGGTCAGCCCCTTCCCAGGAGCACTCTTCAAGTATTACAAAATCTGGTACACTTCATCCATATGACCCTTCTTTGGGTCATGCATATAGCGGCTCACCATGCTCACAGAAAAGGAGATATCAGGGCGAGTGTGGCTCAAGTAATTCAACCTCCCAACTAGCCTTTGATACATCTCACGATCTACTGATTCCCCGGCCTCTGCACCCAGTTTACACCTATGATCGATTGACGTTGCAGCAGGTTTGCAGCCCAACATCCCAGTTTCAGTGAGCAGATCTAACGCGTATTTCCTTTGGGAAAGGACTATCCCCTCTGCCTCGTAAGCAATTTTAATCCCAAGTAAGTAGCTAAGAAGGCCCAGATTCTTCACCTCAAACTCCTTGCCCAGAGCCCCCTTGAGGCGACCGATCTCCTACTCATCATCCCCCATAATGATCATGTCGTCCACATACACCACAAGCATGGTGATGTGACCTTCATTATGCCTGAAAAAAATTGTGTGATCTGCATTGATCTGGTGATATCACATCCCAATCATCGCTTTTCTGAACCTGTTGAACCACGCGCGGGGTGACTGCTTCAGCTCATAGAGATTTTTCTTCAACCTGCAGACTCTGCCTTCTGTCTTGGCTGTGCCAAACCTTGGTGGTATATCCATGTACACCTCCTCTGCTAGATCTTCGTGAAGAAATGCATTCTTCACATCTAGTTGGTGCAATATCCATCCACCATTCACCGCCAGGCTGATCAGAGTCCTAACAGTGCTCATCTTTGCAACATGTGCAAATGTCTCGTTGTAGTCGATGACATAGGTCTGTCTGTATGATACAATCGTGGATAAATTCCAGGAGGAATCTGACAAGGGGAAGGGCCGACGGGGATGAGCCAGAATGAAGGAGGATGAGAAGAGACGAAATTAGGGAGCAACCCTAGAAACCTTCATACATTCCAAGATAAAGATTACAAGGTTCGTCGACGCTCTTATAATGACGAGGAGCGAATATAAAAGGAAATACTGGAAATTAGAAAATATTGAAAATACTAAAAATGCGTCAACAAACATAGCAACCTATTTATTATTAAATATTCTCCGCGGTCTCTGTGGGCCCTTGCAATATACGCACCCGACGCGCGTAGACTTGTCATAGTGGCTCGTCGTCGTGTAGTTCCGTAACATTTGGACCCGTAACACTCCATACTTCCTTCAAAATGAGTTTGCCCTCAAGCTCGTGTACCAAGCGGTTAGCCAGATCATCTGGTACCTTGACCTCCTGCCAGACCAAGGCCAGGTAGCACGTAGCAATGGCGGTGATGTTGGTGAATTGTGGCGGTGCCATAGGAAAGACAGGCGGAGGAAGTAATGACATCCGCAAGGTCGGTGGGGCGGTGGTGAACAATCGCTACAAGGATGTCAGAGACGCGACAACCAATAGAAGGAATGGATCCATCGGGGGCAGCAATGCGACAAAAGAGGCGGCGATGCGGTCGGTGAAAGCGGCAGGGTAGGGGCCGACAGAGAGAGAGTCGGGAGTGGAGACAGTGAGATGATCAAATGGGGTAGCAAGACTGGAGCCGACGAAGTAAGAGCTGGTAGAGGGGGCGACAAGTTTACCGGACGGGGCGGCAGAAGAAGCGGTGATGCGGCCGGTGGAAGCGGCGGAGGGACGAGCACCGTAGAGAGAGGTGGTGCATTAGCGACTGTGGAGAGAGATGGCATGGTCAGAAAACTTTCGCATAGTGCAAGAGGCAGCCGTGGTGGAGGCGGCTTAGGGCAGGGAACCTCGTGGGGGGTTGCAGAAGCCCGTCTGTGATACACTAGAAGGCAATCGACTTTGGCATGGAGGGAGGCGCATATGGCCAGGATTTGTGCAGCTAGGTCAGAGAAATCTAGCCAAGGGTTGGTGGTCGGTGACAACAAGAACAACGGCCCGGAAGCGACAGATTGGGAGGCGGATATGGTGCCCAGGATGTTAGCTGGATGTGATGTCAACGATGTCCGTGGCGGCACAACGATCGGCCCATCGAAACAGAGGCCCAGGGCGGTGGCCTTCCTGCACCAGAAATGAAAGGGGAAGCGGATCCGACTGACAGAAGCCCCGCGGCACGGGCGAAGGATGGTCGATTCCTGGAGTGGAGCGGGTTCAGGCGCCGATAAGAGAACAATGCAGAACAGAGGCCCTGGGCGGTGGAAGATCTGAAGGGCTGTAGCGGCGGGGTTGGGGGCACGGCTGGATCAGCCGGTTGTTGGAGGAGGCTTTGTGGCAGATCGGGGCGGATCAAGTGCGAAAAGGACGTCGGAGGCCGATCCGGTTGCTGGAGGAGGTGGAGTGGGCCGATCCGGTTGCTGGAGGGCCGATCCGGTTGCTGGAGGGTAGGACATGGCAGATTGACGTTGGCGGCATGATGCCAGAGGCGGATCGGGGTCGGGATGTCCGGCAAGGGTGAACCGCGCGTCAGCTGGGTCGCGCGTCGTGCGGAACGGCTGCAATGATCGGGCCGCTCGTCTTTCCTATGATGACACGGGATCGGGTGTTGTGTCGCGGAAATAGGGTTGTGTTGCGATGATGCGGGTCGGTGGGGATCGGGTGTTGTGCGGGTCAGTGGACCAGGGAGATAGATTTTTGAATTCCTTAGGCAAACTCTAGCACTGGCGGCGAGAGCAGGAGGTGCGGCAGGTCCGACCAATTGATACGATTATGGATAAATTCCAGGAGGAATCCAGCAAGGGGAAGGGCCGGCGGGGGCGAGCGAAAATGAAGCAGGACGAGAAGAGACAAAATTAGGGACCAACCCTAAAAACCTTCATACATTCCAAGATAAAGATTACAAGGTCCGTCGGCCCTCTTATAGTGGCGAGAAGCGAATATAAAAGAAAATACTGGAAATTAGGAAATACTAAAAATGCCTCAACAAACATAGTAACCTATTTATTATTAAATATTGTTCGCGATCTCTGTGGGCCCTTGCCATATACGCGCCCGACGCGTGTAGACTTGTCATGGTGGCTCGTCGTCGTGTAGTTCTGTAACATTTGGACCCGTAACACTGTACCCATTGGCAACCAATCAATCCTTGTAGCTAAGCCTGCGAACGGTGCGGTTTGGGCCCAAACCGAAACCACATCGCAGGGGTGCGGTTTCTTACTGACCAAAACCGCACCGCATCGAAACCGTGCGGTGCGGTTTCAATTCAGTGCAGTTTTGTGTCGTTTTTGCGGTGCGGTTTCGGTTTTTGACAGTTTTTTTGTCCCTTCTTTAATTTAGGCAAGACTTTTCTATGAAAAGTTGAAAATTGATTCCTTCCCCATTAACAATTGCTGGAGTTTAACCAACAACTATAATTTTTAATGTTTAGTCATTCAATCGTACATTCAGATCATTTGTTATATTGGTTGTGAATGATTTTCTTTCATTTGTACTGGTGCTCTTTGCTAATTCTTATTTGGACGATGAGTTTCACTTTGTAATAAAGAAAAAATTATGTAACTAAAATGTTATGAAATTTTCTAAAGTACTTCCCTCTTCTCTGCTGCTTTGATTAGAGTGACAGTTTTAAATAACAGATCTTTTTAATTCTTATATATATATCCAAATCCTCATTTAGTCATGCATTCACTAAATGTGTAATGATATATTATATTATATTATATATGTTATATGAAATACTTATATTTTATATATTATATAGTTATTTTGAAATCTAATGAAATATTGGCCCAGCAAGACCGTTAAACCCATTTACGAATTACGGTGTGTGCGCTTTTCTTTCTTGACATAAATTTTTAAAAGTTAAAACTTAAGTCACGATGCAGTGCGGTTTTCTCGGTTTTATGGAGTTATAAACCGCTCCGCACCGATCGGGGGTCGATTTTCATACATACAAAACCGAACCGCACTGTAACCGAGCGGTTCAGTTTGAAATGCGGTGCGGTTTGTCGGTTTGGTGCGGTTTTCGGTTTCCCTGCATACCCCTACTTGTAGCGCTCGACCTGTCCATCTGGGTTCTGCTTCACAGTGAACACCCACTTTGCACCCAATGACTTTCTTGTCCTTTGGCAGTTGTGCCAACCCCCGTGTCTTGTTCTTTTCAAGAGCCCTCATCTCTTCCTTCATTGCTGCCTTCCATTACGGATCGTCTTTAGCAACCTGCAAATTTTCAAATACAATAATACTATCCAAAGATGCAATGAATGCTCCGTGAGTAGAGGAGATATGATTGTAAAAGACAAAGAACACAAGGTCCCAATCATATCTATTAGGAGGATTTCCCGCATTGGTGCAAGTACTCCTCTGTAACGGTAGAGTAGGAGTTGGGGAAGGGCCAAGGATATCACCTGAGGCTCGTGGAAATGTAGGTGTTCCAGGAGTAGGGGGCGACGTATCCAAGGGACAAGGAGCTAGACTGGGCACATGCACTGGATTTGATATGCTGACACTAGATTTGGTACTACTTGCAGCTTCATCCTCCTACCGTATGTCAGCAACTCCCCCTAAGCCGTAGGTCTCACATCTCGCCTCTCCTCCTCAATCTTCTCCTCCTGTTCCTCATCACTCTCCTGCTCCTCCTCCACAGATCCTCCCTGCCATACTCTCAGATCTGTCACCAACTTTTTTTTATCTCTAGCTTCATACTTTTGGTATCTGACGAGTCTAATGCGGGTAGGGCTCCCTCTTGTCAGTAGTACTGTTCTAGCCCTCTGAAGTGAACATTCATGCTCACAAAACATCTTTTCTCCACTGGACTCCAGCACATATATCCCTTCTGAGTATGAGAGTAGTCCACAAACATACACTTGACTGCCCTTGCATCAAGCTTACCAACACCCGACCTGTTGTCCTTCAAGAAGTACACACACCCGAATACATTCAAAGGAAGTATCCCCCCATTATGTCCCTGCAACTTCTGACATGGAGACTTCCACCCTAGAACCTTTGATGACATCCTGTTGATCAGCTGTGTCGCTGTTAACACCGCATATCCTCACAGACTCTGAGGAACCTTCTTGCTGAGCATCATACTCCTTGCCAGCTCCAGAAGGCGTCTGTTCTTCCTTTCCGCACTCCGTTCTATGTTGGTACATGTGGTCTGGTGCAGTATCCCATAGGCTGGTAAGTATTCCTTCATTACCTTGTTAGTGTATTATGTTCTATTATCTAATTTTAGTACCTTAATCACTGCAGTGTATTGTGTCTGAACAAACTTATGAAAATCTCGGAAGCAGGTATGTACCTCACTCTTAGTTTTCATCAAATATAACCAAGTAACACGCGATACATAATCAATAAAAGTTATAAAGTACTTATAACTATTCAAAAAGCTTACAGTACAAGGTCCCCCATACATCAAAATAAACAACATAAAAAACAGAAGAGCTTCTTCGGCCCGTACTAGCATACAAACTCCTAGTAAGCTTGCCTAAATCGCAAACATCACACACCAATTTTGTTTTATTTGTTGTTTCAAAATATCAGAAAATAATCTAGCTACAATGCCAAAGAAGGGGTGCTCCAACCGCCGATGGAGTATCAACATATCATCTGCACCCATCTTCTGTCCTCTAACTTTCGTCTTCTCTACCACATATACAAAAGCCGCATCCAATCCTTCACTATCCAGATATTACAACCCGTCATGCCAAATCCCAGTCCAAAGTATCCGCTGTCACGACCCGTCTCAACAAGATCAGAGTGCGCTTCGGGCGGGTCGTGATGCCACAGGCATGCAGAGAAGAAACATGCCTGCTGAGACGGAACCAGAAATTCTACAACTAGTTTGTAAATTAGATATTTTTGAAAAGAGTTTTAAAAGATATTGATGCGGAAGCCATACATAAATAGTTAAACGTTGTTGTGCATGCATTTCATTTATAAAAACTATGTCACAAGCAATGCTAAAATGAATGCAATTAGTCACAATTGTAGAAAATGCATAAGTGAAATGAAGTAGTACAATGTTTCACCTTACAAGTTGTCCTTGATACAAGAGAAAATGTCTGACAATAACTAGTACATGAGTAGAAAAAAAATCCAACAACAAAAGAAACAAAATACATAGAACCTGCCGATACATTTAAACAAATGAAAACTCCGAACAAGGCTGTATCTGAAAGAAGAAATAGCTCAGGAACCGGGCGGCGCAGTCACGAAACCTAAGGTAAATCCAAACAAAAGGAAAGTGCCTCAGAACATGAATATACATGAAGATTCAAATTAATCTAATTGCACAAGAGTAAGCAGAGGAAACAAGAGCTTAGTGAACCAGTTTTTACACGTAACAATCTACTACCTGACAAGTAACCATGTCAAACAAGATGCTTTTAATCTAATGGCCTACTCCGGAATTTAGCCTATCTGTAATACCATAAACGGAAAACATTGAAGGGTGAAGGTGTTGTCATTTGGTGCACAAGATTCTAGTGTTTGAATTGACGCAAGACTTATCAACAACGGTGCTTGCAATGGTTGACTAATGGTTTCTGTTACCAGTTAGTCGGGAGCTTGACTCGACGCGTCACACCAAACCAACACTCTCCTTTCAATGTTCGCCTAAGATATTAGGCAAATTTCAAGGATTCATAAATAATTAGACAGTTCCTGGTTTATAGGAGGCTACTTCATAAACAAGGTGAAGTAAATTAGATCTCATGTTTGCAAGCGAGAGAGTGTCTCTACTTGCCTTAAGGTGATTTTGAAAGTGCTAGTGACAGCTAAGTGGCGCAGGCGAGGTTAAAAGCTTGAGCTAAACCTGTTTGAGATCAAAAATACATTCCAAATTGAATTAACAAGTTTCCTATGTCCGCACATGCGTTTAATAATAGCTCCACACAAAAGGAGAGGGGTTTAGGAGTTTACCTCCCTCGAAAGTGAGGGGAGAAGAGTCTACCGCGAGAGATCGAGAGTTTTGGCGGCTTTTGGAAGCAAGAATCCATAATTCGGAGAGGTCTTGGAGCGATTCCACCACCTAAATCCGAGGAGATGCACCGGAAAACACAAATAAGACTGGATTAGTCGAATATACGACGAACATACGTTGAATTGACGCAGTTACATCGATTGCGAAGCGAAAATTAGCGTAATAAAATTAGAGCAAACTGAAAAATGGGAGTGAGGCGGAGTTCCTTACCCAAGGAGACCAGATTGGGCTCAGTAATCCACGAAAAGGGGGTTTCGAGCGAAACCCTAGGAGTCCCTCACGAAATCCACCGGCCGGAACGAGTAGGAGCTAGGGTTGCCGGAGAAGAAACGTCGTCTATGCCCTCACTGGCCGGAGGAGGAGAAGAGGAGGGGAAAAAAAGGTGGTCGTCCTCCTTGGAAGCAGCCGGCCACGAGAAGGGTTGTTGCGGGAGTTACCGGCCAAGGGAAGCGTCGGAGACGGCGGGGAAGCAAGAGGAAGGGGCGTCGGGCCTGGAGGAGGGATTTGCCGGCCACGGGGAGGAGTCTCGGGGCGGCAGGAGGCGCTGGCGGTGGATCCGGGGCTGTCGGGGCGCAGAGACGGGAGCGGAGTCGGGGTCGTGGATTGCGGCTTGTGGAAATAATGTTGGCTCGGGTTTTTTTTTAAGGGAACGGGGGGGGGGGGGTAGGTTTAGGTGTTTATAAGTCTTTTTTTTATTATTATTTATTATTATTATTATATTTATAATGAGGGTTGTTACATTCTCCCATACTTAGGAAGTTTCGTCCCGAAACTTGCATGAGAACTCTCTGAATGAGACTAAACAACGAAGTTTCAGATGACATATACTTCAAACAGAAGTTCGCAGATTAACGCATGAAAGCTAACTATGAAAAATGTTGAAATATCAAGGAAGTAAGACTAAGAGACGTACCAAGATCAAGAGAAAAGTTGTGGATACTTGCTGCGCATATCAGATTCGAGTTCCCAGGTGTACTCCTCGGACTTGCCATGCAGCCAAAGTACCTTCACCATCGGAATGGTTCTCTTGCGAAGCTTGCGTTCTTGATATTCGACGATCTTCGAAGGCTCGATCTGATAAGACAGATTGGCCTCAGGAATCACTGGAACTTCTTCAAGAACACGATTTGGATCGTGGATATATTTCCGAAGCTGGCTGACATGAAAGACATCATGAACACCGACCAAAGAAGCAGGTAGCTCCAGACGGTAAGCAGATCCTCCAATACGTTCTGAGATGGAGTACGGTCCCACAAACCTCGGGCTGAGCTTATGATGGCGACCGAACCGTTTCAACCCAGGAGTAGGAGAAACCTTCAGGAACACTTGATCGCCCACAGCGAACTCTAACGGACGGCGGCGCTGATTTGCATACTTTCTTTGTCTCTCAATGGCACGACTGAGCTGAAGACGAGTCTTCTTGGTGGCTTCTTCCATTTCCTGAAGTAACTCAGGGCCCAAAATCACCTTTTCGCCGACTTCCGACCAATAGAGCGGGGTCCTACAGCGACGCCCATATAGTGCTTCGAAGGGGGCCATCTTGAGGCTCTCTTGATAGCTGTTGTTGTAGGCGAATTCAACCAAGAGTAGATGTTCATCCCAAGCTCCCTTGTAGTCCAAGATATAACAACGCAGCATATCTTCAAGAATTTGATTAACTCTTTTAGTCTGCCCATCAGTCGTCGGATGGTAAACAGTGCTTAGGTTGAGATCAGTGCCCAAAGTTTGCTGAAATCCTTTCTAGAAGTGCGATACAAATCTCGAGTCACGATCAGAAACGATTCGCAGAGGAATACCATGGAGTCGGACAATCTCTGCAACATAGATCCGGGCCATCTTCTCGGTGGAATGACCCTCCTTATACGGAATAAAATGAGCCACTTTAGTCAAGCGGTCCACAATAACCCAAATCGCATCATGCCCTCTCGGAGTGCGAGGCAATCCAGTGATGAAGTCCATAGAAACATCTTCCCACTTCCATTCAGGGATAGACAAAGGCTGCAAAAGACCACCAGGACGCTGACGCTGAGCTTTCACCTTCTGGCATGTAAGGCATCGAGAGATAAAACGAGCGATGTAATTCTTCATACCAGACCACCAAACGATCTGCTTCAAGTCATGATACATCTTGTTGTTGCCCGGATGTCCAGATGAGCGAGACTCATGTGCTTCTCTGCAGATACTATCAAGTAACTCAGGGACATCAGGAATGCAGAGTCGACCTCGGAAACGAAGAACATCATCAGAGATGGAGAAATCTGGAAGAGTCCCAAGCTCAACTTGCCGGCGAATGCGCTGAAGTGCGGGATAAGATGGCTGTAAATCCTTCACCTGCTCTACCCATAACGGATCAGAAATCCCCTCATGACCCTCGGGTGCGATGGATATGTCCATCCGGTCGAGGTCATCAATCAGGGCTGCAAGAATAACTGACATGGGCGCACAAGCGGCAACAGAAACGTGCCGACTCAACGCATCTGCCACTGAATTGGCCTTACCAGGAACATATGTGAGCTGCAAGTCATAGTCTGAAACAAACTCGAGCGAACGTCTCTGACGAAGATTGAGGTCCTTTTGAATAAAAATGTACTTCAAACTCTGATGGTCGGTGTAAAAGTGGCACCTCACACCATAGAGATAATGACGCCACAGCTTCAAGGCAAACACCACTGCAGCGAATTCCAGGTCATGGGTGAGATAGTTATGCTCATGAATTTTCAACTGCCTCAACCCATATGCAATAACACTATCATCCTGCATCAGAACGCAGCCCAAACCAACTCCAGAAGCATCAGTGTAGACTGAAAAGTCCAATCCATCTGACGGAAGAGCTAGCACTGACGCGGAACATAGTCGCTGCTTCAGCTCAAAAAAGGCGCGCTCGCACTGATCCGCCCACTCAAACCTCACGTGCTTTTGAGTTAGTCTTGTCAGAGGAGTGGCAAGGGAGGAGAAACCCTTGACGAAACGACGGTAATAACCAGCCAACCCAAGGAAACTGCGGATCTCGGTAGGAGTAGAAGGTCGCTTCCAATCCATCACTGCGGATACTTTGGCGGGGTCAACAGATAGCCCATCCCCTGAAATGACATGTCCCAAGAAGGCAACACGATCCAGCCAGAACTCGCACTTTGCCAGTTTGACATAGAGTTGATGTTGGCGTAGGGTGGAGAGGACGAGTCTAAGGTGAACTGCATGATCTTCACGAGTTTTGGAGTAAACCAAAATATCATTCTATGAAGACGATGACGAACTTATCAAGGAACTCACAGAATGCACTGTTCATCATATCCATGAAGCCAGATGGGGCATTAGTCAATCCAAAAGACATCACTAAGAATTCAAAATGTCCATACCGAGTTCGGAAGGCTGTCCTGGGGATGTCGGATTCCTTGATCTTTAATTGATGGTAACCCGTTCTGAGATCTATCTTGAAAAACACAGAACTGCCTTTGAGCTGATCAAAGAGGTCATCTACGCGTGGGAGGGGGTACTTATTCTTGATGGTAACCTTATTCAGCTCCCGATAGTCGATACAAAGCCTCAGGGAACCATCTTTCTTTTTCACGAAGAGGACGGGGGCTCCCCAAGGAGACGAGCTGAGACGAATGTATCCACGCTCAAGCATCTCATCCAATTGCAATCTGAGCTCTTCCAACTCGCGCGGTGCCATACGGTATGGAGCTTTAGATATGGGGCGCGTTCCAGGCTCCACATCAATAGAGAACTCTACATCACGATCGGGAGGCATTCCAGGTAGCTCGGTGGGGAACACGTCGGGAAACTCGGAGGCAACCGGGATAGATTCAAGTTGCGGTATGACAACATCCGAATATGAAGCATACACGAAACAAGCAGAGCAACCCTGACTAAGAAGGCGAGCGACACGCACAGCACGAATTACCTTTAGGTGGCTGCGGGTCTGAACATGAACACTGTAGTCCTCGCCGCCAATGCTGAGATTAACCCTCTTTGCTACACAGTTCAGCTTAGCTTGATACGTGACCAACCAATTCATTCCCAAGATCACGTCGAATTCCGACATTTCCAGAACTATGAGGTCGGCGAAAACTTGCAATTCTCCAAGCAAGATCGGACAATTGAGAATGCCGTTGGTTGAGAGGTGCAGATGACCGGGTACAGAAATCTCGAAAGGGACCTCTAGTGTCGAAGTAGGCCAACTGTGAAGGTCCACGATGTGGCGAGCAATAAAAGAGTGGTATGCACCGGAATCAAATAAGATTTGCATCCACTTATTCTTGACCTTAAATCTTCCTAAAAAGGGAAAAAACATGGCGCATATCAAGATTATTCGAGACTAAGGCAGACCAGTTTATTTGCATGTAGAAAAATTAAAATTAAAATTCCACAAAACAACGTACCAGAGATGACGTCGGTCGAAGCGAGCGCCTCGCCCTGAGTGATGACGTTCAGCACCGTCTTACCCCTGTCCTGAGCTCCGGGGACAACCTGCAGTGACTGAGCGGGAATCGGGCTTTCCCTCATAGGGCAGTCTAGCTTGAGGTGTCCAACCTGCCCGCACTTGAAACAGGCCTTCTGCCTACGACGACAGTCCTTCAGCTGGTGGCCCGGCTTCTTGCAGTACGCACAGACAGTGGAGGTAGAGGCAAGCGTCATCTGAGGCGGCGGAGCATGGATGTCCTTCTTTTGCTTTTTCAGGAGAAAACGATAGACTTGGGCAACATGACCCACCTTGTGACAGAAGGCGCACACCTCCTTGGGCCCGGGACCTTGCTCCTGAGATGGAGCACTCTTGCGCTTGAGGTCGGATGCTGCAGCATTGCTGGTGCCATCCTGGACTTTCTTGGCGGAACGATCTAGCTCAATGGCTTCCACCCTCAAGGCGGCTCCCACGGTCTCCGTGTAGGTGGTGGCGCCATGGGCTACCACATGCTGCTGGAAGTCATGTCGGAGTCCCTTCACGAAACGACTGATCCTTTTGGCTTCATCTAGCACAAATTCCACAGCAAGGAGCGATAGGCGGGAGAACTCTCTCGCATACTCGGTCACTGTCCTGCCAAACTGCTGAAGAGACAGGAACTTCTCAGCTAACTTGTCCCGCTCCACAGAAGAGAGGAAGTTCTCCATAAGAGCATCCTTGAACTTTCCCCAAGTCAAGGTGGCAGAATCGGAGAGGCTGCGGCGCTGAAGCCACCAAGTGTAAGCATCTTCGGTCAGCTGAGAGGCCGCAAGGAGAACCTTTTGGGCCTCGGGAACTGCAGCATACTCAAAGTGTTTCTCCATCTGGGAGACCCATTCAGTGATCACAAAGTAATCTCGGTCGCCATTGTAGGTAGGCGGATTTAATCTCTTGAAAGCCAGAGTGTCTGCCATCGCTACAGGGGTGGTCGGACTTGGCACGAGCGGGGCCTCCATGGTGCCAGCAGACAAGCCGGTCCCAGATCCAGGTGCAGGAGGGGTGATGGTAACAGCGACTCCAGTCGTCCCTGCGCTGCCGAAACCAGAGGCTGGATCCGGAGTTTGGCGTTCCCCCTCCAGACGGGAGACACACTCCAGAAGCTGTCTCAAAAGCTGGGCAGTTTCATCTCTAGGGGCCTCCCTCGCAGCAGGAGTAACTTTCTTTCGCTGCGAGCGCTTAGGAGCCATCTAAAATGAGCATAAAAGAATTGAGTAAGAGAAACAGTCAAGCTAAGCATAGCAGATCGAGACCACAGGTTCTAGCATTCTAACACCATTGGATACCTAAATCATGTAATAGTTACAGCATTTTCAGTGGACAACTCTAGGTGAAAGCCATGCAAATGCAAATGCGATGATAGAATCGTGTGCGATAGAGTTATGATTGTGAAATCCATGTGTGCACAATCATCATCCGTTGCTCTTAGCTTAACACTTGTGCAATGAGTTATGATATGCATGCAATGTAATTATGCCTACAATGCATTCCTAAAAATGCCATGAATGGAAACACATGCCATGTTAAGTGCCCATATCACTTAACATGTAATGCGCATTATGATTCTAATGTCACGCACTTGAAAACATTAAACCGCCCATACAATTTAATATTTGCAAGCGGTGTATATCCTAGTGGAAATTCATATGCATATAAACGTTAAGTTTGCCCATACTCCTTTAACATTTGCATGCATACTACTCATACTTATGAGTAAGTGTGTGCGTGTTTCAGCCTCGAACAATAAATAATGACAGGGTGAGTGAAATATGATGCATGTACCTATATTTACATAATAGAATTTAGAATACTTGAAAATTTCAAAATAATTCATTTTTTTTGAGCTAACCTGGCTCTGATACCAACTGTCACGACCCGTCTCAACAAGATCAGAGTGCGCTTCGGGCGGTTCGTGATGCCACAGGCATGAAGAGAAGAAACATGCCTGCTGAGGCGGAACCAGAAATTCTACAACTAGTTTTTAAATTAGATATTTTTGAAAAGAGTTTTAAAAGATATTGATGCGGAAGCCATACATAAATAGTTAAACGTTGTTGTGCATGCATTTCATTTATAAAAACTATGTCACAAGTAATGCTAAAATGAATGCAATTAGTCACAATTGTAGAAAATGCATAAGTGAAATGAAGTAGTACAATGTTTCACCCTACAAGTTGTCCTTGATACAAGAGAAAATGTCTGACAATAACTAGTACATGAGTAGAAAGAAAAATCCAACAGCAAAAGAAACAAAATACATAGAACCTGCTGATACATTTAAACAAATGAAACCTCCGAACAAGGCTGTATCTGAAAGAAGAAATAGCTCAGGAACCGGGCGGCGCAGTCACGAAACCTAAGGTAAATCCAAACAAAAGGAAAGTGCCTCAGAACATGAATATACATGAAGATTCAAATTAATCTAATTGCACAAGAGTAAGCAGAGGAAACAAGAGCTTAGTGAACCAGTTTTTACACGTAGCAATCTACTACCTGACAAGTAACCATGTCAAACAAGATGCTTTTAATCTAATGGCCTACTCCGGAGTTTAGCCTATCTGTAATACCATAAACGGAAAACATTGAAGGGTGAAGGTATTGTCATTTAGTGCACAAGATTCTAGTGTTTGAATTGACGCAAGGCTTATCAACAACGGTGCTTGCAATGGTTGACTAATGGTTTCTGTTACCAGTTAGTTGGGAGCTTGACTCGACGCGTCACACCAAACCAACACTCTCCTTTCAATGTTCGTCTAAGATATTAGGCAAATTTCAAGGATTCATAAATAATTAGACGGTTCCCGGTTTATAGGAGGCTACTTCATAAACAAGATGAAGTAAATTAGATCTCATGTTTGCAAGCAAGAGAGTGTCTCTACTTGCCTTAAGGTGATTTTGAAAGTGCTAGTGACAGCTAAGTGGCGCAGGCGAGGTTAAAAGCTTGAGCTAAACCTGTTCAAGATCAAAAATACATTCCAAATTGAATTAACAAGTTTCCTATGTCCGCACATGCGTTTAATAATAGCTCCACACAAAAGGAGAGTGGTTTAGGAGTTTACCTCCCTCGAAAGTGAGGGGAGAAGAGTCTACCGCGAGAGATCGAGAGTTTTGGCGGCGTTTGGAAGCAATAATCCATAATTCGGAGAGGTCTTGGAGCGATTCCACCACCTAAATCCGAGGAGATGCACCGGAAAACACAAATAAGACTGGATTAGTCGAATATACGACGTACATACGTTGAATTGACGCAGTTACATCGATTGGGAAGCGAAAATTAGCGCAATAAAATTCGAGCAAACTGAAAAATGGGAGTGAGGCGGAGTTCCTTACCCAAGGAGACCAGATTGGGCTCAGTAATCCACGAAAAGGGGGTTTCGAGCGAAACCCTAGGAGTCCCTCACGAAATCCACCGGCCGGAACGAGTAGGAGCTAGGGTTGCCGGAGAAGAAACGTCGTCTATGCCCTCACTGGCCGGAGGAGGAGAAGAGGAGGGGAAAAAAAGGTGGTCGTCCTCCTTGGAAGCAGCCGGCCACGAGAAGGGTTGTTGCGGGAGTTACCGGCCAAGGGAAGCGTCGGAGACAGCGGGGAAGCAAGAGGAAGGGGCGTCAGGCCTGGAGGAGGGATTTGCCGGCCACGGGGAGGAGTCTCGGGGCGACAGGAGGCGCTGGCGGTGGATCCGGGGCTGTCGGGGCGCGGAGACGGGAGCGGAGTCGGGGTCGTGGATTGCGGCTTGTGGAAATAATGTTGGCTCGGGTTTATTTTAAGGGAACGGGGGGGGGGGGGGGGTAGGTTTAGGTGTTTATAAGTCTTTTTTTATTATTATTTATTATTATTATTATATTTATAATGAGTGTTGTTACATCCGCCTCGTCCCTTTCTCCTGTAAAGTCACTTTGGGAATATCAAAAGAAACAACACATCTCAGATGAATGATCATGAAACTAATGAACAAAAAACTAACTGGAAAGAAAGGAGCATGCAAAACATTGGATAGTTTTACTGAACCTGAACAATTAACAGTACCGTTACCGACCACTGGCTAGAACGTACCGTCCGCCATCTGGATGCTATCTGCAGTAGCTAGACGAGTGTAGGAGGAGAACTCGCCGACATTTCCTATCACGCGACGTGATGCGCCTAAGTCGATGATCCAATCTAATGCTCTGTAGGAAGATATGGACGCAATATCGAGAGATCCATCAGTTGGTTGGGCATACATAGCGACCCCCAGACTCCATCTCTGCTCCCCTCCCCCGTATGTTTTCTTTTGATGCCCTCCATCATGCTAAGTAGGGTCTGATCCTCTGTATAGATAATGTCAACTTCCTCCGCACTCTCAATCATGCCCAAATTGGCCTGATAGCCTCCTCTGCCACCACGAGCACGACCATGTCCCCGACCACGTCCCTGTCCACCACCCAAATCTCTCTCCTTGGGCGGTTTGGGGCATGCTTGCCTCAGATGGCCCACCTCGCCACAATTGTAGCACCGTCGGGTTTCTTCCCTCTGTCCTATAACATCAGGGGAAGCCATTGCTAGTGTTGACTTCACAGTAATGGAACTCTTGTCCTTGCTTGAAGTTTGAGACGTGTCTCCTCCTGAATCATAGTAGAGATGGCCTCGGTGAGTGTGAGAATCTTCATACCAGAAAGAAGTAGGGCTCTCCACTGATCGAACTTGTCATCTAACTCCTTTAGAAACTTCATTATCCTCTCCTCCATGATGATCTTGGAAGCCTGACACTATGAGTCGCTGCAGCACATCCCGCCAGAGACATGATCGTAATCCACCCATAGTCGTTCCAACTCGGAGGCGTACTCCTGCACTGTTTTCTCTCCCTGAGTAGTGTCATTAATTTCTCCCTTCACCTGAAAGACCTGTAAAGTGTTCCCACGCCGTCATATGTGTTCTTCAGCTTGTCTCAAACCTCCATGACTGTCTCGAGGTCATCTACCGTGGCGGCAATCGATGGGACAACCGAGCTGAGAAGCCATATAAACACCATCATGTGCCTCCAGCTGAGTTCTCTGGTTTCTTCAACTCCACTATCAGGAATCCCCCAACCTGTTTTGCTGCAAGGATTTTCTTCACACGGCGCGACCAACTCAGGTAGGTCATCGGTCCGTCAAGCTTCAAATTAATCGGTGGAAGTTACAATTTCGTCGACCGTTGCGATGAACCCAACACCCTCAATAATGTGGCCAACTCATTCGGGCCCAACATCTTGAAGACATCTTCCATTGTTCTTTCCTTTGATGCCATGGATCAACTTTCTCACCGATCACCGCATCTCGTTCGGTACAAATCAATGCCTCCTGCCCTAGATCCGATCACCACATCCTCAGATCCGCTAGGTTGCGGATGTGTTGTTGTTGAAGACCCTCTAGATTTAGACATGTTGTTTGCCCACTGTGACTAGTCCTCGCAGCAGCCGAGGACGGAGACAACCGCTGGATACGACGGCGGGAGGGGCGATCTCGCAGCCCTAGAGGTGGAGGTCCTCCGTCGAGCGCAGATCTGGAAGCCCTAGAGGCGGAGGTCCTCCGTAGAAGTTAGAGGTGGCTACCACTAGGTGGGGAGGCGAAGAGAGGGTTCCCTCAACACTAGAGGCGGAGGTCCTCCGTCGAAGACGCCGCAACCCTAGAGACAGAGGTCCTCCGTCGAAGTCGCGCTGACGCGGCAGCCGGAGTAGTCGCGCGTAAGTGGCAACCAGAGAAGTTGCGTGGAAGATGCCGAAGTCGCAGAGTCGCGGTTTTTCTCCCCCTCCTCTGATACCAAGTTGAGCAAAATGAACCCTAAATTATATTAGGGCACACACTTGGCTATTTATAGCCTCAATATAAATGTTCAATATTATAGCCAATACTTCCCGGCCTCCCACTATAAGACCTGAACTTGGAGAACCTATGAAATAATAAAATAATGTATATAGAATAATATATTTTAATCAAAATAATTCCCCTATGATGAAAAAGAGAATTCAGTGCCGATTCGACGTCGCACATTTAATTTTTAATTTCAAGTTTTCCGATATTTTTGCGACGACCGCATCGGGGTTTTGATTGACGCCATTTTGACTTTATCATTATCTATTTTATTGATTTGACGGAGAGATGTAACACTTGGCTGATTTAGAAGAGGCTTTACATGTAACGGCCCGAAGTCCGCCACAATTTAAATCTATATTCTGAGCGGTTTTTCACAAGTTAGATCACGACTTGGTTGGGTAGTGCACCTGTCGGAATAGAGAGAAACATGACGCGGTTAGCTGATCTAACCGCGCGGCCTGCAGAGGCGGAATGAGGAAGCAGTCCGCAGCCCCTGCAGAACAAGCGGCTGCTGCGCGACCTGGGCGGTCAGACCGGGGAGACCGCCCTAGCCACGCGGCCTGAGCGGACAGAGAAGTCTGCCCACCCATCATTAGACTGGTCGCGGCCTCCAGGGGAACCTGAAGCAGGCCGCGACTAGCAAGCTGCCTACCTCGGGAGGGATCGCCGATTTCTGAGTTAACATAATCTCTGCACTTTTTTAAGTCCCGAAGGGAACTTCGAAAAAGTAGAAGACCCACGAAAATCGTGCAGATAATAAAAGTAAAACATGAAAATTCTAAATTGCTGGGTAATATACATCATGTACATTATATCCACTACAAAAAAAACAACAAAACACTGCTAACCCGTGGACGAGCCACGTCTTCTCTCTAACTACGATCTGTCTCCGTTGGGATCCTCCTAGTGAGGCCTGTTACGCTGGCGATCTGATCCTAATAAAACAAAACCCAATTAATTTACAAAACTAAGTGAGTTCTTTACTTTTTCACTGCCCTGCAATTAGATAAGAAAGTCAGCAGAAATAAGCAGTTATTCACATTTATATCTCTAAGCCAGAAAGACAGTAAATTAGACATATCTCCTCTTATTCTTAATCAATTCGGTATCAAATCAGTTTGGTAATCAAATCAGTTCGGTAATCAAATCAGTTCGGTAATCATATTAAGCATTGATTTAAAATGCTAAGGGTCGATCTTATTTTCTTTCATTTCTGGGCCCGTCGGCCCATCTCATCACTGTCCGTTTTAGGGCGCTCACACACGCAATAGGCTTCCACGCCTCCTAAATTGGACAAGTTTATATCACATTCTGTAGGAGTTCGACCCCCCTACGAGGTATGAGAGTTCTACCCCACTCACGAGGTGTAGGAGTCTGAGGCTCTACCCCCCCTACAAGGCTGACACTGTGCATTTCAATACATCAATGTCTTTTCTTTTTGATTTCACATTCTTTTTCATATAATTTCAAATATAGGAATTAAAAATATATCAAGTCCCCTCAGAGTTTCTAGTACTCGCTAATCACTTTAGCGATTTCATATCTTATCTTTTATTGCAATGTTAAGTAGCTCAAAATAAAATAATGCAAAACCGAATATTCAAATCAACATAGTAAGAACTCACTCCAAGTTTTCCTTTGCCCTTGTCCGTCGTAGGATTCTCGCCGCGTCTATCGCTGGACGTCATCCTCTGCATTATCAAGAAATCATTGACTTTAGGGTTGCGCCGAAATAAACACGAACGGACTCCTAGGATGGCCACAACTACGACCTCGGGGAGTTGCCTAGGGAAGGATCTACTCTGGTGACTCCAGTTCAACTCCATCTATCACCAACATCAAAAGTTACAGCAATAGCGTCATCAAGGTGAAATCCCCTTCAAACACAACCGGCCAGCACAAACAAGAGTAGTCGGCCAGCACACAACACTTAACCAGCTAGGAGAAGCCGATCAACATCAACACATAACCAGCCAAGAACAACCGGTCAACAACATCTCCAATAGCAGCCACACACACACACACCCAACACCATCCCTCCAAAAGCTCAGGGAAAATCAAGAACACAGAAACCCTAACCAGAACATAGTAAACCCCCAAATCGAAAGGCCCTAAATCTTCAATATTCAACATCTAACTCCTAGATTCACCACCATATGAAATAGAGGGGAGAAGAAAGCTCACAGTGAAGGTGCGGCTCAAAACCAGCCGGCCAAACAGCAGCAGCTGTCCAAATCGGTGGCAGTCCCAAGCAAGGCAACGTTAGCAGCAGCAAGGAGATGGCATCAGCAGCCAAGAAACGGCAGCAACGACAAGTAGAAGAAGCAGGAACCCTAGAAGTTCGTCGAGCTCAACTCCAGAAGACGAGAGATCGAAATATAGCCAGTGTACAGTCCGCCGCTTAAGGCAAAGAATTTTATATTCTCTCAAGCAGCCAACCCACTAAACCAAAAGCCAGTCCAGCCCATTCCATGTAACCGGCCCAAGACAGTCCAAATGAACCGGCCCATTTCCATTTCTCATTTCAATACATGTTTTTTCAAATACAAAAACAAAATGAACATCGCAAAATAAATCAGAACATTTAAACTTTTATGCGACGTCGAAGCAGCACAACTTTCTCGTTCTCATCATCGGGGATAGTAAAGAAATCTTTTCATAAATAACTGCATAATTAAAATATATAGATATTTGGTAAAACTCGAGTTCAGGCCTTACAATTCTCCCCTCCTTATCAGAATTTTCGTACTTGAAAATTCATTCTTCTTCTTGGCTCAGAAAGAAGGAAGGACATAAATTTAGCATTATGTATTCTCTCTCACAAGTAGCATCCTTGGCGGGCTAACCTCTCCACCAGACTTTAACAAACTTCACATCGCGGTTCCGGAGATTTTTACTTTGTCGGTCAACAATCTGATATGATTTAGTCGGGCTTGACAAATCGGCTTCTATTTGCACATCATTGGGATCAATCATCAAATCTGGATTTGAAATATATTGTCGAAGTGCGGATACATGAAAGACAATAATGTAATTTTTGTAATTCTGCAGGCAGAGCTAGGCGATACGCCACTTCGCCAATCCGCTCGATAATGATAAAGAGATCAACACACCTTGGACTCAACTTTCTGATATGTCGCAATCGAGAAACACCTTTAAAAAGTTTAATCTTTAAGCACAAATGATCGCCAACAGTAAAGTTCGCCAGACGATGTCGGGCATTGTAATATTTTTGTTAACAGTCTTGTGCAATTTTCACCCTTTGTTGAATGATGCAAACTTTTTCTTCAATTTTAGCGGTGCCCTTTTTGAAAATAATTTCTTCTCTCCACTATTTGTCCGGCTCGAAGGAGTTCTGCATCGCCTCCCATATAACGCTTCAAATAGAGCCTCGCTTGGTAGGTATTATTATACGCAAATTCATTCAATGATAAATATTTTTCCCATGAACCTTTCAAATCCAAACTACGATTCGAAGTAAATCTTCGAGTATCTGAAACGCACATTCAGATTGACCATCTGTCTGGGGGTGAAAGACTGTACTGTAGAGAAGTTTTGTTCCCAACCTTTTATGCACCCTTCTCCACAAATCTAATGTAAAGCGACAATCTTGATCAGATACGATAGTTTGTGGAATCCCATGCAATTTCACGAGCGTGTTCACATACAATTCAACCAACTTCTCCATCGGTCCACCCTGCTTGATTGGTACAAAATGAGCACTTTTCGTCAGACGATCATTAATGACCCAAATACCATCATTCTCTGCCTTACTGCGAGGCAAACCAAACACAAAATCCCTAGCAACATCATCACATTTCCATTCAGGTATTGAGAATGACTGGAGATAACCAACAAATTTCAAATGCTCAGCTTTTACTATTTGATAAGCATGACATTGAGCAATATACTTAATCACATCTTGTTTCATTTTCGGCCACCAAAAATCTTGTTTCAAGTCGTGATACATTTTTGTTCGGCCTGGATGTATCGAATAAGGCGTATTATGAGCTTCGAATAAAATATCTTTTCGCAAATTATCCGCATCAAGTACGCATATTCTGTCATTTAGAAAGACTGTTGCATCCTTTTCAACAAATACATTCACTTCTCCTTTCCTCAATTTTCCCAACACTCCAATCAAGAATAGATCTAGTGGTATTGCCTTCTGAATTCTTTCTTTGAGTGAATATTGGATCTGTATTTGGAATAATTGTGCTCTTTTTTCTTCTGACGTTGAAATTATGCAAATGTTCATCTCGTGCAAATCACGCAGAAGTTTCTTATGATATTGAGAAATTACTGTTAATGTAGCCTTTTTTCTAACAATCATTAATTACGTGGCCCAGAAATGCCACTTCTTGCAACCAAAAATCACATTTTGAATATTTGACAAATAATCGTTGCTCACTCAATGTATGCAACGTTAGACGCAAATGTTGAGCATGCTCTGTTTCAGATTTTGAATAAATCAAAATATCGTCTATGAAAACTGTTAAAATAGCCCATGTAAAGGGCCCATTATTGGTCCCATTTATTATTTTATCTTCTCTCCTCCTTTAGTCCCACATCTTGTATAGGATTTTCTTCTCTCTTCTTCTTCCTATATATTTGTATTCTCTCCTTGTATTTAGATACACAAGCAATACATACAAGTTTTTGAGCTCTTCCAACATGGTATCAGATTGAGGTTCCATCCAGTTTCTGTCCGGTTCCATGCAGTCCGCCCATGAGCTCTGTATCCCGGTTCCGTCCGGTCAATCCATGCTATGGGCGAGGGGGGATGTTAATAATAGTCCCACACCGCCAATCCACTCTGTTCTGATCTGTTTATATGGCAAGACAACCCTCACCTATTAAGCCGGTTTTTCAGGTTGAGTTAGGCCAAACCTAACATGGTATCAGAGGGCGCGGTCCTTCACCTGCGGTTTCCCCTTTTCTAACCGTCCAGCCGCCCCCCCCCCTTACCGGTCCGCAGTTTTCTCTGCGGCCTCCTTCTCCTACCCGCGTCTATCCGCGGCCTTGTCTCCTGCAGACTGGAAGCCTATCCGCTCCGGTCTCCTGTCCGTTATTGCCCTTCTCCGCGCGGGCTCTGCGGTTTGCAACTCTGCATCCTCTTCTCCTCTCCCTCTCCGTGGTTCCACCCTCTACAGGCTTCTTATAGCCACCTTCTCTCTTCTTCGTGGGGCCCACTTCTCTTCTGTCCGCTGTGGGCTCTTCTCCTGTCCGCTGCGGGCTCTTCTCCTGTCCGCTGCAAGCTCCTCTCCTCTGTTGCTTGCGTTCTGCTCTAACGGTCTCCTCTTCTGTCCGCTCGAGAACCTCTTCTCGTGGACCTCGCCTTCCCGCTGCGGCCTCTGCCTCTATTCTCTTGTGCACGGCCTCTGCCTCCTTGTCCGCTGCAAGTCCGCTGCGGCTTCGCCTTCTGTCCGTTGTGGCTTCGCCTTCTGTCCGCTGCGGCTTTGCCTTCTGTCCGCTGCAAGGCAGCAGTCTCCCCTTTGCTTACCGCGATCTCTGTCAACCCGCTGCGGGTTCTCTCTTGCGGGCTGCTCTTATCCGCTTTCTCTCTTCTTCCTTCTTCTCGCTTGCGATCTCTCGCGGTTTCCTTCCTCTCTCTGACCACTGCTGGCTTCACCTAGACCGGGGCGGTCTCTCTTTTGTTTCTGCCCTCTGGTCGCGAACTAACTACTCGCTGGTGTCCGGCTTAACCATGCAGACTGCTGCCTCTCTCCATTCTGGTCGTGGTCTTCCTCAGTCATTCTCGCGGCGGCCTCCTTGTCTTCTCGCAGGCGGTTTATCCTCCACTCACCGCGGTCTTGCTCTCTTCTCGCAGCTGCCTCCTGCCCTTCTCGCAGCGACCTCAGCTGTCTCCCTCTGCGGTTTGCCCTTATGGGCTCTTCCGGTAAATCCTCTGGCTCGACGGCCAGCCCGCCTGCTGACCGCCCGGCTTGTCCGACTGACCGCCCGGCTTGCACTAGAGAAGTCCATGACGAGCTGCGCATCACTACCATCTCTCTTTCTGGAAAGAAGAACTTCGTCCCTTGGGTTCATTCAGTTAGACGTGTTCTTCAGGCCAAGGGCCTTCTCCCTCACCTTACTCAGGCTCCTCCCACCCCTCCTACCGATAACTGGCTCCGCAATGATGGCCGAGTTCATACCTGGATCTTGAACTCTTTAGATGGTGAGCCTTATCAAATGACTATGTATCATGAGACTGCCAAAGATATGTGGACTGAGCTACACTTCTTATATTCTGGACGGGACAGCCTCCAACATCTCTACGACATCCTCACTGACCTCTTTGCTCTTGACGCTGGAGGGGCTTCGGATATGACCTCCTTTGTTGCTCGTGCGAAGACTCTTGCTGAAGCCTGGATCCAGCATCAGTCGTTCACCAATGATGTTGTTGCTCAGCGCGCTCAGAAGGAAGCCGCTTGTACTGCTATCATCAGGGCCCGTCTTCCCCCTCACCTTCAGAGCATTCGTGCTCAGGTCCTGGCTTCCTCTACCACACCATCATTTTCTGATGTGTGCTCCATGATTCTCCGAGTATCACCTCCTCCAGATACTACGGCTCTTCCGGCCCTTCTTCAGCAGACACCTCCGCTTCTACCATTCCCTCCTCCTCCTTCTACTCGGGGGGGGGGGGGGGGGGTCGTTCGGGATCTCGTGGTCGTGGTGGCCGGGGTCGGCCGAGGTGTTCCTTCTGCGAGAAAGATGGTCATCTCGAGGCAACCTGTTACAAGAAAGTTGGCTATCCTCCTCGCCCAACGGCTTCTGTTGCTACCGATGTTGGTCCTCCTGATCTTGAAAGTGTCCGTCTTCAGCTCCAGCATCTCCAGGGATTGCTCCACCCACCCTCTGCCTCCCTTGCCTCCGTCTCTAACACAGGTACCGCTTGCCTCTCCACCGGCTTGGGCTGGATTGTGGACTCTGGCGCTACTCATCACATTACTCCACATCGACCTGCCCAGTACCTGAATTCCCCTTGTCCACAGTCTATTACTGTGGGCAATGGAGCCACTGTACCCGTCTCCGGCTCGGCAGATCTTCCTCTCACCTCCTCCATCTCCCTTCGCTCGGATCTTCACGTCCCGAGTTCCCCGTTCAATTTACTTTCTGTTGGACGACTTACTAATGATCTGGATTGTTCTGTTATATTCACTTCCTCTTATTTTGTTATACAGGATCGGCGGATGCAGACTACCATTGGTAAAGGCCGGCTGCGGAATGAGCTCTACCTTCTCGACGACTCTCCCACCATCCTCTCATCCGTTTCTTCAACTAATTGGCATCGTCGACTTGGGCATGCTCCTCTACCGGTCCTCCAGCGGGTTCTCCCCGATGTTTCTTTTACCCCTTTTCAGTGTGACTCCTGTATCCTCGGCAAGCAGACTCGTTCATCTTTTTCTTCACATTGTGCTCGGAGCGCTGCTCCTTTTGCTTTATTGCATTCGGATATTTGGGGACCATTTAAAATTCCTAGTATTTTCGGTTTCCGGTATTTTATAACGTTTATTGATGATCACTCTCGCACTACCTGACTATACTTACTTCGTGATCGCTCCGAGCTTCCCCGTGTCTTTCGGGAATTTGTCCTCGAAACCCGTACGCATTTCCACACCACCATCAAAGTACTACGAACTGACAATGCTCCTGAGTACACTAGTCACGAATTTACTGCTTTATGTTCTGAGTTCGGGATTCTACATCAAACTTCCTGCGCTTACACGCCGCAACAAAACGGTGTTGCCGAACGCAAGAATCGCCACTTACTTGATGTTGCCCGTTCCCTCATGCTGCAAATGCATGTCCCTAAACCATATTGGAACTTTGCGGTCTCGACCGCCTGTTTTCTCATTAACCATCTCCCTTCCTCTATTCTCAAATATGCTACTCCGTTTAGCATACTCTTTCCCTCCACTACGGCCTTTCCTCTCCCACCTCGTGTATTCGGTAGCCTCTGCTATGTCCACCGTTTGGGGCCTTCCTCGGATAAGCTGGATCCCCGAGCGGCCAAGCATATCTTTGTTGGTTATTCACGCACCCAAAATGGGTATGTCTGTTATTCTCCTGCTACACGCAAGATCTCCGTTTCGGCTGATGTCACTTTCCGCGAGGATCAACCATTCTTTCCTGCTCCCTTACCTGACCATCTACCACCCACACCTACTCCTCCATCCATCCCACGCCCGGTCATTCCCGCAACTACTCCTCCGACTGTCGTTCCCTCTAAACCGACTGTCGTTCCCTCCAAACCACCAGTTATCCGCGTCTACACTCGTCGCTCTACCACTTCCGTTGCCCCTCTGCCGTCGGTCTCTACCATGGATACTCCACGTCCAAATGATCAGGTATCGCCTTCCACTGCTCATCCGCTGGCAAACTACATCTCTCTTCATCGCCTCTCTCCCCATTTATACACTTTGGCTACTTCTCTTCGGTTGCTATTCCTAATTCTGTGCAGGAGGCGCTTCAACATCCAGGATGACGAGCGGCCATGAAGGAAGAAATGTCTGCTCTCTGGTCTAACCAGACATGGTCTGTTGTTCCGCTTCCCCCGGGCCAGAAACCAGTTGGGTGCAAGTGGGTCTTTGTCATCAAACATGTTGTCGATGAGACAATTGACCGTCTAAAGGCCCGTCTTGTGACTAGAGGTTTCACTCAACAGGAGGGACTAGATTATGAGGAAACGTTCTCTCCGGTAGCGAAGCTTAATAGTGTTCGCGTCCTTATCTCTGTTGTTGTCCATCGCCGGTGGCGTCTCTTTCAGCTGGATATCAACAATGCTTTCTTGAATGGGGATCTCCAGGAAACTGTCTACATGCAACAACCACCCGGGTTTGATACCACGAGGGAGTCTCAGGTCTGCCATCTTAAAAAGTCTCTATATGGTCTCAAACAATCTCCACGGGCATGGTTTGAAAAATTCAGCAAGGTCCTCCGTGAGATTGGCTTCACTCGGAGCTCGGCCGACTTCTCGCTCTTTACTCGTCGCCAACCAACAGGAACGGTTATTCTGTTAGTATACGTCGACGATATTATCATTACTGGAGATGACTCTCAAGGGATACAGACAGTCAAAGTCCATCTAAACTCAGTCTTCCAGACAAAGGATTTGGGACCTCTTCGCTTTTTTTTGGGCCTTGAGATTGCCAGGAGGCCGGATGGGCTCACTCTCTCTCAACAGAAATATTGTCTCGACCTTCTTCATGATGCGGGTCAGTCCGGCTGCAAGGCAAGTGATACTCCTATGGATGTGAACCACAAACTGTGTGCCCAGACATCTGACTTCGATCTCCTTCTCCAGAATCCTGAATATTATCGACGTCTTGTTGGAAAACTGATATATCTCACGGTTACCAGACCGGATATTTCGTTTGTTGTTGGTCTTGTCAGCAGATACATGCACTCTCCTCGAAAATCTCATCTTCAAGCAGTGGAACGAATTCTCAGGTATCTGAAAACCGCTCCTGGTCAGGGACTTGTCTACAGGACCTCCTCTTCTACTCCAACATTGGTGGCATATTCAGATGCTGATTACGCTGGCTCTCTCGATGACCGGTGATCTACGAGTGGTTTTTGCACTTACCTTGGAGGACATCTTGTTACTTGGCGAAGTAAGAAACAAGCAGTCGTTGCTCGATCTTCAGCCGAGGCAGAGTACCGGGCAATGACATCAGTTATATCAGAATTGACATGGCTTGAGAGTCTTCTTACTGATCTGGGTGTAAAATTACCATCACCGGCTCTTCTCCTTTGTGAAAGTCAAGCCGCCATACACATCGCAAAGAACCCGGTCTTTCACGAAATAATGAAGCATATTGAGGTCGATTGTCATTTCATCCGGGAAAAGGTTCAAATGAAGAAGCTTGACCGAAAGCATGTCCCAGGATCGGAACAAGTTGCGGATGTCTTCACGAAGGCTGTTTCCAAGACACTCTTCTATCAATGCTTGTCCAAGCTTGGCGCATACGATTTGTACGCTCCAGCTTGCGGGGGAGTGTTAAAATAACCCATGTAAAGGGCCAATTATTGGGCCCATTTATTGTTTTATCTTCTCTCCTCCTTTAATCCCACATCTTGTATAGGATTTTTTTCTCTCTTCTTCTTCCTATATGTTTGTATTCTCTCATTGTATTTAGATACACAAACAATACATACAAGTTTTTGAGCTCTTCCAACAAAAACGATCACTAATTGATCGAGAAACGCTTTAAAGACCCGATTCATCAAGTCCATAAAAACTGCAGGAGCATTTGTTAGATCAAATGACATTACAACGAATTCCAAATGCTCATACCTGTTACTAAATGTTGTCTTGAAAATATCCTCCTTTTTAATTCTCAGCTGGTGGTATACTGATCGAAAATCAATTTTAGAAAATACGCGGGCACCAACCAGCTGATCAAACAGATCATCAATACAAGACAAAGGATATTTATTTCTAAGCGTCAGCTTATTCAATTCGCGATAATCGACGCACAAACGGAGGGATCCATCTTTCTTTTTAACAAATAAAACTGGAGCTCCCCAGGATAAAGTACTTTGCCGGATAAATTTTTTCTCTACGAGTTCTTGCAATTGTACTTTGAGTTCTGCTAATTTCTTAAGCGTCTTTCTATGCGGTGTTTTGGCCACTGGAGCAGCTCCTTCAGCCAATTTAATCTCAAAGTCAATTTCTCTGGCTGGAGGCACGTCAGGTAAATCTTCTGGAAACACATCTAAGTATTCCCGCACGACGGGCACCGTCGTAATTTCTTTTTCTCTTCTTTAGACTATGTAATCATTACCAAAATTGCCCCGCAACCTTTTTATACTTTCTTCCATGCTTTCGTAGCTGAGATCATGCGTTTTGCAACTTCACCCAAACCTTTGTACACAATGAAACTCTTTTGTTTTGCAGTTAATTACTGCTTCTCGAGTCGAAAGTCAGTCCATACCGAGAATAACATCATATTCAACCAGCGGCAGAACGACAACATCCGCTTCTATTTGCTTATCATCGAAAGACAATGATATTACGGCTCGCTTTTGAGTCATCAAAGTTGTATTATTTGGCAAAAGAATATTCAGAGGTTTTGCAACTTGATATTTTTGTGTACGGATAGAATCCAAAATATAGGACGAAATAAAATATTGACTGGCACCGGTATCAAAAAAAAACTTTAAGTACACTATCATGAACATATAGCATACCTGTCACAACAGGATCAGCAGCTTTTGCCTCTTGTTTCCCTAGGTTGAAAGCTCGGGGTTGAACCTGCCTTTCATCTCTGTCTCATTCTGCGGGAACCGATGCAATCGACTCCCCTTCCCTGGAAGTCCCAATGTGATAGATCTTCTGCGTAGGCAAGGCTGGAGCTCCCCTCGAACTCTCATCCCTTTGCAGTTTTGGACACTCTTTTCGTCGATGCCCCGACTGACGACAGTAAAAGCAAACACTGGTCAAGCATTCTCCCATGTGCAGCTTGCCACATTTGACGCACTTTGTCATCGTCGACTGGGTTACTTGAGTACGAACTGTAGACGCAGCTTGTTGCTGCTTCTTTTTCTTCCACGAGCATCAACTGATCTACCTGATTTGTCCTGAGTGACACCTTCTTTAAATCTTTGTTTCATCTCTGATCTTTTCTGTCTTTTCTCATTATCCAATGCAACCAATCGCGATTTCTCCACTAAGAGCGCATAATCCGTAATATCAAACGGAACTACAGAGGCGCGGATATCTTCACGCAAACCCTCCTAAAAGCGCAGACATCGAGCTTCCTCGGTTGCCACTTCGGACTCTGCATAATAGGCTAAGCTGGAGCATTCCGCCTCGTACTGAAGTACGTAGCGGTTTCCTTGCACCAAACGCAAGAATTTTTCTTGAAGTTACCTCTTCTCGGTTCTCGGCACGGGCCATTTTGTAAATTCACGAATAAATTGTGTCCAAGTGACAGTCCTCATGCCTCTAACAGCAACCTTTCCCTTCATCAAGTTAACCCACCAACGCTTTGCATCTCCCTCCAATAGGAAGATAACCAATTCTACTTTTCGCTTGTATGGACACCGCATTACCTCAAATAGCGTCTCAATTCGCAGAATCCAAGTTTTCCTTTGCCCTTGTCCGTCGTAGGATTCTCACCACGTCTATCGCTGGACGTCATCCTCTGTAGTATCAAGAAATCATTTACTTTAGGGTTGCGCTGAAATAAACACGAACGGACTCCTAGGACGGCCACAACTATGACCTCGGGGAGTTGCTTAGGGAAGGATCTACTCTGGTGACACCAGTTCAACTCCATCTATCACCAACATTAAAAGTTACAGCAATAGCGTCATCAAGGTGAAATCCCCTTCAAACACAACCGGCCAGCACAAACAAGAGTAGTCGTCCAGCACACAACACTTAACCAGCCAGGAGCAGCCGGCCAACATCAACACATAACCAGCCAAGAACAGCCAGTCAACAACATCTCCAATTGCAGCAACACACACACACACACACACCCAACACCATCCCTCCAAAAGCTCAGGGAAAATCAAGAACACAGAAACCCTAACCAGAACATAGTAAACCCCCAAATCGAAAAGCTCTAAATCTTCAATATTCAACATCTAACTCCTAGATTCACCACCATATGAAATAGAGGGGAGAAGAAAGCTCACAGTGAAGGTGCGGCTCAAAACCAGTCGGCCAAACAGTAGCAGCTGTCCAAATCGGCGGCAGTCCCAAGCAAGGCAACGTTAGCAGCAACAAGGAGATGGCAGCAGCAGCCAAAAAATGGCAGCAACGACAAGTAGAAGAAGCAGGAATCCTAGCAGTTCGTCGAGCTCAACTCCAGAAGACGAGAGATCAAAATATAGCCAGTGTACAGTCCGCCGCTTAAGGCAAGGAATTTTATATTCTCTCAAGCAGCCAGCCCACTAAACCAAAAGCCAGTCCAACCCATTCCATGTAACCGGCCCAAGACAGTCCAAATGAACCGGCCCATTTCCATTTCTCATTTCAATACATGGTTTTTTCGAATACAAAAACAAAATGAACGTCACAAAATAAATCAAAACATTTAAACTTTTATGCGACGTCGAAGCAACACAACTTTCTCGTTCTCATCATCAGGGATAGTAAATAAATCTTTTTGTAAATAACTGCATAATTAAAATTTATAGATATTTGATAAAACTCGAGTTCAGGTCTTACATTACATATACATCTTAATGGGCTGGCAGGTTATAGAGAGAATTAGAGTGGATTATGTTGAATTGGTTTGGATTAAATTAAGCTAGTTGATTTTGGTTGGGATTAAATGAGGCACTGGATGTGTACTCTCCCTTATACTTATCGATTTGGCTCTCTTCGGATACTTATCTTTTCTCTCGTCTTTGGAGCTCTCGATGGGCTCAAAGCTTAGGGCTTTTGCTGTTCCTCTTCTTGCAACAACTACTTTCTCTTCTTTGATGGGGCTGGACGAGTTCAGCTAGAGCTGCTGCCTTCTTCTTGTGGCTCTGCTGCCGTTTTCGTGCAGTTCTGTGCTAGTTGGTTGACTGGTTCTGAGCTAGGGCTGGCTATTTTGGGCTGAATTTTCTGCACAGTGCACTTTTATGATACAACCCAACTGGGCGCGGCCCGCAGGCGCTGGGCTGCTCGCAGGACTATCTCACCCAGGATACATAGCCAGCCCCAGCCGATCGTACCAGGTCCGCGGACCATACACCCCAAACCTTCTCCCAAGGGGCCACAGGCTGCTCAACACGTGATCCATAGCTGCACGCGACAGGCTGCTCACCGTGTGATCCATAGTTGCGCCCGTAAGACGAGTTGTTGAGGTGAGTGTACAACCCCGTACCCGGCCAAGTGGGACCCTCCCCAGATAGCAGGCCCGGGATATGCTATTGGCGATGATTTGGTGCAGCCCCGTTCGAGCACATACGAGCACTCGTGCACGCGTGCGGAGGTTTTGTGCGTGTAGGTTTTTTACAAATGTTTGATTAATATTATAATATATTAATATTATATTATATTTATAATATAATATATATTATATATATACATACTTAGGGGCACATGGGGAAAAAAAGAAAAGAAAAAGTAATAAAGAAGAGAGATAGAGGGGGATGAGATGGGGTACAGAAGAAAAGCAAAAAAAAGAAAAAGGGGAAGGAAATAAGAGAAAGGGAGGAGAGGTAGATCAGGGAGGGGGGAAGAAAAAAGAAAAGGGGGGGGGAGCAGGAGAAATCGGGTGGAAGAGGAAGAAGTAGGAGGAAGGATCGAGATCCCTTCCCCGTGGCAGCCGTTTGGAGCAGTGCAAGGCCGAGCCCTAGCCCCCTCTCTCCCGTCGCCGGCCAGTAGAGGCAGCCCGAACCCCCCCTCTCCTCAGCTCTCTTCCTCTCCCGCCGCCTGGAGTGGAGATCAGCCACCGGCCGCCGCCTGGAGCAAGGCTGGCCGAGCCTTGCTTCCTCCTTCCCCGTCGCCGCCTGCAGCTAGGTCGGCCGGGAGCTCCCCTCCCGTCGCCGCTTGGAGCTAGGCCGGTCGGGATCGGCTTCCCCGACGCCGCCTAAAGTCGTGGAGACCGGGATCGACTTCCTTGGTACTACTTGGAGCACGATCGGCCATGGAGGAGAAATCACCTAGAGCCTTCAACCCTCTAGTGGAGGTCGTACCCGTGCGTGGACAACCGTTACGGCTGCTAGACGTCGAACCCCGGGCATGACACGCGGTTGCGGCTTCGTCAAAATTCGCATCAAGGGCAACGAAGTTTCTTCTCGGGCAGGTGAAACCCTCAATTAGCATATTTGCATGGAAGTCCCTCTCCACCGATGAGTGGGGGAAGGGTGCTCTCCGACGGGTTGACGTGTCGTCCCCACAGTTAATTACATTTAATATTCAGAAGCGAGAGTACGAATTTAGGCATGCTGTGTGAAATCCATCCGGATGTGTAAGCCGGATTGATGATATTCTGGGATTCCCGGAGAAGACTCTGAGGAAGTTGTGCATTATTTATTTAGCGGGAAGTAGCGGGCTTAAGCCCAAGTTTGTGCCGGCCCTAGAAGGCCTATTTTGTTTATGTTGCCGGCCTGCGTGCCGAAGTATGAAATTTATATTCTTGTAATTTAAAATGCCCGCGATGTTTTTGCTTGCCCTGGAAGGCTTATATTACGTCGGTGGCGGCAGAATTGGGGCTGCACAAAATAGAACTGTTCGGCGAGGCTATGCTATTAGTAGGGCTGATGAAGGGCGTTTTACATAGACCCGAGGTGACACCTCTAGTTAAAAGAGAGTGGATCTTGAGATCCTCCTTAGATGTTCCGGTCGGCCAAGAGTGCCCTCCGAAGGTGTCTTAGCTCAGTCTTTGGCTTGAGAGGGGAAGAGTTTGTTAGTCTTCCGGGTAAGCGGTGAGACCTCCACGCTGAGAGCTTCGGTCTGTCCCTTGTGTTCTTAGTCTTGTGCCTAGATCGTTCGCTTGAGAGTAGTAGGTGCGCGGTCACCCCTCTTTTGGGACCCTGAACTCCACAGAGGTCAAATTTTGGCTTCAACAGTGAGGGCTCGATTCCTCCACCTCCTAGATAAGATACGCTTCCGCGGAACTCTCATCACCAACTGAGCCGCACACTTTTATGATACGACCCAACTGGGCGCGGCCCGCAGACGCTGGGCTGCTCGCAGGGCTATCTCACCCAGGATACATAGCCAGCCCCAGCCGGTCGTACCAGGTCCGCAGACCATACACCCCAACCCTTCTCCCAAGGGGCCATAGGCTGCTCAACACGTGATCCATAGCTGCACGCGACAGGCTGCTCACCGTGTGATCCATAACTGCGCTGTAAGGCGGGTTGTTGATGTGAGGGCTCGATCCATACGCTTACGGGCGCAGCTATGGATCACACGGTGAGCAGCCTGCCGCGTGCAGCTATGGATCACGTGTTGAGCAGCCTGTGGCCCCTTGGGAGAAGGGTTGAGGTGTATGGTCCGCGGGCTTGGTACGACCGGCTGAGGCTGGCTATGGATCCTGGGTGAGATAGCCCTGCGAGCAGCCCAGTGCCTGCGGGCCGCGCCCAGTTGGGTCGTATCACTTTCACTCTTCTCCAACCTTTCCCTCTTCTTCTTAATTGCTGAAATTTGGTTTTGATATGCTGAAATTAAGGTTTTTTTGGCGGAATCACCCCCGAATATCAATCGATTGGCAGAATGCACCCCAAATTTTTAAATATGGCGGAATGCACCGCCAAATATCTTTCTTTTGGCGGAATGCACCCTCATTAAATTTTGGTCAGTTGATGTTATTATTAGGTTTCCCCCCTTTCAAATAGTCGATCCTCATTTTCTTTTCTCTACCAAGCGGCGCCAACAACCCTTCGCCCGATCGTGCTTCCTCCCGATGGTGCGTGACTCCTCCACCTAGTGGCGCCAACATCCATTCTTCTCCACATCATTGTGCTTCGCTGTCGTCGTGCTTTGCTGTTCCTCTCCCCCACCTGTGCTTCAGTGTCGTCGTGGAGGAAGCAGTTCCCCGATCTCCCGTCCACTGCTATCTGAGATATGCTCAAGGCATGCACTTTAATGTATTTGGATGGTGTTTTGAAGAGAAGACATTGCGTACTTTATTGTGATTTTCAATTGTGACCAAAATCATTACTGAAATTATAGTGCAAATAATAAAAAAACAGTTTAATTATAGTGCAAATAACATTAAATCATTACATTAGAGGTGAAGAAATTGTTGAAATTCTGCAAACACAATATATTTTCGATCAAATGAGGGCCCATCACAGTGAATTAGATGACGTTGCTTCGAAAAACGGTATAATTACAGTGCAAAAAATATTAAATCATTGCGTTACAGGTGAAGAACTTGCTGAAATTCGGCCAAAAGAGTATATTTCCGGTCAACTGAGGGCCTAGGACCAAAATACCCCTAAAAAATAGCTTGGGGGTGCATTCCTCCAAAAGAAAGATATTCAGGGGTGCTTTTCGCCATATTTAAAAATTTGGGGTGCATTCTTCCAATCGACTGATATTCGGGGCTGCATTCAGCCAAAAAGCCTGAAATTAAGCTAGGGCCAGTTAGGGTTTTCTGTTTTGGGAATTTCTGATTCGGGATTTTCTTCCTCTCTCTCTTTCTCTTCCCATCCTCTATTCAAGTGTTGAATATATGATTACTGTTGGGTATTGATTTCCTAGTTTCTGTTTTAATTCCTGTTGGAGGGGATTTGGATGTGCCATGTTGGAAAGGATTTTGGTGTGCTGTTTTATGAAGGCCGGCTGCCTTGTGCTTGGCAGGAATTTGTTGGCTGGCTTCTATTGCTAGCTGTTGGTTTTGCTTTGATACCTGATGGGGGAGGTTGATGGATTCCGCTTGGGGCCGGCTGTGGGTGTAGTTGTGTTGGTCGTCTATTTCTGTTGACTGATTTATATGTGGTTGTTGGCTCTTGATGGCTGCTAGTGGATGCCATAGTTGATGGCTGTGTGTGGTTGGCTGTCCATTTCCTGGCTCTCGGCGGCTCTTGCTGGCTTCTCTTTCTTGACTTTTGTTGGTTACAATTAGTAGCTGAAATCTGATTTAAATAGTGACTGAAATTTAAGTTTCCATAATGGATAAAATCTGATTTTGCCCTTTTTGTTAGATTCACCCAAGTTATTCCTTCCTTAGGCAACCCCTAATAAGTCATAGTTGTGTCCATTTTAGGAGTCTACTCGTAGCTATTTAACGACGCAACACTAAAATAGATGATTTTCTTGATACTACTGAGGATGACGTCTGATGATAGACGTGATGAGAACCCTATAAAGGACAAATGACGAGGAAAAAGCTGGGGTGAGTCGTTATCTCTTTGATTACATATATTTGAATTAATTTGAAATATGAAAATTACTTTACTCTTGGATACTTCTATGCATGCACATTGAATATATATTGAACTTGTTAGAAACCACGGTGGGACCCTCGTCGGGTACATGAACCCAGATCCGTGGTCGACGACAGTCGAATGACGAGAACATCCCCACCCAAATCTCCTGGGTGCGTGTGGGACCCTCGTCGGGTATATGAACCCAGATCACGCAAAATAAATTCCCAGGTGGGTTGTTGAGGCCCGGAATAGAACCCAGGACCTTCTTTATCAATCTCCTAAGCGAAGACTTGATACCCAACTGAGTGGCCATCTTTTGTTAGAAACCACGGTGGGGCCCTCGTCAGGTACATGAACCCAGATCCGTGGCCTACTGCAGTCGAATGGCGAGATCATCCCCAACCAAATCTCTTGGGCGTGTGTGGGACCCTCGTCGGCTACATGAACCCAGATCACGCGGAATAAATTCACAGGTAGGTTGTTGAGGCCCGGGATAGAACCCATGTGAAGACCCAAAATCTCCCGGCTTCCCAATGATATCAGAAAGTGAACAGATAGTCAATAGAGCAGTCACAACATATTTAAGAACAGTACAATTTTATTCCATCCTTTTATTTATTTACGCCGTCATACAGTTGTTTACTTGAAATCTGCTAAAAATTTACAGTAATTTTCTGAACATAGTAATTTATGACTCTCAGAACCTTTCTCGATTCCTTTGTAGACATTGGGACATATCTTCTTTAATTCTTCAGGTGCGAACCTTCCCCATACACATGGAGTTTCACCTGTTGTCTGAAAAAAATGAATCCACTAAGGGTTAGTCATAAAAATTTATGACTATGTGAGAACCGTATTTCGTGAAATGGTTATACATGCAAACAAGGGGGATGATACCAATACGCATACAATACAATAAAATTAGTCACTTGATTCCAATACTAGTCCTTAAATTTTCTCTTATGTTTAGTTACATAAAATGAGAAATGCTCCGGTGATGCATCTGAATTGGGCCCCCCCCCCAAAAGAGGGTAAGTGTAGGCTCACCCCTACTGGTGAATCCATCAGTGGATGTCTCCAAATCATCGGATTCGAAGCATCACATTTCCATATGCAGACTTTTAAATGAATTTTATCTTGGCGTGTAAATAGGAGTTTATAATAAAATAATTCCCGTCAGAATAGTGATCGCTTAATTGTCCACTCGCCCACTTTATTTCTTTAGCAATATATCTTTAAGGAGAAATTCATATGCACAAGCAAGTTTGTTCAAAGACATGAAATATGACAAAATAATTGAATATCCATAATTTCAAGAAATAAAATACTCACCCTTTCCTTTCCTTTATTCATATCCTTTGCCGCATGTATGTCACGGTTGTCACGGGACGCCATCCTCGAAGTTTTAAGCTTTGAGAACCACTGAAATAACACGCATCTTAACTTGGGTTGCGTCTCGTTGTAACATGGAGCGTAAAGAGTTGTATTGGAAAGTGTAAAATAATAAACCAAAAATACCAATTAATTGATAAAGGCCAAATCTTTATACTTTGCCGGACAACTAGTCATACGCCTCAAAATTGGGCTAAAAACCAGCCCCCAAATGGACTTCCCGTGCTCTTAACCTAATTGTCCAGCAATGCATAAAGTTGAACTTGGCTCACACACAATCTCCCAAAATCAGAAATGAAAACCAAGAATCAGTCCAACATAAACTAAACCAGTCAATAGAAAGAGGCAGCAGGGAGGCGGTAGCTCGGGAGCAGCTACAAGAAGCGCCGGCAACCTTGCGGTGGCAGCAGCTACGCAGGAGAAGCTCAGGAGCAGCAGGAATCCTAAATCAGGAGCAGAGATAGCAACTGCAAAACAGGAGAGGCAGTACTCGGGTGCAGCAGTAGAAGAAAAAGAAGAATCAGAGAGATAATCATCCAGAGAAGAAGACGGAGAAGAGGAAGAAGCCGAAACCTTGGCGCAGTAGTAGTAGTGGGAGAAGAAGAATGGCAGCAGCCGTAGAAGGACCGTCGGCCCTGAAGAGTCAACGGCCCAACAACGACAGAGGCGGAGCAGCGTCGGCATGGGAGCACGGCAACGACAGCTCAAGTGGCTCGGCATAGAGAAAGGGATGAAGTAAGAGAAGGAGAATAAGTAGAAGAGGGAAGAGAAGAGCTTTCTCTGTTGCAGTGGAGCAGCCGGAGAAAGAAGGCGACGGGAAAATTGCAGAAGCAGGAAGGCGACGGGAAAGCAGTGCGGGAGAAGAAGAGCAGACGAGCTCGTTTTATGCAGTGAAATCAGCGGCTAGCGGCAACATCGTGCCAAGGCACCGCTCCAGGTGTTATTAATCAGATCCAACATGCCATACAGCCAGCTTTTAACCTAGCCAGCACAACACATGTACAGCCAGTCAACAGCCAAATAGCTAGCACACAATTCCTCCAACAAAACATAAATACAGCCCATTTTCCTTTGTTTCCAGCTCAACATCAGCCCACAAAACAAAAATAGCAAAGCCAGCCCAATAAAATAGATCAGCCCATAAGCATATAGACAGCCCACATATATTTAATCAACCCATAGTTTAAGCAGCTAGCCCATATAATTTAAAAGGCAACCCACAAAATCATCATGTAAGGAAAAAAGATCAGAAAATATGTGTCTTTTCATCATCGAGGATATTCTCAAAATATTTATACGAAATTTTATTTTAGGTCGTTACAACCCAAGACCTCCTTTATCAAGCTCCTAAGCGGAGACTTGATACCCAACTGAGCTTGATAAAGGAGGTCCCGGGTTCTATCCCGGGCCTCAACAACCTATCTGTGAATTTATTCCGCGTGATATGGGTTCATATACCCCCTGACGAGGGTCCCACACGAGCCGAGGAGATTTGGTTGGGGATGTTCTCGCCATTCGACTGCAGTCGGCCGCAGATCTACGTTCATGTAAGCGACGAGGGCCTCACCGTGGTTTCTAACAGTCTACATAGCATAGGAATATATCATATATATTCTTCTAAATAGTCTATATATATATATGCAGGTTTAACCCTATATATGCTATATAAGCTTCTTCTACTACTTCTAAATAGATTATAGAAAAAGAAGCCTATATATGCTTACTCTTCATCTATATAGCATATATATAACTATATAGATTAAGGAGAATCAAATATTCATCTTAAGCCTACATAGAAGAAGAAAAATATATAGAAGTAGAGGAAGAAGAAGTCTAGATATGCTTCTTCTTCTCTATATAGTCTATATAGAATAAGTCGATATATAAAAGAAGAAGAAGACTATATAGAAGTCTGTATTCACTATCAAGCATTGAAGTTGTCAAAGTTGATAAATGAATCTTCATATCACAAGAATAAAATGAATCGGTGGCTCTATAGGAATGAGTAGCCTGATCCAAATTCTTGGAATGGATCAGTGACTCGATAGGAATCAGAACCAAAATTTACACTTGATTTCATATTCGAGGCGTCTGTAAACATTAAACATCAAATATCGCAGGACTTTGTTATTACTCAAACAAGATAGAGTCAAAACACATGGCTCACCAATTCACTTTCATGTAATGAATACCGTTTTTTTGAAGCTCACTCAACATTGCCAAAGTTTGGTGGCCAAATGCACCCACCCCAATCTATCTACCCATTTTTATCGACAATTTTTGGTTTAAGCTTGTTGGAGCCAAGTATTCTACTATTTACATGTTTCGACAAGGATACACATCCATTGATCTTTCACATATCCTTTATGAAGCTCCTACTCGACAATCACCCCATGGAAGAGACCAATCTATCTGACATGGTTTTTGACACTTCACTTGTTTGCATAATGACCTCCATCATTAGTCATTGGTATGAGCTCCGTGAGGGAAGTCATTGAGCAAATTTTCATTGCTTTTAAATATTGCCCACCATTTGAGGTCCACTTGGCTGTACCGCAACAACTCACACCGTCAATATTCATAATTTTTCTTTGAGGACGGTGCAATTTTTTAGATGGAGGCATTCATATAGAGAAGGTCCCAACAAGGGAGACACAGACATGAGAGTGTGAAGGGTGTACACACGACACAGTTAAGAACATGTTATCTCCACATTTGACAATTCTGACATTTTCCAGTATTGCGGCTAATGTCGGCTAATGTTAGCCGATTATTGCGGATTTTTTTAATTTGCATAATTTTTTTCATAGAATGAATTCATCAGAAGGTTCTAGCAGATACCTAGCGCTTTTTCCATAGTAGGTAGAGATCCATGTTTGGCATTTGGTGAGAAGGTGACTCCAAATGACACAAATCAAATACGATTAAACACTTGTTGGTAGTTTAATTTTCTAATAAGAATTTTAGTTTACACTTAATTTGATAAAATAATTACCATATAATTAATAGATGAGAATATTATGATATATATATAATATTACAATCCGATATTTTGAAATGATCCTGGTTTCCTCCGTATTCCGACATCGACATAAAAAATTCAAACCGACATGAGTTCGATATCCGACATCTGACATCTGCAACCTTAGATAAGAAGGATCTGATTAAGATGAATGCAATAGACATCTTTCACAAAGTTGATTCGACTTTTATTTGTGCACTAATTCTATTTCGGTTTAACATTAATTACAATATTACTCTTAGTTGTTTGAGCTTGAGTTCTTTCTTATATTTGAAACACCAGCTTGGATTTTGTTGGTATTTAGAATGTATATAAATATTTATGGGTGACCTGATAATATTATTAGGAAAACCATTTTCCACTTGGTATCAGAGCACAACCCATGCCTCTCCTTAACCACACACCGTTGTCGACTTCCGCCTTGCACTCTCCGCGCATCCGCCCCCGGTTGCCTCTTGACAGTGTAGTTCTCTCTGTTTCTGGCCGCCGGTCCCCCCTTCGTAGCCCCTTCCACAGCCGCTTCCCGCTCGCGCCCGATCTCGCAGTTTTCGTCAGCCGAGTGGTGCTTATTGACGGGATGCGACTTCTGGCTACCTTCCGACGGTCCAATTAATCCTAAATTTTGGGAAAAGTTTTGTTTTGGATTTGTAGTCATCATACTGGATTTCTAAATGATTCCAACGGTTCGATGCTTCCCAAAATCATATCTAGGTCTTTTTCCTTCAAGCGGAAGATGGATTCTATCTCTGCAGCAATGTCTCCTTTGATTCTAGTTCTTTGAATAATTGTTATACATTGTATTCTCCCCCGATCTCATGGAAAAGTTTGTGGACAAGATGGAGGCAAATTTGAAGATGTTCTTTGAGTTCATGAGAATGTCCAAAGGCAAGGATTCAACTCAGTTAAATCCGCCTCCGGTGAAGCATGATCTTCCTCTTGTGGAGCTGAAGCTTGATGGATCAACTACATATTTCAGTTGGCCACATCAGATGAAGAGAGACCTGTCCGTAAGGAACCCGGGGGGCTATTTCATAGGTGAGAAGGGGTTGCTAGAGGTAGAATCAGTTGGGTACAATGAGTGGAAGACTACACATAGCCTGCTACACACTTGACTCCTAAACTTGATGGTTACGTCTGTAGCTGACTAACTGTCATGGTGGATGGCATAGAGACCATGAATGATGTTTGGGGGAAGTTGCAGAGAATCTATGCAGACGTCGACAATAACATGAGGGTGTTCCAAATCGAGAGGGAGATAGAAACAGTGATCCAGGGAGATCAATTGATACAGAAGTATGCCGCCGATCTGGAGCGATTGTGGGCAAATTATGTTCATTTCTCCCCGGCTGCATGCTGCAAAGACCCTGAGTGCAAGAAAGTGGAGTGAGATGCTCATCGAAGGACTATGAACTTTATGAGAGGGTTGAATCCGACATTTAAGCAAATATGTGTAGTGCTGCTAGCTCAGTCAAAGATTTCTTCCCTAGAGGAGACAACCTTGGCAAGAATCCAGGAGGAGAGCAAGACTGGGCTCCAGTCTGGTGCTGCTGGTCTTCTAGGGGTGAAGTCAGCACTAGTGGTCACCAATCTGGGTCACATGGGATACAAGAGTGAGACATGTCAGTGCTTCAACTGCGGTGAGATCGGTCATCTTTGACAGACTTGTCCTATGCCACCAAAGGAACGTGATGCAGGTGGACATGGACAATTTGGGAGTCGTGGTCACGGCCTTGGGGTCGCAAAGGCGGTGGATGTGGAGGCTATCATGCAAATCTGGTGATAGTAGAGCAAGTGACAGAATGTGCTATAGTAGATATAGGTCCCTCTGAGTAGGAGCATGCGATCTTGAATGTTTACTTCCAGCTGATGAGGAGAAAGTAGAAGGGAGTGATTGATGATGCATTTACCTCTTCATTCAGTGGTAATGTTGCCTCTTTTGCTTACTCAACCAAAGGTACTTGTGATTCACTTGCTCTCGCATCTATATCCACAATTAGATCACCATATTAAATTGTCGATTCTGGTGCTCATGTCACTTGGGATGCTAAAGAGTTCTTTTCTTACACTCAACTAGTAGTCCCAGAACACATTCAGACTATCGTTGGTAAGGGTACTGTGCACCGCACTGACACTTTGACTCTGTCTAATGTTTTGCATGCTCTTTTCTTATTAGTGCCATTATATCTCAACTAAAATATGTTGTTTTGTTTGATATTCCAATGATGATCTTGCAGGAGAAGAAGACATGTTGGAGGCTTGGGACTGAGACATGACATAGTGGCTTGTGGTACTTGGATAGGAAAAATATGGACTCGTCTCTTTCATCCATTGTATAAGGTGCTGGAGGAGTTGGGAGGAATGCGAAGGACTTGTTGTTGCTTCATCATCAACATTTAGGTCATCCCTATTTTGTTGTTTTGATTCAGTTGTATCCGCTTTTATTTGAGAAAACTATTCAAGAAAAGCTTGTATGCGATGCATGTGAATTGAGAAAACATGCCAGAAACTCTTGGTCCAATTATGGCAGTAGGAATTCTTGTCCTTTTGACTTAGTGCATTCTGATGTTTGGCGAGCTTGTCTCACACCTTGTGTGAATGGATTTAGATATTTTGTGTATTTTATTGAATGCTTCTCTCACGTGACTTGTTTTTATTTGATGAAAAATAAGAGTGATGTGTTTGTCTGTTTCAAAGATTTCCATTGCGGTGTTCGAACACAATATGGTACAGTTGTGAAAGTGTTGAAGTCTAACAATGGGATAAAGTACACCAACTGTGCGTTTGAGGAGGACTTGTCTTCACAGTGAATCCAATATCAAACCACTTGTCCATACGGACCAGAGCATAATGAGGTAGCCGAATGGAAGAACAAGCATATCCTTGTGGTGACTCGGAGTATGATGATATCGATGAAGGTGCAAAGCACTTGTGGGGACAAACAATCCTGACTGCGACCAATTTAATCAATTTAATGCCCTTGCGGGTATTGGGGTGGAAGTCTCCGATTGAGATACTGAGAGGTAAGAATGAATATATTCTCTCTCTCAAAATCTTTGGTTGTGTATGCTTCGTGCAGAACAATAGACCAAATGTGGACAAGTTGGATCCAAGAGCTTTGAAGTGTATTTTTGTTGGGTATTCGACTACTTAAAAATGATATGTATGCTGGAGTTCGACAAAAAGGAGGTTGTTTGTTAGTATGGATATTATATTTAGAGAGCTGGTGCCATACTACTCTTCTCAGGTTCACTCTCGCCCTTTGGGGACTCACTTGTTACAAACAATATGAGGCGAGAGGGGGAGTATAACCGTAGTGGTGAGGGAATGATAATGAGTATCTCTTGTCCTCTTGTGCCGAGTGTGGAGTCGGCTGTGTTGTCGGTGCATGAGGCAAATGGATTTGAGAATGAAGGACGTTTGGCTCAAGGGGAGCTGAGAGTGTATATGAGGAGATGAAAGCAGAATGAGGGAACTATGCCTATAATGTCTATATCGCCACCTGTGTCAAGTCCATTGCCCCTGCCTACTACGACTCCTGAGACACCTACACCTTCTACCTCAAACTCAGAATACACAGGTGATATGATTCTTCTCTCTACTATCACTCCCTTACCGGTATAAAATGCCCGAAACAATGTGGGAGCCTCACCTGATCGAATGACTTTCCTCCTGATATTGCACAGTTTGTTTCCTACTCTCACATATCTCATGTACATGGAGCATTCATTGCATCTTTGAACATTGTCTCTATTCCTAAGTGTTGTTAGGTTACTAAGGAGGATCCAAATTGGAATGCTACAATACTAAAGGAACTTGAGGCTCTGGAAAAGAACAAAAATTGAGAGCTTGTATCACTATTACCAGGCAAGAAGATAGTTGGTTGAAAGTAGTTCTTCACTGTGAAACAAAATCCATAGGGTCATGTTTAGCGCTACAAGACCCGATTGATAGCAAATAGGTACAATCCGACTTATGACATCGACTATAATGAGACATTTACACCCGTGGAGAAGATGAGCATAATGTGGACACTGGTATCCTTGACAGCAAATGAGAGATGGAAATTACACCACTTTGATGTGAAGAATGCATTTCGTCATGATGATTTATTTGAGGAGGTTTGCATGGAGGTACCGCTAGGTTTTTCCACAAAACAAATGGCTAGAAAAGTGTTTAGATTCAATAAGTCTCTTTATGGGCTGAACCAACCTCCTCGAACCTGATTTGGCAGGTTTATGAGAGCTATGATAGACATAGGGTATCGGCAGACCAATGCTATCACACAATGTTCCTTAGATGATGTGAGTTCACACTGCAATAATTACTATGTACGATGACGATTGACGATATGATTATTACTGGTAATGATGAGAGTCAAATTGTTCAGTTGAAGACGAGCTTGGGCAAGAAATTTGAGGTAAAGGACTTGGGGAAACAAAGGTATTTCCTTAGGAGTGAGATAGCTCGTGGTGTAAAGGAAATTGTTCTCTCTCAACAAAATATATGCTAGATCTGCTGACTTAGACAAGTATGTTGGGTTGCAGGCCCGTGGTTATTTCTATTGATCAGAATTCTAATTTCTTTGCTGAGGTAGGAAAGCCAATTGATAGAGAGATGTACCATAGGTTCGTAGACCGCTTGATCTATCTGAGTCACACTCATCCCGACATATCCTTTGTTGTGAGTGCGGTGACATGTGACAGCTAAACTACAACGGCCCCTATCCTGGTGGAATAAAGTCAATAGTGCACCAGTCAAAGTAATATAAAATGGAGGATTCCTTCCAAGCATTGAATCACGTGGAGCACGGGTGAAGATACAAGGATTTTCTAAAACTTGGGCTAGCTAAGCTAATCAAAATTTTAGGTATTTAACTACAACAATAATCCTAATTTACCATCATCATTAATCTAAACCATGACAAATCAACCACAAGAACCCAAAATGAAAATTCATTTCCAATATTAAAATGTAAGATTTGCAATCAACATTCAAATACATATAAAATTGTACATCACAAGGCATGATTGACAAAAGAAGAGAAGTTTGACAAAGATAGCAATGGAGCTACGACGAGAATAAAGAGACTTTTCCTCGACCGTAGGAGAAGACCAGACTTATACTCCGTCTTCTAAAACACTTCCTCGGTTACTGTCTGATGTACAATATACCTAACATCACCAAACTCATAATGCCTGTCTTCTTTTCATGAACTTTTCAAACACCACAACTCAAGCATCAGATCCTTTAGTGACCTCTTTTTCTTATAGAAACCCTTCAATAGAGCATTGGGTGGCTTGGAAGGAGGAAATTCACCATGGATGGAGTTGGGCGACCTGCTGGAGAAGAAGAGACGGCGGCAAGAATCAATCCCCCTCAGAAAACCTTAAGATCCCATATTTATGGCGTAAGGAAAATAACGAGCGCACACGCGTACACATAAGGCCGTACGTGTGTGCGAGAAGGAAAACCGTCCAGAACTAGGGAAAGAGGTAATGGTCGTGCACACAGATAAACAGTTCTTGCACGCATGTGCGCGAAAAACACACGCGCATTGACATATCAGTGCATTTTTGGCCAAATTAATTCAATGAACGCGCATGCGACCAACATAGAGGAGCACACGCGTGAATAAAGAAACACAGACGTGCGCTAATTCTTCTACAGGAAAATGCCCAGGAAGCAGGAAAACTGAATAATGCACTCACGCACGTGGCCTTAAGGACACATGGGCGGGCGTGAAGGAAATCGAACCAAACAATATTGGAATATGGAAAATACTTCACATCTGTGATACACAACAAGATATTCCAGAATCCATGCAAAAGTTATATAGATGAATAATGTATCAAATTGTATAGGAAACAAGGCAAATAATAACAAATTCAATGCATAATACAGGGTCAAACACAATATGAAATACTAGTATCAAATACCCCCACACTTGAACGCTTGCTTGTCCTAAGCAAACCAATTCGATACAAGTGGATGAAAGAATTATAAGAAGACTTGAAATATTAATCAACAGTGCATATCAACTTCTATATTATGGTGATAAACTTAGTAAATAACTTGGTGTAGATCAAAAGAAGAGCAAAAATACAACCCTTCATTAGAGCAAGAAAATAGGAATTCGACTAGTCTAACGATCACAATTATAGACTACATTGCACATCGAGCGACTAGAAAATTAAATTACAATCAGTTCAGATTCTAAATTCGCTCCTCTGAAGCCTATCGAGGAATCCACCAAGGTAAACACTCAAAATAGTTCCCTTCCACCATCCCTCTACAACTACTCTTAAGAATGCAACTAGAATCCCTAGGACTTGCATAAGATGAACATTATAGGCATAGGTAAAGGTATGGTCTTCAAGGGTAAACATGAAAAGTGAACCATAATTATGCAAAAAGAAATGAGCTTGTAGAACAAGTAATCACCACAAAGAGAATAACACCGTCGAAGTACTAATTATTTCATTTTCATTCCACACATTACTCATAATGTAAATATATTTTCTTTTTTTAAAAAAAAGGAGGTGATGAATTTTATTCTCTCACCTCCATACTTTTTTATGCTTTCTTTTCATTTTCATTTTTCGCTTCAAAATTCATTTTCTTTTTCACACGGGGAGGGGGGGGGGGGGGCATAGTGTAGGCTTTATTTCTCCCCAACAACAATGAAATCTCCATTCGATCCCAATAAAATATCCATCAACACAAATATAGTAAAGCATAGATTCAAAATCTAGTTGCGGTGATAGGAAGGCTATTTGCTTGCGAACTTGAGTAGTGGTGTACACAAGGAAAACATGTGTACAAAGGTGACAGATATTAGAGGAGGTGCAAAGCTCAAGCGTTCTAAATAAACTCATAAATCATTTTCTCATCGCAGCCCTGATGGAAACCACATTAAGATTTGTAAAAGAGATGCTCTTGGAATCATGTTATCTTCTTAACTATATGTGAGCAGAGATCTCACCGTATCATAAGGGTAGGCTTTATTTCTCCCCAACAACAATGAAATCTCCACTTAAATCCCAATAAAATATCCATCAACACAAACATAGTAAAGCATAAACTCAAAATCTAGTTGCGGCGATAGGAAGGCTATTTGGTTGCGAACTTGAGTAGTGGTGTAAACAAGGAAAACATGTGTACAAAGGTGACAGATATTAGAGGAGGTGCAAGGCTCAAGCGTTCTAAATAAAGTCCTAAATCATTTTCTCATCGCAGCCCTGATGGAAATCACATTAATATTTGTAAAAGGGATGCTCTTGGAATCATGTTAGCTTCTTAACTATAAGTGAGCAGAGATCTCCACTCAAATATCCATCAACACAAACATAGTAAAGCATAAACTCAAAATCTAGTTGCGGCGATAGGAAGGCTATTTGGTTGCGAACTTGAGTAGTGGTGTACACAAGGAAAACATGTGTACAAAGGTGACAAATGTTAGAGGAGGTGCAAGGCTCAAGCGTTTTAAATAAAGTCCTAAATCATTTTCTCATCGCAGCCCTGATGGAAACCACATTAAGATTTGTAAAAGGGATGCTCTTGGAATCATGTTAGCTTCTTAACTGTAAGTGAGCAAAGATCTCACCCTATCATAAGGGTAGAATTTATTTCTCCCCAACAACAATGAAATCTCCACTCAAATCCCAATAAAATATCCATCAACACAAACATAGTAAAGCATAAACTCAAAATCTAGTTGCGGCGATAGGAAGGCTATTTGGTTGCGAATTTGAGTAGTGGTGTAAACAAGGAAACGGGTGTACAAAGGTGACAGATATTAGAGGAGGTGTAAGGATCAGGCGTTCTAAATAAAGTCCTGAATCATTTTCTCATCGCAGCCCTGATGGAAACTACATTAAGATTTGTAAAATGGATGCTCTTGGAATCATGTTAGCTTCTTAACTATAAGTGAGCAGAGATCTCACCCTATCCTAATTTAACTCACATCATCTCCTCTCCTGCTGAGCTTGCTGACCCCCGGGACCGACAAGGACATACTCGACTTCATTCCCAAGAGGGACCTGACTAATTAGCCTTGTCGCCACCAAGGTCATTATGCTCACTGGCCTAGATGAGCACACCTGCCTCATGATATGGAGTGTGTCCCACAAGCCCTTTGAACGAACCACACAAGAAATATACTGAGCTCCCGGGATCTTCTTTGCATGCGGGTTCGTTGCTTTGTGTAGAAGGAATTCCGCGACCATAAGTCCCAGGTTGATGGGAACTCGGCGATCCATGCTGTAGAGATAAAACAATTCCTGCCAGCCCACAACATGAGTGCTTAGGCCACGTGCAACAATATTGTGGCTTAGGACATGATGCATGCAACAAAGCTTGGGGCACAATAGTCAAGCCGCTTTCGCACGACAAGCCTCATAAGGATCACTCATCGGTGATTCCCAACCAGTAGGTCTGATATGGAAGATCCCGAGGAAAACCATCCCGCAGCTCAGCTAAAGCCTGAGTGTTCACAAATTCCGTGCTGCAAACCCCCCAGATGGACAACAAATTGAGCTAGACTCAATGGTTATGTAACACCCAATAGACGGAATGATATGCATTGGTGGTGGGGTTGTTCTGACATTGTGGAGTTTAAAGTCAATGTTGTCAGGAATTCCCAAGTTAATTCAAAGTAGCCGAGGTCGGTGATGCTCAAGAGTTGCCTCCAATCATTATGAAAAATAAGGGCCTCTACATGCTCCTCAATCCCGAGAATACAAAGAACATTCCAATCAATTTCTCGGAAGTTCAAGAATTATTTAGAATAGAGGCGCGAGTAGCGCTCGATCATAGTTGGTTGATCAAATATGAGCATCGCCGTCCAAGCTTCATCATCATTCCTCGAGGAAGTTCCTTCCCCTTGCTTCCTCTTCTTAGTTGATATCTCCTTTTTCTTTCTTGAAAATGTCTTCAGAAACATGTCCAAAAATGGGAGATAGAAAGTGAGAAGTGAAGAGATGGGATCATCTAGGGTGTATAAGGGAATGGGGAGCACTCACAAGATGTTAAGCTACACAAACGAGGAAGAAGTTTGCCGCCCAAAGCCCGTCAGAGAGGGTTTGTCGGTAGGATGCATCGCACATTGTCAAGCGCTAGAGAAATGTCACCGAGAGGAGAAGAGTTGCGCTTGCAAGAGGGGATTTGCGATGAAATGAAACGGGGAGGGTAGCGTGCCCTAAATACAATCGTCAACCGCATGCACGTGCGTGAGTAATGAGCATGCACGAATTGTGCAAGGTGCATGCGCCTGCTCATTACAGTACACGCGCGTGCATGCTAATTACAACACACGCACGTGCGTGAATAATATTTAGCTCTAAAATTCAAGGACGATCAGCAAGAGGCGCAAGAAAAACTAAAGAAATGAAATGGGAACCTTTGAAATGGAAGCATGATGAAATTATTGGAAACAAACAAAATTTAACAACTAAAAAATTGACAATTTTAAAATACAAAAAGAAAGATAACTACTGAGTTTATTATTTCCCAACTAGACTTGTTCTAATTTTATTACCGCCTTAACTGATTTGCGTAGAGAAATATAAGTGCTCATGAATCAAGGATAATTCTTGCGTTGGTGCATTATACCGACACAAAAATAGCCCCCTCCTCTTCTCCCCAGAATCAATTTTCCATTAGGATGAGGGAGATGAAGGAATCAGAGGGAGTCTTGGCATCCCTAATCAGAAGGAAAAAGGGCTATCTTCGTTGTCCTAGCTTGATTCACTTGTAAAACAGGGTCGACGACACATGCAATAAAAGGGTTATGCACGACCACGTTTTCCAAAAAATCAAGCATGCTAATAGTTTTAGGAATAAAATCAAAATCAAAATGAGAAGATGCTCACGGAGAGAGTGATCTCAGAATCACTGCCATCATGCTCGATGCACCGATCAATGTCGGAATATTGCTCCTCCTCGCAGGAGGCAGATGAGCCGGATGATGCATTGGGGACGATTTGGACTTCCTCTTGTGTGGAGATTGGAATCTCCTCACCGATGACTGCATCCTCATTAGTACAGACCAACACCACATCTGGCTCGTCAAGCTTCTCCTATAAAGAAACAACAATGATAGTAGCATCAATATATACTTGTGTAGAAGAATCAACAGAAATAGGAGGAAAAATATTCATAGATTCAGAGACATTTTCTAAACTATCCTCCATGCTTTAATCCAAAAGAAGAGATGAAGTGTTAGAGAAAGGAATGTGCAAATCTAGGCCAGGCTCTAGATCAATAGAGATGTTAATCGAGAGGGATATGCAACACTCCCAAGAATAAATGAGGTACTGAATACATCTCATCAACATATAAAGGAGCAAGGCAATGATCGGGAAATGACAGAGATATGACATAAGGTCCATCATCGTTCAATACGTGATATAAAGCGTGACAAAACAAACGCTTCCTCCTGGGTGGCCGTGGATTAGGAGAGGTAAAACCAACCAGAGAGGAAAATGATTGCACCGGAACAACATAATTATAATATGTGGGTTCTCTCTATGAAGGACCATATGATATAGATTCCCCATATGAAGAGCCATACAAACTAGAACTATAATTCCTATGTGGACAATTATGACTATATTGTTTAAATGTTCCACACCACTGACTTGTATCAAATTCACCCAGTGTAGTGTGAAAATGGATTCAAAGCATAAAATGTACTTGTGTTTCTACACGATTATAAATGAAATAAGTGTGGAATTGCAGGTGAATAAAATTTAGCAAACAAGGGATTAAAATTTGCAAATAAGATAAAATAAGATGATTTGGCATACCTAGGTAAAATATTTCCTAGACCTTCTGACTAAGTCCACCACATTCACCGGAGTAACAATGCCAAAAACATAACTGCTAAAATACAATGACCGTTATCTCGACGAAATAACGTCAGCAGTGCATCGATCGAAGTAATATAAAACGGTGGATTCCCTCAGAGTATCAAATCATGTGGAGCGCGAGTGAAGATACACAGTTTTTCTAATCCTTGGCTAGATAAGCTAATCAAAATATTGATGATTTAACTATAACTACAATCCTTAGCTACCATCATCATTAATCTAAACCACAACAAATGACCCACAAGAACACAAAATGAAAATTCACATCCAATATTAAAATGTAAGATTGCAATCAACATTCAAGTACATATAAAATTATACATCACAAGAAATGATTGACAATCAATAGCATATAAAAGTAAGCTTAACCATTAATAAAATAGGAGAATATAGTAAGAAAAGGAGTTTGCCGAAGCTATGTCTAGAACAAAGAAACTTTTCCTCTACTGTAGAAGGAGGTGGCCAGACTTATACTTTGTCCTCTAAAACACGATCTCGACTATAGTTCGAGGTCTGGGAGGAGCTGTCACCAACCTCTTAATTCCCATCTTCTCTTCGCGAACGTTCCAAACACCATGGCTCAAGCACCGAATCCTTTGACGTCCTCCTTTTCCTATAGAAACCCTTCAATAGAGCATTGGATGGCTTGAAAGGAGGAAATTCACCATGGATGGAGTTGGGCTACCTGCTAGAGAAGAAGAAACAACGACAATAATCGATCCCCCTCAAAAAACCCTAAGATTCATATTTGTAGCATTAGGAAAATAACAGTCTCACGCGAGCACACATACGGCCGCGCATGCTTGCGCGAAGGAAAACCTTTCAGAACTCGAGAAATTTGCAATGGTCATGCATGTGGAAGAACAGTACCCGCACGCACATGTGAGAAGTAAACACGCACTCATTTATAGATAACTGTATTTTCGGTCAAATTAATTCAATGAACGCGCACACGACCAACACAGGGGCGCCAATTCAGCTATAGGAAAATACCCAGGAAGCTGGATAATTGAATAGTGCACGCACACACGTGCGCATAAGGACGCATGGTCAGATATGAAGGAAATTGAACGAAACAATATTGCAATATGGAAAATGGTCCACACCTATAATACACAACAATAGGGCTGATATCGAGTCGAGTTCGAGCGATTTTGGCTCGGCTCGAAATCAAAATTTTCGACTCGAACTCGGCTCGAAATCAACTCGAAATTGATTTCGAGTCGAGTCGGCTCGACTCGAAATGACTTGATTCCGTGTCGGCTCGAAATCGAATCGAGTTGGCTCGAAATCGAATCGGGCCGGCTCGAAATTGAGCAATTTTTCGTTTTATTTCTAGTTTGCTCAAAATTAAATTGGGCAATGTATAAATTTAGCAAATGAAACAATTAAAATATTCTTTTTTTATTTATGTTTAAATTTTGTTATTTTTATCTTAAAATAAGAATATATTAATAAATATATGATTTTTTTAATTAATTCGAGTTGATTCGAATCATATTTCGAGCGATTCAGGGTTGGCTCGAAATCAGATCGAGTCAAATAGAATCAACTCAAATTGAGTCGAATCAATTTTAACCGATTCCGATTCGACTTAATTTTCGAACGATTTCGAGTGACTTTCGAGTTTCGAATAATATGCTCAGCCCTACATAACAAGATATTACAGAATCCATACAAAGTTATATAGATGAATCATTCGTCAAATCGTACAGGAAACATGATAAATAACAACGTATTCCATGCATAATACATGGTGAAAACACAATATGAAATACACCTATCAACCTGTTATATGCATGATCCTAGAGAGGGTCATATGGTTGTTGTGTATCGGATTTTAAGATACTTGAAGTGCGCGCCAGGGAACGGGTTGATCTTTTCAAAGAATAGACATTTGAACATCGAGGGCTATTGCAATTCAGACTGGGCTAGTTGCGCTGATGACAAGAGGTCCACATCCGAATATTGCATGTTTGTATGAGGCAGGAAGCAAAATGTTTTTGCGAGATTCACAATTGAGGTAGTACAAGGTCATTGCCTTAGGTGTAGGAGAGATGGTATGGTTAAAAGCCCTGTTGGTAAATGACATTGTGGTGATAGCAATTCAGCACTTAAGATTGCAAGCAACCCCGTTCAACAAGACATAACCATGCATGTGGAGATAAACGAGTTCTTTATTAAGGAAAAGCTGAATAGTGGTGTACTAGAGCTGGGACATGCACTTACTAAAGAACAAGTGGCTGATTGTCTCACTAAGGAACTCATCTCACTTGATTTGTCTAGATCGTGTGACAAAATTGGCTTAGTTGATATCTTTCGCCTATTTTGAGACGGAGTGTTGGTATTTAGAATATATTTAAATATGTATGGCTGACCTGATAATATTATTACAAAAACTGTTTTCCACTGATTTCTCTTTATCTCCCTCCATTTTTTCTCCCCTCATCACCGTAGGAAAATCCCTTGCGATACCTATTTATATTTTGTTTTTGATATCTTCTTGAATTTTGTTCTTGGAAATTCATCTTTATTCAAGAGTAAAATAGAAATCCTGATAGTTCTACTTCTAGGTTTTCAGTGAAATACACAATCACTTTTTCCTGATCTATCACAAAACTTCAAATTGAAATACAAATTGTAGACTAACACTTTTATTTTGCTAACGAAAATTTATTTCTTTTTTATTCTAGGCACGAAGCAACTCTGCAGAAAATAAAAAAAATAAAAGCTTTGATATCCAGCAATCATTGTTGGCCGGCGGCTCTTATCTCCTGACCGACTCTACTCCATTAAGAGCTTGTCAAATTAGAGATGATAATGAAATAGGTTCTGGAGATTGGGTGGATAAGGTCATGGTGAACAAGATTGAAAATTCTCCCAGCCATAGGGATGGAAATGGCACAACACTGCCTGATTTCTTTCATCATAGATATGTTACTGATGGTAGAGCATATTTGGATCAGCAGTACAGCAGAAATGGACACTTGAAAAAAGATAGGAATGAGTTTGGGATTCAGAGACATAGGTTTGATCGTGTGATTACAAATGATTCTGATGATCTTGACATGGCAACAAGTGATTCTTCGGAAGCTGATGCATTATGGCAATTTAATCTTCCAGAGGCTATTTGTGCTAACATTATTGGTGGTGGTTCTAAGGTCAAGAAGACTCCCATTAAGTCTGTGAACAGTCTGAATTTCAGGTAAGAGTATTTCTATTAATCTTTAGTTTATGATGATGAAAATGTATTTTTCGTTAGAATTCTTTTCAAACCTAGTTTGAAGTTTGATTATGCAATTCTAATACTAAAGCACAATTGGTTAGGTGGCTTTATTTTTTTCATTTAGGATATTGCATGATCCTTCTATTGTTTTAAATTTAGTTTGCCTTTCTAAAGGGTTAATTATTAATGACCGCTTATAGGGGTTTATGACCCCAAGCACATTCATGAAGGAGCTGCTTATATTATTAGAGATGATTAGATGTCTACATAATCGTCATTGATTATGTACACATTTACGTAAGATCATTAATGAAGTAGAAATAAATAACTCTAGTGCTGGTACTATATACCTAATAATTTATATAATTAATTCTTTAGGAGATATTATTAGGCATGTAATAAGCATGTAGATCTAGTTGAGGGAAATATTCATTAATTACTATTTTGTGGGGTTTAAGACCCTAAACGTATTCATTAATGATTGCGTGTATACTTATACACAGTCATTAAGGACTGTACGCCTATTATTGTGTATATTCACTTAGAGCTTATTATTGTGTATAGGTATACATAATCGTTAATAATACTCACACACCACTAATCTTATGCACCATCATTAGTGGTTGTTATTAGAGTCTTCAACCCTTGAAAGCGGTCATTATATTCATTAGTGCTTACACATCTAATAATATCTTCTAAATACTATTATTTCAGAAGTTATTAAAAAATTATGTATTGTCCATGGAGCATGAATTGTCTCTATTATTGTGGCATCTGTCGCATTTGCGTCCCATAAATTTTACTTTGGGAGAAGAACTATCACATTCTCTAAAATAGCAATCCATCTCCCCACCCAATGTATCATTGATAGAGATGAAAACGGCGAACTCTTCTAATGCAGGGTAGGCTATGAGAGTGGATCCTAATAATGCAAACCCTACATGCAGTGCCCTAAAATAATCTCTAACTTAGGATGATGTATGCATTCAGATAACAATCCTACAATAAATTGCAGTTGGCAATGAAAGCTTTAATCCTACGTAACTATCACATGCAGTTTGCAAATCTTTTAGTAAGCGAGCAAGCTAGGCTTTCCTCCGATTGGAGGGCCAAAAACTAATTTGCGTAGATGATAAAGGTCTTGCAAGTTAAGATTAATCATAGATGAATATACTATTGGAAATTTTCCATTATGGCGGACTCAATTCATCGAGATGTCCCCATAGAGACGTACGCGAAAATTAGAGTCTCGGACTATTACGAGCGCGCATTAATTCAGTCGCACGAACGGTCAAAGCCTGTGATAGGTGACAAGATTGCTTGTAATTTCATATCGTGAACTCTGTCTCACCCTAGGCACTAAATTTGGCATGGTTGTGTAATCATAATTAATTTATATGATTCAATTTAATTAGTTTTAATTTGGAGGTTAATGGGATTGATTGACCCCATTATATAATAGCTCCTATAGGTTCTTGATGGTTTTAGTTGTCTACATAAATCACCTAGAGGCGGTGAATAGGTGAGGTCTGCGTCTTTTTGCGGATTAAAAACTTGAACGAGCGATGCACAAAAATTAACAAGCAATCACAGACGACACCAAAAATTATAGTGGTTCCCCAATCTTGGGTACATCCACTTTTCACCTCACCGATCTAGCAACGCACTAGACTCAGCTACTCCAATATTCTCTCAGATTGAAAACAATCCTACAACTCGGAGCAACTCCCCTACAACTCGGAGTCAAACACTCCTACAAAAATCTCGGAGAACAAAACTCCTACAACTCGGAGAAGAATCTCCTACAAGAATAAAATGTTGTACAAAAAATATACAAACACGAATATTTCAGATTTGACTCTTCAGCCCTTCTTCTCTCTTAAAATTTGAAGCACTGTCAGAAATGGATCGAAGAAGACAAAGGCGAAATCTCTGGATCTGAAAACTTTAGAATCAGCACAATCAAGGAAAAGATCTGTCGATGTTGAAAGTCTTGATCTGTTGAAACTTCTTGTTCTGAATCTCTTGGATCGGAGAAGATCGGCGATTAAGAACACGATGAACATCGACGACACTTCCCGATTTGGAATGAAAATTGCGATTCAGAATACTTAGATTTCTCTTGTTATTAGGGTTAGTCGATTATGCTAAGACCTTTTATAGGACTTGCCTAACGGTCATAATCATTAATGACAGAACACGTGGACCAATAAGAAGAGAGATCAATTTGAAATTACTTCTGTCAGGTACTTAAGAAAATTTAAGAAATTTGTACTGCATTTCTCAAGAGAGGTAATTGTTCTCGAGAAGATGTTTTCTGTTTCTCGAGAAGAGTTATGAAGTTCTCGAGAAAAGTACTTAATAAGAATGAAAAGGTGGAATTTAGGTATCTCGAGAACAAGAAGTACTCGAGAAAAATGAACTTCTGTTATCGAGAAAAATTATTCTGTTACTCGAGAGGAATAACATATCTCGAGAAAATATATTTGTTACTCGAGAAGAGAATCTGTTACTCGAGAAATAACTTCTGGTTCTTGAGAAGTAATATTGGCCTTTTCGAGAAATAACTTTGGCTTTTCGAGAAAAAGACTTAGAAATTTTTTTTGACTTGAATATGAATTAACTCGAGAAGGAGAATCATGAACTACTCGAGTACATATGGCTTTCTCGAGAACTGCACTAAGCTTTCTCGAGAACAGCTTCTGCTACTCGAATACATGACCAAGTTTACTCGAGTGCTAACTTTAGTTCTACTCGAGTACAAAATGTCCTACTCGAGAATAACACTTAGAAAAAATTCTTAACAGAATTTTTAATTCTTCTTCTTGCAGATCAGCAACCCAGAGCTCCTTCCATATCTTTAGCACTTGAAAAAGAAGTGTGTCCCAATAGAGAGGCTACATACGAGTCAAAATCATGGATCACACAATGAGGGATTACTTTGTATGATCCTGTGTTTGGTGACTCATTGTAGACTGATATATACACTTGACAATTATATCCTGCAAACACTCAACTTGAAAAGACATCAAATACAAACTTAATTCATCTTAGTTCAAGGGTGACTTCATACAATTCTGGGTTATTGTGAATACAATACCCAACAATCTCCCTCTATTTGTAGAAGTCAGAACCCTCTACATTAAGCTGAATTACATCAAGACAAACAAATAAAGTAATTAACATGCAAAATAATAATGAGAAATGCTATGCAATAAAAAATATAAATAATCAAAATTTAAAAATGTATATATATAGAAATTGTCCAGGAAAAGTCTATTCCACAAAATTTTCCATATATAAAACTTTAGTCATCTTCTATCCCTTCTTGGCCTGTTGTTGCTGCTGCTTCTGAAGTTTGTCCTCTTGTCTTTTAAAATACATGTATGACTTTGGAGAGTATTTGGCTGGTCTTGGAGGTGCAGTTGGATCATCTCGACTATACTTTCTATAATGTAGTCTTCTGAGAGTCATTGACTTTTCATATTGCATCCATTCAGTATGTGAGTAGTAGTCATCCTTGTGTCCACTAAATTCCACAACAAGTCTCAAAGTATCAAGGATGATAGATTTGGATGTAGGACTCCATACTTCAGCAAACTCTCTTTCAACATGCTCTGGCATGGGAGTGGACCTGCTAGCAGAGGCACCATCACCATACTTTCTTCTTTAGATTTCTGTATCTCAGGAGGTGCTTGAGGAGGCACATAAACCTGTTTAGGATCCCATGCTTGTTCATAAGTCTCAGGAGGAAGTGGAGCTTCAAAGTATTCAGGCACTGGAGAGAATGTAGGCCTATTTACATCCAGGCTTGCAGGTGGGAGTGCAGAAGGGTCAATAGAGAGGTCAGGGAAAAGCTGATTGTGCATCCATATTTCAGTATCATATGTGTAAAACTTTATGCTCTTAACTTTAGCACTGATGCTTGAATTTCTTTTATTTGACCATCTCATTGATCTTTCATTGCTTGTACTTTCTTCTCTAGCTATTCTTTCACTAAAACCTCCCCGTTTCTGACTTCTACAGATAGAGTGTTGATGGCTTCTTCTTTGAATGTCCCAACTTCTTCATATGTTCTGAAGTTGCGTTCTTGAACTTTCTTTTCTAATTGTATCTGATTATTGGCTAGAGTGACTGACTGTTCCATTACCTCACCAATGCTGGTAATGGTGTGATCTATTACTTTTTCCCCAATTTGTAAGAGTTTTTTAAACTTATCAGTGTTGCTTTGGATTTCTGCAAATCCTCGGCTCATCTCTTTTTCTAAAGCAGTGACTTTATCAGTGGCAGTTTGTATGGAAGTGTCAAAGCATTTTCTTTGCTCAGCTAACATAGCTTCTATCTTACTTAAGATGGTACCTTCAGGAATAACTTCAGTATAAAAAGGAGGAGGAGGTTGAGATGGGGATGTCCATGAAACTATCTCTTCAATTTATACAGTAGAGGTAGAAATTTGTTTCCTTCTTGCAGTTGGTAACTCATCTTCAGCCTCACCACCCAGAAAGGTGGGAATGTTGAAATGTAGGCTTATATCCGGTCTACTAGCAGTAAGATAGAGCAATGATCCAATTATGCTTCTGTACTTGGTTTCATCAAAAGGTTTCACTTTCTCATCCTTGTTCAGAGACGTAGCTGAACCTATTGGAGTCCTCATAGAGGTTGCGTTCTCCATTCAAAATTTCTTAATTAACTCATTGGTGAACTTCGTCTGAGAGATGAAAATTTCATCTTCAGATTGTTTTACCTGAAGTCTTAAGAAGTACTTCAGCTCTCTCATATTGCTCATTTCGAACTTTCCTTGTATAAGTTTGGAAAACTTTTTGCAGAGGTTGTCGTCAGTAGAGCCAAATATAATATCATCGACATAGATTTGCACTAACAAAATCTTGTCTTTTATTTTCATAAGAAATATTGTCTTATTTTTCTTTCCTCTTGTGAACTTGTTTTCAAGAAGAAAGTTAGACAGCGTCTCATATCAAGCTTGAGAAGCTTGTTTCAAACCATATAAAACTTTAAATAAAAGATAAACGTGCTCAGGATAGTTAGAATTAACGAAACCTGGAGGTTGTTTCACGTACACTTCTTCCTTTATGTCACCATTAAGGAAGGCCGACTTCATGTTCCATCTGATAGACACTGAAGCCCTTAAGTGCTGCATATGCTAGGAACAATCTGATTGCCTCCAGCCTTGTCACTGGTGCATATGTCTGATCGAAGTCGATTCCTTCTTCTTGTCTGTATCATTTGGCAACGAGTCTGACCTTGTTCTTTATAATTGTCCCATCCTCGTCCATCTTGTTCCTGTAGACCCACTTTGTTCCGATAACGTTCTTACCTTTGGGTCTTGGAACAAGCTTTCAGATTTAGCAATGCTTGAATTGATTCAGTTCTTCTTCCATTGTCATTACCCAAGATGCATCTGAGTTTGCTTCCTCAAACTTCTTTGGTTTGACCCGTGAAATAAAGCTCAAATATAAATTTTCATTAGTTGTACCTCTACGAGTTTTGACACCATCCCGGGGGTCTCCTATGGTTTGATCCATTGGGTGATCCTTCAAGTGTCTGAGCTTTAGAGTTCTTGCATCTGGAGCTTCCTTTATCACTGGAGTGACTTCATCAACTTGAATGATATCTTCATCATGGTCATCAACCTCTCCAATTGGTGTTGGAGTGGTGATTTTGATGAACTCTTGAGCTTTTTCTTCAGTCGGCTCATCCAAGTTTAATTCCTTTAGTCTTGAACCTGCATCTTCAATAAGCACACTAGAAGAGCTGTCTTGTAGCAAGCTCGTCTCATCAAATACAATATTAATAGATTCTTCTACAACCAGGGTTTTCTTATTAAAAATCTTATATGTCTTACTATGACTACTATAACCTATAAAAATACCTTCAAAACTCTTTTCACTAAATTCAGTGGTGTGATACTTACTATTGTTAAGGACGAAACATTTACTACCAAAGATTCTGAAATATGAGATGGTCGGTTTCCTGCCCTTTAGTAGTTCGTAAGGTGTCTTATTATGGTTCTTATTTATGAGTGCTCGATTTTGCACGTGACATGCAGTGTTGACGGCTTCAGCCCAGAAATATTCCGGTAGTGTGGCATCACTCAACATGGTTCTGCAGGTCTCTATGAGTGTTCTATTACTTCTCTCAGCTACTCTGTTCTGTTGAGGAGTACAAACAGAGGAAAACTCATGAAAGATATCTAGTCTTTCACAAAATTCTGTCATGGCCCGAGATCTGAATTTTGTTCCATTGTCATTTCTGATTTTAACAACTGAACAGTTATATTCATTCTGGATCTGCCTGACAAAATTAGTGAAAATGTCGAAAGTATCCGACTTGTGTTTTAGAAAGAACACTCACGCAAAGCGAGAGTAATCATCAACAATAACCAATGTATAATCCTTACCTCTCAAACTTCTAATTTGCAGTGGACCGAACAAGTCCATATGAAGTAGGTGTAAACACCTATCAGAGTCTTTGCCAATAATGCTTTTAAAGGTAGCCCTTGTTTGCTTGCCTTTGACATATGTGTGACAATATTTATCTTTGACGCACTTAACATTAGGGAAATCACGTACTAAATTAAGAGAAAATAATTTATTAATAGTTTTATAATTTATATGTGTTAATGTCTTGTGTCATTGGTCACCAAGAGACGCACTATCTTTTGTCAAAAAGCACACTGGCGTAGAAGAGTTTATGCAAACAAAATTCAAACAAAATATATTTCTACTACGAGTGTCTGATAGAATCGTTTCTAAGTTATTTACCGATTTTATCAAGCACTTGTCTGCATGAAATTCTACTATGTATCCTTTATCATAGAGCTGACTTATGCTTATAAGATTGTGTTCCAACCCTTCAACTAGGCATATAGGAGAACCATTATCTATGCAAGAAAAATTTAAACAATAGACATTCCCACTCCTAGTGCCTGTTAAGATGACACGTTGGTCACTTAACCTCTTGATGTGACACTTATCCTTGTGAAAGGAAATGTCATAACCAAGATCACATAGCTGGCTTATGCTTATAAGGTTGTGTTGCAACCCTTCCACATAAGCCATCTTTGTGATGGTGATTATGTCATTTGAGATTTTATCATAGCCTCTGGTTATCCCCTTGTCAGAGCCTCCAAAGATGACCTTGGGTCCATTCTTTACTGGAGTGAACTCCTTCAATAGCTCCTTTATTCCAGTCATGTGTCTGGAACATCCACTGTCCAAGTATCATTTAGGGGAACTGGTACTTGAACTAACCTGAAATGAACACAAATTACCTTATCTTAAGACCTCAATTTATGTTGGGTCCTAGGTTCACATTAGTCTGAAAATAACTATGCCTTCCTGCAGAATTTCTGACAGGTTGGCAACTTCTGGACACAGAAGGATTGGGCTAGCAATCTACAGCATAGTGGCTCACTTTGCCACAACACCAACACTCATAGCTATTGTATCTCCTTTTCTGTTTGGGACTAGCATTAGACTGTACTGCTTCCTAAACAGTGGAGAGATGTGCTGCTTTATACATCTGTCTTCTTTTAGCAGCCGTTTGACTGAAGGACAGTCTTTCAGCAGGCTGTTTTGGACTTTTCTGAGAACCACCAGCTGCATGTCTCTTTTCAGGCAACATGCATCTGATAGCATCTGAGATTGCCATTCCAGCCATGTCAGAAGACTCTCCTTGAGTCACTACTTTTGCTGGATGATTTAGATTCACAACAGCAGCATTATCTTTGAGTTTTGGGGCTGAGACACCAAAAACAAATGGTCCAGGATGGGCCATTTGAATTTCCTCATGGGCAGCCTTAAAGGCTCTCTCATGGCTCTATCTACCACCTTGGCTAGGGTCACATTGGTCCATACTAGTGGATCTGTCATTCTCCCAGTGACCATAACAGCTTTCATGGTTATACCTGTTAGAAGGCAACAACACTCTCTGAAAAGAAATATGAGGCAATGAGGCTAGAGGCACAACTGGTGTCTTCCCTTTTCCCTTTTCTTTTGTATTGGAAGGTCTAGCAGGCCCCTTAAATCTCAACCCTTTCTTACCAGCTTGAGTAAGGTGGGTATCAATTAAGGGCAGCATATTGTTTGGCTTAGAAAATTTGCTTGTAACAACCTGATTTGCTAGATAATAATAATAATAATAAAATGATAACCTAATCTACCCCCCTCCTTATTTAACCCGTGAGCCAGCCCCCCCTTTTATTCTCGCAACCCGTACAGCCTGTTCTTATTTCCGCTCGGTCGACTCTCCCGATTCCGCCCCTCGCACCGATCCCGTCTCCTGCTCCAGCCGGCCCTTCCCCGATTCCGCCTCACGCAAGCCGCTCGTATGGCGTTGTCTCTCCCGATCCCGTCTCCAGCCCGTCGCTCCAGCCTCGCCGCCTTCAGCCCCTGGCGTCGACAACTCCTCCGGCTCCTCCCTCCATGGCCAACGCCGCCTGATCCTTCCCCTGGGGGCCGACAACTTCTCTTCTGCTTCTCCCTCAGGCCGACGACAGCAACCCTTGTTTGGGCCGACAGCCCTGTTGCCCCCTTCTTCCTTATTTTGGTCGGTGGATCTCAAAGGAACGCCTAGGGTTTTCTCAAATCCGCTCCTTTTGAGATTTTTGATGTCAGATTTTAACCTCTTTGGGTAAGAACCTCCTCTTTTCCCCTCGATTTGGATTTTATTTATTTTATTTGGTGGTTTCTACATCCCAAATTTGCTTGTTTGTTGTGTTTCAAATTTTTGTCCCCCTTGTTATCATCATCTAACTATTGTGTATTTGTGATTTCCGGCATCGTTAGTCGCGTCAATTGACGGTTCGTGAAGGAAGTTCTCTCCAAATTAGGGTTTTCCCAAGCCTAAGCGCCGTTAAGTCTTTATTTTCGCGTGTGAATCTCTTCGCCTCTCACCTTTGAGGGAGGTAAATTTCTTAGTCCCTCTCTTATTTGAATCTTGCGATAATTTATTTCTTGTGCTAACGTTAGGGTTTTTGATAACTCATTGTCGTATATGGTGGTGCATCTGGAGGTCTGATATTAAGTTTTCCGATTTCGCTTGTGCCGCAATTTGGTCTCCTTCATCAGCTTCAACTTCTTTGAGGCAAGTAGAGATCACTTCTCTCTTGCAAACATTGAACTTAATTGTTTTGTCCGATCTTATGTTTATATGAATCAACCCTTGATAGCTTGTTTTGTCCGTTAAATTTAAACATCGAATCTTTTATTAGACTTGTTACTATTTTGAGGTTCACGCGATAGGATTAGCATGAGTTGTGAATGTAAATGACGATATTTGAGTAATTGAGAGACGAGTTAGCGAATGATAGTTAATTGAATTTTCAATTTGAGGATTTGCATCTTGTTTGATGAATAATTTGATGACAGTAAGCTTGAGTACGAGTATTAATAGATTTGAATGAGCATTGTTAAGACTCCCGGTTAGGGATTTAAAGATGGTTGGGTTATGTCACGCACGTACCGTACACACATTTGAATTGTAAAATCACACCTGTAACAAATTATGAATAACAAATATATGTTTGGTGTTTCTATATCATGCTCGGTAGTGAACGTATGTTTTTCTTGGAAGATAACGGTGCCCTAAAATTTGTTTAACCTAGGCGAGTTCTCGTTATCTCCGATCCGACACCTGTCAACTTACCTCTGCAATTTATTCGACAAATCTTCTTGATATGATATTATGACCTTGAACTCTCGAACCTGCGAGGCTTAAACTCACTGTTTGGTTCCTTCTGTGCCGTCGAGTCTGGTTTCATATATCTGTCTGAGTAAAACCTATTCTTGGCTCGATCGCTCACTTTAAATATTTTCGTTTCCGTTAAAAAAAACACTTAAGTATGAAGTTCAAAAAACAAATCCATAGTTGTAAGCAAATCCTTGAACTGTAGCGTCTAACTGGGCATCTGTCTGCCGCCATGGTCACGACAAGCAGGATTACTTTTCCAACAAGACTTGCACGCAGATCTGATCGTGAATCATGGGCGCCCGCTATAGCACCTACACCCTACATCGATCGCAGCTTATAACATATTATATGAATAATTTTAGGTTATACTACGGAGTAGTATAATAAAACTAATTTGCTTTGTTAAGCTCTTTTGTTTGCTGGTCATTGAATAGTTTTGCTTCATGAGATACTGGTACACTCATGTTTTTCTGCTTCTGTTATTGTTCTATACTTTACTATGCTCACCCTGTTTATTTCAATGTTCTGAGGCTTTTCATTTGTGTTTTAGAATTGTCTTAGCTTTTGTGTTAGCGCCGTTAGGTTCCTGGGCCCGATCTGCATCAAGCTTTTGCTTTCCGATGATTTATCTTCTAGTCGTGTCAGGTTTGATGTTTTTGATTCATTTCTTTTACTGTCAGATATTTTGTTTATGTGATCATTATGAACAGTAATACATGGACAACTGCTAGGCTATTTAAATATTTATGTACTAGAACTTGAAATTAATGCATGTGCACATTCTGTTTTATCATTATTGCATGAAAACTACAGTAGTGACTTGTAAAAACATAATTTTTACAAAATACATGTGCATCTAAAATTCTCACCGTTTTAAAACTCTAATAGATTCCGCAATAAAACAACCTGTTTTCCCCAAAAATAACAACTTTCAAACTATTTTTCAGCATTCTCTGCATATGCGTTAGCAGACATGGTTTCCTTCCGCCCATGCCTGTGACATCACGATTCGTGCCAACGCGCACTCTGACTTATGTCGAGACGGGTCGTGACAGTTGGTATCAGAGGGATGTTAGAGAGGTTGGTTCAAAAGATAAAATATTTTCTAAATATCACTTATTTTGAAACTTATTTTATAAATATATAAGCATGCATCATTCCTTCACTCAGCTTGTCATTATTTGTTGTTCGTGGCTGAAACACGCACACACTCACTCATAAGCATGAGTAGTATGCACACGAATGTTAAGGGAGTATGAACAAACTTAACATTTTTGTGCATATGAATTTTCACTATGATATACACCGCTTGTGAATATTAAATTGTATGAACGGTTTAATATTTTCAAGTGCGCTGACATTAGAGTTCTAATATGCATAACATGTTAAGTGATATGGGCGCTTAACATGACATGTGTATCCATTCATTTGCATTCATATCATAAATCATTGCACAAGTGTTAAGACAAGAATAACAATAATGATTGTACACACATGAATTTATTATCTGCTTGACATCGCACATGATCTCCTTGTTGCACTTGCATGATTATTACTTAGAGTTGTCCAATGAAAATGTTGTAATTATTACATAATTTATGTAGCTGACAGTAGGAAATGTGTTAAAATCTCTAATTTCAACTCCCCGATATTTGTAATTAGTCATTCCTACTTCGTGTTTGTCAATCTTCTCTGGTCATCCTGTATCTCCTTCTAGATAGCTTCTAAGTGTCAGTGACAAATGAGAGTCTTCTTGTTAATTGCTATGCTGAATTACTTCAGCGTTGTCTTGTGATTCTCCAACTCCAGTTTGACTCGCTCCTGTCGAAACTCAATCGTCATTCAGTTTATTTTCCTCGCCGATGTTCTATCATCGCGCCGTGCATAGATTTTCTCGCTCTCAAATCCTTGAGCCTTACATTTCAATTTTGAGCTAATTGAAGATATTCATGTGCTCCTTGAAGCCAATCTTTTGTATCTGTCCGAACCCGCTAAGTCTGAAAAGTTCTCTTGTGAACTTGAATCTAACATGCATAGCAAATATCTGTAACTTTTCTCTTGATCATAGTAAGCTTCCGCGCTTGTTCTCCTCTCTGTTTTTTGTATTCATAGCTAACTTAAAAGCCTTGATCTGCAAATTTTGTTAGAATGAATGTAATCAGAATCTTCGCGCTAAGAGTTCCTATTCAGAGAGCTTCTCAGCGAAGTTTCAGGATGAAACTTCCTAAGTAGGGGAGAATGTAACAACCTGATTTGCTCGATAATATTAATAATAATAATAATAATATTAATAATAATAATAATAAAATGAAAACCTAATCAACCCCCCTCCTTATTTAACCCGTGAGCCAGCCCCCCTCCCCTTTTATTCCCGCAATCCACACAACCCGTTCTTATTTTCGCTCGATCGACTCTCCTGATTCCACCGCTCGCACCGATCCTGTCTCCTGCTCCAGTCGGTCATTCCCCAATTTCGCCTCACGCAAGCCGCTCGTATGGCGTTGTCTCTCCCGGTCCTGTCTCCAGCCCGTCGCTCCAACCTCGCCGCCTTCAGCCCCTGGCGCCGACAACTCCTTCGGCTCCTCCCTCCATGACCAACGTCGCCTGTATTGATGCGCGAAAACGGCACCGCCTAGTTAACACGGAGGGAGTGTTCGATCTCACAAGCTAGGAGAGGAAGAGGATGAAGGCTGCGGGGGAAGATGAAGCTTCTGAGTGCTCGCGAGTGGAGCAAGCGCTTGTCAAAGGGTTGCGGGGATAGAGGAGAGGGTTGCTGAGAGCAGCCGGGAAGGCTGATGAGAAGAGGAGGTTGATCAGGAGCTGTCGAGCAGATGGTTACTATGACGGTTGTGCTTGCAGATTGAGCCGAGGGAGCTGAGCTTAGTTGAGAAGAAGAGAGAGGGCCGCTAGCAGCGGCAACAGCAGATTTCGCCCGCCGCGGCTTGAATGCCACTCTTGCGACGGGCTTTCCTTTAATTAACAGAGCGTTATTACAACTTGCAATACAGCTTTACAAGAAAGCAATAAAGGGGTACAAAAGGGAAGCTGACGGCTAAGGAAAAAGTGCCAGAAGGAGAAGGCCGCGCGGACTGAGGGGCCAGGTCGGCAGGCCGCGCGACTAAGGTAAGAGGAGAGACCGTGCGGTCTGGCAACTGAAGCCAGCAGGCCGCGCACAGTTACAAAGAGAGAGAAGGCGGACTGGGAAAAGGAGTCCGCATGGGGCTGCTGGCTTTGAGCTGTCGTCGAGCATGAGCACCTTGGCGATGATGAGACCTCTCCTCGACTGTCCAGACTGTCCCCAAATGAGAGGCATGGGGGTCTATTTATAGGCCCGAGGAGGTAACGGCTTCCGGTGACGTTACCCCCGGTGAGGCGGTAACTTGTGCGAAAAGAGAAAGGAGCCCGCCGAGTCCGCAACAGGCCACGCGGACTGGGGCTTGCTTCTAGAGCTGGTGCTGCTGATGGCGAACTGGGGGACTGAGTGGCGGACTGCTAGGAGAGCCCGCGGAGTCCGCCGCTGCTGAGCTGAATGTCCGCCCGCTGCTGGGAAGGCGGATGCTGGAGGCCTAGTGACGGACTGCAAGGGGAATCCGCGGAGTCCGCCGCTATGGGACTGCGAGCTGAGGGATGCCCGCTGAGTCCGCAGAGTCCGCCTCTGTTGATAAGCTGAGTCCGCCTATGCTGTTGAACAAAGAGGCTTGCTGCTGAGGAGCTGAGGTTCATCAACGTAGGCGGACTGGAAGGCTTGACTGTGCTTCGAGCCCTCCCAGCTCGCGAGGAACGGAACATGGCTGCCGATCTTTGCGGGTAGCCGGGAAGTTGGACTGTCCGCCAATTGTTGAATGGAACTTGCCGTTTCGGCTGGGCGATAAGGAATGGGCGACCTGCCGGACTGACGAGGCAGACCGCACATGTTGGCGAGGTGGAAACCAAGGTAGCTGGCTGGCCGCCTTGGGGCAGGTCACCACTACGGTTTGGCGGTTTGAGCGGATAGACATTTGAGTCCGTCAAAGGGGGACCTGTTGAGACAAGCTTGCGGTTAAGCTGAAAAGGGGCGCGGCCTGCAGAAGCAGTCCGCGGGCCCTGCCGACCAAAGAAACAGCGTGCGGCCTGGGTGGCCAGACCGCTGAGACCGCCCAAGCCGTGCGGACTGAGCGGACAGGGAAACCTCTCCGCCTAACCTAGGGAAGCGACCTCCAGGAGGAACCTGGAGCAGGCCGCGACTAGCGGGCTGGCCGTCTTGGGAAGGATCGCCGATTTCGGGGTTAACATAATCCCCGCACTTTTTTAAGTTCAGAATAGAACTTCGAAAAAGTAGGAGACCCATGAAAATCGTGATCCACCCCAAAGGAAAAGAAGGGGGCAAGGAGAGATAGAACCTGATGTCTCTCCTTAGGAGATTGCTAATGTCTGTCTATTTCCTGCAAAGGAAAAGTTAGTGTAGGCACGTATGGAAGGTACGTCTTGCGTGTACCTGGGTTTGCCTTTGCAAAACGAAGAAGATGTGTCTTTTACTACGTTCTGCAAAATGAAGGTGAGAGAAAAACATAGGAGCACAATAACTTGCAAGTACCTGATGAAGACTTGCAAGCGTTTGCTGCTTTCTGCAAAAGAGATGTTAGAAGTAAATATGAGATATAAAAGTAACTTGCAAGTACCTGAGCGGAACTTGCGAGTGTCTGCTAATCACTGTAAAAAGAAGAGTGAGCAACAAACATATTAAAATGAACTAAGCTGCAAGTACCTAGATAATGCTTGCAGGTGTTAACTGTTGATCTCTGCAAGAAGAGAGTTAGGAGCAGACAAAATATATGAGAGTTGCAAGTAGCTGTGAAGAAACTTGCACGTGTCTGCTGATCTCTGCAAGAAGAGAGTTAGGAGCATATATAGATGAAAAAATTACCATGCAAGTACTTGGGTATGGCTTGCAGGTGCCTGCTATTCACTGTAAAGAAAAGAGTGAGCAGCAGATATAAAATAATGAGCTAAGCTGTAAGTACCTAAGATGAGGCTTGCAGATGCTAGCTGTTGATGAGATAAGATGGTTATGATCATATAGCAGAGGAAATGTCTGATACACTCTGCTGATAATAGAAGGAAGATCAAACCAGAGTAGTGATCTTCTTGCTATATTAAAGATGTCATCTTTATCATGAAATCCAGATCAATAAATCGAGTGTTGACTGTTGATATAATGGGATAGATATGATCACATTGGCAGAGAAAAAGTTTGACAAATTCTGCCAATCTTAACTAGATTGCAATAGCATGGCTTGATGATCAAGGAGAGTAAGATTCTTTGATCAATGCTTGATGCCATTAACATTTGATAAGAGTAATGAAGAGTTTATATAAGTAAAGAGCTTATAAGTCATCATCTGATAGAGCTTTGAGCAAGCAATGCATATAAGATGAACATAAGCAAAATGAATATTGCAAATCCTTTTGGTAGGTCAGATTAACCCGTTCACCTGTGAAAGCGGCAGTTGATAGCAAAGAGGACTAGTTATACTCCCTTGACATAGCACAAAAGGGAGACATGCGCAAAAATCCTAAGAAGGAAGCGGCAGATGCACTGCTCTCTTGCCTGGGGTACAATCATCACTGATCAATGAGACTAGTTGCGGCAAGTGGCCTATTGCTTGTCTGTGGAAAGATCAGTGGAATTGTAGGATCCTGCGAAGGCACGGATCGAGAGTACCAGAGAGTGTTCAGCCATCACAGTCATGGGGTGATCAAAGAGACAAGGCTACGCTTGGTCGTCATTTCTTGTCAAGCAAAGATCACCGTAACTGTAATGTATCCTTTGCGAAGCACGGCAGAGCTGACACATGGGGCTCCCCTAGCACACACTCTGTGTCATATGCTGGCTAGGATTCGAAGTCTGAAGCCTAATATCGTAGATTGAACGGCTCCCACTGCACATACGTGTATACTCCCCACTGTATGTGGTCGTAGCGGTCATGCTAGAGAACAATTTACGGAGGGAGCAATCAAGACTTGGTGATATCTCATTGGCGTAGTGATCTCTTTGGCAAAGAGAAAAATAGAGGAAGAAACATCACAAGAAGGGAACTGTGTCTGTATGAGATCCCTGATAAAAGTTTTATTGAAAAGTGTTGAAGTTGGAGACCGGGCGGTCTGTCTTGGCGGGTTGGAGACCGCGCGGTCTGGCGGTTTGACTCGGCGACTTGTAAACCGGGCGGTCTAGCAATCTTCACAGGCGACCTCTCTGCATCTCTTATTGTAAGCCGTGCGGTTAGTCCTTCTGTCTAACCGCGCGGCCTGTGCGGTTTACTTTGTACAGTCCGCTTAGCTTGTAAATTTTAGTCCCACATCTCTTATTTGTATTCTCTCTTCTCTCCTCCATTCTATATAAGGGAGGGCATACCTTTGTAATAGTTATCTTTTTTGGATAATAAAATTTCGATTATTCAAAAGTTTATTCGGCTTGTTCTCTTCTTTTCGCTTCTTTTCTCTTCTTTTCTCTACCGTCTCCACCCCCTCCTCTTCCTCCACCTCTCTCTCTCCCTTCCCCACCACCCTCTCCCTCCTCTCCGCTGCCGTCGCTCTCTTCTCCCGGGCCAGCTTTCTCTACCACGGATGCTCCGGATGCCGCGGGCCCGGCTGACCTGGATCTTCCTATAGCTCTTCGCAAAGGGGTGCGGACGTGCACCTTACACCCCCTTGCTGCTGTTGTTTCCTATGATCGTCTTACTCCTTCTCGCAGGGCCTTTGCACTGGCTATCTCTGCCACTGCCACACCCCGCTCCTATCAGGAGGCCCTTGCTATTCCTCACTGGAAGATGGTCATGGATGAGGAAATGACGACCCTCACTGAGCGGGGTCCCTGGACTCTTGTTCCTCCTCCCTTTGGCACTGATGTTGTTGGCTGTCGCTGGGTCTTTGTGGTCAAATTTAGCCCAGACGGCACTGTGGATCGGTATAAGGCTCGCCTTGTGGCTAAGGGCTTTACTCAGACCTATGGGGTTGATTACTTTGACACCTTCTCCCCTGTGGCTCGTCTCAGCACAATCCGGGTTCTTCTCTCTGTGGCCGTCAATCGGGATTGGCCAATTTCTCAGCTGGACGTCAAGAATGCCTTCCTTTATGGTGATCTTCACGAGGCCGTTTACATGGAGCAACCTCCTGGGTATGTTGCTCAGGGGGAGACACGAGTATGCCGGCTGCAGAAGGCAATTTATGGCCTCAAGCAGAGTCCTCGAGCTTGGTTTGACAAGTTCAGCGGTATTGTGGCGGCTGTTGGTTTTGTGCGAAGCTCTGCTGATCACTCTCTCTTTATTCGCAAAACTCCTTCTGGGCTGGTTGTTCTTGCTGTATACGTCGATGATATTCTTCTCACTGGCGATGACCAGGAAGGGGTAGCCCTGACAAAGCGACATCTTCGCCAACATCTGATCACTAAAGATATGGGCTCTCCAAAGTACTTTCTGGGGATCGAACTCTCTCGGAAGCCCGACTCCTTAGTTCTCTCTCAGCGTAAGTATGCCCTTGATCTTTTAAAAGAGGCAGGATTGACTGGAGCTAAACCTGCCCGATGTCCCATGGCTATTGGGGAGGACAAAACCTGGACAGATGATTCGCCTCTTCTTTCAGATAGTTCGCGGTACAGGCGTCTGGTTGGTAAGCTCATATATCTCACAGTGACCAGACCCGACATTTCTTATGCTGTGGGCAAGGTGAGTCAATTCATGCAAGCGCCCAGGGAATGTCATCTTCAGTCCGCCTTGCGGATCTTGGAATATGTCAAAGCAGCGCCTGGGAAAGGATTACTGTTTCAGAAGAATGGTCATCTGAGGATTGAAGCCTACTCAGATGCAAGTTATGCTGATGACAAAGGGGATCGCAAGTCTACCTCAGGTTTTTGCACCTTTGTTGGGGGAAATCTGATGAGCTGGAAGAGTAAAAAGCAGTCTGTTGTCTCCAGGTCCAGTGCAGAAGCTGAGTATCGCAGTATGACGTCAACCACTTGTGAGTTGAAATGGTTGCGGGCTCTCATGCTAGATTTAGGAGAGGTGTACAACCATCCTCTACCTATGTTCTGTGATAACAAGGCCGCCATATACATCTCCAAAAATCCGGTATTCCATGAAAGAACAAAGCACATTGAGGTTGACTGTCATTTCATTCGTGAAGAGATTTTAAAAGAACAGATTTGCACTCCGTTTGTCACATCTGATAAAGAGCTAGCTGACATCTTCACCAAGCCAGTCTCCGCCTCGTTTCTGCATGTTTGCGACAAGCTGGGCATGATTGATATATATGCTCCAGCTTGAGGGGGAGTGTTGAAGTTGGAGACCGGGCGGTCTGTCTTGGCGGGTTGGAGACCGCGCGGTCTGGCGGTTTGACTCGGCGACTTGTAAACCGGGCGGTCTAGCAATCTTCACAGGCGACCTCTCTGCATCTCTTATTGTAAGCCGTGCGGTTAGTCCTTCTGTCTAACCGCGCGACCTGTGCGGTTTACTTTGTACAGTCCGCTTAGCTTGTAAATTTTAGTCCCACATCTCTTATTTGTATTCTCTCTTCTCTCCTCCATTCTATATAAGGGAGGGCATACCTTTGTAATAGTTATCTTTTTTGGATAATAAAATTTCGATTATTCAAAAGTTTATTCGGCTTGTTCTCTTCTTTTCGCTTCTTTTCTCTACTTTCTAACAAAAAGCAGGAATGAACACTTAGAAGTGTTTTGTAAAGGAAATGTTTGAAAAACAAGAGTAGGTGTAACCGATGATGGTTGTGAAAATATTTGAAGAACTATAAAGTCCTTTGCCGTCTTAGAATAGTCTTCCAAGCACGCCTTCATCATCGACATCGAAGGTTTCAATGGTTTTGTTAACGACAAGGAGAGGAGGTTCTTCGACTAGGCTCACTCCTCTTGAGCTGCAAGGAATGTCTGCAACTTTTTTGCCCTTTGAGGTTGCTGGTTCAGAGCGATCATCTTTAGGAAGCAGATCACGCATCTTACCCTGCTGGAGCATCCTTTGCACTAGTCAACAGAGTGCTCGGCAGTTCTCAGTCAGGTGGCCTGACTCTTTGTGGAATTCGCAATATAGATCAGAGTCTCTAGATCTTTGATCTGCTGGTCGATAAGGCCTCTTGTAGTTAGCCCTGTCTTTCATGATCTGGCTTACTTGCAGCATGACTTCATCTAGTTCGGACTCATGCAAGTCATTGTCTTGCTGTTGATAAACTGCAGCTGTTTGAGAAGATGGAGCTGGTGGTAGTAGCAGTTGATCTTGAGCACGATCACAGCTCGGGAAAGGATATCGATGTCGTTTAAATCTTCTTCCTTTCCTTGAGTGAGTTGGGAAATCATTGTGAGGAGAGCTCGGAGGCTGCTTGTGAGAAGGATCTTTCTCTGATAGAAGCCTGGAGACGAAGCCTGGGTTGCTCTTTTCGTCTCGGGTGTATGAGTTGGCTAGAGCAATCAACTCTTAATATGTTCTTGGTGCACGGACATTGACTTCAAATTTGAGCGGCCCTTCACGAAGACCGTGGATAAGAGCCACTCGGTACATTTCTTGATTAGCAATCTCGATGTCCAAGATTTCTCTTTGGAATCAATCAACGAACTGAGACCAAAGTTTCATTCTCACGCTGCTTGATCTCAAAGAGGGCTTCTGGACCTCCCTTTCTCTTAGTTGAGGTAGAGAATCTGAGTAAGAACTCACTTCGCAGATCAACAAAGGAAGTGATGGAGTGAGGGCGAAGACCATAGAACCAGTCTCTCACTTGCCCATCAAAAGTTGTGACAAGGAGCTTGCACTTAGTTGCATCTGAAAGAGTTTTGAGAGCAACGACTGATTCGAATGCTTGAATATGCTTTACTGGATCAGTTTCTCCAGTGTAGATTGGTAGCCGGGGCTCTCTGAAGTTAGCTGGAGTTGGTTCATGACGAACATTCTCTGTAAACGGTGACGGCTCTTCTTGTTCTCCTACAACATAAGGATGAAAAGGAGCATAAGCCGCAGCTGCAAAAGAAGCAGGAAGATAAAAGGGAAAAGTTGCTGCAGAAGCAAAGGCAGGAGCTGAGGGGTAGGGATGACTTCCCTGAATGTTGAGAAACGTAGCAGGACTTCCCCGGGCTGCTTCCCGGAAGAAGTTTTGGCGAGCAGCAAACTCTTCATCTTGAGTTCGCAAAGGGGCTACAGGTCCTTGCGGGAAGGTTGCTGTATAAGGAGGATAGACCGGCGGGCAAGCTGGAGGATAAGCTTGTTGATGCTCCAATGTTGGAGTTGGGTTGATGGGAGCAGCTGAAGCTGTTGCAGGTTGAGTCTGCAACTGGTGGGTGATCGCAACAAGAATTTGGTTGATGGCTTGGAAATGCTGAGCATTCTCACGACGCGATTGCTCAAAGGCCTCCCAGAGAGGATTATCTCTAGGACTTGATTGAGCAAGGTTCTCGGCTGGTTGATGGTCTGACATGGCTAACTGTCGTTGTTCACCGTCTGTTCGGATCTAAAGGTCGCGTGTTAACTATTGATGCGCGAAAACGGCACCGCCTAGTTAACACGGAGGGAGTGTTCGATCTCATAAGCTAGGAGAGGAAGAGGATGAAGGATGCGGGGTAAGAGGAAGCTTCTGAGTGCTCGAGAGTGGAGCAAGCGCTTGTCAAAAGGTTGCGGGGATAGAGGAGAGGGTTGCTGAGAGCAGCCGGGAAGGCTGATGAGAAGAGGAGGTTGATCGGGAGCTGTCGAGCAGACGGTTACTATGAAGGTTGTGCTTGCAGGTTGAGCCGAGGGAGCTGAGCTGAGCTGAGAAGAAGAGAGAGGGCCGCTAGCAGCAACAACAACAGACTTCGCCCGCCGCGGCTTGAATGCCACTCTTGCGACGGGCTTTCCTTTGATTAACAGAGAGTTATTACAGCTTGCAATACACCTTTACAAGAAAGCAATAAAGGGGTATAAAAGGGAAGCTGGCGGCTAAGGAAGAAGTGTCGGAAGGAGAAGGCCGCGCGGACTGAGGGGCCAGGTCGGCAGGCCACGCGACTAAGGTAAGAGGAGAGACCGCGCGGTCTGGCAACTGAAGCCGGCAGGCCGCGCGCGGTTACAAAGAGAGAGACGGCGGACTGGGAAAAGGAGTCCGCAGGGGGCTGCTGGCTTTGAGCTGTCGTCGAGCGTGAGCACCTTGGCGATGATGAGACTTCTCCTCGACTGTCCAGACTATCCCCAAATGAGAGGCATGAGGGTCTATTTATGGCCCGAGGAGGTAACGTCTTCCGGTGATGTTAGCCCCGGTGAGGCAGTAACTTGAGCGAAAAGAGAAAGGAGCCCGCCGAGTCCACAACAGGTCGCGCGGACTGGGGCTTGCTTCTGGAGCTGGCGCTGCTGATGGAGAACTGGGGGACTGAGTGGCGGACTGCGAGGAGAGTCCGCGGAGTCCGCTGCTGCTGAGCTGAATGTCCGCCTGCTGCTGGGAAGGCGAATGCTGGAGGCCTAGTGGCGGACTGCGAGGGGAATCCGCGGAGACCGCCGCTATGGGACTGCGAGCTGAGGGATGCCCGCTGAGTCCGCAGAGTCCGCTTCTCCTGACAAGATGAGTCCGCCTATGCTGTTGAACGAAGAGGCTTGCTGCTGAAGAGATGGGGTTCATCAACGTACGCGGACTGAAAGGCTTGGCTGTGCTTCGAGCCCGCCCAGTTCGCGAGGAACGGAACATGGCTGCCGATCTTTGTGGGTAGCCGGGTAGTTGGACTGTCCGCTAATTGTTGAATGGAACTTGTCGTTCCGGCTGGGCGATAAGGAATGGGCGACCTGCCGGACTGACGAGGCAGGTCGCGCATGTTGGCGAGGTGGAAACCAAGGTAGCTGGCTGGCGGCCTGGGGGCAGGTCGCCACTATGGTTTGGCGGTTTGAGCGGATAGACATTTGAGTCTGTCAAAGGGGGACCTGTTGAGACAAGCTTGCGGTTAAGCTGAAAAGGGGTGCGACCTACAGGGGCGGAATGCAGAAGCAGTCCGCGGCCCCTGCCGACCAAAGAAACAACGCGCGGCCTGGGCGGTCAGACCGCTGAGACCGCCCAAGCCGTGCGGACTGAGCGGACAGGGAAACCTGTCCGCCCAACCTAGGGAAGCGACCTCCAGGAGGAACCTGGAGCAGTTCGCGACTAGCGGGCTGGCCGCCTTGGGAAGGATCGCCGATTTCGGGGTTAACAGTCTGCTCCTTTTCCTGGGGGCTAACAACTTCTCCTCTGCTTCTCCCTCAGGCCGACGACAGCAACCCTTGTTTGGGCCGACAACCCTGTTTCCCCCCTTCTTCCTTATTTTGGTCGGTGGATCTCAAAGGAACGCCTAGGGTTTTCTCGGATCCGCTCCTTTTGGGATTTTTGAAGTCAGATTTTAACCTCTTTGGGTAAGAACCTCCTCTTTTCCCCTTGATTTGGACTTTATTTATTTTATTTGGTGGTTTCTACGCTCCAAATTGCTTGTTTGTTGTGTTTCAAATTTTTGTCCCCCTTGTTATTATCTAACTATTTTGTATTTGTGATTTTCGGCATTGTTAGTCGCGTCAATTGACGGTTCGTGAAGGAAGTTCTCTCCAAATTAGGGTGTTCCCAAGCCTAAGCGCCGCTAAGTCTTCATTTTCGCGTGGGAATCTCTTCGCCCCTCACCTTTGAGGGAGGTAAATTTCTTAGTTCCTCTCTTATTTGAATCTTGCGATAATTTATTTCTTGTGCTAACGTTAGGGTTTTTGATAACTCATTGTCGTATATGGTGGTGCTTCAGCAAGTCTGATATTAAGTTTTCCAATTTTGCTTGTGTCGCAATTTGGTCTCCTTCGTCAGCTTCAGCTTCTTTGAGGCAAGTAGAGATCACTTCTCTCTTGCAAACATTGAACTTAATTATTTTGTCCGATCTTATGTTTATAAGAATCAACTCTTGATAGCTTGTTTTGTCAGTTAAATTTAAACATCGAATCTTTTATTAGACTTGTTACTAATTTGAGGTTCACGCGATAGGATTAGCACGAGTTGTGAATGTAAATGACGATATTTGAGAAATTGGGAGACGAGTTAGCAAATGATAGTTAATTACATTTTTAATTTGATGATTTGCATCTTATTTGATGAATAATTTGAGGACAGTAAGCTTGAGTACAAGCATTAATAGATTTGAATAATCATTGTTAAGACTCACGGTTAGGGATTTAAAGATGGTTGGGTTATGTCACGCTCGTACCGCACACACATTTGAATTAGAAAATCACACATGTAACAAATTATGAATAACAAATATATGTTTGGTGTTTCTATATCATGCTCCGTAGTGAACACATGTTTTTCTTAGAAGATAACTGTGCCCCAGAATTTGTTTAACCTAGGCGAGTTCTCGATATCTCCAATCCGACACCTGTCAACTTACATCTACAATTTATTCGACAAATCTTCTTGATATGATATTATGACCTTGAACTCTCGAACCTGCGAGGCTTAAACTCACTGTTTGGTTCTTTCTGTGCAGTCGAGTCTGGTTTCATATGTCTGTCTGAGTAAACCCTATTTTTGGCCCGATCGCGCACTTTAAATATTTTCGTTTCCGTTAAAAAAACACCTAAGTATGAAGTTCGAAAAACAAATCCGTAGTTGTAAGCAAATCCTTGAACTGTAGCGTCTAACTGAGCATCTGTCTGCCGCCATGGTCACGGCAAGCATGATTACTTTTCCAACAAGACTTGCACGCAGATCTGATCGTGAACCATGGGCGCTCATTATAACACTTACACCCTTCATCGATCGCGGCTTATAACATATTACATAAATAATTTTAGGCTATACTCCGGAGTAGTCTAATAAAACTAATTTGCTCTGTTTAGCTCTTTTGTTTGCTGGTAATTGAATTTTTTTACTTCTGAGATACTGGTACACTCATATTTTTCTGCTTCTGTTACTATTCTATACTTTACTCTGCTCACCCAATTTATTTCAATGTTCTGAGGCTTTTCCTTTGTATTTTGGAATTGCCTTATCTTTCGTGTTAACGCCGTCAGATTCCTGGGCCCGATCTGCATCACTTCTGCTTTCCGATGATTGATCTTCTAGTCGTGTCAGGTTTGATGTTTTTGATTCATTTCTTTTACTGTCAGATGTTTTCTTTATGTGATAATTATGAACAGTAATACATGAACAACTGATAGACTATTTAAATATTTATGTACTAGAACTTGAAATTAATGCATGTGCACACCCTGTTGTATCATTATTGTATGAAAACTACAGTAGTGACTTGTAAAAACACAATTTTTACAAAATACACGTGCATCTAAAATTCTCATCCTTTTAAAACTCTAATAGCTTCCGCAATAAAAACAACCTGTTTTCCCCATAAATAACAACTTTCAAATTATTTTCAGCATTCTCTGCATACGCTTTAGCAGACATGGTTTCCTTCCGCCCATGCTTGTGGCATCACGACTCGTCCCAATGCGCACTCTGAGTTATGTCGAGACGGGTCGTGACATTGCTCACTAGCAAATCCTCATTTAAGAGATCATTTTCAAGTTTCTGGATAAGTTTCTCATTTGATACTCTTACCACAGACTCACTGTCAGTGATCTCCTTGAGTTGGGCTGCTTGAGCAGCTATGTCAAGGATGGATTTTTCTTGGTCTTCACACTTGCTTTTAAGACTTAGAAGCTCTTTTGCCTGTCTTTTGGCAAGTAGCTTGCACTTCTTGAATACCTCAAGAAGTTCTCCATACTTGACAATTATGGAGTTGACATCATCCTCAGAGCCTGAATCCCCTTCATCTCTTGATGATTTAGCTTCAGAGTCTGAGCCAGTCTCATCACTTGAAATAAAAGATTGTGATTTAGCATTTACCTGAGTCTGACCAGGCAGATCCTGGCTGCTTTCTTCATCTGTCATTGTCATCAATACAAGGCATTGAACATCTTCTTCTTCATCTTCATCCACCTTTGAGTCACTATCTGAGTGAGACAGAGGGACCATGATCCCTATTCTAGCAACATGGTATTCTTCGGGTTCTTCTTCAGCAACAGCCATAAGCCCAATGTAGGCTTCTTCTTCTTCACTGTCTGACCCAGAGGAAGAGTCAGTGCAGGTATTTTCCTTCTTGCCCACAAGGGACTTCTCTTTCTTCTTTTCTCTATGGTGCTTCTTCACTCCTTTCCTCTTCACTGGGCAGTCAGTAACTACATGCCCAGGTTTGTTGCAGCAGAAATAAATCGTATTAGAAGAAGATTGTTTATTAGAGTTTGGAGCATATCTGTCCTCCTTAGAGGATTTTCTCCTGTGCTGTGAGGAGGAGGATGGCCTTCTGTTATTCCAATGCCCCTTCTTCATGAATTTCTGAAACTACCTGGAGAAGGCAGTAAGGTCCTCATCAGATGTATGGTTGTCAGAGGAGCTGGATCTTGAGCTCTCAGATTCTGACTCAGCAGTTCTCCTGACTGGAGAGGTCTTCCTTCTGCTCCTGGTTGAAGCATCAGTTCTGAAAGCCACAGATTTCTCCTTGCTCTGTGACTTACTGCTCTTTTCTTCTTCTTCCTTCTTTGCAACAAACTGCATCTCATGGGACAGTAACTTTCCAAACATGGTTGGTGGTGGAGTGTCAGCTAGCTTGCCCATCTCCCTGATCACACAGATCTTTGTGTCCGAATCCTTTGTGAGGAACCTGAGAAATTTATCATTCAGCTCATAGGTGCTGAAGACCCTTTCATATGTTCTTAGTTCATTAACAGTTCTGAAAAATCTTTCAAAACTTTCAGCAATGCCCTCAGACTTTCCTTGTCTGAAGGTCTCATACTCCTGGTTTAGTATTGATTTTCTGTCATCCCTCACCTCTTCTAAGCCCTCTATGAACACAACTAGGGTGTCCCACATCTTCTTAGAGGTCTTGCAGTGCACCAGATTCTGGAATGTTGAATCATCTACTGCACTGACAATAATATTTTGAGCTTCTTGTCCATGGTGGCAAGAAGAAGCTCATCTTTGTTCATTTCTTCAAAAGACTTGGGTGTCTGGATGTTGGCATGCAGAATTGAGATTTTCATAGGGATGAAAGGTCCCTCTTTGACTGTAATGTATATCCTAGGGTCAGCAGCTCCCATGAATAGCCTGAACCTTTCCTTCCAAAGCTCAAACCCTTCCTTTCTACAGATTGGTAACTTCATGCCTCCCAATTCCTTGTAGTTTACACCAGACCCCATAATTTATCTTATAGCTAATCTTGGAGGAATACTCAGATTGTTAAATCTTTTTTGAGTAACCTCCCTCTGATACCACTTGAAAGTTATTTAACTCAAGGTTAGCTGATCACCTAGAGGGGAGGTGAATAGGTAATTGAATTTTTATTCGTGCTTTTGTCGTTTTCAAATTAAACTATCTATAACTTATCCTTAGATCCTGCAATAAGAAAGAAAACAAGCAACACAACAAACACAAAGATTTATAGTGGTTTACTAATTAGGTACATCCACTTTTCCTCTCATCTATCCAACTGATTTGTTGGACTAGGCACAAACTCCACCAAAATGCTCCTCGGAGCTTACACCTTAGGCCCTCAGCCTATAACACAGATTCTTCACAGAATCCAAACTCAGAACCACAAGGGTTCCTACCTCAGAGCCCTACAGGACTCCTACAGCTCAGTGATTCACTGATCACCTACCTCAGCCTTATTTCTAAGGCCTACAACTCAAGCTCTTCAGCCCTACAGCTTCAGGCACACAACCCTACTCTCAGAGTGCTGCAACACTCCTACAACTCAGTACCCTTCCAGGTACCTACAGCTCAGCCTTCTCCAAGGCCCACAACTCAGTGACACACTTATCACCTACAGCTCAGTGACTCTCCAGTCACCTACCTTAGGCACAAGGCCCTACACTCAGGCTGGGAGGACAGCCCTACCTCAGATCCACACTTGGATCCTACCTCAGAGAGCAGCACTCTCCTACCTCAAGCAATTAAGCCCTACAGCTCAGATCCACACTTGGATCCTACCTCAGTACCTCAATAGGGCACCTACCTCAGTGACTAATTAGTCACTTACCTCTGGCACAAAGTGTTATACACTCAGATTCAGATAAACTGAATCCTACAAGAAAAAGAGTACAGAATGATTTAAGAAAAATAAACAACTGACTCAGAGATAAATCTCTGAGTCTACCTTGCTGGACTGAGTAGATTTCAGTCCAACACACTTGCTATAGAAGGAATCAGTCCTCTTCTACGACTAACTCATTTCTGCTGCACAGAAGAGCAGCAACCGGCTTGCTGAATGGAAGAATCAACTTCTTTGTTCTTGAAAGAACTATCTTGTTGACCTTGAAGAGCTCAGCTAACTTCCTTTGCCTTGGCGGCTATCCCTGCTGGACTTTAGCTTTCAAGCTTGGTGAAGAAGATGATGTCCAGCCGCCTCTTATTTTCTTTTTCCGTTCGATCTCTTTTATTTTCTGTTCGTTTCGTTGCCCTAATCCCTTTTCATTTTCCTTTTTATATACGTTGATTTGAATCAACGACACACTTGTATGTAGGCCCCAGCCAAGTTTTGGTGTGCCCCAACTTCTTCAGAAAAGGACAAGACAGCTTTCGGCGCCACTACAGCTTTCCCGCAACGGCTACATGTAAGTTGACTTTGATGATGTTAGCAAATGTCATCACCATCTGGACTTAGAAAATATTCCAGAAATCCATGAAGCGTTGAGTGATGTTAAGTCACTTAACGCCATCTGTCTTGGCTCTCAGCGCTTCTGGACTTGTGAATTTTCTCTGGATTTGTCTCAGCGTTTCTTCTTAATAGTTGTGACTGGTCTTTGTCTCAACGTTTTCTTCTTATTAGCTGAGACAAGTCTCCGTCTTAGCGGTTCTGTCTCAGCGGTCTCAGCGCTTTTTGCCTTAGTCAGTTTTTTTGGCTTTAGCTGCGTTCGACGATCTGTGGGCTGAGCTCGACGAACTCTGATCTTCTCATTGATCTCAGCGCTTTTTGCCTTAGTTGATTTTTCTGGCTTTAGCTTAACAAGTGTTGAGCTGAGTTCGACGAAATTTGAGTTTTACTACCGGACTCACTTTGTTCACATGTTCAATCATGGACTATCTGCATGAACAAGGACACACATCAAATACATTATGTGTGTATGTCATTGACCCGTTTGAATTCTTACAAATCTGGGATATTCTGATCAATAGACTCAACATAAATAGAACAAGTTAGTTTATTAGACTACTCCGGAGTAACCTAAAATTATTCATGTAATATGTTGTAAGCCGTGATTAATGATGGGTGTAGGTGCTAAAGCGGGCGCACATGGTTCACGGTCAGATCTGCGTTCAAATCTTGTCGGAAAAGTAATCATGCTTGTCGTGACCATGACGACAGAAAGATGCCCAGTTAGACGCTATAGTTCAAGGATTTGCTTACAACTACGGATTTGTTTTTGAATTTCATACTTAGGTGATTTTTAACGAGAACGAAAATACTTAAAGTGAGTGATCAGACCAAGAATAGATTTTACTCAGACAGACATACAAAACCAGACTTGACGACACAGAAGGAACCAAACAGTGAGTTTAATCCTCGCGGGTTCGAGAGGTCAATGTCAAAATATCAAGAAGATTTATCGAGTAAATTGCAAAGGTAAGCTGACAGGGGTCGGATCGGCGATATCGAGAACTCGCCTAGGTTAAACAAATTTTAGCGCACAGTTATCTTCCATGAAAAAACATGCGTTCACTACCGAACATGATATCGAAACACCAAACATATATTTGTTATTCTTAATTCGTTATAAGTGTGATCTTTCAATTCAAATATGTGTACGGTACGAGCGTGACATAACCCAACAATCTTTAAATCACTAGCCAGGAGCCTTAACAATGATCATTCAAATCTATTAATGCTCGTGCTCAAATTTACTGTCCTCAAATTATTCATCAAAATGGGCAAAATTCTTCAAAGTGAGAATCCAATTAAAATTTTCTCCTTACACTAACGCATGTCAATTCCAATAGTCTAAACCCTACACTATTAATTTATCCAGTTCGGCACCCACGAATTAAAATCATTTGACATATCAACTATATACAGGGATGCAGACATGAAATCAAAGACCAGATACAATAAGTTAAACGTAATGCTTGCAAGAGAGAGGAAACTCTACTTACCTTAAAGAAGCTGAAATTGGCGGTTGCGGCTAAGCGGCGCAAGCGAAATCAGAAACCCTACTTGGACTTGTACAAGAACGATGAAAGCGACACAACAAATTATCACTATGCTAACACAGACAAATATTCGCTACAAAATTGAATCAGATGTGGCTAAGAGATTTACCTCCCTCAAGAGTGAGGGGAGAAGAGATTTCACGTGGAGACGGAGGCTGAGACTTGGCGACGATTAGGCTAGGGGAAACCCTAATTCAGAGAGGACTTACTTCACGAACCGTCAATTGACGCGACGAACGATGCCAGAAATCACAAATACAACAAGGATTAGTCGAGTATACGACGGACACAAATTAGGTCAACACAAAAACATTTATTTGGAGAGCAAATATTTAATGAATAAACTCAATAAAATCTGAAAAAAGGAAAATAGAGATATTTTTTATCCAAGGAGGTCAAAATCGGGTTCAAGGAGCCAAATTTGAGCCCACCCAGCAAAACCCTAACTACTCTCTTGCAGATCGAAGAAGGAGAGCCAAGATTATGGTTGCTGGAGGGAGGAGAGGCGGTTGCTGGAGGAGGAGAGGGAGTTGAAACAGTCGGCCAAGGTAGAAGAGGCGGTTGCCGTCCACGAAAATTGCCGGCTTGGGCAGAGGAGCTGTCGTCGCCTCAAGAAAGAGGAGCAGGAGGCGTCGACCACATGGGAAAGAGGAGCCAGAGAAGGCATCGGCTGGAGCAGGGAGTGGGGCTTGCGCTGGAGTCGGGATCGGGAAGAGCGGGAGCAGTGGCGGGGTGGCACTGGAGTCGGGAGCCCTAGACGACGTCTTGCAGGAAATAAATTTGATTGGGAGAGGTCTAGCCGGCTAGGGTTATAAGGTGGGGGGAGTTGGCTCGGTTAATAATAAAAGAGGGGAGAGATTAGGTTATTTGTTATTATAACAAATATTAAAAACAGGGATGTTGTATAGCATTTCAAGTAGTGAAGGTGGGCCTTCTAGTGGGGTTGATTATTTCACTAAAAAAAGAAAAATTGAAAGTGGTGGAAAATGAGCTCTTGAAAATGCATTTAACTGTGGTCAACGAGAACAATTAGATTATGAAATTGCGAGAATGTTTTATTCAGCAGGTTTGTTTTTTAATCTAGCGAGGAATTCATACTTTATATCCGTTTTTACTTATGTTGCAATCATAATATTGCGGGATATTTACCACCAAAATATAATTTGCTTAAGACAACCTTGTTGCAAAAGGAGAAATTAAATATTGATAGATTGTGTGCACCTATCAGAAATATGTGGAAGTTGAAGGGTGTTAACCTAGTGAGCAATGGATGGAGTGACTCCCAACGACGATCATTTATTAATTTCATTGCAGTTGGTGATGGAGAAGCAATGGTTTTGAAGGCTGTTGATTGATCGGGTGAGATAAAAGATATGCATTTTATTTTTAACCTATTCAAAGAGGTTATAAATGAAATTGGACATGAGAAAGTTGTCCAAATTATAACTGATAATGCTGCTAATTGCAAGGCTGCGGGACAACTTATCGAACAAGAATTTGAGTCCATTATTTGAACTCCTTGTGTGGTGCACACTCTGAATCTTGCATTGAAGAATATATGTGATCCAAAGAATACGGAAGTCAATCAAGATGTTTATGTGGAATGCAGTTGGATCTCAGAAATTATTTCTGATGTTTTACAGGTAAAATTTTTTATCATAAATCATTCCATCAGGTTAGCAATTTACAATGAGTATGTTAACTTGAAATTATTTCTGATGTTTTGTATGTAAAGAATTTTATCATGAATCATTTCATGAGATTAACAATTTACAATGAGTTTGTTAACTTGAAATTGCTATCCATTGCTGATACACGATTTGCTTAAATGATTGTGATGTTAAAAAGATTTAAGCTCATTAAAAATGATCTTCATAGCATGGTGATTTATGAGAAATAGAATATTTATCGAGATGATAATCAAGGAAGAGCAAATTTTGTGAAGAAAAAAGTACTAAATGACTCGTGGTGGGACTCTATTGATTACATCTTATCCTTTACGACTCCAATTTATGATATGTTCAGGTTTTGTGATACAGATAAGCCTTGCCTTCAGTTTGTCTATGACATGTGAGATTTTATGATTGAAAAAGTGAAAAAAACTATTTATGATCATGATGTTAAAAGGTTAGATGAAAAATCAACTTTTTATGATATTGTTCAAGCAATATTACTTGATCGTTGGTCAAAGAAGAACGCTCCTCTTCATTATTTAGCACATGCCTTGAATCCAAAGTAATTTCTAACTTTTCATGTGTTTTTTTATATTTATATTAATGTTTAATTTTTATGTTATTAATACTTATGTTTCTTTTTAAATTAGGTATTATAGTGAACAATGGCTCAATGGAGATCCTTCAAGAGTTTCTACATACAAGGATAGCGAGATAATTCAAAAAACTAAGAAATGTTTTAGGAAATACTTTTCGGATATTGAGGAGCGAACACGGATGAATTTAAGAGCATGCAAATTTTGCATACATAAATGGAGATTTTAGAGATTTTGATTCAATTCAAAGTAGATATTCTATGGATCCTAAGGCTTGGTGCCTTTCATGGAGTAAGTGCTCCTATTGTACAAAGCTTAGCCTTAAAGCTTCTTGCACAATCATCATCATCATCATGTGCGGGGAAAAATTAGAGTACATATTCTTTTGTGCACTCAATGAAGAGAAATAGAATGACACCAAAGTGTGCAGAAGATCTGGTTTTCATAAACAACAATTTATGTCTACTTTTAAGAAAAAATCCACAATATACACAAGGAGAAACAAAGATGTAAGATATTGTCGGAGATGCTTTTGATACATTCGAAGATTTGGTATGCTGGAAATTGCAAATCTCTCACTGGATGAGTCGGACATGTAATCAGTTATCTTTTTAGACGATATATAACATGTAAGTATGAGTATTATATTTTTATATGATAAGTTTATTCATTTCTTGTCTATTTATTAGTATTTTACAATTTCTATAATTATAAAATATGAATTTAACAAACATGTCCGAACGTGTTGAATATTAGTAGTTTAGGAGAATGGACGAGTTGCGTGTCGTGTCATGTCGCGTGTCGCGTGTCGGTGTAACATAGGTTTTTCCAAGATAGGAGCCTCCATTGCTGGAAGCCTGGACTGTAAATATTAATTCCAACATGCTTTGACCTAAACCTATCTCTTTTCTTCATGCTTAACTGAAAGTCAAGAAGGAGAGCGTCATGCTTTGACCCAGAGCCTCATTGTAATTGGATCTTGAACTATTGCTGGAAACAGGGAGTTGATTTCAGCAACACAAGATTGTGTTCTTCAATTTATTGGATCAATAAAGGTTCCCCTTTTATTTTTAAGTTTTATTCAAGTCTTATGCATGAACATGAAAAGTTTCATTACATTAGGGGGATGCATTTAGATTTTATTTCATGATCCAGAAATGCATGTTACAAGACATTAGAACTTGCAATCTTTTGTGGCATTAACATTCTGGATTATCTCTGTCACAAATTTAGGCTCTGTTTGAGAGAGCGATGACTGTTGTGAAAGGAGTTATGGTAAGTGAAGGGTTGCAAATGGAGCTGCAGGAATCCGACTGTTGCAAATGGAGATATGTTTGGATGATCTTCATTTGCAAAACTGTTCATAACAAAGACTTTTTTTAGGTGTTTGGCAAAATAGCAACACAATGTTTATGTTAAAATTTGCTAAATTGTATTAACAATTGCTAAATTACATAATTGTTATGAAATATTTTTCATTCATTCGATGCTCCTTGAAAAGTCCATTCTGCTAACTTTTCTCAGACGTCTTTCTCAAACAGGTGCTGCATTCGTCGCCACCACTAGATACTCTTCTTCGTTGCCATGTTATGATCACGAGCAGGAGGATGTTGCAATCAGCCTCATGATACTTTCCCGCGTCGTCAACGAGTTCTCCGACACTGAAGCCTTCGTGCAACACCTGCCAGCGACCACCCAGAAGACCAAACTCCATGGATGTGTCCTCTGTGGCAAGATCTTCTCATCCGGCCAGGCTTTGGGAGGGCACAAGAGGTCTCATTTGATCTTCATTTGTGGTAGAGAAAATGGTGGTGATGATCATCAGGCAGACCGGGTACAAAATCTGGCGGTGGAAGTTTTTGAGCCGTTTGACCATAAACCGAATCATCCCTACGTGGTTCCAAAAATTTGGAACCAAACTAAACTGTGAAAATCATTAGAACTGAACCGAATCGAATCGAATGGTTTGGTTTGATTCAGTTTTGGTGGTTTAAAAAAAGAAATATGAATACATAATTTTATAGAATTTTAAAAAAATATAATTTCATACTTGCATACATGATGTTTATTATCGTGACTCGCGTGAGAAGAGAAGCAATGCATGACTTCAGTTAATAACATAATGTAACACAAATTAAATTTTTATTAAATTGGTACCGTGTCAACATTGACGCTCAAATAAATCAAACATATTATGATACTAAATTAGTAATGTTAATGTGAGTGCTAATACAGTTCGGTTCGACTCGGTTCGGTTTAACATTCAAAACCGTAAACCGAATTGAACTACGTGGTTTTTCAAAAATTAGAACCGTGACCAAACCACGGCCTACTAAAACCGAACTGAATCATGCAGTTAGGTTATGTTCGATTTGGTTAAGCGGTTCAGTTGGTTCTTGCTAGAAAAGCCTACTTTAAGGCACATCTAGGGGCCCATTCTTCCCTCTTCTCTCTCTCTATTTGTATTAGTCCCACGTCTTGGATTGAGATTTCTCTCTTCCTTCTTCCCCTATATAAATGTATTCATACTTGTAATTATTAATTCAAGAAGGATATACAAGGTTTGGAGCTTTCTCTACATGGTATCAGAGCCAGGTTCTCCTTGAGCGGCTTCCCCTTCTTAACCGATTCTCCTTGAGCGGCCTGTCCTCCTGTCCGCTGACCGCTCGGACTCCTGCGGCCTGAATCCCTGTCCGCTTCGCTCCATTTCGTCTGCTTCCTCTTCTTCTCCGGGGTTCCACCCCTCCCTTCCGGCTTCTTATAGCCTCCCCCACTCTCTCTCTCGTTGGGCCCACCTCTCCCTACCTCTCCTCCAGACCGCTGCCCTTCTCGCGGCTTGTTCTATCTTGCTGCGACCTGCCTGTCGCGAGCTGTCCGTCTCTATCCGCTTGACTGTGCGGCTTGCCCCTCTTAGTCCGCTTTTTTTCCGCTACCTTCTGTTACTCTCCTTCTCCTGTGGATCCCCCCTGCTTTTTATAGCCTTTCCTCCTCCATAATCCGTGGGGCCACCTTCTTTTTCTGTCCGTTGCGGACCTCCTACTCGCCGCGGCCTGTCTTCTGTCCACCGCTTTGCTCTCCACTCCTGCCTGTCTGCGGACTGCCTTGCGTGCGACCTATTCCAGTTCGCCGGCTTCTGTCTATCCGCTTGTCTCTATACTCGCGGTTTGCTTCCTCAGTTCGCTGATGTGATCCGCCTGACCGTGCGGGCTGCTCCTTTCTCACCCGCATCTTGGTCGCGGTCTCCTGCTCTTCTCCTCTCTGTCCGCGCGACTTGTCCCTGGTGCTGTGAACTTCTTCTCCCTGTCCGCTTCGCCTGTGGTCGCGGCCTCCTCCAGCCGCTTGTGTTGTTCACACCTTGACCGGGCGGTCTCTGCTCTAGTCGCACCGGCTATCCTCTCTTGCGGATTGCTCTTATCCGTCGGCCTCTCCCTCTCTTCTTGCGGACTGCTCCTGTCCGCTGCGGACTGCTTCCTGTGCTTTGACCGCTTCTGTGTTCACCTAGACCGTGCAGACTCCTCCTTTTTTTCCGCATTTGGGTCGCGATCTGCCTAATCGCTGGTGTAACCGCGCGGACTGTTCCTTTTCACTGTCACCAGGTGTTTGCTTCTGTTGCGATCTTCTTCTATCCGTTGCGACCTCTGTTTCTAGCCGTTGCGACCTCTATTCTTCCTGCGCTGGTCGTGGCCGGTTCTTGCAGTTGGTGCGTTGTCACCGAGTCTGCTGCGGACTACTCCTTGCAACATGATCGGCTGTCCTCCTGGCTCTGTGGTGTCTGTTTTCGATGATGGTACTTTCTGCCTTGCTCATAGCTCATCCTGGATTTTGGATTTCGGGGCCTCTCACCACATTACATCACGGAAACCACCGCAATATTTGCCCTCCGTGCATCCCCAGTTCATTATTGTTGCTAGTGGGGACACTCTTCCCGTCTCTGGTGCTACAGGTATTCTCCTCACTCCCTCCATTACTCTTCGCTCTGCTTTTCATGTTTCGGGCTCTCCGTTCAACCTTCTCTCTATTGGCCGACTCACTGCTGACCTCGATTGTGCTGTTATTTTTTCTTCTAACTCATGTGTTGTGCAGGAACGCAAGACGCAAACCATCATTGGAAAAGGGCATCTGTCAAATGGTCTCTATATCCTTAACCCGTCTCCTCCAACGGTGCTGACGTCTATTAGCTCCGTTGACTGGCACCGACGTTTAGGTCATGCTCCTCTCAACATCCTCAAAAAATCTCTCCCTGACGTGTCCTTCCACGAGTTCACGTGTGAGTCCTGTATCTATAGGAAACATCATTGCTCTACGTTCTCACCACATCCTTTTCGGCGTCCTGCTCCCTTTGATCTTGTTCACTCCCATATTTGGGGCCCTTACAAAATTACAAGTGTTTTTGGATACCGCTACTTTGTCACATTTGTCGATGACTACTCTCGGGTAACCTGGTTGTACCTTCTTCGTGACCGCTCTGAATTACCCGGTGTATTCCGTACCTTCTTTATTGAAACTCGCAACCAGTTCTCCACAACCATTAAAACCCTCTGCACCAATAATGCCCGCGAATACACCAGTCATACCTTCTCTCACCTCTGTGCGGAGTTTGGGGTCATCCATCAGACCCCCTGTGTCTATACCCCCCAACAAAATGGCATTGCTGAACGCAAGAATCGACACCTGCTCGTGGTCACCCGATCCCTTATGCTTCAGATGAATGTTCCAAAACAATATTGGAATTTTGCGGTTTCAACCGTTTGCACTCTTATTAACCGTTTGTCCTCCTCTATCCTCAATTTTGTGGTTCCCTACAATCTCCTTTTTCCCTCCCACCCTACATTCTCCATCACCCCACGCGTGTTTGGTTGTGTGTGTTTTGTTCATCATCTTGGTCCGTCCACTGACAAACTTGCTCCTTGTGCCACTAAATATATGTTTGTGGGCTATTCTCGCACTCAGAAGGGCTACATTTGTTTTTCTCGCACGGACCGCAAGGTAGTTACTTTTGCTGATGTCACCTTCCTCGAACATCAGCCATACTACTCTCCATCTACTGACCCTCCTCTTCCGCCACCTCTCCCGCGACCTGTTATCCCCGTCCCTTCCACCATCCCACATCTACCTTACCCACCCATCCCACTTAAACCACCTACATCACCAGTCATTCGTGTGTACACTCGACGTCCTCCCTCGTCTACTACCCTACGAGAGCTGCCCCGCTCTAATGATGCTTTGCAACCTGCGGATCCGACAACTGCTTCCACTGCCCACTCGATGGCCAACTTTGTCTCTCTTCACCGCCTCTCTCCGGAACTCCGTCAGAGTGCTCTCTCTTTATTCTCTACCTCCACTCCTATTTCTGTACAGGATGCTCTTCACCACCCCGGATGGCGGACGGCCATGGAAGATGAAATGCGGGCTCTCTGGGCCAACCGCACTTGGGATCTAGTTCCTCTTCCTGCAGGTCAATCCTGTGTTAGCTGCAAGTGGCTCTTTGTTATTAAACATGCGGCGGATGGCACCGTTGAGCGTCTCAAGGCCCGCCTTGTGGCCCAGAGTTTTACTCAGCAACAGGGCCTTGATTATGAGGAAACGTTCTCCCCAGTGGCCAAAATGAACACTGTCTGAGTTCTTCTATCCTTGGCTGTTCACCGTCATTGGCCTCTTTATCAGTTGGATGTTAAGAACGCCTTCCTCAATGGTGATCTTCAGGAGACTGTTTATATGCATCAACCTCCCGGGTTTGAGACCACGGGGGAGTCTCGGGTTTGTCATCTTCGGAAATCTATTTATGGTCTCAAACAATCCCCGCGCGCTTGGTTTGATAAATTCAGCACGGTAGTCCGCAATATTGGCTTCACTAGGAGCTCAGCTGTCTTCTCTCTCTTCGTTCGACATCGGCCAACCGGAACAGTGATTCTACTTGTCTATGTTGATGATATCCTCATTACTGGCGACGATACTACATAGATACAACATACCAAGCAACAGTTGAACTCCACCTTTCAGACCAAAGATCTTGGTAACCTACGGTATTTTCTCGGGCTTGAGGTTGCACGACGACCTGATGGTCTTGTATTATCCCAAAGGAAGTATTGTATGGATCTTCTTCATGATGCTGGCTATTCAGGATGCAAACCTACGGATACTCCAATGGACGCGAATCACAGGATATCGGCCCATAGCTCTGACTCCGATGAGCTGCTTACGAATCCGGAATACTACAGACGCCTGGTTGGGAAACTGATCTACCTTACAGTTACTCGACCAGACATCTCCTTTGTCGTTGGAGTCGTGAGTCGATTTATGCATGCCCCGAGGACATCTCATCTTCAAGCTGTCGAGCGCATTCTTCGGTATCTCAAGAACGCTCCAGGACAAGGGCTTGTGTACAAGCCATCCACTTCTTTATCCCTTGTCGCTTACTCTGACGCTGACTATGCCGGGTCCATTGATGATAGGCGTTCCACAACAGGTTTTTGTACCTACTTCGGTGGACATATCATAACCTGGCGTAGCAAGAAACAGAATGTGGTTTCTTGCTCTTCTGCAGAAGCTGAGTACCGCGCTATGGCTGCTGTTGTTTCCGAGTTGACTTGGCTTGAGAGCCTTCTGAGAGACTTGGGTGTTCGTCTCTCATCGCCAGCGACCCTATTTTGTGACAGTCAAGCGGCAATCCATATTGCCAAGAATCTTGTATTTCACGAACGCACAAAGCATATTGAAGTTGACTGTCACTTCATTCGAGAAAAGGTACAGGCAAAGAAGATAAATTTAGAGCATGTTCCTGCTGCAAGCCAAGTTGCTGACATCCTGACTAAAGCTCTCTCTCGGCCTCTATACTACCAGTTTTTATCCAAGCTTGGTCCCTACGACTTGTACGCTCCAGCTTGCGGGGGAGTGTTAGAAAAGCCTACTTTAAGGCCCATCTAGGGGCTCATTCTTCCCTCTTCTCTCTCTCTCTCTATTTGTATTAGTCCCACATCTTGGATTGAGATTTCTCTCTTCCTTCTTCCCCTATATAAATGTATTCATACTTGTAATTATTAATTCAAGAAGGATATAAAAGGTTTGGAGCTTTCTCTACAGTTCCGACTTAAACCTCTACATGCAAGGTTCCCGAACCAAAAGAAGAGTGTGCGAGAGCTGAACGTGGCAGAATGGAGGGCTTTGGCAAAGTTACTAAACAGAGACATTTCTCGCAGCGCAACTTTTACAGGTGACTCCAAACGAAGGCGGAAAAACAAACGTTAAATCGTTGAGCGTTCCGTTCAGCTCAAACTCAATGAAGGCGGAACGCTTACCCAAACTAACCCTTAGTAATGCACATTTACTTTGTGGGTTTGGTTTCTCCATATTTGAGTTAGCAATTGAGTTACATACATGTTATGCTAATTTTCTTCCACAGTAATGATCAAAGCTTTAGACACTCTTATATGTGTTAGCGGGATTCGCTTATGATGCAAAACTCGTAAGGAAGAAGCATACCTCACAACTTTTGGGCATGACTGCTATCATGAACCACAGTGGAAGATAAGAATGGTATAAAATAATTCCGCACTACATTATATATACCATCCCCTCAAGTTTTATTTTGTTAGCGTGTTCTTAATTTTGATTAATTAATTAGAAATTTTAATCCTGCATTTAGACTCCAATTGAGATTGACAGTCATTGTGTTTCCTTTAGATGATTAAGGACATGACATTTATTTTAGGGCAATATACATATATCTCGGTGTAAAAGAGTCATTTTGTCTTATTAGATTTTGGGACGTTTGTTGTTACCGTCTTTTCTGGAAGTTTATAGCGTTGTCCAACATGACTTTAATCGCCGCTAGACTTTACTTCTTGACCCAGCTCCTGAGAGTTTTGCTCTTGCTGCTGGTACCCCTTCTTTGCTGGGGGCTCGTCCAATCCGTGATTCTAAGCTGAAGGGTAGTGATAAAGACCACCTACTCTGTGATTATTGTGGGAAGACCCGTCATACTAGAAACATATGCTTCAAACTCCATGGTTTTCCTCCACCGAGAGGTGGTGCTCCTCCTCGTGGTGGCTGTGGCTTCGGGCACTTCCCTGGTCAACATACTCTGCGTTCTTCCCATCTTACTGATGTTGCTATGGATACTCTTCCTGCTCTGTCTGGTGCTGATTCTTTTGTCCTCTCTGGTGGTTTTTCGGCTGATGAAGTTCTTGCCCTTCATCGCATGATGCAAGGTCTTTCTATGGAGTCTTCTGTCTTGTCTTTGTATGCCCACACTGGGAATCCAGGTGTTCACTCTGCTGCTGCTCACTCTTCTACTCTGATGATCATTGATTCCGGAGCTACAGACCATATGACTTGCTCCGCCTCAAGTTTCATTTCCTATACCCCTCTCTTTGGTCTTGATAAGGTGAGCATTGCTGATGGTTCCCTTTCCTCTATTGTTGGGAAGGGCTCCACCTTATGTTCCTCTCTCACCTTATCGTCAGTTTTTCATATTCCAAATTTCACACGTAATTTACTCTATATTAATCATTTTACTAATTTCATGAATTGTTTAGTAACCTTTCATACTTCCTCTTATGTTTTTCAGGACCTGAAGACAGAGATGGTGAGTGGCTCTGGTAGTTTGGTAAATGGTTTGTACGTGCTCGACTCCAGCCTAGTGGCACCTCCTTCGGCCTTTCACTCCAGAATATCCGACTTATATTCCTGACATTGTCGATTAGGACAACCGTATATTTTTATTATGAAATTATTGTTTCATGTTATGCTGATACTGTTTTTACTTCCTTTGTTTGTGATGTCTGTGTTGTTAACAAATATCGTCGTACTACTTTTAGTCATGTTTTTGTTGGGTTTCTTTATGAGGATGGCACAACATTTGTGCACGCAGCGAAAGAATAAAAACATCAAGAAAAACCCAAAAGAGATGGGATCGTGCCATGGTAGTTGAATCAAGAAGTTAACATACAACTAGGCAAAAATTACCTCGGTGGCGTTGAGTCACAACTCAACGGAGATGCTCTAAGCTTCGTGTTCTTGCTGGTGGCGAGTTCTACGTGGAATGATATCCACGTCTCTGCAGAAATCCACACGAGCGGTAGAACACCGACTTTTCCGTCGCACGGATAATCGGGAAGGAGAATGACCACACCTTGCTTTTCCACGGACTGTTAGGTCTGCGCCGGGAATAGCAACACCAGCGACAATCGCCGGAGAGGAGGAGGTCGACGGAGCGAACAAAGAACGGCGGCGGGATTCGGGATCGGGATCGGCGGAACGCATCCGATTCAATCAGATCTCTTTCATGAACACCCTAAGTATCTATTTATACCAAAGGCATAAACAGACTTAGGAATATCGCTATCCGCAGACCACCCAGAAAATTAGGGTTCCAGAATCGGCGAGAATCACCTAGCAGATTCGGTGAGAATCAGTCGGCGAGAATCACCTAGGATCGGCGAGAATCAGTCGGCGAGAATCAGAGTACAATACTCGACGATTCACGTCGAACGTGGGTTGACGATAATCATCGATCTGCGGTCGACGATACTCGTCGACCCTCGGTCGACGATCGTCGACCCTCGGTCGACTATTCTTACCAATCCTTCAAGGCAACATTTGCCCAACCCGACGATCCTTTAAGGCAACACTTTGCCCATAACCTCATTCAGGTCGGTGATTGGTAACCTTTACCAACACAGTCAATCATCCAACTTCTCTACATCTCTTATGTGCGACCCTGCAGGCTCATATCGCGTTGACAGTGAGATTACATGTTTGACCACTTCTAGATCACCATAGTAACTCCAACAGTCTCCCACTTGATCTTGAAAGTATCAAACCAAAAACCTCACAAACAATGAGCGGCATCTAGCAATGCATCATTGCTCCCCAAGCAATAAGAGTTTATAACTCATAAGACTTTATGACCAATGTATCAGCGTTGTCTTTGTCCCTTTGTCCCTTACATCCGGAAATAACTAGAGGCATGGACCGTGTCACCCTCGTAATAGCTCAATCCAAGTTTCTTGATCCAGGATGGACTTCCAGAGAATGGTGAGTCCAATATCACATATTGACTCAACCAAGCATGGCCATGCATTTCTCAGTCCAGTTCCATCAAGGGGCCCATGGATGCGACTCCTGTCATATAGGAGGACAAATCCCATATCTGCTCACACACAAACACCCAAATGATTCGTAACATGCCCAACAACCACCCTTATCATCAACCTTTCTCAAGGAGGACTTTAGATGGCATCAAAGCACGCTCTTCCTCACTTGATGAATGTTGTGACTTCAGGTCAAAGGACCACAACACCATTATCAATTGAGACCTACTCGTGATACAATTGGATGACAATCCACAGAGTAGTCTCAGGTTGGGTCTGTTCAGTACAACTTGTTCACTAACAAGTACCCACGTGATGACTTGATATCACAATATCATGACCTGTGAGAACCAGTCATCAGTCAACGCACGTGCTAGCCTTCATGTACCATCATCACCCTTAGCTTCTATGATGATACTCGACCAGGGACCTTTTAAGAATGAAGCTTCAAATAAATCATAGGCTCTCACATTCAAGTCACGTACTTGATGTCGCATGGAAGCGAACATTCTAAGGGTATTTATTATGTTAACATTTAACTATCATATAGAAAAAAAAACTCATAATAAAAAAACTTGCCATTAATTGTAAGAAAAAAACTAGGTACACTGTTCATCATATGAACAAATGGCCAACAAAATACATGTTTACATGCAATCCACAAGATTCTCACTAGAGTTGATCATTTATGTATCGTATACCCATCGATGTAATATGACCATCATGCTTTCTCTGCGCGAGAGGCTTTGTCAGTGGATCCGCAATATTCTCCTCAGTCGGCACTCTGCAAATGTTCACATCTCCTCGTTCGACAATCTCACGAATAAGATGAAACCGCCGAAGTATGTGCTTGGAGCACTGATGGGATCTAGGTTCCTTAGATTGTGCAATTGCACCATTGTTATCACAGTAGATAACTACGGGACCAACAATGCTAGGAACTACATCAAGCTCGCCGATGAATTTCCTAATCCATACAGCCTCCTTCGCCGCATTAGCTGCGGCGATATACTCGGCCTCTGTTGTAGAATCAGCAACTGTCTCTTGCTTGTAACTCTTCCAGCTCACAGCTCCTCCATTCAGGCAAAACACAAAACCTGACTGAGACTTGGAGTCGTCTCTATCAGTTTGGAAGCTAGCATCCGTGTAACCACTTACAACGAGCTCTTCCTCTCCACCATACACCAAGAACACATCCTTAATCCTTCTCAAGTACTTCAGGACATTCTTGACTGCAATCCAGTGACACTCACCGGGGTCTGACTGATACCTGCTAGTCATGCTCAAAGCAAAGAAGACGTCGGGTCGAGTACATAACATCGCGTACATGATTGATCCAATTGCCGAAGCATATGGAATCAACTTCATGCGGTCCTTATCTTCACAAGACTTTGGACACTGCTCCTTAGAGAGATTCACACCATGAGATATGGGCAAAAATCCTTTCTTGGACTCAAGCATGTTGAACCACTTCAACACCTTTTCGATGTACGTACTCTGGGTCAAACCCAGCAACTTTTTTGATCTATCTCTATAGATCTTAATACCGAGTATATAAGTCGCTTCACCCAAATCCTTCATTGAAAAGCAGTTCCCTAGGTTGTTCTTAACAACTTTCAGGGTAGGAATGTCATTCCCAATCAACAGTATGTCATCTACATACAATATCAGGAAGACAACAATGCTCTCACTGATTCGCTTGTAAACACAAGACTCATCTTCATTCTTGATGAAACCAAACTCTTTGATTTTCTCATCAAAACAAAGATTCCAACTTTGAGAGACCTGTTTCAGTCCATAGATGGACTTATTCAGCTTGCATATTTTAGTGGCTTCATCTGGGGATACAAAACCCTCGGGTTGTGTCATATACACTTCCTCAAGGAGGTTTCCATTAATGAAAGCCGTTTTGACATCCATCTGCCAGATCTCGTAGTCATAATACACAGCAACAGTAAGCAATATCCTTATGGACTTTACCATGGCAACAGGGGAAAAGATCTCATCATAGTCAATACCATGAATTTGCTTGAAACCCTTAGCCACCAGTCGCCCTTTGAATGTCTGTACATTCTCATCCATGTCGGTCTTCTTCTTGAAGACCCACTTGCACCCTATGGGTCGTACTCCTTCAGGTGGTTTCACCAAGTTCCAAACTTGGTTTGCATACATGGAGTCCATTTCGGATTTCATAGCTTCAAGCCATTTGTCGGAGTCCGGTCCATTCATAGCCTCTTGGTAGGTTGCTGGTTCATCATCATGATCCATAAGCAACACATTACCTATTTGAGACACGAGAAATCCATATCTCTCAGGCTCAAACCTCGGTCTACCAGATCTACGTAGGACTTGTGTTCCTTGAGCATGTTCTCTAGCTACAACATCTTGTAGTCCTGTCTCAGAATCCAATTCCGGTTCATTCACTACATGTGGTTCTTGAACTTCTTCAAGCTCTACCTTTTCAGTTTTTCTTGATAAGAACTCTTTCTCCAAGAAGACACCAGTTTTTGCGACAAACACTTTGCCCTCAGACGGTAGGTAAAAGTAATACCCTTTCGTTTTCTTAGGATATCCCACCAGATAACATTTATCCGATTTGGGTTCCAGCTTGTCAGGCATTTGACGTCTCACGTATGCCTCACAGCCCCAAATTTTAATGAACGACATACTAGGACGCTTCCCAGTCCATATCTCATATGGTGTCTTCAGAACCGTTTTCGTTGGAGCGCGATTCAATGTCATTGCAGCAGTCTCTAAAGCAAAACCCCAAAAGGAAACAGGCAAGTCTGCATGACTCATCATCGAACGTACCATGTCTAACAGGGTACGATTTCTCCTCTCAGACACACCATTATGTTGTGGTGTTTTAGTTGGAGTGAGCTGTGATACAATACCACACTCTTTCAGATGATCACGGAACTCATGACTCAGGTATTCGCCACCTCGATCAGATCGGAGTGCTTTAACCATTTTACCCAACTGGTTTTCTACTTCATTCTTGAACTCTTTGAACTTTTCAAAGGTCTCGGATTTGCACTTCATAAGATACACATATCCGTATCTACTGAAATCATCAGTAAATGTAACAAAGTAGAAATACCCACCTCTAGCTATGGAACTCATGGGTCCGCATACATCACTATGTACAACACCCAAAAGATCCTCAGCCCTCTCAGTATAACCAGTGAAAGGAGCTTTAGTCATCTTGCCTAACAAACAAGATTCGCATCGCTCAAATGATTCATAATCAAATGAGTCCAAAAGTCCATCTCTATGGAGCTTGGATATGCGCTTCTCGTTGATATGACCCAGACGACAATGCCAGAGAAATGTAGGGTTCGAGTCATTTGTTCTTAGTCTTTTATTATTTTCTACATTACAGATCAGATGGTCCAAGTTCAAAACATAAAAACCATTAAACAATTGGGCTACAGCATAACAAACATCATTCTTAAATATAGAACAACAGTTGTTCTTAATTATAAAAGAAAATACAATCATGTGCAAACATGAAATAGATATAATGTTTCTAGTTATGGCCGGAATAAAATAACAATTATCTAGTTTTATTACAAGTCTACTGTACAAAGAAAGACGATAAACCCCTACGGCTACAGCAGCAACTCTTGCTCCATTGCCGACGCGGAGGTCCACCTCCCCTTTACTCAGCAATCTTCTCCTTCCCAGTTCCTGCACATTTGTACAAATGTGAGAACCACATCCGGTATCCAATACCCAAGACGAAGGAGCAGAAAGGTTTATCTCTATAACGTGAACATTTGAAGCGGAAGTCATACCTCCCTTCATTTTCTGCAGACCTTCAATGTACGAAGGACAGTTCCTCCTCCAATGACCAGCCTTGCCACAGTGGTGGCATTTCTCTTCCTTCACCGTGTTTTTCTTTTTCATCAGTGCAGAAGACTTGGGCTCAAGATATGACTTAGGTCCCACCTGTTGAAACCGGAACCCGGCTTCCTGTGGAGCTCGCCCTTGGGGAAAGGGGTGGTCTCGCGCCTACTTCGCTCCTGCAAGAAAAAACAACAAGACAAGGAGAAACAGACCCAAGGCTCGGCGGGGAGGTCCCACCACAAACCCGGAAGATCTCAGAGCGCTTCCCCTCCTTAGCCTGAAGCCGGGCTAAGGTACCCTCAGAAAGCACTTGGATTTTGAGAGAGAAGCTCCCGGGAAAAAACGTGCCTTCAGGGGTACCCCTTGGGTCCTATTTATAGTTTTTGAAATCCGGACTGCCAATAACCAAAATAGCTGACCTGAAATTACCAGGGAACCCTCGGCTGGGCCTGCCAACAGCCAAACTCCGCTGTTTCGAAGGGCTATGGGCAGGCCAGCAGGGGTAAAATAGTAAACAATACCTCTGATTCCCGGCGAGCCGGGACCCCCGGCTACCTCGGCGTGCTTTGCTCGCCAGCTGCTGCCGAGCTCTACTACGGGGTCGCGAGCTGCAGCTCGCCCGGCGAATGCCGAGCTCCGGGTCGCCGATCGTCGATTTCTGGTCGACGGATGCCGAACTCTGGCCCGCTCCTGCTGCTGCCGAGCTCGCTTACTGCTGCCGAGCTCGCCGAGCTCGCCTGTTTGGTCTTCGTTGAACTTGCTCGCCGGACACGGGGTTGTACACAATCCCCGCTCTTTTCGAGCTTGCCAAAAAGCTCGGAAAGAAACATCCAACCCGAAGTGTGCGGCGAGCTCCGGCTGGCGAGTTGAAGGGAATCTTATGGTGGGGGCCACCTGCGGCTATATATATGCACCTGCTCTGCTGCCTGGCTCTTGCCATTTCCCCTGCTGCCTTGCCAAGATGCCCCTTCCCAAGGAGATTCAAGAGCGCGTAGATCGAGCTCGCCGGGCTTCCGAGGCTCGTATTGCCGCGCTGACGGCGGTCCCCGCAAAAGTCACTCAAGTTGATCCCGCCGAGCCGGGCTCAAAGAGGTCAAGGCCATTTCTCGAGGCGGCTGAGCCTATCTTCCACGACCTGAGGGCCACTTTGGCTCGCGAGACCGGCTCTTCTACTCGAACTGTTCTGGAGAATGATAGGGAGGTCGTTGTTGTTGGTGACGATCAGGGCGGCCTTCCAGATGACGAGGGGACCGCGCCGCGGGTTCCCACGCCGCGAGGCGAGGCTGTCCCCGCCACTTCACGACTTTCGGCCCCGGACAACCATCCACGGGATCCGCCGCTCCTCTTCGGGATTCTACCTGTGAGCTCGCAGAGGCCAGCTTCGCCGCCTGGCTCCCCTCCTCGGCACATTGACGCGCCCGCCGGGGGGGGCCCGGGGTCCATTCCTGTCCCGGGCTTCGAGCCCATCTCGCCGGGAGCTCGCGGCCCAGGTCGCGGGAAGGACCTGAGGTTCATCCCTCCTCGCCTCTCTTTGGAGCCGCCGAGCTCTTCAGGTCTGCCTCGCTCAACCCTGTGCTTCACAAGCTTTTGCTCTGCTGACATCTGCCTTTACAGCCCTTCCCAGTCAGTCGGCCGCCGAGGAGTCCTCGCGAGCGGCTCGTCACTCTCCCCTCCCGTCTCCGAGCTCGCTGGACTCTTACCTGGGCCCGGAGGTGGATCAAGGCGAGCTGATGAGGAGGGAGGCCAAGCTCCTCAAGAAGCTGGTGGGTGGTCTGCGCGAGGTGCAAGGAGCCAACGAGACGCTGCAGCGCGACTATGCGCGCCTTGCTGAGGAGGTGCGCCTCGGCCGACCTGGCGAGTTGATGTCTCCTAACCGGCTCCTGGATGAGATAGATGACGGTCTCTTAGTCGCGCAGAGGAACTCTGGAAGGATCCGCGAGCTTCTCCGCGCGCGGCAGCTTGGGGGGCGGGGATCGCGAGGCCGGGGTAGGTAAACTTGCGGGCTCCCCTGCCGAGCCGACCGGCGCTCGCGTCCTGGTGCCCTCCCTGCTCGCGCGCCCTGTTTTTCCCTGTTTCGAACTGTCCCCTGCGGGGATGAATAATTTCTAGGACATTTTTAATTGTTATTTAAATAAAATGCTGTAATGTTTTGACTTAGCCTTAGCGAGGATGCGCCGGAAGTCGGCGAGCTGGGGTGGTGAGCTGGGGTGGCGAGCTGGGATGGCGAGATGCGCCGATGTGACAGTCGGCCTCAGATTCCTTTTCCTATAAATAGCCCCCCCCCCTCACCTACCCCCGTACTGTCTTTATTGCTCTGCTTCCCTTCTTGCTCTTTCCTGCTCGCGCTGCGCTTTGTTTCTTTTCTGCGACCATGGGCAAGACTAATCCGGACGCTGACGGCCGCTCCAAGTGCGCGCAGCACTTCGCGGATTATTGTTTCTTTGACGGTCATACCAGCGAGGAGGAGCTTGCAGAATTCAAAGCCCAGTACGTGCCGCCGGGCTTTGAGGCGCGCAGGCCGGGGCCGGGCGAGGCCATCAATACGTTTTACGAGAACGAGCTCGCCTTCCCCATCTCGCATTTCGAGGTGGGGCTGCGACTTCCTTTGTGGCCGGAGATCCGGCAGATCTTGAAGTACTACGGGGCCGTCCCCGCGCAGCTGAACTCGAACGCCATCGCCATGATGGTGGCGTTCGCGAGCTATCTCCGGCGGGAGAGGATCGAGTTTAACCTGACGGTGTTCAGGAAACTCTTCTCATACAAGGCGACGACGGACGGGGTCGCCTACTTCGGCGGCTCCCTGATCAAAGTTCGCGAGATTGCGAACAAGCACCACACCTGGATGACCAAGATCGCCTTCATCAAGGGCGATCTCGGCAACATCCCCTACTCGCCGCAACAAAAAGGCGAGGAGGTGTACCGCCCGCCGGCCGTGTCCGGCAACGACGCCGAGCTCCACAAATTCTTCCTCCACAAAGACTTCGAGGTCGCCTTCCTGCGGAGGGGCCTCGACGCGCTCCCCCGATTCTGCCCGGCGAAGGTACGTTTCCTTCCTCTTGCCGAGCTCGCCTTACTTGCGGACTCGGCACATTATCATTCCTGAGTTTCCTGACCTTCCAAGTATTTTCCTTTCAGGGGAGCGAATAATCCCCGCTAACCCGCCTTTTGCGGACCCGGGGCTGGAGACTGACCCTCTTGCTCGCGAGAGGGCGGCGGCAGCGGCCTGCCGAGACGAGGCGCTCTCCTCGCAGCCCTCTTCCAGCAAGAGGCGACCCGAGGACGCGGGGTCGAACCCGCCATCCGGCCCCCGCCAGGTGAAGAAGATGCGGAGAGCCCTGCTGGCTTCGCGGGGGCAACAACAACAACAACATCAGTCCAGCCCCAAGTACATCAGCTCATCGGAGACCCCTCCCGACGTGTCTCCGGGAGCCCGCTGAAGGAGATTACCAGCAAGGGCAGAAAGGGTGGCAAGGCCCCCTCTTCCTCGGCCGCGATCTCCCCTCCTCCCTCGGCGAAGAGGGCTGCCCGCGAGCGCGCGCCGCCGAAGCAGCACCCCCTCTTCAACTTCGGCGCGCGCTGGAAGGATTCCGCGGGCGAGCCCATGTTGCAGTGGGATGAGCTCGCACATCGAGTCTCCGTCTCCACCCTGCACCCGTCCTGGCACGACCGCGAACCCGCCACCGGTCACGCCTACGCCCTCGGCTTCGGCCTCTACGGCCGGGAAGATGCCGAGGCCTACAAGAGGGCGACCCTCCGGCAGCTCGGTCATGAGGGCCTGCAGTCCCACCTGCGGACTCTGGAGCTGCACCACATGCTGGCGCGCCGCAGCTTCGCCCTCAGTCACCAGCTCGAGAAGGCCGAGCAAGCTCGCGACCTTGCCAAGGAGCAGGTCGCCGATCAGGCGAGGCGACTCGGCATCGCGGATAGTATGCTCGCCCAGACTGCTGGCGGGCTGGTAAGTGTCATGCACCACTCTTTTTCTTTGGAAAGCTTCTTGTGCTGCTGCTAAGTGAACTCTTTTTCCAGGATGCCAAGGCGGCGGGCGAGCTCCAGGCTCGCAATACTGAGCTTGAGGAGGAGAATGGCCGCCTGCGTGCGCAGCTGGCCGTGGACGCTGACGCTGCCGGGGGAGCTCCAGGCTCGCGATGTTGAGCGAGGGGAGGAGATCGTCCAACTGCGCGCACGCCTTGGCGAGTTGGAGAGCGCGAACGCGAAGCTGAAGGGGGAGAACCAGCACCTTCTCGGCGAAGTGCGTCGCCAGGCGGAGATCTTCTTCCCGGGGCACGACATCGATCCCACTCTCCCCTACAAGCCTCCGCGCATCTTCGGCGAGGCGGACCTCGTTGAGAGACTGCGGATCAACTCCATTCAGACCGCCGAGTGCACCCTCGCGATGATGAAGGATTCAGGGGTGCTGGTGGAAGGATGCGGGGAGATCTCAGCTCGGGACCTGATGCCGAGCCTGTTTCCGGCGACGCCGCCCAGCGAGAAGGAGGACAGCCTGGACGCTATGTTCGGGAAGAGCTTCCAGGACCATTCGGGCGACGGCGAGGACCAGTCCGGCGGAGGGGGCGAGGCCAGCTGACGGCCCTGTATTTTTGCTTTTTCTTCTCTTTTTTGACTACTCGCAGAGGCGAGCCCCCTGTATATTCATAAATAATAAAAAGGTGTTTTAATCATACCAGCGTTCTTTTTACTATGTTCATTGTCATGGATGTATTTTCTCCCGCGACCTCGCCGAGACAGGCTCCGCGAGTAGTGATCATGAGAGCGCGCCCGCGAGCGGTGTGTTTGGGGTGTTCGCCGAGTCCCAATGATTTCTTGGCGAGTTACCCCCCGCCCTTATTACGCCATTACCATTCGCGCGCGGCCTTCTGCCTTTTCTCTGCCTACCTCTACTCGCACGCGAGCCGCCCATGTTGTGCTCATCGAAGAAATTTCTCGAAGTATGATGGGCCTGGTGTGCGAGGAGCCCTGGTCAGGTTTGTCTTTGGCGAGGCCCGGGCTCGCGGCCTGCTTCCATACGCCGAGCCGGAGATGGTGAGCCCGAACTCGCCTATGCCGACCCCTCCGGTCCAGCTTATTTTCTTGACTATGCCGAGCTGGGTTCGCCGAGCCCGAGCTCGCCCTGTCAAAACCCTTCCCCTTCGTTTCTTGCCACAGACTTTGACCTACACCTGACGACTTCAAGTCCGGCACCATCGAGTACCCTCCAGCTCTGTCGACCAGATGAGTGCCTGACAGCGGGATCTACTCGAGGTCCACAATACATCACCATCGAGTGACTTCCAGCCCTGTCCGCTAGGTGAGAGCCTGACAGCGGGATCTGCCCGAGGCCAAGGATGACACCGAGTGACTTCCAGCCCTGTCAGCTAGGTGAGAGCCTGGCAGCGGGATCTGCTCGGGGTCCACAATACATCGCCATCGAGTGACTTCCAGCCCTGTCAGCTAGGTGAGAGCCTGACAGCGGGATCTGCTCGAGGCCAAGGATGACACCGAGTGACTTCCAGCCCTGTCAGCTAGGTGAGAGCCCGACAGCGGGATCTGCTCGGGGTCCACAATACATCGCCATCGAGTGACTTCCAGCCCTGTCAGCTAGGTGAGAGCCTGACAGCGGGATCTGCTCGAGGCCAAGGATGACACCGAGTGACTTCCAGCCCTGTCAGCTAGGTGAGAGCCTGGCAGCGGGATCTGCTCGGGGTCCACAATACATCGCCATCGAGTGACTTCCAGCCCTGTCAGCTAGGTGAGAGCCTGACAGCGGGATCTGCTCGAGGCCAAGGATGACACCGAGTGACTTCCAGCCCTGTCAGCTAGGTGAGAGCCCGACAGCGGGATCTGCTCGGGGTCCAAAATATATCACCATCGAGTGACTTCCAGCCCTGTCCGCTAGGTGAGAGCCTGACAGCGGGATCTGCTCGAGGCCAAGGATGACACCGAGTGACTTCCAGCCCTGTCAGCTAGGTGAGAGCCTGACAGCGGGATCTGCTCGGGGTCCACAATACATCACCATCGAGTGACTTCCAGCCCTGTCAGCTAGGTGAGAGCCTGACAGCGGGATCTGCTCGAGGCCAAGGATGACACCGAGTGACTTCCAGCCCTGCCAGCTAGGTGAGAGCCTGACAGCGGGATCTGCTCGGGGTCCAAAATACATCACCATCGAGTGACTTCCAGCCCTGTCAGCTAGGTGAGAGCCTGACAGCGGGATCTGCTCGAGGCCAAGGATGACACCGAGTGACTTCCAGCCCTGCCAGCTAGGTGAGAGCCTGACAGCGGGATCTGCTCGGGGTCCAAAATACATCACCATCGAGTGACTTCCAGCCCTGTCAGCTAGGTGAGAGCCTGACAGCGGGATCTGCTCGAGGCCAAGGATGACACCGAGTGACTTCCAGCCCTGTCAGCTAGGTGAGAGCCTGACAGCGGGATCTGCTCGGGGTCCAAAATACATCATATTCCATCATGCAGGCCAATTGCAACGAGATCAGAGAGCTTGAAAGAATTCATTATAATCGGAGTGTTGCTTACATGGTTCAGGGAAAAAAGCGTTTGAGGTCGTCACCACTCCAGGTGAGACTCAAGGTCTCGCCTTCTACATTTTGAAGTCGATAGCCCCCCGACCCCAAGGCCACCTTTATAATGAACGGTCCCTCCCAGCTGGGATTGAGTTTCCCTACTGATGCCGACCTCCCTGCTGCATCGACCTTCTTCAATACCAAGTCCCCCTCCACGAACTGCTTGATCCTGACATGCTTGTCAAAGTATTTGGCCATTCTTCTTTTTACCTCCTCTTGTCGGATGGCGGAAAGGTCTCTTACTTCTTCTACCATGTCGAGGGAGAGCCTCAGTTCCTCCTCATTCTCTTCCTGCCATTCCTCGCGATCTTCCTTTGCTGCCACGACCCGCGGCGTTTGGACTTCGAATTCAATGGGGAGCACTGCCTCGCATCCGTGGGAGAGTTTGAAGGGGGTCTCTCCCGTAGCTGTGTTGGGGTGGTCCTTAGGGCCCAGAGGACCGCGGGAAGCTGCTCCACCCAGCTCCCTTTTAGGTTCTCCACCTTTTTCTTGAGGAGGTTGACGATGATCTTGTTTGCGGCCTCCACTTGTCCGTTACTCCTGGGGTGATGAACCGAGGCGAACCTAAGATCGATCCCAAGCTGCTCGCAGAAGCTGGTGAACTCGGCGCTAGCGAACTGAGGCCCATTGTCTGTTACGATGGCTTGGGGCAGCCCGTGGCGACAGATGATCTCCCCCCATACAAAGTTCCTGATCACCTGGGAGGTCACCTTAGCCAACGCTTTCACCTCCATCCACTTTGAGAAGTAGTCAATCATCACTAGGAGGAACCTTCTCTGACCGCTGGCTTGGGGAAACGGCCCAACCAGATCCATTCCCCAGATTGCGAAGGGCCATGGGGCCGTGATACTACGGAGCCGTTGGGCCGGCTGCAGCTGGAGAGGGGCAAACAGTTGGCACTTGTGACATTTTCTTGCGAATTCTGCAGCGTCCCGGCCCAGGGTGGGCCAAAAATAACCTTGCCTGACTATTCTTCCTTCCAGGGTCCGACTCCCGGAGTGACTTCCACATTCCCCGGAGTGGACCTCCTCCAAGATCCTTCGCACTTCTCCCTCGGTCACGCAGCGGGCCAGCATCCCTGAGAGGGTCTTTCTGTATAGCTGCCCGTCCTGGAGGAGGTAGTATGCTGACTTGTGTCTCAGCTTCTTCTTGTCCACCCCTTCTGGGTACTCTCCCGTGGAGAGAAAAACCACCACAGGATCCATCCATGAAGCTTGTTGATCGATCTCCATGAGCTCTCCTTCTTCGATGGAGGGGCGAAACAGGTCGGTGATGGTGCCCCCCACCTGGGGACCCTGCTTAGCCAACTGATCGGCCTGTTCATTTTCTTCCCTGGGCACATGTCGGATGGCGAAGGTTTGGAAAGTTCCAATGATCCCCTTTACTTTGGCCAAATACGATCGCAGGGTGGGCTCCCTCGCCTCGAACTCCCCGTTGATTTGGGAGGCTACTACCATGGAGTCTGTGAGGACCTCCACATCTGACACTCCAAGTTCCCTGGCCAGACGAAGCCCTGCTATCACGGCCTCGTACTCGGCTTGGTTGTTGGTAATGGGAAAGTGCACCACCACCGTTTGCTCGATTCGGGTCCCTTGGGGGCTTTCCAGGATCACCCCTACTCCTAAGGAATGCCTTCCCGATGCTCCATCCACTCTCACCTTCCAGGGAGCCGGGCGAGTGAATTCTTCCTCCGCCACCTCCACCACATAGTCAGCAAGGAAGTCGGCCATTGCCTGGGCCTTGATCGAGAGCCGCGGAACGAAGGAGACGTCGAACTCGCTCATCTCCACCGACCACTTAGCCAATCTGCCTGAATGCTCCACCCCCTCGAAGATGTTGCGGAGGGGATGGTCGGTCACTACTCGGATTGAGTGTGCCTGGAAATAGGGTCGCAGCCTCCGAGCCGAGATGATTAGGGCGAACGCGAGCTTCTCCAAGATCGGGTACCGGAGCTCGGCCTTCCTCAAGACCCGGCTCACATAATAGACTGGGAGCTGTCTCTTCCCCTCTTCTCGAACCAGGACCGAGCTCAAGGCCTCCGTCCCGACCCCCAGATATAAGAACAGGTCCTCCCCCTCCTTCGGTCCTTGGAGCAGCGGAGCCTGTGTCAACTGCACCTTGAGGGCCTGGAAGGCTTCTTCACATTCCCTGCTCCATTCAAACCTCTGACCCCCTCTTAGTGTCTTGAAGAAGGGGGAGCACTTCTCCCCTGCCCGAGAGAGGAAGCGACTCAGCCCTGCTAGCTTCCCTGTCAACCGTTGGACTTCCTTTGCATTCCGCGGGGATCCCAGTTCCAAGATGGCCTTGACCTTGTCTGGGTTCGGCTCGACCCCTGCGGGGGTGAGGAGATGCCCCAAGAACTTTCCCCTGCTGGCCCCAAAGACACATTTTAGTGGGTTCAATCGCATCTTGTACTTGCGCAGGGTGGCGAAGGTCTCCTCCAAGTCTCGGAGGTGGGAGTCCACATCCCGGCTCTTGATCATGAGGTCATCTACATATACCTCCAGATTCCTCCCCCTCTGTTCCTTGAAGACCCTATCCATCATTTTTTGGTAGGTGGCTCCAGCGTTCTTCAGCCCGAACGGCATCATCTTATAGCAGTAGCAGCCGTCCCCTGTGATGAATGAGACATCCTTTATGTCCGGGGGGTGCATCCTGATCTGATGATAACCTGAAAATGCATCTAAAAAACTCATTACAGAAAAACCGACGGCTGAGTCAACCAGCGCGTCGATCCGAGGCAAGGGGTAACAATCCTTAGGACAAGCTTTATTAAGAAGGGAAAAATCGATACACAAGCGCCAGCGGCCGTCTCCCTTTTTGACCATCACAACGTTCGAGACCCATCCAGGGTATTGAATTTCGGACACAAAGCCCGCCTTGAGAAGTTTCGCCACCTCCTCCCTGATGGGTTCCGCCAGCTTGTCCGCCGTGGATCTTTTCTTCTGCTGAACGGGGCGTGCTCCCGGGTCCAAGTTGAGGCGGTGGCAGGCCACATCCGCGTCAACCCCCGGCATCTCCGCGGCGTTCCAGGCGAAAATGTCCACGTTCTTCTGGATGCACTCCAGCATCCTGCCCTGGTCTTCCGGGGTCAGCCCCCCGCTGACGCGGATCTTTTCTACCGTTCCTCCCCGGGTGAGCACCTCCAGATCCACCACCTCCTCGGCTGCCTCCAGCCTGGATTGCTCCGCCCATCCTTCGGCGTCCCCTTCCTCCGGAGCAGGGATCTCTACCTCCATTGCCTCCCCCTCGACCCTCACCTCGGTCACCTCCTCCCAACTTCCTTCGGCCGCCTCCTCTGCGTAGCCCTTCTCTCCCAGCTCCTTCCTCCCTGCTTCCTCCTCGACTTCCTCCATCCTTCGCCCCATCTCCTCGGCTCCCTCCTGCCAGGAGATGGTGTTCACCGCAGTGACATAACACTCCCGCGCCACCTTTGGGTCTCCCCTAACCCTGACTTGGACCCCCTCGGCGTTGAACTTCAAGCACTGATGAAAAGATGAGGGGACGCAGCGGAAGGCGCTGATCAGGGGCCTTCCAAAGATGGCGCTGTAGCTGCTGGGGGCGTCCACGATGACGAACTTGCAGTTTCGGGACTGCCCCCCCAAGGTGACATGGAGTCCGACTCCTCCTTCCACCTCCTTCCTTTCTCCTGAAAACCCGAACAGGGGGCCATCTGAGGCCAGCACTCTTCTTGCCTCCACCTTCATTGCATCAAACGCCTTTTTGAAGACGACGTTGACGGAACTCCCGTTGTCCACGAGGATCCGTGAGACGGTGAAGTTCTCGATGGCCGTCTTGATGACCAGCGCATCACAGAACGGGTCCTCGTGGTCTGGTAGATCACTCCTGGAGAAGGTGATCCTCTCCTCCGGTGGCGGGGTTTGGGATGTAGAGGCGACGCTTCGCCGGTACATGGTGTGGAGGCTAGCCTTGCGGGAAGCCTCGATCCCTGCTCCCCCGTGGATCATCCCGATCCCTCCTCGGGTTCCCACATCCACCCGGTCTTCGCACCGATCCTCCTCCGCCCGAGGCAGGACCTCCTCGATCCTCACCTCCTGCCGCGCCCCCTGCTGCTGCTGCTGCTCCCTGTTCCCTCTCATCTCCAAGAATTCTGGGCACGTGGCTGTTGCGTGCCCCTCTTCCTGATGGAAGTCGCAATAGGGTAGCTCCACCCTTACCTCCCTCCTTCTTCTCCTCCACGCTCCTCTCCTGGCCCCCAAGGCTATGGCCATGGCCTCCTCTTGATCGGGGAGCCGGGGCCTCTGACCCTGCCTCCATCCTGGGGGGTGGAACTGGTCTTGCCTCCCCTGGAAGTGACCTCTTCCGAAGTTTCCCCTCTGAGGCCCCTGCCCCTGCCACTCTGGCCTCCAGCCTAGCCGACGGTCGGGCTCCTGACGCCCCCACCCCGGCTGCTGCTGCCCTTGGAGTTGCCTCTGCTCCCTCTGCCTGGGCTCCCCTCTTCTTTCTTCCTGACCTCTTCCTCCCTTTGACTCCCTCTCCTCCTCTGTGGCCCACCTGGCCAATTTCCTTGCAAACTCCGGGTTTGACGCCTCCCCGTCAACCTCTCTTGCCGCCCTTTCCATCAACTCCTCGTAGGAGAAGGGGGGAACTCTCTTCAGCTCCATCCGGAAGAATCCCTGCTGCAGGCCCAGGGTAAAGGCCATCATCAGACTATGGCCCGGCATCTCCTGGACCTGAGTAACCTCCTCCTGGAATCGGTCCACGTAGCTCCCCAGCGTCTCGTTCACCCCCTGCTTGATGTGAAACAGGGACTCGGACTCCTTCTTCCTCTTCTTCGAAGTGGTGAATCTCAGCATGAACCCCCGGCGCAAGTCCTCGAAGCAATAGATAGAGCTGGCCGGCAGCTGGTGGAACCACTCCCTCGCCTTATCCCGGAGGGTGATGGCGAAGAGACGGCACTTGAATCCGTCCGACATCTGACGGATGGAGACCACGTCCTCGAACCATTGGACGTGCTGTATTGGGTCTCCCTTCCCAGTGTAATAGGACATCTCGGGCTCCCTGAACCCATCTGGAACTGGAGCTGAAGAGACCAGCTCGCTGAAAGGACTCCCTCCCCCTACTGGGCGAGCTGGCGAGTCTCGCGAGCCCAGCTCGCCGAAGCGACCTCGGCCTGCCGAGCCGGGGAAGAGCTCGCGCCCGGGGAGCTCGCACCCACGGCCCTCCTCGGCCACTTCCTTCCCAGCTCGCCTGCCGGGAGCGTCCTCGCCCAATGAGGGGGCGGCCGCGATCTGGTTTGCCGGAGTCGAGCACTCGGCCCGCGTGCCGAGTGCGAACTTGACCAGATTCAGCACCTCGCTTCTGAAGTCCTCGAACATGCCCACCGTTGCGAGAGGCGGGGGGGGCGGCGAGCTCGGCCTGTCGGATCCTTGCCCTGTCATCGAACTCGCGAGAACTTTTCTGTGCTGACCACGCTCCACGCTCACCGCACCAAAATGTTGAAACCGGAACCCGGCTTCCTGTGGAGCTCGCCCTTGGGGAAAGGGGTGGTCTCGCGCCTACTTCGCTCCTGCAAGAAAAAACAACAAGACAAGGAGAAACAGACCCAAGGGCTCGGCGGGGAGGTCCCACCACAAACCCGGAAGATCTCAGAGCGCTTCCCCTCCTTAGCCTGAAGCCGGGCTAAGGTACCCTCAGAAAGCACTTGGATTTTGAGAGAGAAGCTCCCGGGAAAAAACGTGCCTTCAGGGGTACCCCTTGGGTCCTATTTATAGTTTTTGAAATCCGGACTGCCAATAACCAAAATAGCTGACCTGAAATTACCAGGGAACCCTCGGCTGGGCCTGCCAACAGCCAAACTCCGCTGTTTCGAAGGGCTATGGGCAGGCCAGCAGGGGTAAAATAGTAAACAATACCTCTGATTCCCGGGCGAGCCGGGACCCCCGGCTACCTCGGCGTGCTTTGCTCGCCAGCTGCTGCCGAGCTCTACTGCGGGGTCGCGAGCTGCAGCTCGCCCGGCGAATGCCGAGCTCCGGGTCGCCGATCATCGATTTCTGGTCGACGGATGCCGAACTCTGGCCCGCTCCTGCTGCTGCCGAGCTCTCTTACTGCTGCCGAGCTCGCCGAGCTCGCCTGTTTGGTCTTCGTTGAACTTGCTCGCCGGACACGGGGTTGTACACCACCTTCGTCTTCTTAGAGCCCTTCGCCTTGCCCTTGCCCTTATGCACCATCAGTATGGGGCTGGCAGGCTTGACCTTCTTCATATTGATTTCGGCAGTTCTCAACATGCCTAGGAGTTCGGGCAGTGTCTTGTCTATTTCATTCATGTTGTAGTTCAAGACGAACTGCTCATAACTGTCCGACAACGATTGCAGGATCAGATCTGTGGCCAACTCTTGACCAAGAGGAAAACCCAGCCTTTCAAGGTTCTCTATATACCCAATCATCTTGAGTACGTGAGTCCCTACTGAGTCTCGTACTCCCATCTTGCACTGAAACAACGCTTTTGTGACGTCGAACCTCTCTTGACGAGCCTGCCCTTGAAACATTTTCTTGAGATGCTCGTCAATCTCCTTGCACCCCATGTTCTCATGTTGCTTCTGAAGCTCAGAGTTCATAGTGGCAAGCATAAGGCATTCGACATCTAAAACATCATCAGTATACTTCTTATAAGCATCCTTCTCAGCACAGAAAGAGTTCCCGGTCGGCACCTCGGGGGCTTCTTCTTCCAAGACATAGAGCTTTCGCTCTTGCCTGAGAACAATTCTCAGGTTCCTGTACCAGTCCATGTAATTAGTCCCACTGAGCTTATCCTTCTCAAGGATGACTCTCAGAGATAACGTGGAGTGTGAAACACTTGCTATGGAATTCTACAAGAATTTATGCAGAATAAAATCAGTACCAAAATTTCAAATACAATTTATTTTAATTTGGACTTCAATTAAAACACTCCCACTATTTTATTCGAAATGATAGCCCTCACTAACAATTCAGAGAGTTCATGCGAGCTACTCTATTAGTGGACAAGATCCGTATTTCACCAACACAATGAGTCAGCTTTGACTTTCCTCTCATGATGCGGTTATTTAGGTAGGCAACGCTTGCCAATTGAATCCTCATACAATTCTTGTATGGTTGGTGAATAACTCCTTACTCGCATCCATCATATGGTGCATGCCAACCCTGTCTCTAGGCACTCAACCTTTGAGGTCACCTAGTTAAGCTGGACCCGATGTCGACAGTGGGATATCACAATTATCCGCTCGCACCCTTACCAAGATAGATTAATGCACCTTGCTTTGGCAAACCCACACTTCATCGATCGAGGCAGGAAGAGTGTCATCCATCGAAAGGCATCCGAACACTTAATATTTGATGAAGGGATTTTGATTATAGGTTAACAGTTAACCATGATCAACATTTGATCAATGTGCACATCCAAAGAAAAACAATTTTTCTAAAACCACATGCATCCCTTATGTGCACAACCTGACACCATCAACATTTGATAGAAGGAAGGGCTAAATCTGAACATCCGGAAACTTCCAAATCCTCAGATTTACATGCATTGGACAAAAGCAAAGACAACTCAACTTAAAGCAGTAGACAAGCTCATCTCTCTATGTTGGATTCAAAATCCAAAACAAACTCGATGGATGGTTACTACTAAGGAGACTACAATTTCTAACAATTAGAAATTTCCACGAAATCGTAGAAGTTCTTGGCGGGGTACCAAGACTAAATCTAGACATTTAGAACACTTATAAATCCCTAGGTTTACACGCACTGGAATAACAAAACTTTCAATACAACAATCATGGCCGGAACCTGGCTCTGATACCACTGTTGCGTTTCTCTATGAGGATGACACAACACTTGTGCACGCAGCGGAAGAATAAAAACATCAAGAAAAACCCAAAAGAGATGGGATCGGCCATGGTAGTTGAATCAAGAAGTTAACATACAACTAGGCAAAACTTACCTCGGTGGCGTTGAGTCACAACTCAACGGAGATGCTCCAAGCTTCGTGTTCTTGCTGGTGGCGAGTTCTACGTGGAATGATATCCACGTCTCTGCAGAAATCCACACGAGCGGGAGAACACCGACTTTTCCGTCGCACGGATAATCGGGAAGGAGAATGACCACACCTTGCTTTTCCACGGACTGCTAGGTCCGCGCCAGGAATAGCAACACCAGCGACAATCGCCGGAGAGGAGGAGGTCGACGGAGCGAACGAAGAACGGCGGCGGGATTCGGGATCGGGATCGGCGGAACGCATCCGATTCAATCAGATCTCTTTCATGAAAACCCTAAGTATCTATTTATACCAAAGACATAAACAGACTTAGGAATATCGCTATCCGCAGACCACACAGAAAATTAGGGTTCCAGAATCGGCGAGAATCACCTAGCAGATTCGGTGAGAATCAGTCGGCGAGAATCACCTAGGATCGGCGAGAATCAGTCGGCGAGAATCAGAGTACAATACTCGACGATTCACGTCGAACGTGGGTTGACGATAATCATCGATCTGCGGTCGACGATACTCGTCGACCCGCGGTCGACGATACTCGTCGACCCGCGGTCGACGATCGTCGACCTTCGGGCGACTATCGTCGACCCTCGGTCGACTATTCTTACCAATCCTTCAAGGCAACATTTGCCCAACCCGACGATCCTTTAAGGCAACACTTTGTCCATAACCCCATTCAGGTCGGTGATTGGTAACCTTTACCAACACAGTCAATCATCCAACTTCTCCACATCTCTTATGTGCGACCCTGCAGGCTCATATCGCGTTGGCAGTGAGATTACATGTTTGACCACTTTTAGATCACCATGGTAACTCCAACAGTTTTGTTGCCAAGCTCTGTTTCTTTTACTGTGATTCACTCTGATGTTTGGGGACCTTGTCCTATATCTTCTATTTCTGGGTATGCTTGGTTTGTCATCTTTATTGACTATTTTTCTCGCACTATACGGTTATATTTACTGCGCAAAAAATGTTGTATTTCCTACCTTCAAAAAGTTTCATAATATGATCACCCAATTTCATTTTAAAATTCTGATCCTCTGCAGTGAGAATGGTCATGAATATCTAGATTCACACTTGCTGCATATCTGGCTGATCATGACATTATACACCAAACCACTTGTGCTTATTCCCCTGCTCAAAATTGGGTTGTGGAGCGTAAGAATTGTCATTTTTTAGAAATGCCTCGCTGTCTCTTGTCCACCATGCATCTTCCCAAGTATTATTGGGGGATTATGTCCTTACGACGACATATCTTGTTAACCGCATGCCCTCTCGTATTCTTGGGAATATCACTCCCCTTGGCACTCTATGGGTCCCTTCCTCCCAGCTCACTCCTAAGGTGTTTGGATGTGTCTGCTTTGTTCACATCCATCACCCTCTTTCCACCAAACTTGATCCACGAGCACTAAGGTGTGTGTTTATCGGCTACTCTCCTACACATAAGTGATACAAGTGTTTTCACCCTCCTACTAAGAAGGTCTTTGTCACCATGGATGTCACGTTTCGGAAAAGTGAGGCCTACTATCCTGCCCCAGGTGACTCACCTTCTTTGCCCTCTTCTTCTTTGTCCTCTCCGTTTGTACCTCTGCCCATTCCTACACCTTATCCCTCACTTCAGGGGGAGCTTCTACCTTCAGAAATGAGTGATTCCTATCCCTAATACTATTTCACTCACTGCTCCTACTTTGCAGGTTTACACTCGACGGAGAAAGAGGCACATCGACACACTTGACCTGACTGTGCAACTAGATCAATCATTGGACCCAGACTCAAGGCCTTCCGAGCTTCCCATTCCCCTCAGCAAAGGTATCCAGTCCTGTACTCAACATCCTCTTCTAATTATGTTTCATAGTCTCATTCTCCACGTCCCATAAGACCTTTATGTCTTCGCTTGCATCCATATCCATAGCAACAGCTTGGCAGAGTGCTCTGGAGATTCCCGTGTGGAGAGAAGCGATGTTTGAGGAAATGACTGTGCTTGAAAAAAAACAACACATTAGATTTAGTGCCTCTTCCACATCGGAAAAAACCGGTTGGATGCAAATGAGTGTTCTCTGTCAAACAAAATTCACGAGGTGTTGTTGAAAGGTGGAAAGCAAGACTTGTGGCAAGAGGGTATACTCAAACCCATATAATTGACTATTAGAAAACGTTTTTCCTTGTAGCAAAGATGAACACTATCAGAGTCCTTCTATCCCGTGTTAGCTGTAAAGGATGAGATTTTTGGTAACTTGATGTTAAAAATGCTTTCCTCCATAAGAATCTGGATGAGAAAGTTTATATGTCTCCCCCACCAGACCTTAATCCTAAAAGTTCAGTGAGACACGTTTGCAAGTTAAAGAAAGACCTATATGGACTGAGACAGTCTTCAAGAGCTTGGTTTGTGAGGTTTCACAAATCCATGTTGTCTTTTGGGTATCACCAGGGTAATGCCGATCACACATTATTCATCAAGCGGAGGACCGGTAAACTTACAACTTTATTTTTTATGTTGATGACATTATTATCACATGTGACGATGTGAAAGAAATCAAGTTTCTAAAACAAAATTGGCTTCTGAGTTTGAGGTCAAGGATCTAGGTGCACTCAAATATTTCTTGGGCATTGAAGTGGCAAGGTCCAAGCATGTGATCTTTATCTCCCAGAAGAAGTATACTCTGTGTGATGTCGCAACTTAATTAGGTAAATTATAGTAGTATATGAAAATACATTTTATATGAGAAGACATTATATGAAAACACATTTAAGAATGAATTTGATTAGGGAGACCGGCTAATTGAATGAACCAGCGCTTTAGTATACTCACGCCTCTTATGCGTGTGCATGACACTTAGAGAGGAAGCGGCGCCCGAGATAAGATGAGAAAACAGCGCCCGATACTCATTTTTCTCGCTATTTCACCTTACGTAAGCAGACTCGCCCGACGGAAGCCGCAGAGAGCCACCCGACGCCGATCTTCTTAGAAGCCTCAGATCTTCTTCGTTTCTCTCGATTTTTCTTCCTAGGGCAAGGTAATCTCTTTCTCTTAACTCATTTTTAGTTTGTTTCGATTGGAGGCTTCTTTTTCCTAGTTTCAAAAATCCTAAATCATCCAAAACTTCTAAGATTTTTTAGTTCGCTTCCTCTTGAGTTTCAAAGGCAAATTCATGCATGTTTTATGTTTTTCTTGAACTTCTTGTGGAAAATCTGTAAACCCTAGATGCATACATGATTATTTACAACTTAATTTCAGTTAGTTAGTTTCTCTAAAAGGGTATTGAGGGTGGATTCTTTGTGTAATATGAAATTAAGGCAAAACCCTTTGCCTCCGTGTTAGGGCAGCCAACAATCTTGCATGTTTGAGGTCAAAGTATCATTTTATGAACCCTAATCTATTTCCCTATGTATTTAGAACATGTCATAAGGGCATCCTTTAATGTTTACACCATATAGATTACCAACTGATCAACTCATAGTAGTTATTTTCCTTAGGACATGAATTCTCAAGGAAGAGAAAGAGGAAATGAACAACACAAGGATAATGGAAAAGAGAAAGTGAGAGTGAGTTCTTCTTTCCTATAATTGTAAGTTATTTTACTTCCTTTATGGATCATGTTGTGCTCATGTATTAGGGTAAATTAAGAAAGAACTAAAATGACAACAAGAAAGATATAAAATGACAAATCGTTATAAATCAAATCGATATAATGACAAGCAAACAATGTAAATAAGGAAGGGTCAATACGTGATTAAGCTCCCAAGAAAAATGTAAGAATAAAAGGAAAAAAGAACACTTCAAATAATGGGCTATAAGAAGAGTTAACCCAAATTGGAAGATGAGGAGAATAACTTTCCTTCATTGTGCGAGTTAAGGGCACGAATAGTAATATGAATGTGCGAGACAAGGGCACGGGAAGAATATTATATCATAAGTGTGAGACAATGACACATAATTTACACTTCATATAACCAATGCTTAAAAGTGAATGATGTATAGAATTCATAGGAATAAGAAAGACAAGTTATTATAGGAATACATACAACCAAAAATGATACAACAAAGAACTATGTAAGACAATAAAAACTGATCATCGAAGGAAAAGCAAGAATTTACAGTCCTTTGATTAATAGAAAATAAAACTAAACAAGTCAAGTAAGAGACGATTCCAGCAACCAGTAAACAACGTCGACCATGTTCTCCTCGCCAGGAGGAGAGGTATCGTTTTTGGGTTGAAGTTGCCTCAACAGTGTTCGGCATTCTGGATGATCACAGGTCGAAGTGCTCGGACCCAGAGTGTCCTCATGAGGAGTTTCAGTTTTATTTCATGTAGTGTCAGGAGTTCTACTTATGACATATGTGTCTGTACATATTAGTTGTATATTATGAGTCAGTCATGTGTATATGCATAGTGTTGGTAAGCCTCTTTTGATGTATGTTGTATCCAAAACTTTAAATGAAATGAAATGAAATGGTTTTATTCTGTCATGATATTTTACTTCTCGTACTCTTTCATATACTGTTGTACTCTGAATGTTCTTACCTTGCTCATTATGAAATGTTAAGTTAATGTGTAGCGGTAACCGTAAGGGGGTCGTTACACTCTGGACCTTCTTGAGAAGACTGGGATGAGTGATTGTCGACCAGCGGATACCCCAATTGAAGCGAATCACAGAATGGGTCGTGATGATGGAAAGGAGATTGAAATTATACCTGAATTTCAGAGGCTTGTAGGGAGATTGATCTACATAGCTCATACACGTCCAAATATTGCTTATGCGGTAAGTGTTATCAGCCAATTTATTCATGCTCCGAAGTCTCGTCATGTTGATGCTGCTAATAGAATTCTCAAATATCTCAAGTCCTCACCTGGGAGTGGGATCTTGTTTCCCCAAACTCGGCTCTAAGAATTAAGGTCTACACTGATGCTGATTGGGCTTAGTCAATCAACAACCGGCGATCTACCTTAGGGCATTGTTCTCTTGTTAGTGGAAATTTTGTTACTTGGAGGAGTAAAAAACAACAGGCTGTGCCAAGATCTAGCCCTGAAGCAAAGTTTTGGGCTATGACCCATGGTGTTTGTGAAGATCTTTGGCTGCGTTCTCTGCTAAGTGACCTGGGACTCTCTGAAGATGAGCTCATTCGATTGTATTGTGATAACAAGCCTGTCATCAACATTGCACACAACTCTGTCCAGCGTGATTGTACTAAACATATTGAAGTGGATCGTCATTTCATCAATGAGAACATTGAAAAGAGACTTGTGTATACTCCCTTTGTTCCCTCAGATAGACAACTTACTGATATTCTCACAGAAGGCTGAAGTGAAAGTACCTTTGGAAGAATTCTGGTCAAGTTGGGCATGATCAACACCTCACATCCAACTTGAGGGGAGTGTTACAATATGGGTTATTTATGTCCTTTATTTACATCATGTGTATTATTTCTTGGTCCGCCTCCATATATAGAGGGGACTTGTTTTCTTTGTGTTGGAAAAGCCCATGTAAAGTGGCCCATTTATTTGTTTTTCTTGTGTTCTCATCTTTGGTCCCACATCATGTATATGACTCTATTCTCTCTTTCTCCCTCCTATAAATGTGTATTCATACCTTGTATTTCATTATTGAGAAAGTATATACAAGTTTGAGGTTTTCTCTACATGGTATCAGAGGATACGGTTCGGCCTGTTTTTTTATAACCGCTTGCTTCTCCTGCTTACCGGGCGTCTTGGTCTCTTGCTTAGCTGCAGTGTCTTGCGGCCTGCTCCTTGTCTGTAACCGCGGCTTCCTGCGCGGTTAAGGTTGTTCTAACCGCTTCCTCTGTTCTCCCTCCCTCTCTCTCGTGGCTTCCACCACTTCTTCTCCTTATCCTCTCTTTTATAACCTTTCTATCAGGTGGGGTTTTCCCTCCCTTGTTTCCCTCTGACCGCGCGGCTTCATCCCGGCTACCCACTTCCTCTCTACTCATTGTGGTCTACTTGTCTACCCGCCGAATCCTTGCCTCCTCGCTACTCTGCTCCTTGCTCGACGCGGCTTGTCTTAGTCGCCGTGGCTTCTCTTCTCACTGCGATTTTTTCTTCTAGTCGTTGCGGGTTCTCTCTTCCCGGCGAGGTCCGCATCTAGGTCGCGACATCTTCTCTTGCCGTTGATGTACTCACCGAGACTGTGCGGCCTCCTCGACTAGCTTGCTCCCTGCTTAGTCGTCGCGGCTTCTCTTCTTGGCCGTGATTTGTTCTTTTAGTCGTTGTGACTTCCCTCTTCCCGGCGAGCTCCGCATCTAGGTCGTGGCATCTTCCCTTGCCGCTGGTATACTCACCGAGACCGTGTGACCTTCTCGACTGGCATGTGCCCTACTTAGTCGCTGTGACTTGCCTCCTCAAAGGCGGCTTCTCTTCCCTACTGCTGGCTCCGCATATTGGTCGCGGCATCCTCCTTGTCGCTGGTGTGTTATCACCGTGACTGTGCGACTTCTCTTCTTCTCTAGTGATGGCGGCTTCTCCCAGCTAACCGCCTCGCACTCTGGTAGCGGCGACTTCGGTGCCTTGTCGCTGGTGTGTTGTCACCAAGATCGTACGGTCTCCCCTCAGTTCGCCGGTTGTCTGTCCGCCGGCCTTGCCTCCTGCTCGCCTTGCCATGGTGTCCTCTCCTGATTCTACCGGACAGACGACTTCCTCCTCTGCAGACCTCCCGGCCTCTGCCCCTGAACTCCGTGATGAGCTGCGGATTACTATTATTTTGTTGGCTGCGAAGAAGAACTTTGTGAAGTGGGTCCACTCTGTTCACCGCGTACTTCAGGCCAAAGACTTTCTTTATCACTTGACCCAAGCGGCTCCTACGGCTCCTACTGACGATTGGTTGCGTAACGATGGTCGGGTTCAGACATGGCTCCTCAACTCCCTGGATACCGAACCCTACCACATGGCCATGTATCACGAAACCGCCAAGACAATGTGGGATGAGCTCCAGTCTCTATATTCCGGTAAAGATAGTCTCCAGCATCTATATGACATCATCACTGATCTTCAGACCCTTGAGGTTGGCGGGGCCACCGACCTCACCTCCTTTGTTGCTCGGGCCAAGATTCTGGTTGAAACATGGATCCAACATCAACCTCGTACGTTGGATCTTGCTGCACAACGTGCTCAGAAAGATGTTGTTGGTGTTGCTATGATGATGGCCAGTGTACCACCTCATCTTCAGAGTGTCCGGGCCCAGATCCTCTCCTCTGCTGCTACTCCATCACTTTCAGATGTTTGTTCCATGTTGCTCAAGGTCTCACCACCTCCCGATAGTTTTACTCCTCCGTCACCAGCTCTTCATCACCATACTTCTGCACCCTTACTGCCTCCCCCCCTCCTGTTCGCGGGGGACGTTCCGGATCTCGGGGCCGAGGTCTGGGAAGCCGGCCTCGACTAAAGTGTTCCTTCTGCTGTAAGGACGACCACCTTAAGGACACCTGCTACCGCAAGCATGGGCTTCCTCCTCGACCACAGTCCATTATTGCTGCTACCGACTCCTCCGCTCGTACTGACATTGAAGAGGTCCGCCTTCAGCTCCAACAAATCCAGGGTCTGATCAGTCGTCCACCTGCCTCTGTTGCCTTTGCTGCCTCCATCTTACAAGAAGGTATCACTTGTCTCTCCACTAGTCCGAGCTGGATAGTGAACTCAGGTGTCACTCATCACATCACCTCCCTGCGGCCACATCAATACCTGAATTCTCCTCATCACAAGTGTATCCCAGTGGCCAATGGGGACGCTGTTTGTAACATCCGTAAATTTGACGCGAAATGTAATTTTATTTGTAGAGTCAAGTCGCGACGGATTTTGATCGAGGCAGCGCGTCGTCAAGGTATAATGTTACTCTTCCTTATGTTAGCGGTCGTTAGTTTGTTAAGTGCGTTAACAATAGTGCGTAACACATGTTATTTTAGATTCGACGCGCGCGGCGATTTCGGTTAGTATTAAAAAGAATTAGTGTTGGGTGTGTCGATAGCCATTTATTAAGTGTGTATGAGTGGAAATGGGGTGCCAATAGCTATTCATGCGGTTATCAAAACCGCATTAACCCATGAAGTAAATACCGCATCTCATTCCACGGGAGAAAACCGCAGCCCGTTTTCTTTTCCTATTCCACCTCCCGCACGCAGCGACGGACGAAGCCGACGCATCCTGCGGGGCTATCCGTCGGCCGATCCTTCTCCAGAGCACCTCTCCGACTTCTCCTCCCTCCTCTGCGGGCATCAGTGAGCCTTCCTCTTCCTTTCCCTTGTCGTGGAAGTGCCGGGTTTAACCCTAACCGGTGGAAATCAAGTTTTCAAGGGCAACGTTGGTTCCGGTGAGTTTAGTTCCTCTCTAGTTTTCTTTTTTCGAGGAAATCCTTCTATTATAAGTGATACTAACGATTTTCGCACTTTTCTTTTACCATAATTAGGGATTGGAGTTCTAGATCAACTGCGAATCTTGTGTTGGGCGCGTTGTGAGCCTTAATCGCCCTCAAGCAGAGGTATTATACTATGTTTTGGTCCTTCATTTGCTTGTCCTAGCCATTGTGAGATTTCTTTACGGATAACCCTATAAAGGGAAAGTGTGTAACTTAGGTTATCTCGATCTACAGATTTTTGGTGGCCTCGGGGTAAGGTTTCGGAAGTCCGCAGTAGTCAAATTTCCGTCAGAAAAGCAAATGTCGCCGCGCCGAGTGTTCTAGCGTCGCACCACCACTGTAAGGAATTTTAATTCTTGTTAGTTAGACATATCAAGAAATTATTTTATGCACACACGTGTAAACTTCGTACGAGCATCATAGTCAAGTACATAAAGGTGTTGCAGTAGGAAAAAGGTCGCAGAATTAGTTGTAGGGTAAATCCTTCTCCAAGACCCTAATAGCCAGATCAAATATACTAGCGATAGGTGCGAAATCTTATACGTTTACGCAAGGGTGAGAATTTTTCTAAGTTAGGGCGTGAAAGTCCCTTCTAGTCGATCATGAGAAAGTTAAGGGTCGCTCAGTAGTACACAAAAAGAGATGTCTCAAGCAGAGTAGCATTTGACCAAAAGGTCAGTAAGCACAATTCAGTCTTTTCGTGCTTGGTAGAGGCGCACTACCTTCCTCATCGGGCATATGGTATCCTATGAGTAGCAGAGTCTTGGGAGTTGACTCCCTTTGAGACAGTTAGTAGATTCGAGACCGTGTCCGCATGACACTAGAACAATTGAGTTCGTCAGTTGGTCTCGGGTCGTCAGTTTTAGTTGCGCGTTAGGAGCTACTATGCATAGAGCCTTCCTAGTAGAGGTGCAAGCTAGATGTCACCTAGAACTCAAGTATAGACCTGACGTGAGACAGTACACTAGTTAGTGGACGTCGAGAAACTGAAAGTCGCAAAAATAAAACAGGTAGTGTTCTGAAGGCATGCATAACATATATCATAAATGTTTTAATGCACAAAACTATTTTCAAAAGACATGCATTCATCGTTCAAGAAAAAGTTTTTAGTGTCACTAGGAGGAGTTATTTGCTTTACTCTGACCCCTCGTGGGCAATGTTTTTCAGGTGACCCAGGTGGGAAACTACGCCTAGGATGAGCATTAGTGACATCAGTTTGTAGTGTTTTTCTCATTCAGTTTTTCTTTACTTACAACATATAGTTGTAATTGTGAACAGTGTACCTTGTTAATGTTTTATATATCTTGTATCAGACTTATTATGACAGTACAGATTTTTAGTTATTTCAATTATATTCATGTGTAGTGGCTATGTGATTCCAGATATCAGGTATGTGGTTACCCTTAGTTTACTTTCTTAGCTTCCGTTGCTAGTTATAAATTTGTAGTAGCTTCTACTTTTTATCTGTTGTGTACTAGTCTTAATACTGTTTCCTAGTTCTCTTTATATCGTTGACCCGACCGGATGACTGATTATTGAAAAACTGGGAAGGGGTGTTACAAATTGGTACCAGAGCCAGGTTTAGGATCTCTGGACCCTAGAAGGTTTTCACAAATCCATAGGATTGTGTAAGAGTAAACTCTTGTTAGTAGAGGATTTAAGTAGCGTTTAAGCCCTAGTTTTCATGAGAGTACGAAATATTTTGCTAAGACAGATCTCGCAGATGTTTGTTAAATAATTAGATTTCTTTTTATGTTCTATCAGGCACCTAGAATCAGCGAATCGGGTGATTCTTCACGTCAGGACCTTGTTCCTAACACAACTATGGGAGACGCTGTCGTACCTCAGGTACCACCAGTTCCAGCAGCTCCAGAGGGCACTGACATAGCTTCTCAGATTGCCAATGCGGTTACTGTTTCCTTGATGGAGTTTCAGAGAGGACTGGCTGCAGGATTTCCAATTCCAGTACAAGTAACAGCCCCTGCACCAGCTCCTGCCCCAGCACCCGTGGAGATGACCCTGAAGCGCTATTTGAGGAACTTTAGAGAGCTTCAACCTTCGAACTATAGTGGGGATGAGACCCCGATGAACACAGATGATTGGGTAGCAAACACCAGAGATCTGCTGGATGTTTTGGAGTGCCCAGAGAACAAGAAGGTTCCTCTGGCAGTTTTTCTCTTTCGAGGTGAGGCAAAGGTCTGGTGGGACAAGTACCGGACAGATGATCCTGCAGGTATAGTGTTATGAAAATTTCCTTTACTTTTCTTTGTGAAGTGATACGTTCTTTTTAAATAGTATGATCGTGCTTTTGGTCAGGTCGTACACCAGACATGTTTACGTGGGGTGAATTTTCTAGAGCCCTTGCAAGTTGGTTCGTGTCTCCTTCTGCACGACGAGGTCTCGAGGAGAAGTATCTTAGGCTTTTCCAGGGGGACATGACTGTTGCTGAGTACGAGCGAGAGCTTACCCATCTGGCTCGATATGCGGGCGTGATGCAGGGAGATCAGGCTGAGAAGTGCAGCCATTTTGTGGATGGTTTGCGTGACTCGTTGAGGCAGCCGCTGATGACTATGGTCAACGCTGATTACAAGAGCTTAGTGGATACGGCTCGCAGGCTGGAGGCTGACCAGCAGAAGGTTCAGAAGCGAAGTAATTTCCGTACAAAGCGATCTCAGGATTCGCTTCAGCCGCAACAGAGCAGATATGACCAAGGGAAGAACTGGAACAAGAAGCAGAAACCTAATGCGAGGAAGAATGGTCAATCTGGTGACAGGAGCAAGGATTACCCCCTTTGTCCCAAGTGTCAGCGTCGTCATCCAGGAGAGTGTTTGGCCAGCGCGGGCTTGTGTTACAAGTGTCGTCAACCGGGACACAGCTCGTTTCTGTCAGAAAGTTGGTTCGAATCAGGTAATCAACCTAGTTGTATTTTTGTACATTTATGAAATTACTGTAGATGACAAATGTAATTTGTTCCTACAGTCAAAGTTTGAGGTTGGTGTCCCTAGCAGAGTAGACATGGGCAAAGCTCTAATGATTACTGATGGAAGACCACAGCAGGGTCGAGATTTGGTGCAGCCCAGAGCTTATGGGCTTGGTCAGCAGGAGGCAAAGAATCGGGAGGATGTAGTGACTGATAAGTGTTTAATTTGCTTAACAAGTTTATTTAATCCTCCGTAATGACACTTTTTTTTTGAAAATCATTCATGTATGCATCTTTATGATTCGTGATTTACCCTCCAAGATTCTGTTTGATACCGGTGTCTCGCACTCGTTTATCGCAGAATCTCTAGTGCGTAAGTTGAGTTTAGAAGTCTTCCCAGAGACAGTACCACTGGAATTCATGATGCCTAATGGATCCCTTCTGCAGACCAGAGATAAGTGCAGGGTATCGGTGCAGTTTGGTGATACCGAGATTATCGTGGAAGCTTTGCAGCTGCCTATTGCAGGATTCGACCTGATCTTTGTAATGAACTGGCTTTCGGCAGTCAACGCCAGGATTGACTGTAGGGCGAAGCAGATATAGTTTGAGGGCCCTAATCAGACTGCGCTTTCTTTTCAAGGCTTGAAGGGAGTTGTGAAGATGATCATCTCCGCAGTCCAAGCTAGAAGGTGCACCAGTAAGAGTTGTGAAACCTTTGTAGTACTGATGAATGCGAAGGCTAAGGCTGACTTGACAGAGGTACCAGTGGTTCAGGAGTTCACCGATGTTTTCCGGGAAGAGCTCCCTGGTGCCCCTCCAGATAGAGAGATTGAGTTCCCGATAGACTTGCAGCCTGGGGCTACACCGGTAGCCAAATCCCCCTATCGGATGGCTCCTAGGGAACTAGCAGAGTTGAAGAGTCAGTTGCAGGAGTTGCTTGATTTGAGCTTTATACGACCCAATACTTCTCCTTGGAGTGCTCCAGTACTTTTCGTGAAAAAGAAGGATGATAGTCTGAGACTGTGCATAGACTACCGTGAGTTGAAAAAGCTGACAGTAAAGAACAAATACCCGATTCCCAGGATTGATGATTTGTTCGACCAGTTGGTGGGCTCATGCACCTTTTCCAAGTTAGATTTGAGATCGGGCTACCATCAGTTAAAGATTCGGGACATGGATATTCAGAAGACGGCTTTCAGTACCAGGTATGGACACTTCGAGTTCGTGGTCTTGCCGTTTGGGCTGACCAATGCTCCTTCAGTATTTATGGACCTGATGAACATGGTATTTCGGGAGTATTTGGATCGTTTTGTTATCGTCTCTATCGATGATATCTTGGTGTTCTCTAAGAGTGCAGAAGATCATGCCACACACCTTAGGATTGTTTTGAGCACCCTCAGGAAGAGCCAGTTGTATGCCAAGTTTTTTAAGTGTGAGTTCTGGCTTTCAGAGATTGCGTTCTTAGGCCACGTCATCAGTCAGCAAGGGGTTAGTGTCGATCCGAAGAAGATAGAGGCCATTAAGAATTGGCCAACATCGACGACCGTTTCAGAGGTTCGCAGCTTTTTGGGTCTTGCTGGTTACTACAGGAGATTCATCAGAGATTTCTCAAATATAGCATTACCAATGACTTCCCTCGCTAGGAAGGGTAATGTCTTGGATTGGACTGTTGAGTGTGAGTTGGCGTTTGAGAACTTGAAGGACAGATTGATGACCGCACCGGTTTTGAGTTTACCTTCAGGGCCTGACGGGTTTCAGATTTATAGCGATGCATCAGGTCAGAGTTTGGGATGTATTCTCATGCAGTATGGAAAGGTCGTAGCCTATGCCTCGAGACAGTTAAAGGTTCATGATGGGAACTATCCAGTGCATGACTTGGAGCTTGCAGCAGTCATACATGCTCTGAAGATTTGGAGGCACTATCTCTATGGTGTTCGTTGTGAGATCTTCACTGATCATAAGAGCCTCAAGTATATCTTCGATCAGGGAGAGCTCAATTTGAGGCAGCGCAGATGGTTAGAGTTTCTATCAGACTACGACGTAGACATTCAGTACCATCCAGGAAAGGCGAACGTTGTAGTTGATGCCCTTAGCCGTAGAGATTCGTGTTTCTTCCTTCTCACTCAGCAGGAGGAGTTAGTGCAAGAGCTGGAGAGACTGGATATCACCGTTGTGCCACAATGTAGTTTTTGTTCTGCAAGGTTGAATTGGATGGAGATCACCTGCGACATTAAAGACCGAATCAGGACAGCTCTACAGTTGGATCCAAAGATGGCAGAGATTTGGAGCTCAGTGCAGACAGGTCAGAAGGAGAGATTCACTATTCAGGATGATTTATTGTTGTTTGATGGCAGGGTGTGTATCCCCGATGTTAGTCACCTTCGCGAGGATATTCTATTTGAGGCACACAATTACTGATATTCTATACATCCGGGTAACACGAAGATGTATGCAGATCTCAAGAAGGTAGTCTGGTGGCCAGGCTTGAAGAGTGATGTTGCAGATTACGTAGGGAAGTGCGAGACGTGTAAGTTGGTTAAGGCCGAGTGCCAAAGGCCTAGAGGTAAGTTGCCGTCACTTCCCATTCCCGAGTGGACATTCGAGGATATATCTATAGATTTCATCCATGGTCTGCCGAGATCGCAGAGTGGGAATGATTTCTTATGGGTTATAGTAGATCGTCTTTCTAAGGTTGCCCATTTCATTCCTCTTAAGAAGACAGATCAGGGTCCCAGATTAGCACAGTTATATATAGACGAGATAGTTCGACTTCACGGTGTTCCCAGGACTGAAAGAAAAAAGTTGTCGACCTAAATCACCTAGAGGGGGTGAATAGGTGAGTTGTGTGTCCTTTGCGGAATAAAAAATAATTAGAGCACAGCACAGAACTATTTACCAATATCACAGACGACACAAGATTTATAGTGGTTCCCCTCCCTTGGGTACATCCACTTTCCCTCACCGATCTAGCAATCAACTAGACTCGGCTACTCCACTATCTCGGATCAAAAATCGATCCTACCCTCGGAACAAAGTTCCTACAAACTCGATCCAAACAACGGGATCTACACCTCGGAAGATAACACTTCCTACAAACTCGGAGTGAAAAACTCCTACACTCTGAGAAACTTTCTCGTACAAGATTAATAAAGTTTTGGAAAATTATACAAACAGTAAATCCAATCAGATCTGATGAAACGGCCAGAAAGCTTCTTCTTATGGACTTTGCAGCACTATCAGAAATCAGTGAAGAGAATCTCGGCCCAGATCTGGATCTTCTTGCTTTTACAGAAACAGAGAGAGAAGATGAACAGTGATGTCGATCTCGATCTGTAACTTTCTTCAGAATGAATCCTCTGAACTTAGACGGACTGACCGGAGAAGATGGTGGCGGCGTCTTCCGTTTCGTGAAAATAGTGAGGAGTCGGCTGAAGAACTTTCTCAAAATAAAATGACAAGAATGCTTAGAGAAGAAATTAGGGTTTGTCATTTTCTGATAAGATTTTATATAGGAGAGAATAACGGTCATAATCGGTCATAATGATGTACACAGACCAATCATGTCGCGTGATTTGAAAATCCCGTCAGAAAAAAACTTAGACGAATTTCAGAAAAAATTCAGCCATATACACGAGTAAGAGAGGAGCTACTCGAGTAGTTGAATAACTACTCGAGTACATGAAGGAGAACATACTCGAGTATATAAAGATAGGCTACTCGAGTAGGTAGAAATCAACTACTCGAGTAAGCAGAAGGAACTACTCGAGTATGTATATTGACTTACTCGAGTACATAAAGGATCTACTCGAGTACAAGAAAAACTACTCGAGTATATTACATAAACTACTCGAGTACATGAAGGACTACTCGAGTGGGATACTTAGAATAAATTCTGAAGAAGTCAGCAAGTAGCTACTCGAGTAGTTGAACTAAACTACTCGAGAGGAAGTGATCTACTCGAGTAGGTGAAAGTTCTACTCGAGTAAACGACTTGGAAAATTCTGGAGTTAGGAAAATTTCAAGGTACACGAGTGAAACATGATCTACTCGAGTAGGTATAATGAATTACTCGAGTATGATTCTATCTACTCGAGTATATGAGTATACTTACTCGAGTATGTGAGTATACTTACTCGAGTATGTGAGTATACTTACTCGAGTTCATGACTTAGAAAAATTTTGATGAGTGAGGCCTTTAATACTCGGGTATAATGAGTGATCTACTCGAGTATATAAACATACTACTCGAGTATATGACTACGTCTACTCGAGTACATGACTTAGCTACACGAGAGATACACTTAAGTACTCGAGTACAAGGTTTCTTTACTCGAGTAAATTATACCCAATCTACTCGAGTAGTTATAGACCTACTCGAGTAAAAGACTTAGAGAATTTTTGTTGCTGGAAAACTCTTTCTTCTAATGCAGTCAACTTCCTATCCTTTTCTCAAGGTCCAATAGCTTGAATATGAAGTGTATCCCAATAGAGAGACCACACATGAGTCAACACTTTGGAATATGCAATGAGGGATTACATTGCACAGTTCCTGTGTTTGGTGACCCACTGTGGACTTACATTGGTCTACATTTCCCAGTGAAATTCCTGCAAACATATAACTCAAAGCAAGCATCAAATACAACTTAATTCATCTTAGTTTCAGGGTGACTTCATCAAATTTGGGTTAGTGTGGATGTAATACCCAACAATCTCCCTCTATTTGTTGAAGTCAGAACCCTTTACACTAAGGTGAATTATAGACATAAAAGAAACTAAGTAGAAAGACATGAGCAGGTATGCAATAGACAATGAAAAAGATAATTAGACAGACATTTAGAATTATATATATGTAAATTTCCAAAAACATCAAGTTTACAACTTGTCATTTCAATCTCTCAACATCTTTTAGGTTTAGGCTTGAGTTTGCTGCTTTTCCATCTTTTCTTGCTGTCTCCTTAGATAGCTGAAAGACTTAGGGAAATATTTAGGAGACCTTGGAGGAGCAGCATGATTATTTCTCCCAAACTCTCTATCATGGATCTTCCTTTTTAGCATTGATTTCTCATATAATTCTCATTCCTGGGAACTGTAGTGAATGCTCCTGTTCTCATTGTGATCCATAACTAGCCTGAGTGTGTCCAAAATTAGAGACTTGGAAGTTGGAGACCAAGCTTCAGCATGGTCAGGAGCTCTAGTAGGAGCAGTCCTGCTAGTAGAGGGACCTTCACCATACTTCCTCTTCTTCTTGTGGATTATGATCTCTGGGGGAGCTTGAAGGAAGATATCAGCAGGGTCTTCTGAAGCATAGGAGTCTGGAGGGTCAACTGTGTCTCCAGGTCTGGGAGAGAAAGAAGGTTGCAAAGGAACAGCTGGGGCAGTAACATCTGTAGCTAGTGGGTTGAGATGATGAGGAATGATGTTGGGGTCAACTGCAAGATCTGGCAAGATCTGATTGTGCATCCAGACATCAGTGTCATAGGTGTGAAACTTGAAACTCTGTATCTGGGCTAGCACATCATCATGAATGGCCTTCACATGAGCTTCCCATTCATCTGTCTTCTGAGCAGCAGATTTTTCTACCTGTTCTTTGAGTTCTTTTATCAAAAACTCCCCCTTTCTGATTTCAACAGATAGCTGGGCTATAGTATCATTTTTGAAAATACCCACTTCTTCATAAATTTTCATTTTGTTAGCCTCATTTCTCTTGTCTAGCTCTATCTGATTGTTAGCAAGTGTGACACCTTGTTCCATAACATTGCCAACACTAGTGATAGTGTGGTCAAGGGCTTTGCCACCAAGTTGAAATAAGTACTTGAGCCTATCAGTGTTATGCTGAATTTCAGCAAAGCCTCTGCTCATCTCAGTCTCAAGAGCAGTTACCTTGTCAGTGACTATTTTTAGAGAGGTGTCAAAATAAGTTCTCTGTTCTTGAAGAAGAATTGTAATGTGTTGCAGCAAATCTGAGGAGGAAGAGACTGTAACAACAGCAGTAGAGGGAGCAGCAGTAGGGATAGGAGGAGTTACCCAAGGAGCTATTTCTTTAATGATGACAGAGCTGAGAGCTCCGGTGGTATGAATTATAGCATCCCTTTCTTCTGTATCATGGGGGATGGAGAAATCTAGGTTTCTGAGAGGGGCCTCAGCTGGCTCTGGAGAGGTCTCATCAGAAATAAGAATGGTGTCTGGCTTGTCTGTTGGAAGATGTGGAGATAGTGTTGGAGTCCTGGCTGGAGAATGGGCAGGAGACTGGGCTGGAGAAAAGTCCTTGTGGCCTTCAGAGGTTGGAGCTGGAGGAGATAGAGGAGGAGGGGGAGCACTTCTTCAGAGAGCTCTGCAATCATAGCATCAATAGCAGCAGCTGTGGACAGAAGAGAGTCTTGAGGTACTTGATCTGAAGGAGTGGCTGGACTCTGTGGAGTATGAGGTAGGGAAGGAATTTCTGGCTGAGGAGAGGGCTGCCTGACTTGGCTAGAAGGAGCAGGCTCCCCCTCACTTGGTGCACCAGAGGAGCTGGCCACATGATGAGGAGATGGAGATGGAGTCCTGTCCTCTGCAGCTGGAACTTCTGGAACTTCTGTAACCTTTGCAGCTTGGGCAGAATTCTTTAGCTTGAGATCCCATCTCTGAATAGAAGAGATGGAGACCTTCTTCATGTGATGAAGTGGGGTCCCTTTGGAGAAGTTGAAGACCTCAGGATTAGTTTCATGGAGGAGCAGAGAGATAATTCTGGCGTAGTTGGGGGATTTCAAGCTGTCCTTGATTTTATCCAGAATCAACATACCAAATTGATATTTCTTGCGGCAGACGATTGCTTGCATTATATCAAAGAAATATAAGGGAATGTCTCTGATGGAGTGTGTTTTGCACAGTAGAATTTTGCCAATAATGTCAACTAGAAATTTTCCTTCAGCGTTCATGTCTGACCTTTTAATATACTGAGCGTCAGGAGAAATGCCACAGAAAAGGGCTGTTCGGTCAGAGTCTTCATCATCTAACTCATCTTCTTCATCGACAATCGGCATTCGGAGAAGCCGAGAGACAGAGGTCTTGGTGAATTTAAGAGTTAAACCCTTCACTTTGGATTTTAGGACTTGTCCATTCCTGCTGACCTTGAGATTGGAGAAGAATTCGGCAACTTCTGGGAATAAAACGCGACAGGGTTCCTGGAGAATGAAGGAGAGGTCGGCGGTGTCGAGAAGGATGAGGAGGTTGTGGAAGTCATCTGAGAGTTCTGCAATACCGGCGATGACGAGTTCTGATCCGACGCCGATCTTGGAAGAAGCCGCCATGGCTGCGGTTGACTGGAAGAGGTGAGGAGAGAGACGGCTCTGCAACAGCGGCGGAGGAGAGTAGGCGAATCGGCAGAGTAGGCGAAGCGGCAGAGGGTACTCGAGAGAAAGAAATAATGTTGTGTAGGTTTGGGTTTTCGGAATTTCATATATATATAACTCTTAAATTACAGTTAATTTATTTAAAGGAAGAGACGACATTTAGCCTTGGGTGGCGAATAGAAAGAAATTTCAAAATCTGGGAAACAGTACACGAGAAAGAGATAGACTACTCGAGTAGGTAAGAGGTTACTCGAGTAGATCGTCAGAAGTTACTCGAGTCGGTCTGCAGAAAGTACTCGAGTAGGTGGAGAAAATTACTCGAGTAGATAAGTGACTTACTCGAGTAGGTAAGTGACTGACTCGAGTAGGTAAGTAGGTACTCGAGTAGGCACACTCTTATGCTCGAGTAAGTAGAGAAGAGTACTCGAGTATGTCAGTTGTTACTCGAGTAGGTCTGCCGTGACTCGTGTAGGTGAAGTCACATACTCGAGTATGTCTTATGCTTCTCGAGTTGAACTTTGAAAAAGTTTAGAAAAAGTAGATTTTGACTAACCCCTTGCAATTACTTGCTTCTTAGTCATCCAGCCTTCTTTAGTCCTCTTTGTTGAGCATTCCAAGCTCAGTCTTGAAGAACGAGAACTTGGTCTCGTCCAGCGGCTTTGTGAAGATATCTGCAACTTGCCTATTTGTAGGCACATATTGGAGATCTATGTCTCCATGCTCCACATGTTCCCGGATGAAGTGATACCTTAGCTCGATGTGCTTTGTCCGGCTGTGGGAGACTGGATTGTTGGCTATTGCAATTGCGCTGGAGGAGTCACAGTACAGAGGAATATCCTTGAACTGCAGGTTGTAGTGCTCGAACTGATTCTTTATCCATAGCAATTGTGCGCAACAACTGTCTGTAGAGATATACTCTGACTCGGCCGTTGAGATTGCGACACAGTTCTGCTTCTTGCTACTCCAGGAGATTAGTCTTTTTCCGAAGAATTGACAAGTCCCTGAGGTGCTTTTCCGGTCGTCTTTGCTACCTGCAAAATCTGTATCTGAAAACCCAATTAGTTCGCTGTCATTACTTCTTGGGTACCATAAGTCAAGATTTGGTGTGCCTTTAAGGTATCTCAGGATCCGCTTTGCAGCAGCGTAATGAGATTCCTTAGAGTTCACCTGAAATCTAGCACAGACACATGTTGAGAACATTATGTCAGGCCTACTGGCAGTTAGGTAGAGCAAGGATCCAATTATGCTTCTGTATTTGGTTTCATCAAAAGGTTTCCCTTTTTCATCCTTGTCCAGAGACATAGTTGAGCCCATTGGAGTCCTCATAGAGGTTGCGTTCTCCATTCCGAATTTCTTAATCAGCTCTTTGATGAACTTGGTCTGTGAGATGAAAATTCTATCTTCAGATTGTTTCACCTGAAGCCCTAAGAAATAGGGCTGTGCATAAATACCCGAAAACCGAAGAACCGAACCGAACCGAACCGGTGCCATTTGGGTCGGTTCTATCGGTTACCGGTTCGGTTCCGTTTCTTAAATTTCCAAGAACCGGGGTTACAACTCGGTTCTCGGTTCTGATATCGGTTCTACCCAGATCCGACCCGACCCACACTCATCCCTTAATAAAATATTAAAATTTAAAAATTAAAACAGCCAAACAGGCCGTTCGGCCCCTTCCAGTTCCCGATAACGCGATATTGACGATAAGCAGTTAAGCCCTAAGCAGCCAGCAGACAATTTTAGGTCTTCCGCGTCTCCACTCTCCGCCTTCCCGTCGCGGCGTTCGCCCGACCCCCTGCGGCAGGTTGCTCCCGTCGGCCGACCCTTTAGCGTCGTCGATCGGACTGTTGGCCGGTTTCTCCGCCTCCGATCTTCCTCCTGTTGTCCACATCGGTGCATCCACCGATTCTGCACCTGTGGGACGTGGCTCCGCCAACCACCTGTTTCTATCAGACCCCGGAGTCCTCTCCTGTCCCAACCGATCTTTGCCGATCTCCAACGGGAAGCCGCAGGATCCTCTGATTACAGTCGGGTCCGACCCCTCCAATAAGCAGTCGGATCCTCTGATTCTATCATTCTAGTCTTCTAGAACTGCAAGGTCAGTAAGTAGTTGAAGGTTCTATTTTGAATGTGTTTCTATCAAGTTAATTTTCATAATGGTGTTGTGTTGAGTAATGAGTATTTCCCACAATAATTTTGAATGTGTTGAAAAATCTCTATGCCCGTAATAATGTTAAGTTGTTAACTGATTTCAATTTTAATTTTGTAGTGTTTCAATTTATCATGTCGAGTTTTGGGGAAATAAGTGAAATCAGGCCTATAGATCAGGAAAATCTTGTTAATGTCGAGCCTATTATAGTATCAACTGAATCAACTGATATTATTACTACCGAAGGGGCCGAGCCTACTATAATATCAACTGATCGTAAGCCTAAGTCTAATGCATGGAGTCATTTCACAAAGGTTGCAAAGATAGGTGAAGAAAAATCTGATAAAGCAAAGTGCAATTATTGTAAGAAGGACTATGATTGCTCTAGCTACAATGGGACTAGTAACATGTGGAAACACTTAAAAACATGTAGCAAGTATTCTCAAAATGAAAAAAAACAAAAGACTTTGCTAGCTTTTGAGAAGAATAGTGGGATTGAAAATAATTCTCTCACTGGGTGGATCTTTGATCAAGAGAAATGCCAGGAAAATCTTGCCAAATGGATTATCATAGATGAGTTGCCATTTAGGTTGATTGAATTACATGGTTTCTTGCATTTTATAAAATTTTTGCAACCTCGGTTTAAACTGTTTTCGCGCACCACTCTCACACGAGATTGCATGTTACTTTATAATAAGGAGATGACAAAACTAAAAAAAGAACTTGTCAATTTGAGAGGAGCTATTAGTTTAACCACCGATTGTTGGACATCATTACAAAATCTTTCATATTTATGTCTAACTGCTCATTACATTGACAATGATTGGAAGCTTCAGAAACGAATTTTTAACTTTTGCGTAATCACAAGCAATAAAGGAAAGTCACTTGCAAAGATTATAGAGGCTTGCATTTTAGATTGGGAAATTGATAGAGTTTGTACTCTTACAGTTGATAATCCAGTTCTAATGTAGTTGCTATTGATCACTTGAAAAAAAATTAAGTGAAAAGGGACTATTACCAATGAATGACGAATTTTTTCATTTAAGATGTGCATGTCATGTCTTAAATTTGATCGTAAAAGATGGTCTACATGAGAAGAATGACACTGTGATCAGAATTCGGGATGCCGTGAAGTACATTAGAAGTTCACCAATGCGGTCTCATCAATTCAAAGTTTGTGCTGAGAAAGAAAAAATAGAATATAAAGGTTCTGTTTGTCTGGATGTTTCGACACGATGGAACTCTACATACTTAATGCTACAAGTAGCACTTAAGTTTCGAAAAGTTTTTGATAGATATGAGGATGAGATATTAGAGTATGCGACAGATTTGGATAATGGGCCACCAACAAAAGAAGATTGGGAAAACGCACAGTTGCTAGTAATTTTTTTGGAAAAGTTTTATACTGCCACAAAATTATTTTCTGGTTCAGCTTATGTTACCTCAAATTCATTTTTTGAGCAAACATTTTTTATTGAGCATGCTTTAATTACATGGTCTGCATCTACAAATATTCATCACAAAGCAATGACAGTACGAATGAAGGAAAAATTTGACAAATATTGGGGTAACATCCACAGAATGAATATATTGCTTGTGATTGCTATTGTGATTGATCCTAGATACAAGTTGGAGTATCTTAGACATTGTTATGAGATTTTTTTCCGCAGTGAATCAGTTGAACAGTTATTGGCAAAAATTTTGGAGGTCATGAGAACTTTGTATGACTATTACAAGAATATTTTTGCAAAATATTCAACAAGTACATCTTCTAGTGAAAATTTTATTTCAACGGGTACATTGCCTAACCCAACAATGGAGAAGCCTTTGGATGAGATGATTCGACTATCTTTCTTACAGAAAAAAAAGGCACGGCTGAATAATTCAAATATGAATGAATTGGACATCTACTTAAAGGAAGAGCTTGTATGTGAAGGAGACGATCTCTCTAAAAAGTTTGATATTCTAAGTTGGTGGAAAGTGAATTCAACTAAATATAAGATTCTTTCTTTACTTGCTAGAGATATATTGACTATTCCAGTATCCACAGTTGCTTCTGAATCGGCATTTAGTACAGGTGGTCGAGTCCTTGATCGATTTCGTAGTTCTTTATCGCCAAAAATTGTGGAGGGCTTAGTGTGTACACAAGATTGGTTAAGGGCAAGTCCTCATCATATGCAAATCGAAGAATACTTACATCAAATTGAAGAACTTGAAAATGGTATTATTAGTTCTTATTTTTATTTAATTATTTTATGTTATGCATATTTAATGTTTGATTATTTTTTTAAAATTGCAACAGTTATTTGTGCCGAACAAGAGCTTTTAGACAATGATGGTTAAAATTTCTCAGGTTCTAATTTTCATCTAATATTGGATTAACGTCTAAGGTTAACACTTAAACTTATAATCATTTATAAACAAAACAAAAAGTAAAAAATGATTTTAATGTTAATTGTGTTTTTTTTCATATCAGGTGAATCATTGGATGTTGGATGAAATGAGCAAGTGTGAAGAACGATTGGACTTAGAAGATTTTCTTTATTTTATTTTATCTTTGAACTTCTACAATTTCACTGATTATGACTGCATCACTTCAATTAATATTGACTAATGACTATGATGTTATTTGAATTTTAACAATTGTCATCTGTTTATTTTTATATTAAACCCTAAAGATCTGACTATTTGTTAATATTTAGGAACCAAAACTAGAACCGGAACCGAATCGGAACCGAACCGGAACCGAGAATACGGTTCTTGTTCTTGGTGAGAAATACTCGGTTCGGTTCTGGTTCCAAATATTTAGAACCGAACCTGGGCAGAACCGAACCGAACCGACCCATGCACAGCCCTACTAAGAAATACTTCAGTCCGCCCATACTACTCATTTCAAACTTCTCTTGCATAAGTTTTGAGAACTTTTTGCAGAGGTTGTCATCTGTAGAGCCAAAAATAATGTCGTCGACATAGATTTGCACTAGCAAAATCTTGCATTTTATTTCCCTAAGAAATAATGTCTTGTCCATCTTTCCCCTTGTGAACTTGTTCTCAAGTAGAAAGGTAGACAACGTTTCATACCAAGCTCTAAGAGCATGTTTCAGACCATATAGGGCCTTGTGCAGAAAAAAGACATGATCAGGAAAGTTAGGATCAACGAAACCTGGAGGTTGTTTCACATACACTTCCTCTTTTATGTTACCATTCAGGAAGGCCGACTTCACGTCCATCTGATAGACGGTGAAGCCTTTGAAAGCAGCATATGCTAGGAACAACCTATTGCCTCTAGCCTCGCCACTGGAGCATATGTCTGGTCGTAGTCGATTCCTTCTTCTTGACGATAGCCTTTAGCGACGAGTCTGGCCTTGTTCTTTATGATAGTTCCGTCTTCATCCATCTTGTTCCTGTAAACCCATTTTGTTCCAATGATGTTCTTCCCTTTGGGTCTTGGAACAAGCATCCACACATTGCAGCGCTTGAACTGATTTAGCTCTTCTTCCATTGCCATTATCCATGATGCGTCTGAGTTTGCTTCCTCAAATTTCTTCGGTTCAACCTGTGAGAGAAAACTCAAATGAAGATTCTCATTAGTTGTACCTCTTCGAGTTCTGACACCATCCCGGGGATCTCCTATGATCTGGTCCATGGGGTGATCTTTCAGATGTCTGAGCTCTAGAGTTCTTGCATCTGGATTGTCTTCAATCACTGGAGGGATTTCTTCATCCTGGATGACTTCTTCATTTTGATCAACAGCCTCTCCAATAGGAGTTGGAGTGGTGATCTTAACGAACTTCTCGCCTTTGTCTTCAGACGGATCATCCAAGCTAGTTTCTTTCAGCTTTTCACCTGCATCTTCAATGAGCACACTAAACGGATTGCTTTGCAGCAAGCTCGTCTCATCAAATACAACATGAATCGATTCTTCCACCACCAGAGTTTTTCTATTAAATATCCTATATGCCTTACTATGGCTACTATATCCTACAAAAATACATTCAAAGCTTTTTTCGCTGAACTTGGTGGTATGATACCTACCATTGCTAAGTACGAAGCATTTACAGCCAAAGATTCTAAAGTATGAGACTGTTGGTTTCCTGCCTTTCAGAAGTTCGTAAGGTGTCCTATTGTGGTCTTTGTTTATGAGTGCTCGATTTTGCACGTGGCATGCAGTGTTGACGGCTTCAGCCCAGAAGTACTCCGGTAGTGAAACATCACTCAACATGGTCCTGCAGGGCTCTATGAGTGTTATGTTCCTTCTCTCAGCCACTCCATTCTGTTGTGGAGTACGAGAAGAGGAAAACTCATGAAAGATACCTAAGCTTTCACAGAATTCTGTCATGGCCCCAGATTTGAACTCTGTTCCGTTGTCACTTCTGATTTTGACTATGGAGCAGTTGTATTCATTCTGGACTTGCCTGACAAAATTAGTAAAGATGTTGAGGGTATCTGACTTGTGTTTTAGAAAGAACACCCACGCAAAGCGCGAGTAGTCATCAACAATTACCAATGTATAGTCCATGTGCAGTAGATGGAGACATCTGTTAGAGTCTTTGCCAATAATGCTTTTAAAGGTAGCCTTTGTTTGCTTGCCTTTTACGCATGCATGACAAGGTCTGTCTTTGACGCATTTGACATTCGGGGCATCACGTACCAAGTTCATTGAAAATAATTTATTAATAGTTTTGAAATTAATATGTGCTAGTCTCTTGTGTCATTGGTCACCAAGATATGCACTATCTTTTGCTAAAAGACACACTGGTGTAGAGGAATCAATACAAATGAAATTTAAACAAAAAATATTCATGCTTCGAGTGCCGGATAGAATCGTTTCCATATTGTCAACGGATTTTATTAGGCACTTATCAGCATGAAATTCAACTATGTATCCTTTATCGCAGAGTTGGCTTATGCTTATGAGATTGTGTTCCAATCCTTCGACATAAGCCACATCCGAGAAGGATACATTGCCGTTAGTAATCATACCATAGCCTCTAGTAATTCCACGGTCTGAACCTCCAAAGATGACCTTTGGTCCGTTCACGACTGAAGTAAAGTTCTGAATGAGGCTTCTAGTCCCGGTCATATGCCGAGAGCATCCGCTGTCCAAGTACCAGATGAGCGTTTTGTTGGCCTTTGGACATCCCTGCAATCATAATCAATTTGCCTTAGGAACCCAAACACGTTTGGGTCCTTGGTCTCAGGTTAGAGTGCTCCCCCTACGAGTGTTAGCACTATGAGCGGTCTTTCTCATATTGCGACATGAGGGGTTGCAACATTTCTGGAATTGAACCAGCAATCTATGGCGAAGTGACCAACCTTGTCACAGCACCAACAGTCAAATCTGTTGTACCTTTGCCTCAAGATCTCCTGCTTGACCTTTTAGAACTTTGGTCTAGCAGGGGTAGCATTCTTGGAGGAAGATGCCTCATGATGATGGCAATCACATGGCTTCTTCTCCTTTATGGGCTTCTCTACAACAGGTTTTGTCTTTGGTGTCTTCTTGAAGTTATGCCCATGATTGAAAAGGGTCATAGCTCTGAAGAACAACTTCTTCATAAGGTGCCTTAAAGACACTCTCGCCAAAGTTTCGGGGTCGAGCCCATCCTTGATAACGAGACTTTGGCTCCACATAGGTAGGCCTAGCAAAGTGTCCGTAGGATGAGTCAAAATCAAACTCATTTGATGGAAAGATGACCTTTTTGAATGTAGTTTGATTTTGAGGAGCTTTTCCCTTTTCTTCGGCTGAGGCCTTTTTGACGGCCTTATTTTTCCGTTGATTCTTGTTTCTCTTATAGGATTTACTAGGAGCTTCTTCATGGCCTAGTCCAGCTCCCTTGGCCCTTGCTGAGAATTCAACAACGAATGGAAGAACTGTCTTGGGCTTCGAGAAACTCTCAACAAGTTTCCCTTCAGCCGCAAGTTCGGCTTCCAATCCCTTGATGATCTTCTCCTTAAGGTGAAGGTGCTCAAGAGCCTTGTTGTATTCTTCAATAGCATTATTGAAGTTTTCTTCGAGAGAGTCAGTATTTGCGACTTTCTCTCTCAAGATGCTCTCTTCGGGTTTTAGAGATTTGATCTCTTTAGCCTGGGTATTCACGACTCGACGACATTTGTCGTAAGCCATGATTAACTCCTTGTACTGGGCCATTAATTATGACTCATCGTCAGAGGAGCTACCCTCACAATCATGTTCAGAGACTTCAGAATCTGAAAGAGGGGTATGAGAGTTTACCTTCCTAGTGAACTGGGGCTCTTGTTCATCATCTGTTTGAGCCATTAGCCCAAAGTAAGTTTATTCTTCTTCGCTTGACTCAGATGAGTCGGAGTCGCTAGGAGTCTTGCTCCTTTTGGCTATGAGGCTCTTCTCTTTCCTCTTCTTGTTGTGTGAGGATTTCTTGTCTTCTCTTCTACCACCCTCCTCCTTCTTATGAGGGCAGTCAGCAATGACGTGGCCTGGCTTATTACAGCAGTAGCAAATGATGTCAGTTGAAACGTATTTGTTCTGTTTAGTATTATACCTTTCGTGGCTGCTTGAGCCTTTTCTTTATCGATCGCCATCGCGCTGCGATCTTCTGTATGAGGCATCCTTGCCTTTCCATTGTTTCTTTTTATTAAGAAACTTCTTGAATTGCCTCGAGAGTAAGGAAAACTCTCCTTCTGATAGTTCAGAGTCTGAAGTGCTAGGCTCTGATGTTTCTTCTTCTTCATCAACTTCTGGAGCTGGAGCGGGGGAAGCAGCCTTAGTCTTTCTGGAGGTGTCCGCCTTCAAAGCGACAGATTTCTCCTTGAGTGCAGACCTGCCTTTCTCTTCTTCAGCTTTTCTTGTATTGATTTGGAGTTCATAAGACATAAGCTTTCCAAAGAGATTTTGCAGGTCCGTTTCAGCTAGCTTCCCAAACTCCCTGATGACGCATACCTTGTTATCTCATTCCTTGGTTAGGGATCTCAAGAACTTGTCGTTCAGTTCTGCGTTGGTGAAGACACGACCATACACCCTTAGGCCATTCACAATTTTGAAGAAGTTTTCAAATGTGTCGGCAATTGTTTCCTTGTTCTCTTGTCGGAACGCTTCATATTTTTGGTTGAGAAGGGATCTCCGATCATCCCTTACTTCTTCAGTTCCTTCCATCAAAGTGACTAAGGAATGTCACATCTCCTTCGCCGATTGACAGTGAATCAAATTTTGCAGCATCGAGTCATCGACTGCACTTGCATGTTCTTAGCTTTTTTGTCGAGGGAGACAAGTGCAATCGCGTCTTTGTCGAGATCCATTAGCTTTTTGGGAACTTTCTTGGTAGGGTCGATAGTGGACACAGTCATGGGAACGTAAGGACCTTCTTCAACGATCATGAAGATCCTTGGATCCACCGCTTCCATGAAAAATTTTATCCTTTCTTTTCACATGGGAAAGTTATTTTTGTTGCACAGTGGAAGCTTGGCGAAATCTTTGCCCTTGTCCATTTTATGATAGAATCTTTCAGACAACAGATTTGGATCTGATCAAGGTGTTAATCTTTTGACGATCAACCTCGCTCTGATACCAATTGCAAGAAAACAGTTGTCGACCTAAATCACCTAGAGGGGGGTGAATAGGTGAGTTGTGCGTCCTTTGCAGAATAAAAAAATAATTAGAGCACAGCACAGAACTATCTACCAATATCACAGACGACACAAGATTTATAGTGCTTCCCCTCCCTTGGGTACATCCATTTTCCCTCACCGATCTAGCAATCAACTAAACTCGGCTACTCCACTATCTCGGATCAAAAATCGATCCTACCCTCGGAACAAAGTTCCTACAAACTCGATCCAAACAACGAGATCTACACCTCGGAAGATAACACTTCCTACAAACTCGCAGTGAAAAACTCCTACACTCGGAGAAACTTTCTCCTACAAGATTAATAAAGTTTTGGAAAATTATACAAACAGTAAATCCAATCAGATCTGATGAAACGGCCAGAAAGCTTCTTCTTATGGACTTTGCAGCACTATCAGAAATCGGCGAAGAGAATCTCGGCCCAGATCTGGATCTTCTTGCTTTTACAGAATCAGAGAGAGAAGATGAACAGTGATGTCGATCTCGATCTGTAACTTTCTTCAGAATGAATCCTCTGAACTTAGACGGACTGGCCGGAGAAGATGGTGGCGGCGGCTTCCGTTTCATGAAAACAGTGAAGAGTCGGCTGAAGAACTTTCTCAAAATAAAATGACAAGAATGCTTGGAGAAAAAATTAGGGTTTGTCATTTTCTGATAAGACTTTATATAAGAGAGAATAACGGTCATAATCGGTCATAATGATGTACACGTGGACCAATCATGTCGCGTGATTTGAAAATCCCGTCAGAAAAAAACTTAGACGAATTTCAGAAAAAATTCAGCCATATACACGAGTAAGAGAGGAGCTACTCGAGTAGTTGAATAACTACTCGAGTACATGAAGGAGAACATACTCGGGTATATAAAGATAGGCTACTCGAGTAGGTAGAAATCAACTACTCGAGTAAGCAGAAGGAACTACTCGAGTATGTATATTGACTTACTCGAGTACATAAAGGATCTACTCGAGTACAAGAAAAACTACTCGAGTATATTACATAAACTACTCGAGTACATGAAAGACTACTCGAGTGGGATACTTAGAATAAATTCTGAAGAAGTCAGCAAGCAGCTACTCGAGTAGTTGAACTAAACTACTCGAGAGGAAGTGATCTACTCGAGTAGGTGAAAGTTCTACTCGACTAAAAGACTTAGAAAATTCTGGAGTAGGAAAATTTCAAGGTACACGAGTGAAACATGATCTACTCGAGTAGGTATAATGAACTACTCGAGTATGATTCTATCTACTCGAGTATATGAGTATACTTACTCGAGTATGTGAGTATACTTACTCGAGTATGTGAGTATACTTAATCGAGTCCATGACTTAGAAAAATTTTGATGAGTGAGGCCTTTAATACTCGGGTATAATGAGTGATCTACTCGAGTATATAAACATGCTACTCGAGTATATGACTACGTCTACTCGAGTACATGACTTAGCTACACGAGAAATACACTTAAGTACTCGAGTACAAGGTTTTTTTACTCGAGTAAATTATACCCAATCTACTCGAGTAGTTATAGACCTACTCGAGTAAAAGACTTAGAGAATTTTTGTTGTTGGAAAACTCTTTCTTCTAATGCAGTCAACTTCCAATCCTTTTCCCAAGGTCCAATAGCTTGAATATGAAGTGTATCCCAATAGAGAGACCACACATGAGTCAACACTTTGGAATATGCACTGAGGGATTACATTGCACAGTTCCTGTGTTTGGTGACCCACTGTGGACTGACATTGGTCTACACTTCCCAGTGAAATTCCTGCAAACATATAACTCAAAGCAAGCATCAAATACAACTTAATTCATCTTAGTTACAGGGTGACTTCATCAAATCTGGGTTAGTGTGGATGTAATACCCAACAAGGACTATAGTTTCAGACAGAGATGACAGATTCTCCTCCAGGGAGTGGCGTTACGTACAGGAGCGGTTGGGTACCAGATTACATTTCAGCACCGCATTCCATCCCCAGAGAGATGGACAGACTGAGCGCACGAATAGGACTTTGGGGGATCTGCTACGGATGTACGTTTTGGACTTTGGAGGAAAGTGAGAGAAATATGTTACTCTTGTGGAATTCTCCTACAATAACAGTTTTCAGACGAGTATTGGGATGACACCGTTCGAGGCCCTCTATGGTAGACGTTGTCGGACACCGTTATGTTGGGCTGAAAGTGAAGAGAGATATACCATTAGGGAGTCATGGATTAATAAGACCACTGACAGAGTCATGGTCATTCAGGAGCGTATGAAGAAAGCTCAGGATCGTCAGACCAAGTATCATGATCGGAAGCACAGGTCAGTAGAGTTCAGTGTTGGAGACTATGTTTATCTGAAGGTCAGACCAGTCAGAGGAGTTTCTAGAATAAAGCGGATGAAAAAGCTGAGCACCACATTCGTTGGTCCTTTTGAGGTGCTGGAAAGAATTGGTGAGGTTGCTTACAGGTTGGCCTTACCTGAGGAAATGAGTGGTGTACACGATGTATTCCATGTCTCCTATCTGAGGAGAGCAGTCAGAGATTCCAGTCAGATCATCAGTACCGAGGAAGCACCAATCGAGACAGATCTTAGTATTGGGGTTAGACCAGTCAGAATAGTGGATTCAAGGATACAGAAGCTCAGGAATAGAGAGATTCGCATGGTCAAAGTCCTTTGGATGAACTGTGGCGGTCCAGAGTATACTTGGGAGCGAGATAATGAGCTTAAGGGCAATGCAGACTATTCTTTCCTCTTCTATTCAGGTATTGTTACAATTTTCGAGGACGAAAATTTTTGTTAGTATGGGAGATTTGTAACATCCGTAAATTTGACGCGAAATGTAATTTTATTTGTAGGGTTAAGTCGCGACGGATTTTGCTCGAGGCAGCGCGTCGTCAAGGTATAATGTTACTCTTTCTTATGTTAGCGACCGTTAGTTTGTTAAGTGCGTTAACAATAGTGTGTAACGCATGATACTTTAGATTCGACGCGCGCGGCGATTTCGGTTAGTATTCAAAAGAATTAGTGTTGGGTGTGTCGATAACCGTTTAATAAGTGTGTATGAGTGGAAATTGAGTGCCAATAGCAGGTCTAATCCCCCCCCCCCTCTATTCATGCGGTTATCAAAACCGCATTAACTCATGAAGTAAATCCCGCATCTCATTCTATGGGAGAAAACCGCAGCCCGTTTTCTTTTCCTGTTCCGCCTCCCGCACGCAGCGACGGACGAAGCCGACGCATCCCGCGGGGCTATCCGCCGGCCGATCCTTCTCCAGAGCGCCTCTCTGACTTCTCCTCCCTCCTCTGCAGGCATCGGTGAGCCTTCCTCTTCCTTTCCCTTGTCGTGGAAGTGTCAGGTTTAACCCTAACCGGTGGAAATCAAGTTTTCAAGGGCAACGTTGGTTCCGATTAGTTTAGTTCCTCTCTAGTTTTCTTTTTTCGAGGAAATCCTTCTATTATAAGTGATACTAACGATTTTTGCACTTTTCTTTTACCATAATTAGGGATTGGAGTTCTAGATCAACCACGAATCTGGTGTTGGGCGCGTTGTGAGCCTTAATCGCCCTCAAGCAGAGGTATTATACTATGTTTTGGTCCTTCATTTGCTTGCCCTAGCCATTGTGAGATTTCTTTACGGATAACCCTACAAAGGGAAAGTGTGTAACTTAGGTTATCTCGAACTACAGATTTTTGGTGGCCTCGGGGCAAGGTTCCGGAAGTCCGCAATAGTCAAATTTCCGTCAGAAAAGCAAATGTCGCCGCACCGAGTGTACGAGCGCCGCACCACCACTGTAAGGAATTTTAATTCTTTTTAGTTAGACATATCAAGAAATTATTTTATGCACACATGTGTAAACTTCGTACGAGCATCATAGTCAAGCACATAAAGGTGTTGCAGTAGGAAAAAGGTTGCGGAATTAGTTGTAGGGTAAATCCTTTTCCAAGACCCTAATAGCCCGATCAAATATACGAGCGATAGGTGCGAAATCTTACACGTTTACCAAGGGTGAGAATTTATCAAAGTTAGGGCGTGAAAGTCCCTTCTAGTCGATCATGAGAAAGTTAAGGGTCACTCAGTAGTACAGTAAAAGAGATGTCCCAAGCAGAGTAGCATTTGACCAAAAGGTCAGTAAGCACACTTCAGTCTTTTCATGCTTGGTAGAGACGCACTACCTTCCTCATAGGGCATATAGTATCCTATGAGTAGCAGAGTCTTGGGAGTTGAGTCCCTTTGAGACAGTTAGTAGATTCGAGACCGTGTCCGCGTGGCACTAGAACAATTGAGTTCGTCAGATGGTCTCGGGTCGTCAGTTTCAGTTGCGCGTTAGGAGCTACTCTGCATAGAGTCTTCCTAGTAGAGGTGCAAGCTAGAGGTCACCTAGAACTCAAGTATAGACCTGACGTGAGACAGTACACCAGTTAGTGGACTCCGGGACTTGAGTTAGTAAACTGAAAGTCGCAAACATAGAACAGGTAGTGTTCTGAAGGCATGCATAACATATAACATAAATGTTTTAATGTACAAAACTATTTTCAAAAGGCATGCATTCATCGTTCAAGAAAAAAATTTTAGTGTCACTAGAAGGAGTTATTTTTCTTTACTCTGACCCCTCATGGACAATGTTTTTCAGGTGACCCAGGTGGGAAACTAAGTCTAGCATGAGCATTTGTGGCGTCAGTTTGTAGTGTTTTTCCCATTCAGTTTTTCTTTACTTACAGCATATAGTTGTAATTGTGAACAGTGTACCTTGTTAATGTTTTATATATCTTGTATCAGACTTATTATGACAGTACAGATTTTTAGTTATTTCAATTCTATTCATGTGTAGTGGCTCTGTGATTTCAGATATCAGGTATGTGGTTACCCTTAGTTTACTTTCTTAGGTTCCGTTGTTAGTTATAAATTTTTAGTAGCTTCTACTTTTTACATGCTGTGTACTAGTCTTAATACTGTTTCCTAGTTCTCTTTATATCGCTGACCCGACCGAATGGCTGATTATTGAAAAACTGGGAAGGGGTGTTACACTGTTTTCGTCTCCGGCTCAGCCGATATTCCTATCACTTCGTCTCTCTTTCTGTGCTCGGCTCTTCATATTCCGGGCTCCCCGTTTAATTTGTTTTTTGTTGGTCGCTTTACTAATAATTTAAAATGCTTTGTAACCTTTACCTCTTCTTCTTTTCTAATACAGGATCGACAGACACGGACTATCATTGGTAAGGGGCGACTGCAGAACGGGCTCTACCTCCTTGATGACTCTCCGACCATCATCTCTTCCATCTCCTCCGTCCATTGACATCGGCGTATTGGGCATGCCCCTGTTCCTGTCCTCCAGAAGGCTCTACCATATGTATCTCTACCTTATTTTTAGTGTGAAACATGTGTGGTAAGCAAACAACCTCGTTCATTTTTTTCATCTCATTGTACTCGGAGCACTGCTCCTTTTATTTTAGTACACTCTGATATTTGGGGTCCGTACAAAATCACTAGCATTTCTGGTTATCGTTATTTTCTAATTTTTATTGATTATTATTCTCGGATAACGTGCCTATACTTACTTCGTGATCGCTCCAAGCTTTCTCGTGTTTTTCGGGCTTTCCTCCTTGAGACCCTCACGCAATTCTCCACGAACATCAAAACTCTTCACACCGATAATGCTCGCGAATACACCTGCCACAAATTTGCGACTCTTTTCTCTAAATTTGGGGTCATTCACCAAACTTCATGTGCATATACCACCCAACAAAACGGAGACGCTGAACGTAAGAATCGTCATCTTCTCGATGTGGCCCGCTCCATCATGAAGCTTATTGGAACTTTGCCCTTTCGACAGCTTGCTATCTGATTAACTGTCTTCCTTCCCCCCATCCTCCACAATGTCACTCCGTTCAGCCTCATGTTCCTGTCTACTCCGACATTCTCTCTCACACCGCGCATCTTTGGGTGCACCTGCTACGTTCACACTCTTGGTCCATCCTTGGACAAATTGAATCCCCGGGCAGCCAAACACATCTTTGTTGGCTACTCCCGGACTCAGAAAGGCTACGTATGCTTCTCTCCGGCTACCCGCAAAGTGACGGTCTCTGCTGATGTTATCTTTCGAGAGGATCTTCCTTTCTTCTCAACTTCAGATCCTACATCTCTACCACCGACTGTCTGAAGGCCCGTCTGGTGGCTCGTGGATTCACACAATAACAAGGTTTAGATTATGAGGAAACATTCTCTCCAGTGGCCAAGTTTAACACCGTTCGTGTTCTCCTCTCTGTGGTTGTGCATCTCTAATGGACCTTACACCAACTGGACATCAAAAATACGTTTCTCAACGGCGACCTCCAGGAAACAGTTTACATGCAGCAACCTCCCGGGTTTGAGACCACGGTGGAGTCCCGAGTTTGTCACCTTAAGAAGTCCATCTATGGTCTCAAACAATCCCCTCGGGCATGGTTTGACAAGTTTAGTAAGGCCGTCCGGCAAGTCGGCTTTACTCGAAGTTCAGCTGACTTCTCTTTGTTTACACGTTAGCAGGCAACGAGAACTGTTCTTCTATTGATTTATGTTGATGACATTTTAATCACTGGAGATGATTCGAAGGGCATCCAAGCGATCAAACATCACCTCAGCTCCGTCTTTCAAACAATTATTAATGAATTTAAACAAAGTACAAAATGAATAAGATCACACTGTAGGCATGATTTTGAAATACATTAGGGTCTAGCCACGGCTTTGCGTCTCTGTGTTCTGAATTCGGGATAATTCATCAAACATCATGTGCTTACACACCCCAACAAAATGGCGTTGTCGAACGAAAGAGCTGGCACTTTCTTGATGTTGCCCGCTCCATCATGCTTCAAATGCATGTTTCCAAACCCTACTGGAACTTTGCGGTCTCCACTGCGTTCTTCCTTATCAACCGCTTCCCTTCCTCTGTCCTCCACTATGCTACTCCATTCAGCCTTCTGTTTTCCTCTACTCTGGCCCTCCCTCTCCCGCCTCGCATATTTGGTTTCACCTGTTACGTCCACCGGCTGGGCCCCTCCTCAGACAAATTAGATCCCCGAGCGGCTAAACATATCTTTGTTGTCTATTCGCGTACACAGAAAGGTTATACGTGTTATTCTCCTTCTACCCGCAAGATCTCTGTTTTTGCTGATGTTACCTTCTGGGAGGATCAGCCGTTCTTCTCTGCTCCTTTAACCACTCCTCTCCCACCGACAACTCTGCTGTCACTCCTCCCACGCCCTGTCATCCCCGTTACTACACCCCTGCCACCGGTCCCACCTGCTCCGGCTCCTGCGCCCTCCAGGCCACCTGTCATCCGTGTCTACACTCGTCGCCCTTCCGGTTCCGTTGTCCCTCTGCAGTCGTCCTCGACTACGGTTCCTCCGCGCCCTGCTGATCAGGTACCGGCCTCCATTGTTCATCCTCTGGCAAACTGTGTCTCCTTGCATCGCCTTTCTCCCCACCTTCACACATTTATTACTTCTCTTTCCTCGGTTTTGGTCCCTAACTATGTGCAGGAAGCGCTCCAACATCTTGGCTGGCGGGCCGCCATGGAGGAGGAAATAGCTGCTCTTTGGGCCAACCAGACATGGACTCTCGTACCCCTCCCTCCGGGTCAGAAACCGGTTGGGTGTAAGTGGGTCTTTGTCATCAAACATGCTGCTGATGGGACGATTGACTGTTTGAAAGCTTGTCTGGTGGCGCGTGGCTTCAACCAACAATAGGAGCTCGACTATGAAGAAACTTTTTCTCCGGTGGCCAAACTAAACACTGTTCGAGTCCTCATCTCCATGGTTGTCCATCGTCGATGACCCTTACTCTAACTGGATATTAAGAATCTCTTTCTGAATGGCGATCTCCAGGAAACAATGTATATGCAGCAAACTCCCGGGTTTGAGATCATGGGGGAGTCTCAGGTCTGTCGTCTTATGAAGGCACTGTATGGTCTCTGTTAGAATAACCCTTGTATTGGGCCCATGTTTTGGCTCATTTATGCTTCTTCTCCTTTAGTCCCACATCTTGTATATGATTTGTTTTCTCTCTCTCTCTCTCCTATATATTTGTATTCTCTCATTGTATTTACATAAACAATATACATAAGTTTTGGGCTCTTTCTACATGGTATCAGAGGCAGGTTCCGATTCTCGCGGTCTGCCGACGTCTGACCGCACTGTGTAATTTCTCTCGCGGTCTTCCTCCCGCGGCTTGTTCTTCGCGAACTGTTCCTTTCTATCCGCGCTCCCCTGCGGCCTGCCCTCTCAGTCTGCTTCTTTCTGCTACTTTTTTTCTCCTCTCCGTGGATCCACCTTCCCCCCCCCCCCCTCTTGCTTTTATAGCCTTTTTCCCCCTCCTAATTCGTGGGACCACCCTCTTATCTGTCTGCTGCAGCTTCTCTACTCGTCGCGGCCTCTCGTCAGTCCGCTCCTTCGCTCTTTGCTTGTTCGCGACCTGTCTTGCCTGCGGCCTCTTTTCTGTCCGCTGCGGCCTCTCTACTTGTCGCGACCTCTTTCTCTGTTCGCTGCTAAGATCTGCCTGACCGTGCGGGCTGTCTCCTTCTCGCCTGCATCTTGGTCGCGATCTCCTGCACTTCTCCTGGTCGCCCGCCTCTGTCTCTGCCCGCTACGACTTGTCTCAGTCCGGCGCGACTTGTCTCTGCCCGGCGCGACTTGTCTCTGCCCGGCGCTTCTCCTGGTCGCTCCGCCTTTTGGTCGCGGCCTCATCAAGCCGCTTGTGCTTTTACCTCTTGACCGGGCGGTCTCTTATCCGTTGCGACCACTTCTCTCCGCATATCAGTCGCGCTCTGACTGATTGCTGGTGCCATTGTGACCGTGCGGCCTTATTTTTTTCCCTTCCCGCTCTCTTGGTCGCGGTCTCCTGTCCTCCTCGACGCGGCCTTGTCGCGCGGTCTCTTGCTCCATCCGCGGCGGTCTTCCCGGGTCGTCTAAGGGCTGCGGCCTGTCTCCATGACTTCCTCTGGCACTTCTCCCAGCTCGGCGGCCAGCCCGCCCCCTGTCCATCCGGCCTGTCCTCCAGACCGCCCGTCCTGTTCTGTCGAACTCCGTGACGAGCTCCGGATAACAACCATCTCTCTTTCTGGCAAGAAGAACTTTATTCTTTGGGTGAATTCTGTTCGACGGGTTCTCCAGGCTAAGGGCCTTCTGCCGCACCTTACTCAGGCACCTCCTTCTCCAATTACGGATGATTGGCTTCGTAATGACGGTCGTGTTCAGACTTGGATTCTGAACTCCTTGGATGGTGAGGCGTATCAAATGGCTATGTACCACGACACCGCCAAGGCTATGTGGGATGAGCTTCATTCCTTGTATTCTGGCCGCGAAAGCCTCCAGCATCTTTATGACATCCTCACTGATCTCTTCACTCTCGACACTGGCGGCGCCTCAGATATGACCTCGTTTGTCGCTCGGGCTAAAACTCTTGCTGAAGCCTGGATCCAGCACCAGCCGCCCACCACTGATCATGCTGCTCAGCGGGCTCAGAAGGAAGCTGCTTGCATTCCCATCCTTATGGCCCGTCTTCCTTCTCATCTTCACAGTCTTCGTTCTCGGATGTCTGCTCCATGATTCTCCGGGTCTCCCCTCCTCCAGATCCTCCTGCTCCTTCTCCACCGGCTCTCCTTCAGCATGCCCCTCCGCTCTTACCATCTCCTCTCACTTCTACTCGGGGGGGACGGTCGGGCTCGCGGGGCCGTGGCCGTGGAGGCTGTGGCCGGCCAAAGTGCTCCTTCTGCGGGAAATATGGCCATCTTGAGGCGACTTGTTGCAAGAAACTCGGCTACCCCCCTCGCCCGACGGCTTCTGCTGTTACTGACGCTACTCCTCCGGATCTCGAGACCGTCCGTCTTCAGCTCCAGCATCTCCAGGGTCTGCTCAACCCCCCCTCGGCCTCCGTCGCCTCCGTCTCCCACACAGGTACTGCTTGTCTCTCCCACAGCCCGGGTTGGATTGTGGACTCTGGCGCCACTCATCACATCACTTCGCAACGGCCTGCCCAGTACTCGGATTCTCCTTATCTGAAGTCTATCACCGTGGCCAATGGGGCCCTGGTTCCTGTCTCCGGCTCGGCCGATCTTTCTATCCACCCATCCCTCCCTCTTCGCTCGGCTCTTCATGTTCCGAGTTCCCCTTTTAACTTACTCTCTGTTGGGCGTCTTACAAGTGACCTAGATTGTTCTGTTATATTCACTTCCTCTTCATTTGTTATACAGGATCGGCGGACGCGGACTACCATTGGTAAAGGCCGGCTGCGGAATGGGCTCTACCTTCTCGATGACTCTCCCATCGCTCTGTCTTCCGTCTCCTCCACTGCCTGGCATCGCCGACTTGGTTATGCCCCTCTGCCAGTTCTCCAGCGGGCTCTTCCAGACCTCTCTTTTACTTCTTTTCAGTGTGATTCATGTATACTCAGCAAATAGCCACGTTCTTCGTTTCCTTCGCATTGTACTCGGAGTGCGGCTCCTTTTGATCTTGTTCATTCGGATATTTGGGGACCATTTCGGATTCCTAGTATATGTGGTTTTCGTTATTTTCTCACCTTTATTGATGATCATTTACGCACCACGTGTCTCTACTTACTCCGAGAACGCTCCGAGCTTCCCCGGGTGTTTCGGGCATTTGTCCTCGAGACCCGGACGCAATTCCATACCACACTCAAAACTCTCCGTACTGATAATGCTCGTGAATACACCAGCCACGACTTTACCACCTTATGTTCGGAATACAGAATTCTCCATCAAGCCTCTTGCGCTTATACCCCGCAACAAAATGGGGTTACCGAATGCAAGAACCGCCATTTACTGGATATTGCCCGCTCCCTCATGGTCCAAATGCATGTTCCTAAGACATACTGGAACTTTGCGGTCTCCACTGCCTGCTTTCTCATCAATCGTCTCCCTTCCTCTGTCCTCAATTATGCGACTCCTTTCAGCATATTGTTTCCCTCCACTCCGACTTTCCCTCTCTCGCCCCACATCTTCGAAAGCACCTGCTATGTCCACTGCCTCGGGCCCTCCTCAGATAAATTGGATCCCAGGGCGGCGAAACACATCTTTGTTGGCTACTCCCGCACCCAGAAGGGCTATGTTTGTTACTCACCCGCTACCTGCAAGGTCACCGTTTCTGCTGACGTTACATTCAGGGAAGACGAACCGTTCTTTCCTGCTCCGTCCCCAACTGCGCTACCACCGACTCCTCTTCCGCCGTCCTTACCCCGTCCCGTTATTCCTGCTACTCCACCACAACCACCACTCTCCCCTCCCCCCGCTACTTCTACCACCAAACCACCCGTTATCCGTGTCTACACTCGTCGCCCTCCCAGCTCCGTTGTCCCTCTGCCGCCGACCTCTGCCATGGACACTTCGCATCCCTCTGATCAGGTAACGCCTTCCACTGCCCATCCTCTGGAAGCCTACGTCTCTCTTCATCGCCTTTCTCCACCTCTGCACACCTTTGCTACTTCTCTCTCTTCGATTTCTATTCCTAACTCTGTGCAGGAGGCGCTTCAACATCCTGGCTGACGGGCAGCCATGGAAGAGGAGATGTCTGCTCTCTGGGCTAACCAGACTTGGACCGTTGTCCCCCTCCCTCCGGGTCAGAAACCGGTGGGGTGCAAGTGGGTCTTTGTCATCAAACATGTTGTTGATGGGACGATCGACCGTCTGAAGGCTCGCCTTGTAGCTCGCGGCTTCACCCAACAACAGGGGCTCGACTATGAGGAAACCTTTTCTCCGGTCGCCAAGCTCAATTCCGTTCGGGTCCTCCTCTCTGTCGCTGTTCATCGCCAGTGGCCTCTCTTTCAGCTCGATATCAAGAATGCTTTCTTAAATGGGGATCTCCAGGAGACGGTCTACATGCAACAACCGCCCGGGTTTGAGACCACGGGGGAGTCTCAGGTTTGCCGCCTTCTTAAGGCTCTGTATGGTCTCAAACAATCTCCACGGGCCTGGTTTGAGAAATTCAGTAAGGTCCTTCGAGATGTCGGCTTTACTCGAAGCTCGGCTGACTTCTCGCTGTTCACTCGTCACCGACCATCAGGGACGGTCCTTCTGTTAGTATATGTTGACGACATCATCATCACAGGAGATGACTTACAAGGGATACATGCCGTCAAAGCTCATCTAAACTCGGTCTTTCAGACAAAGGACCTGGGAACTCTGCGATACTTTCTGGGTCTTGAGGTTGCCAGGCGACCAGACGGCCTTATTCTATCTCAACGAAAGTACTGTATTGATCTTCTTCATGATGCTGGTCTCTTAGGGTGTAAGCCATGTGATACCCCCATGGATGTAACACACAAGCTATGTGCTCAGGCTTCTGACTCAGATCTTCTTCTCCAGAACCCTGAATATTATCGACGACTTGTTGGAAAGTTGATCTATCTTACTGTTACCAGACCAGATATTTTCTTTGTTGTTGGTCTTGTCAGTCGCTACATGCACTCTCCTCGCAAGTCTCATCTTCTGGCGGTTGAACGCATTCTGAGGTACTTAAAAACAGCCCCGGGTCAAGGACTTGTGTACCGGACTTCCTCGTCTGCTCCTACCTTAGTGGCATACTCTGATGCGGACTATGCGGGCTCTCTTGATGACCGACGGTCTACTAGTGGTTTCTGCACATACTTTGGAGGACATTTGGTTACATGGAGAAGCAAGAAACAAGCGGTCGTTGTTCGCTCATCGGCTGAGGCAAAATACCGCGCAATGACATATGTTGTATCCAAACTAACATGGCTTGAAAGTCTTCTCACTGATCTGAGTGTAAAATTACCTTCTCCTGCTCTCCTTTGTGATAGCCAAGCGGCTATACATATCGCCAAGAACCCAGTCTTCCACGAAAGAACGAAGCACATTGAAGTCGATTGCCACTTCGTTCGAGAGAAAATTCAAATGAAGAAGCTCGATTTAAAGCATGTTCCAGGGACGGAACAAGTTGCGGATGTCCTCACAAAGGCTCTTCCCAAAGCATCCTTCTATCAATGCTTGTCCAAGCTTGGTGCATACGATTTGTACGCTCCAGCTTGCTGGGGAGTGTTAGAATAACCCTTGTATTGGGCCCATGTTTTGGCCCATTTATGCTTCTTCTCCTTTAGTCCCACATCTTGTATAGGATTTGTTTTCTCTCTCTCTCTCCTATATATTTGTATTCTCTCATTGTATTTACATAATCAATATACATAAGTCTTGAGCTCTTTCTACAGTCTCAAACAATCCCCACGGGCGTGAGTTGACAAGTTCAGTAAGGCCCTTCAGGAGGTTGGCTTTACTCAGAGCTCGGCGGATTTCTCATTGTTCACTCGTCACCGCACAACAGGAATGGTTCTTTTGCTAGTATACGTTGATGATATCATAATTACAGGAGACGACTCAAAAGGAATACATGAGGTCAAACTTCATCTGAGCTCCGTATTTCAAACAAAAGATCTGGGGCCCCTTCAATACTTCTGGGGTCTTGAGGTTGCCAGACGGCCAGATGGTCTTATCCTCTCTCAGCGGAAGTACTGTCGCGACCTCCTTCATGATGCAGGTTATTCAGGCTGTAAGCCGATTGACACCCCAATGAAGGTAAATCACAAGTTATGCGCTCGGGCATCTGACTCAGATCTCCTACTCCAGAATCTAGAATACTATCGTCGTCTTGTTGGAAAGTTGATCTACCTCATGATAACCAGACCAGATATTTCCTTCGCTGTTGGTATTGTCAGTCAATATATGCATTCCCTCGAAAATCTCATCTTCAGGCTATTGAACGCATTCTCAAATACCTTAAAACGGCTCCTGGTCAAGGTCTGGTATACAAAAATTCATCTTCAACTCTAACATTGGTGGCATATTCTGATGCTAATTATGTTGGTTCCCTTGATGATAGACGGTCAACCAGTGGTTATTGCACATATTTTGGGGGACATTTGATTACCTGGCGAAGCAAGAAACAAACGGTCGTTGCTCGATCATCAGCTGAGGCAGAATACCAGGCAATGACATCGGTGGTTTCAGAGCTGATGTGGCTTGAAAGTCTTCTTACCGATCTGGGCGTAAAGCTCCCTTCCCCAACTCTCCTCTTCTGTGACAGCCAAGCTGCTATACATATAGCCAAGAATCCGGTCTTCCACGAGAGAACAAAACATATTGAAGTCGACTGTCATTTCATCCGGGAAAAGGTTCAAATGAAGAAGCTCGAACTGCAGCATGTTCCAGGGACTGAACAAGTTGTGGATGTCCTTACAAAGGCTCTTTCTAGTACTCTCTTCAATCAGTGCTTGTCCAAGCTTGGCGCATACGATTTGTACGCTCCAGCTTGCGAGGGAGTGTTAGAAAGGCCCATGTAAAGAGCTCATTATTGGACCCAATTTTATTATATTTCCTTCTCCTCTTCTTAGTCCCACATCTTGTATAAGATTTCTTTCTCACCTTCTCCCTCCTATATATTTGTATTCTCTCATTGTATTTAGCAATACATACAAGTTTTGAACTTTTTCAACAGTTTTGATATTCATTAAGTATGTGATATATCACACTTCATTTAAAAAAACAAAGATGGGTAACAGTTTGAACATAAAGCTTAGGTCACTTTATTTTATTTAGTAAAACCTTAATATGGCTATTTAACACATTAATTAAAATTTTAAAATAATGGCATACATGTTCTTTCCAACACTTAAGGATTCTTATAGCATGATTTAGTGCATTTATTGTTGAAATTGGTTGTTCATTAAATTAGAACAACAATTGTGCACATACTTTTCATTATGTTGTTCTACATAATAAACCGTGTTTTGTCTATGTCGATTCAATCTAGAAGCTACTATGATCGTGAAAGGTCCTGTGTCGCTCAATGATATGGTCGCCGCCATGATTCAAAGTGAAGGATTTAATTGGATCGGATTGACATGAGAGTATACTCATAATATCGCAATCACTAATGGTAACCTTAAGTTTAATGAAGATTTTATACGTGACGTCATAAGTTATGATGAATATTGAGTCCAAACGGGAGAATGTTGGAAATCTTCCATTATGGTGCACTTGATTCATCGAGATGTCCCAATAGAGTCTTATGCTAAAATTAAAATCTATTCAGACTCCTACGAGCGCGCATTAATTCAACCGCGCGAATGATTGAAGCTTGTGATAGGTGAGCAATATTGTCTCGTAATTTCATGTCGCAAACTCGGCCTCACTCTAGGCACTAAATTTGGCGTGGTTGTGTGATCCTAATTAATTTATAGGATTCAATTTAATTAATTTTCCTTTTGGAGGTTAATGGGATTGATTGACTCCATTGTATAGTAACTCCCATAGGCTCTCCTATTAAATCCTAGAGATGTCTCCATGCCATACACAAGGTGAACTAGGTCTGAATCATGAGTTTCCTTCTTCGGTTTTCTTGTTTGCAAAACTGCCGCTCGCCTTCTTCTATTTAGCTCCCGGAGAATTGCCTACATTCAGATCTCTGAAAGAGGTAGTGCCCAAATCGAGTACAAATTTATAATGTATCCATTTAAAGAATCATTTCAAAATTGAATCTCAAGTTATTGTGTAACATAGTTATTAATGATTGTTTGTAGGGCCTCAAACCATTGGAAATTGTTCTAATTGAATGTTTTCTTTAATTAAACGCACCTGGTATTATTCTCTTCTAACCCACCAAGTTGGGCAACGAAGCATCTAAAGATCTTAGGGTGGGTGTTATAAGCAAACCTACATTGATTTTTAGCAATCCAAAGAAAATAATTTATTTTTTTAATGGACTTATTTCTTTCCTAGATTTTTATTCTAGCAAACCACCCTCAAACACTTGTTGTTTATGTCTCAGGCTATCCGATCCGTCCCCCAAATTGTGTTGTCCTGCCTCAGTTAAACTTGAATTCTCCCGCGGAACGTCTTCGCCGGTGTTTCCTGTTGTTCTCGAAGTCGAATCACGTCATTCACGAATGATATGATTTTCTTGTTAAAATGATAAAAAGGACATGACCTCTCGGGTGTTTTGCCCGGATAAGAGTCAAGTCAAAGCTTTCTCGAATCCACAATTGCAAAGATCACCTCTTGCAAGCACTTATCGACGAGCCGAGGATGATGAGAAGAGCAGCTGAAGAAGAAGAAGCTGGGCTTTCATCAGTGCGTGAGGAAAGAAACAATAAAACCATTATAGAGTCATTACTCTAGCAGAGGATTCCAAACTCGAAAGGGGCAAGATTTTCCCATTGGGAATGGGGAGGTGTCCGTGGGAAGCCCTTGCCATGAGGGAGGTGGGGTTGGTGTTGGGAACTCTGGTTCAATGTTTTGAATGGATTGAGCGTGGTACTGCGGTCTACGGCTGGATGCCTCGGAGCCCAAGAGGAGTTAGCTGGTTGTGTCTGACTTCATCGGTTGCTCTCATTCCTTGAGTCGACATCAATAACTGTTTCACCGAAGTCGACATGACTGAGTTACTCACCAGCCATCTAGATTGCAGCCGGTAGTGGTACTCTTATGGGCACGGGAGGGTTGTGTTTGAGGGTGGTTTGCTAGTATAAAAATCTAGGAAAAGAAAAAAAGGCCTTTAAAAAATAAATTGTTTTTTCTTTGGTTTGGTAAAAGTCTAAGTGAGTTTGCTTATAAAACCACCCAAATTTTAACTACTTGTGTACTAATGATCTTTATTGGAAGCATTTCTCTTTTTACCATATGAATGGATATAATACTCGTTTTTTTCTTTTTCAGGAGTCCAAATCGTGCATATATTCCATCACCCTTAAGGAAAGCATCGAGCCGAATTGGTCGAATATCAAGGCAACCAAGCTCTGCTGGAATGGACACCAAAAGAAATCCTGCTTGGGGTGGGGAATTAAACAGTGGGAAGTGAGGAGCTCCTAATTCTATTATGTTTTTTTGTTCTTGTCATGCGAGATTCAGTGTATTGTTCATTGAATTGGTGGCAATAATTCAAGTTGCTAATATCTGTTTGTTCTAGTGATTTGTGTTCTTCCATTGATTTTTTTGAGCATTTTATATTCTTGATTGAAATGTCTGAGTGGTTGATGTAAAGTCACAATGTATTCTTTTCACTGATTATAATCTTCTGATGTTCATACACATGTAAGAGAATCAACTCTCATACTTGCAGTAGCTGCTAATAACTCACATAGATGCTTTTTTTGTACAAACTCAGACATTCTGTTCACTCACCTAACACTGTTAGAGCTGTGGAATTCATTTAATCATAGAAAGCTACAGGGACCAGTAATTCATAACAGCCATCCAACAATTGCAGGGCCTTCAATCCCTTGTTCCAGTTGAGATGTTTTACGAGATTGTGTTCTATTGTGTATTCTAGCATAATGTGTTTTCTTAATCAACATAGTTTAAGAAATTCAGCTGTAATATCACCATTAAAATTGTTAGGATGCCTTGAGTCAGTTGTCTTAACTAGCTACTCAAAATTACATGTCTCCAACATCCATTCAATATAGTATAGCTTGAATACACAATTTTGATTGATATATTTTCCGAGATTCTATGATATTATGGACCTTCAAATAATGTGGGTATTTCTTAATTAAGGGTGGTTTAAAAAAAATCATCTGTAATTAATGATATTGTAATAGTTGTCATGCCGTGATTACTAACCAGCTAGATAAATAGGTTAGGAGTATTACCCAACCAACAAATGCGGGATGAATTGTATCCACAATTTTGCAAAATGAAACATGCTTGCCTGCTAGTGAGTTGGGACAGTTGAATTGAAGGCTCTGCTTGGGACAATTTATGTTGATATATAATCTTTATTCAAAATGCAAACACGGTTTTACAGCTGTTTGTTTGTGCAGTTGTTAGAAAATCATTTATTTTAAAATTACTGATAAGCTATTTTTTCACAAGCTGTTGGGGTCTAACTTATGACTTCCCATAAGCGCTTCTCTCTTAAAAAAATCTCTAGGCGCTCGCTGCAACATGCCATGTAGATGATCGTTCAGTAATGGCACTGACAGTATATATATCTAAGTACAAAAAAAGAATTCTTTTCGATCAGCACTTGTACACAAACTTCCAAACAATCTATAACTTATTTATCTTTGCTTTTATAACAGCTCTATTCAATCAATTTTATTCAATCAGTAACTTTTCATCAACATCAGTGTACCAAACAGTGTCTAGGTCATCTCGTTGATAGGTCCTTTGGAATTAAGTTGAGTGGACCTGACCCACTGTTGCAATCCCGTTAAAATTGTAAATATTAGATGTGGTCTAATTTGTTGAGTATGAGAACGAATGCACCTGAAACCTTTAACTCACCGCTTAACCATGATCAATATTGAAGGACAAAATTGTCATAATATTTTAGAGCATTTTGGTACTAGTATTCATCATAGAGTAATCAAACTTTTGAGTTAAAACCTATGAAATATCGGTACGAGGGGTGAATTCAGGAATATCAACAGGGGGGAGGGGGGCAGACATCGTTTTCCATCAAAATTTTTGAACACCATCTTACTGTAGGTGTTTTTCCACATTAGGTCATCATTTTCTTGTGTAAGCAGTCAAAATTCATTGACTCGACGAGAAAAATTAAAATCCATTAAGAATTTTGCAAAATTCTTGGTGGCCATGGGCTCCCTGTAGATCTGCTTTTGCGTATGAGTATCAACTATCGGGTATTATACGTATTTGGTACAGTGGTACGGGAAAATTTAAAACTAAGGACACTGGTGGTTTTGATGCAACATGGAAGCGGGCCGCGTCGGCACGCACATTTTTGATGAGCTGCACAATATTGATAAATTTCATAATATTCAGCAGCGATTCATCAATAAACTGATTGAAAACATAAATTCTACAGTGCATTCAAGTCTAATGAAAAAAAGAAAAAACTCGTAGGCGAGGCAGATGATAAATTGTTGTTATTTTAAGATGTTATGCTTACTATGGCTCCGTTTGGCATGGTGTTGGCGGTTATGAACATGAGTGTTAAATTGTCATTCGTTAACGCTCACCTAAGAAACTTCATTAATTTTTAGGTTCAAATGGATGATGTTTGTTAGGTGATCCTTAATGAATGATGGTTTAACCCATGTGTTTATGACTGCCACCACCATACCAAACGGAGTCTATGATACATTCAAGTGATGTTATGCATACTACACTGTACAACCCAATTTCAAAAACTCAAGATTAAATAAATGCTCAGGATGAAAAACCCTTCATCATCAACATGCCCTATCAAAACCTATATGAACTATATGTTGGACTCTAAAGCTGAGTCTATCTGCTTGGATATTTTTGAGAGTTCAAGTGAAACAAAAAAAATGAACTACATGCTTGAACAATGAATAGGCACAATGAGAATTGGCATGTCATGAGTAGCTAAGACATTAGACATGATTTTGCTCTTTAAGGCTGTGGCTGTTATTAACACATTTTCTTATTCTTTTAAAGAAAATAAATAATGGATTCTATAGAAACTCAGAAGAAAAATGAGTATTTTTTCATCCATAGTTGATTTTGAGTATTTTCGAGAGGAGAATCTTTGCTCTTGTAATCCATCCAACCAATTTTTTGCCGCAATGCACTAATCGAAAGTAAGTGTTTTGTTCTTTATTTTGGTGTTGACAAGGGACCAATAGCCTCCAATAATAACTACATAATAATCACAATTTCATTATAAGTGATAGTTATTTACATGACTTCTCTTTAATCTGCCCCTTAAAAACTATATATTGAAATAATTCTAATAATTGCAATTGGACGGATGGACCACATTATGTTAATTAAATACTAAGAACATTAATTAATTTAATTAGTATAATTTATTTACTAAACATTTAATAAAATATTTACCAATGAATTGAAAATAACCATCAAATAGTGTACAAGTTTTGTACTTTGCTGTGGATAATATTCTCACTTATATAAAGTTACAATAAAAGAATGTTGGTGGTAATGTCCAATACAATAAAGATATCTCCTTTCCAATTATTACAATATTCAATAAGCCATATGTAAGTACTTTATGATTTCCTTTAGGCTCCATTCCATTCATCGGTTTTGAAGAAAAGAATTGAAATTGGGTTTCAAAAGTCCTATCCTTGTGCTCGTTTGAGCGTTTATTGGATTGGAATTGGCATTCGAGCAAAACTGTGTGTTTTGGTTCTTTGAAAATTAGGCTTGACAAAAAATGCACCTATTTTGACTAGTTTTCATGGTTGTACTTTTTGGCTTCTCTTTCTTCTTCCAACGACAAGCCAATTCCACACTTGCCCGAGATTTACACGACGACGTCACCCCTCTCTGATGAACCCTCTTACCAACGAACACAGCACAGAAGTTGCCTCTACGAATCTTTCATCGACTCCCGAGCAATCTTGCTCACCGATTATGTGCTTTCGCAGGATCAACTACTCCTTCCATTTGAAGCTTGCAATAACCTCTACCTAAGACCCATTTCTGTCTCTCCATTTGTATTTGCGTTCTGAATGTAAATTATCCATCATCATAAGTTGTCCCAAACAGAATCACCTTATGACTTCTTATAAGTGCTTATCTCTTAAAAGCCTGAAGTTGATTTTTTTCGCTCGGGGGATGTTTTTTTCGCTTGAGCGCGGTTTTTTCGCCCGGATGCGATTTTTTCGTCCGGGTGCGGTGTTTTCACCGGGACGTGATTTATTCGCTCAAGCGGGATTATTTCGCCCGGGCGCGATTTTTCTCCCGGTCACGTTTTTTCGCCCAGGCACAATTTTTTCTCACACGCGATTTATTCACTCGGGCGCGTTTTATTCGCCCGTGCACTATTTATTCGCCCGACAGTGTTTTTTTCGCCCAAGCGCGTTTTTTTTCACCCGGGCGTAATTTTTTCGCTCATATGTGTTTTTTTCGCCCGGACATTAATTTTTATCCCGAGAGCGAAATTTTTGCCCGAGCATGAATTTTTTCAGGCGGACGCCAGTTTTCCCCGCCGTGAGTTTTCCCTCTTGACCGCGATTTTTTAGACCCACCGCATATTTTTCGCCTGGTATCTATTTTTTTGCCCACTCTCATTTTTTTTGCACAATCACGTTTTTTGCCGGGGCAGGCGTTTTTTTCTCTCAGGCGCGATTTTTTTGCCCGACGTATTTTTTTCACACGGCCGCAATTTTTTCGCCCGGGCGCAATTTTTTCGCCCGTGCGCAATTTTTTCGCCCGGGCGAAAAATCGTAATAATTGCTCAGGAGCGAAAAAATCGCGTCCCAGACGAAAAAATTTTGCCCATGCTATAAAAAAGCGTCCGTTCGAAATATTTGCAACCAAGCAAAAAATTCGCCGCCAGACGTAAAAAAACGCACACGGATGAAAAATGTGAGATTTTTGAAAAGCGGATAAAGGGAACCAAGTCGCAGGAACACTCAACCAAGCCAAGTCAAATAAACCAGATGCAAGTAGAAGAGCAAGCAAATCTTGTACTATTAAACTTTTTTAAAATGCGAGACATACATGACGAGACATGATTCGTCAATGTACCTGATGAAAGCAAAAACATACAAGGCAAAAACAAGCTGAGCGAACTGAGCTAGTAACCGTCACTACTGTCGAACGGAACAAGGGAGTCCGTTGAGAGTCAAGTCGCCAGACCGCAACTTAACCATGTGGACACTCCGTTATTCAATGCTGAAGAACTCTGTCTGCAATCTGCAAGCCGCCTCACCTCTAGGTCTCCTAGCCTCCAGAATCCGCAAACAGCGGCTACCGAACAGAGCAGACAGACCGCAAATTGGCGGACAACCTTATTGAACTGGGAAATATTGCCAATGAGAAGACCTCCTGGTCGCAAGCCGCGACCTGATGCAAACCGCCGATTGTATCCACAAAACCCGCACTGATCCCTGATGCAGTCACAACCAAGTCTCTGGCTTCTCAGCGCTAGTCGTACAATCAGCAATAACGAAACCGGTTAACTTCTCAATCCACGCGGATAACAAAACATGTTCGTAGCAAACAACCCGAGTTCAATTACTGTTCATTCGTTTGTGATTTATGATGTGACATAGGGGTCCTATTTAAAGGCGCAGAGAGTAGTGTGGTCACCTCCCTATCTGATAGGATCACTACCCTTCTCGCAGCCAGCACAAGACTTATCCGCTTTGGACACACCACCGACAAGGCCGGATAGAGGGCCAATCCGCAACACCTTCGGACACCACTTGACATAACCACCAGTCTGCAACACCTTGCGGACACAGCTCTAGCCCGCACATCCGTTGCCCGCTACTAAGGCACAATCCGCTTAGTCGAGCTGTCAGATAGACAACCAGTCCGCATAACCTCTGAAAGCCTTCTTCAGACGAAAAGACAACCAGCCCGCGCAACATGCAAACTGCCAGATAAAACAATCTATCTGCGCCATCAAGCGGACACAACGAACATGGATCAACTAGACTTGGCACAAAACCGAGACCAAGTACAAACAACCAAGAGCCCATGGCACGAACACCATACAGGCGAACTCAAACACCAGTCCGCACTAACCGACGAACTCTGCGGCCTCCACCAACCGCGCCATCCGAGAACAATACCAAGGCACAAAACCATGCTGATCTTCCGAGCTCTAAACGAGTCCGCAACAACCCGGACTTATCGAACTTCAAACAAGTCCACCACTCCTGCAAATAGACAACCAATCCGCGCTGTTACATCCTGGGAATAAGCGGACTGCAGAATCACTAGCCGAACTGGCTAGTCGCCACTTCAGACCCCCATCATCTAGCCTCGTGGTCTGCATGGTCATACGTGCGGTCTGAGCAATCAGACCGCCATCATCTAGTTGTGCGGTCTGCCCGGTCATACCGCCACTTTCACTTCAAAAAACTTAACACTCCCCCTTGAAGTTAGAAGTGGAAAACACCCCAAGCAGCCCTCGTAACCATTCAAATGGCCCCTTTGACAACGGCTTTGTGAAGATATCCACGATATTATCCTCGCTCTGCACATGCCCAACCATAAGAGACCCCTCCAGCACCTTCTCCCGAATGAAGTGATGCTCAATCTCAATATGCTTGGTCCGAGCGTGACAAACTAGTTATTAACCAGTTTAAGAGCACTTTTGTTGTCACCGCGAAGCAGAGTAGGACCTTGCAGTTCTTCATGGACAACCTCTACTAGCCTCCTGAGCCAGATGGCTTCCCAAGCTGCCAAGGCCGAAGCCTTGTACTCCGCTTCCGCATTATAGACGAACACAAAATCTTGCTTTTTGTTGTACCACGAGATACCTGCTAATCCACATGTGAAAACATAACCAGATGTCGACTTCTGGTCGTCTGAGTCTCCCCCATAATCAGCTGTGTAACCATGTAAGTTGAAGCCTGTATCTCTCCCACAAAGGAGACCCATATCAGAAGTGGCCTTCACATACTTTAAGATATTCTTGGCCGCTACCAGATGAGGCTTCTGAGGCTCCGTCGTATATCGACTTACTCGACCTACAACATAAGCAATGTATGACCTCGTAGTCGTCAAGTACGGAACACCAAGGGACCTGGAAGAACCCTCCCCTCATCACGTTGAAGTTTGAGACCAACATATAGAGGAGTAGAACAACTCTTTCCCTCCCGCATGTCGAACCGTTGAATGATTTGTTCTGCATAGCCTCTTTGAGAAACAAATATGCCGCTTTTTCTCCTCTCCACCTCGAGTCCAAGGAAGTGGTGGAGCTCACCCAAATCCTTCATCTCAAAACGAATAGCTAGCTCTGCCCTGAGCCTAGCTACTTCCTCCTCAGAGTTCCCCGTGACGATCATGTCGTCAACGTACAACAGTACCAAGATATGAAGCTCCCCTTCTTCTTTATGAACAAGCTTGAATCTGAGTTAGAGGCAAAATAATCACAGAACTAGAGGTATTCTACGATCTTTCCGTACCATGTCCGTAGTGCCTGCTTCAAGACATAAAGAGACTTCTGGAGCTTGCAAACATATCCTGGATGATGTTCAGACACGTAACCCGATGGCTGAATCATGAATATGACTTTATCAATCTCTACATAAAGAAAAGCATTCTTTACATCAAGCTGCCACATCTTCCATCCTTGGGAAGCTGCCAAGGCATTCACCAATCATACTAAAGTTATTTTGGCAACAAAACTAAACTTCTCCTCAAAGTCTTCTCTATACTGTTGAGAGAACCCTCAAGCTACAAGACAAGCTTTGAATCGCTCGATGCTTCCATTTGCCTTCTTCTTTAGCTTGTACACCCACTTGCACGTCACATGAGTAACGCCATCGATCTTGGGCACAAGATCCCAAGTTTTGTTTCTTCTGAGGGAAGCAATCTCCTCATCCATGATATCATCCCACTCCTGGACTCCAGTAGCGTATTCAAAGTTAGAATTCTCTCATTCGTCCAGAGGGCCTGCGAATAAATAAGAGACGAAACTCACAATGTTCCCTTCACTGTATTGAGATGTAGTTTGATGGTTCTCTTCGACCTCCGAAGGTTCTGACCATATCTAACCACCTTTGTTGCTCCTTCTGAACCAGCTCCGATCTCGGGCATACTCGGAGCATCGCTCCTCCTGCTTCCTGAACCAGAAGACTCTGCCCCGGAGCTAGAAACACCTGAAGCTCTTAGTGACACAGACAACTCTACTAGAAGATCCTTAGCAGCTTCCTCTTGTCCGCCATCTGATATGCTTTCCTGTAGTTCCACAGATGAGCTACCTCCATACGATGTCATTTCATCGAAGACAACCTCTCTGGACATGATGAACTTCATGGCTGGATCCATACACTTCAATCCCTTCTTCCTCTCTTCATAGCCCACAAAGACAAGCTTCCTCGTCTTCGCATCCAGCTTATTATTAAGAGCATATGGGACATGTACGTAGCAGGTTGACCCAAACACCCGAAGGTGTTCAATGCTGGGCTTCTCCTTAAACATCAGCACATAAGGATACTTCATGTTGATCGGACTCAGAGCCATCCGATTGATGACATATGTCGTGCAAGCCATCCCGTCTGCCTAGAAGGACCCAAGAATGCCTTTGACATGAAGCCAACACTTGCAGGTTTCCATCATATGAAAGATCTTCCGCTCTGCTACTCATTTTTTTGTGGAGTATGTGCACAAATGAGCTCTCTCTGGATTCCGTGCTTCCTGCAGAAGTTAGAGAACTCATTTGAAGCGAACACACCTCCATTGTCCGTTATCAACTTCTTTATTTACAGGCCAAGTTGGTCCTCAACAAACTCTTTGAACTCCACGAATAATTGGAATGCGAACGACTTCTCCTTCATGAAGTACACCTATGCGTACCTAGAATAGTCATCAATCAAGACAAGCACGTATCTGCTGCCTCCAAGACTGACGGTCGTGGGTCCCATTAGTCACTATGGATGCACTCCAATGGTGTTTTACATCTAGTCTGTGACTTGTCAAATGGAAGGCGATGTGTCTTACCATATTGACACCCCACACAGACATGACCATCGCCGAAGTATGACAATCTTGGCAAACCTTTCACAAGGCTCCTTACAGTCATAACTCTCAACTTGTCCATCCCGACATGTCCTAGCCTCTCATGCCAGATAGCAGAGCTATAATTGGCTCTCATCCGATCAATATGAGAACTTGTTGATAACACAAAAAGTCCTTTACTCTTCTCCCAACATGAGCAACGTCAGCCTTCACCGCTGATACATTGCGGAGAAACTTCACTTCTGTCGGGCTGAACAGAACGCGATAACTTGCATCCATCATGTTGGTCACTAAGAAGAGGTTCTTCTTCATGCCCAACATGTGATAAATGCTCCTCAAGGTGAGTAGACCATTAACACTGCCCAAAGAAACGAATCCCTCCTTTACGACTGCATGTACAATATCATCATCAGTAATAATTGCATCATTACCTGAGTACGCTTGCAGAGAAAACATTGACTCGTCCCCGGTGAGGTGGTGACTACACCTCGAGTCCACGATTCAGTCATCTTGGTAGTTGATGGAAGACAAAGCAGGGACACATGTGCCCGTCATGAATGCATTTCCCCATCCTCCTTGCTCAGTACTGAAACCAGCTTCTTCTTTACCTGCAACATGCCCTGGCTGAAGTTTGACTTTGCAGTCCTTCTTGAAGTGACCAGGCAGGTTGCATCTGTAGCACCTTGGCCCTTCCTTCTTCTTCTTCCCATCCCGCTTAGAAGACTGTCTCTTCTCTTATTGATATGAAGTAGAAGAACCATCGCCAGCAGACGACTTCTTCTTCTTGTCCCACTTCTTCTTATTCCGTAAAAAAGCATCTCACTATCTCGTTTGGAGATAGTAATTCCAACCACCTGTCTTGCTTAGCTTTCCTGCGAAGCCAACATGTTCTCCAGCTCAAGCACTGACGGTTGAGTGACCCAACCTTGAACAGAAGTAACGAAGACAGCATACTCCTCCCACAATCAACGGATTATGTGCCTCTTAAGCTTCGCCTCTAAAATTGGCTCATTAGGGTCCAATGCTTAAATTTCAGCACATAGGTTCTTCATTTCAGAAAGAATGTAGATATGGATAGATCACCATGAGTGGTTCTTTCCAACTCATTTTCCAAGAATTTTAGTTGTGCTAATTCTTCTTATTGAACAACTCATCAAGGGAAGTCCAAATCTCAGTAGCTGACCGACATCCAATGATGTGGTTAAAGAGCTTCGGTGAGATAGCCCGTTTGAGAGTAAATTCCGCCTTAGCATATGTCCTTCTCCAAGATCTCACTGCTTCAGCATTGCCAGTGGCATCAGTAACCTTTTGCCTTTCATTTCCACAAATAACCTCCCAAAGGTCCTCACCCAGAAGGTACCGCTTCATGCACGAACTCCACTTCTTGAAGTGGGTCAACAACAAGAGTTCAATTCCAAGACCTCTTGCAAAACTACCTTCTATTGCATAAACACTGGTCTACTTAACTCCCATAAGAGAAGATCAAACTAGATGGTTGATCACTGCTCAAACCTCTGTTCCCTCTGATACCATGTGAAAATTTATGTTAAGCGGAAAACGGGAACCAAATCGCAGGAACACTCAACCAAACCAAGTCAAATAAACCAAATGCAAGTAGAAGAGCAAGCAAATCTTGTACTATTAAAATTTTTGACAATACGAGACATACATGACGAGACATGATTCTCCAATATACCCGATGGAAGCAAAAACATACAAGGCAAAAATAAGCCGACTGGACTGAGCTAATAACTGCCACTACCGTCGAACTGAATAAGGGAGTCTACGGAGACATTCAAGTCACCAGAGTGCAACTTAATCATGTGGAAAGCCCGTTATTCAATGCTGAAGAACTCTGTCTGTAATCTACAAGCCGCCAGAATCCGTGAATAGCTGCTACCGAACAAAACAGACAGACCGGTAACTGGCGGACAACCTTATTGAACTGGTAAAGATTGCTAATGAGAAGACCTTCTAGTCGCAAGTCGCGACCTGATGCTGTAACATCCCGATTCGTGCTAGACCCCTCACATATGTTTTGAGTCAGAAAAGTTGACTCAGGCTCTGGGTGCATTGGTAGCAGGCGTCGAGTGCATTGAGTGATAGTCAACGCACGGGAAGAAATGAACTTAGAATTATTTTAGTTGCAGTAGGCGTTGAGTGCGTTGAGTGGTCTCAACACCACTCGACGCGGTGTTAAGTGATACTCAACGCACTAGAAGAAATGGACTTAGAATATTTCTGCATTCTGGAAGCATTGAGTGCGTTGAGCGGTCTCAACGCCATTCGACGAAGCGTTGAGTGGTACTTGACGCAGAAGAGGAATTTTACTTGGAAAAATTATGGACTCGGGAAGCATCGAGTGTGTTGACTGGTCTCAACGTCATTTGATGAGTCGTTGAGTGAAACTCAACGCCCAAGGAGAGAATGGACATAGAATAATTCTTGATTCTGGAAGCGTCGAGTGTATTGAGTGGTCTCAATGTCATTCGATGAATCATCGAGTAATACTCGATGAATGAAAGTTTAACTCAGAATGATTATGGATTCTATAGTCGTCAAGTGGTTTTGATGCCATTCGACGAAGCGTAGAGTGCATTGAGTAAATTCAGCGCCATTCGACGAAGTGTCGAGTGTGTCGAGTAAACTCGACGCCATTCGACGATTCGTCGAGTGTGTGTAGGTATACTCGATTTTTACTTGCAATGATTCTGGATTATCTAGGCATTGAGTGGTCTCGACACAATTTGATGAAGCGTCGAGTGTGTTGAGTAAACTCGACGTCATTCGACGAAGCGTGGAGTGATCTCGACGATTTTGACTTAGAACATTTTCGGCACAAACTGTGTTTACTGGTTCATATATGCGGACTGAACCAGGTTTTAGGGAAATGCGCCAAATTATGGGTCGGCCCCTTCGACAAAACTTGTTTTAAGTAATAATGGGCTCTCCATTATTAGGGTGATACGTGGCAAAGCAATCAAACCCTAACTTTTCTTATAAAAGGAGACTTACGGGAAACCCTAGCCATCACTTCCATTTTCTTGCTGAGCCATTTCCTGTGTTGAAACCATCGAAAGAGAGAAGTTGCCGGAGTCAGATTTTTTAGAGGAGGAACCTTTCTTTTTCGTGAAGAACAATACCAACGAGGGAGAAGATGCAGCCAAGAAGGATAACAAGATCCATGGCCGGAAATGAGGTGAGCTTCCTAGCCTCTCCCTTGATGCTAGATCTCTAGGTATTATTTCTAAGAAAGATGTCAACTCAAAGGAGTTTAACTTGTGAGAGATGAAGATCTCCTAGGAAGAGACCATGCTAGTATTGTGTTTTGGGGATGACACAACACTTGTGCACGTAGCAGAAATAAGAACAAGAAAAACTCAAATGAGTTTGGATCTGACAATATTCATGAATCAAGAAGTAAAACATGTTGTAATAAAAATTACCTTTGAGGGATTGAGTCTCAACTCAACATAGATGCTCTAGAATAATCGGGCCAGTCACACAGTAGCTAGAGTCTTAAGTGCAGAAACTATATCCATGCCTCTACAGTAATCCACACAATCAGGAGAACCTGTAGCAACCTGTCACATAAGTTCTAGGTCGGGAGAGGACACTCAGCGTCTCCACTGACGTCTAGATCTATTGAAGGAGAGGCGACAACGACACTCACCGAGATCAGGATCGGTGACGGCAAAGACGGAATAGTTTCCTTCGGGCTTTTAGGGTTATCCGTCTTTTCGCACAGTATGGCTTGTGTGCTAAGACAGAAGAATAATCGCTTGTTATAGTCAAACCCTAAAACTTCCTATTTATACCCAAATGGAATAAACTAAGCAGCCCGCCGCTAATTGCAGACCCAGGACTTAGACAAAATAAACCTTCGGCTAGACAACAGGTTGTCGGGACAAATGTCGAATATATCCAGGATATACGACGAATCATCGAGTATCAATCTATACTCGACGAATCGTTGAGTATCTTAGAGCACATTCGACGAAATCAATGCCAGCCTCCAGCCGAATCAACATTTGAATCGACGAAGGCGTTGAATGGTCTCAACACTGTCAATGCCTTCTACGATGTTCGACGAATAAGCACCAAAGGCCAAATTTGTCGAACAGAGTTCGGCGAATTTGCGCCAAAGGGCAATTTGTCGAACAGAGTTTAACGAATCAGCGTCAAAGGCCAATTCATCGAACGGAGTTCGACGAATCTGCGCCAGAAGCCAATTCCAAATTCGCCAGAGGCCAATCGAACAGAGTTCGAGTTCGTCGAACTGAGTTTGACGAGTATTCCAGGGCATTGAGTTAACTCGACGCTTTCAACGTTTTTTTTTCCTTAGAAAATTTAAGTCTCTTTTGCTCAACATATGAACTACACCATACAGATCCAAACTCTCAATATCTCCACAATCTTATGTGCGACCCTGATAGGCTCATACTGAGTTGACAATGAGGCCACATGCTTGATAACTTACAGATCACTATGGTTGCACCAACAGCTAGGACCTTATCCTAGAGATTCATAGTCTTCAACCTCTCCTCTCTTCGACATGAAGTTGATGGACTTGGTTTCGTGAAGAGGAATAGTACATTGAGGGTGAATAAGGGAGGAGGAAAGTCTGAATATAGTCTTGAACAAATAGCTAGAGGTATAAGATGAATCGATGTCGTTCATCTTGCTTTAAGATGCGTGCAAAAATCTATTTTCTGTGCGCAACGAACTTTGAGGCCATTTTGAGTGTGATACAGCCAGATCTGGGTTTTTGACTAAACACGAAAGTTGTATTCCTTGGAAAGCCCTTCCTAACGGATGGTTACATGTTTTCATATGAGTTATGTAGCCTCGGGAAAGTCCAGTAGAACTTGTTGCACCGTATCACTTGAGTACACATTATTTTCAGGTTAGTGTATAATCAGATCTGGACTCGGTAGAAGGTTATAACATGAAGATGTTGAGGTTTTGGTGAACTTAGTTTATTTGTGATTATGATAAACAAATGGTTGATAGGATTCGGTTGTTAGATCCTTAAATAAACAAATGGTTTGGGGAAACATGTTTGTGTAAACGGTTTGAAGGAGTTCAATAAACAAATGGTTTGGGAAACTTTGGTGAACAAAAGACTTGATACGATTTGGGTTTACAAGTGATATTCTTGTGAAATCCGGTAAGGATGTGCACGATTATAATCAGGAGAATGAAATAGGTTTTAGAAGAGAGTGTGATGCCTGATAATTGAATGTGTAACTAATAGCTATGTTTATCATGCTTAATGATTATGTGAAGTACCATTGTATTTGTTGTGATTATCATATGGAAGCATAGTTATTTGTGAAGGCTTGAATATAAGGAAGGAATCATATGAGGTAAATCCCATGGCCATGGAATACGTGGAATGGCAGTCTCAAGTGTTTGATGGTATGGATAGTTTAGTCCACTGCTTAGAGTTGTGTCTCCCTACGGGTAGTAGTGTGAGATTGGTACGTTGTATGAGGTAGCCTGCCACCTGTGTTGATGTTGAACCCTTGAGTTCTTGGGAGCACGAAAATGTGAAAGGGTGTAAGTGCATGAGTATTTGACCGCATTGGATTGATGTGATTATAAGGGACACAATGTGGAGCCCTTACGTGCTGTTGAGCACTAGATGGTTGATGAAAAGGCCATGTGAAATCGCATGCAGTGTGAGTTGACATGCGGTGTCATAATCCTGGGTAAGAAGTGTAGTAGGTCTACAGGCTCGACAGTCATCACACCGAGGGGAGTTGACAGATAGAATTTGGACGGTTGGGCTTGGTCCTCAGTGCTCATTCCTGGGACTCCTTTCGTGCCAAGTGGACGATTGGGTTTGGTCCTGTGGTAATACACTCCCATAGGCTCCTTTAGTGACACTACATAGGCCAGTTGGGCTTGGTCCTCAGTGCACACCTACCTGAGGCTCCTTCTGAGCCGTAGTATGTGGGGAGCTCCATTGTTGTGTTCTTAGAATTGAGGCGTACAGAGGCCTAGGCTTGGTAGTGTGGATGCCCACCTGGCAGTGGAAAACTCATTTCACTATCACCGTCTGGCCACGACGGATGGTTCCTGAGAGGTTAGCAACCTGCTCAAAAAATTTGAACTACAAGACTGTGTTGACATAGAAGTGCATATGTGTGAGCATGGGTGAGTCATTATATTGCATTCATATCATTGCATTGCACTGCATAAGATCCTTATCATATAAGGTTGTATGGAAACTCTTATATGATGAGTTACGTTATTGTTAAGTAGATCCTTACTTATATGTATGTATGAACATTCATATAAGTTGAGTTACTTTTCCTGTTGTAGGATCATAATTGTATACTACTATTAGTAGAACTACTAGTATAGATTGATATACTTACTTGCGGTACAATGTTGATTACTCTGATACTGTTTAGCATTACACCACATGTTTGTACTATAGCTTATAATTATATTGTACAATCATCTTTCTCCCGCTCAGTGCCTAAGAGTCACCGGGGGAGCGATGTGATAGCCACTTAGTCTTTATGACTAACAGTTGCTACATCTTCCTTTCTAGGAGGAAACACCCGCAGATAAGCAACAACATGTTGTGCAAAAGGCAGCCAAGCCAGGGTGACAGGGTC